>CM056052.1:420518475-421718475 GCA_029574335.1 Rana kukunoris | reverse complement strand
CCGGATTCCCACGCATCGTGGGGGCTATTGATTGCACACATGTGGCACTACGGCCCCCCCCGTGCCACAGAGCACATATACCGCAATCGGAAGCAGTGGCATTCCATCAACGTACAGGCGATAGCCGATGCCCAAATCCTCATATGGCATGTTCGTACCAAACACCCAGGGGCCAGCCACGACAGCTACATGTACCGTCAAAGCACCATCCCAACAGAATTCGAACAGAACGTGTACAGGGACAGCAGGCTGGTTGGTGAGTGACATGGGAGTCAGGCATGACTGTGCGCCCCCATGATGCAGACATCACGAGAGGCACATGCATGGCTAACATCCTCCTGTCTTTTCTCTTCCAGGTGACTCGGCATATGCACCTGGGCCCCATCTCCTGACTCCATACCGAAATCCCCAAACCAGAGGAGAGAGGAGATACAATGCTGCACACATACGCACCCGTGCAGTGGTGGAGCGCACATTTGGCATCCTGAAGTCCCGTTTCCGATGCCTGGATAATTCCGGAGGGGCCCTGTTGTATTCCCTAAACGTTGTGTGCCAGATCATCGGTGCATGTTGTGTGCTGCACAACTACGCCATGAGAAAGGGCCTGGAGATTGACATATGTGATGACCTGACCCCCGAGCCACACAGTTCCCCCCTGCCTGAGGCTACCCCATCTGCTGAAGGAACAGCAGTCAGGAGTTGCCTCGTGGAACGTATCTTTGCACGTTAAACACACACATTTATCATGGCACACGGACAATGCAGGTAATGCACAACACTGTGGTCTCTACCTCACACACCACATCCACATCACATGGGATTAGCCCAAGTCCACCATGTAGGACTTGGGAGCAGCAACGCCACGCCAAGGCACCAATCATGTTGCTGTCCATTCATACCACATTCACATGGTCGTGGGGATAACCTCTCCCCGACGACCCAGGGCGACACATCTTACTGGCAGGAATGCCACCCACACTCACACACCAGTCACACTGTAAGCTGCACTCTTTACCATGTGCAGTGACAAAAAAAAAAAGGAACATGCCATTGGCCGACATAGCATGCCCTTATAGGAGGATGGCACATACCTCTGTGCCCGTCTCTCCAAATAACAAAAAGCTCATCATCTGAGCATCTGTGGGCCAGGCATGGTGCCACGGCTCCGGCGCCTCAGTTGCCTGGGGGGAGCCTCGGCTGGGGTGGGGGGCATCAGGAGGAGGAACATCCCTGGCTGCTGGCTGCCCTCTAACGCCAGGGCAATGTGCTCGAGGAAGGTGTTCGTCCGAGCCTGCATCCGCAGCTGGCGGGTGGTGGTCTGCCGCCGGTGGCGCCTCGTCTCTCCCCCCTCTGCCTTGATGGCAGCAGTGTTTGCCTCTACAGCCACTGTCAGGCTCCTCACCTCTGCCATGAGACCTGATGTTGTGGCCTGCAGCTTTCCAATGCTGGTGACTATGGCAGCGCAATTCCCACTCACATCCTGCAGGCTGTCGGAGATGGACCTGCTCTGATCAGCCTGCTGAGTGAGGCACTGCTGCACAGCGGCTGCGGTGGCCTGCACAGCCAATGTGCATTCAGCCTGGTTCTGTGCTGAGGAGGCACCCATCTGGTGCGTCTGCCGGGCCTGCTCCGTCTGCAGCCCCTCTTGGAGGGCTCCGGGTACACCCCTGGTCTTGTGAAGAGCCTTCCTGGGGGATGGAGAGGCTTGTGCCCATCCGTATGGGGTAGCCCTGAAGGGGGTTCCCCTGGATGGGGTAGACCTGGAGGGGATTCCCCTGGATGGGGTAGACCTGAAGGGGGTACCCCTGGATGGGGTAGACCTCATGGGCGGGGAGGTGTGTGAGGGTCCAGGGAAGGTGAAAGCCTCCCCAATATAGAGGCAGTCCTCCTGGTGAAGATCCACTGGCTCCTCAAAAACAACCTCTAGAGGAGAGGTGTGGGCACTCCCCTCCACCGGTTTTACGTGGCTTCCCAGGGGGTCAGAAGGAGACTGTCAGAGAAACATATTGAATTCTGAACACTAGATGGCAGCAAAGTTGTCAGTGGGAGCTGTCAAAGAAATCTTCAGCTGCACTGGCTGTCACATGACATGCACCACATGACTTCCACCTGACTTCCTGGTTGCCTATAAAGCTGAGCAGATGCTCAAAGGAAATTGCTGGTTTGTCTTCAGCTTCCTGTACCTGAGAGCCTGATTCATTGTCTGATTACCTGTTGTGACCCAGATTGACCCTGACCTACTCTGATCTTCTCCTGGACTCAACCTTGGCTTGTTTAATGGACTTTGTACCTGCCTCCTGTGTTTGACCCTCGGCCTGTTCTGGACTTTCTACCAGTCTTCTTCTGCTGGACCCCGATAGCCATCAGTCCTTGCTCCAGTTCTACAGGACTTCCACACAAGCTCTACCCTGCCTGCTGGTGGCTTGTGCCTCTTGGTGCCGTCCACCCTCTGTACCACCTCCGGGGGGGTGGACTACGCTAAGTCGCAACAGCGAACAGTTATCGGCATTTTGGCCTTGGTAAGTACACCATTCTGATAGAGACACAGGATGTTTCGGGGATAGCGTGGGTCGGACACCAGCATCAGACGGCCCAGCTCCCTCCAGCACATCTGTGGATGACACAAAACATTCACATGTTGGTGGACCCACACACTTGTCACATGTTCCCTTCCACCCCCTCACATGCTACACACCAAATGGAGGATAAAACACACTTACCTGTCCTCAAGGCCTGCTCACCGGAGTCAAAGCCCTCCACGCCCTCCACCTGCTCCTGTGACAGACACCTGGCGATGACCTCCTCCTCATCGGCCAACCGCACAGATGAGGCTGGTCCTCCTCCCGTGCCCCTGGTGTGCCTCCTCATAAGGGCCAACTTATCCCCGACCCAACGTCTCAGATCATTGATCTTCTTCATGATGTCATCAGGTGTCCACGTCTCATGCCCAATGGCATTCACATCAAGGGTGATCTGCTGCAAGATCTCCTTCTTCCGTGCCTTGCTGGTACGGGCACTGTGGGCACTATGGAGATAAACATCATATTTGGCTATTGCCGATATGATGATAGCCCTCTCCTCACTCGAGAAATTTTGCTTCCTCCTCTCCCACATTAGCAGCTGCCATCGCTCAGCAAAAGTACTTTGCTTCAGGGGGGGGAAGCAAGCGGATGTACTTTTGCGCCGGACGGGCGTATTTATGCGCTAGGCGTAAGCTGGTGGGCCGGCGTATATCAGGAAGATGCGCCGGCGTAGTTGTGAGCATGCGCATAGGGGCGCTAACCGTACGTCCATGTCAATCCACATGCGCCATTTAAGATACGCCGGGCTTAAAGCGTTGCACCACGCTCGGACCATCATTTGCATAAGGTCACACCCACTTACGCTGGCTTACGCCAACGAAACTGTTACGTTAGCGCAACGTTGGGAGCATTTGCTTTGTGAATTCCATGCTTACCTCTCCGCAATGCGCCGGTGTAGAATAAAAGAGATACGCTACGGTGTATGTGAATCTACCCCATAGTGTAAAAGCGTAGAAGACTGACTGCAGAAAAAAGACCAAATGCCCATTTTATTATTACTATTTTTTTAATGTTTTTTTTTTTTTGTTGTTGTCTGAGTATAGATGTATGTTTGTCCTAAGCATGTTTAAACACTTAGGGCCAGATTCAGTAACACTTGCGCTGGAGTATTTCGATATGCGCCGCGTAACTGTGATGATGCGCGGTCGTTTCTATGTGCCCGTACCCACCAAACTAGATGCGCCCAATAACGGGTCATTTGTGACCGGCGGAACGTTCCGACGCCAGAGTATCGTCAGCGCTTAATTTCGCTGGGCGCATCAGTCGCGCCTATTGATTTCCCCTGCAAATATGCAAATGAGGGATTTTTCCCAATTCACGAACGGATTAGCACCATACGCTGGCTACATGCGCCGCGCGTATCTCGTCCGTCCGGCGCAAAGTTATTTCTACAAAAGGCTGCTTTATCTTTACTCCAGATGGCCACAGGTCAGCAGGAGAGCAGCTACAGCAGCGTTACCGACGATGGGAGCTAGCTGAACAACCACATTTGCAAGGACAACACCTCTGTGTGCCAACATGCCAGGGGCAATTGTGGTCCTAGAACTACTGATGGGTCCCCCGGAACGAAGGAGGAGGGCACGTGAGAGGATATACCGCACTCGTATGAGCCTCTTTGGCATGGGGGGATGAGGAGGTGTATCGCCTCTTCAGATTCAGCCCAGATGCAATACTTGAACTAACCACAACCCTGCAGGATGACATCGCCAGCAAGACACACCGCTCACAAGCAGTGCAGCCACTGGTGAAGGTACTGGCAACACTTCATTTCCTTGCAACTGGATCATTTCAGCGTACAAGTGGAGTGGTGGCTGGGATGTCACAGTCCTCCGTGAGCAGATGTGTGCACCAGGTTGTCCCTGCAATCCTCAGACGCATGTCCCACCACTTCATCAGACCCACCACTGAGGAGCTACGGCAGAAGGCAATGACAGATTTCTACAACATTGCCAGATTCCCACGCACTGTGGGGGCCATTGATTGCACACATGTGGCCCTACAGCCCCCCAGTGCCACAGAGCACATCTACCGCAATCGGAAGCATTGGCATTCCATCAACGTACAGGTGATAGCTGATGCCCAACGCCTCATATGGCACGTCCGTGCCAAACACCCCGGGTCCAGCCATGACAGCTTCATATACAATCAGAGTCCCATCCCAGCAGAATTCGAACAGAACATGTATGGGGACAGCTGGCTGGTTGGTGAGTGACAAGGGAGTCAGGCATGACTATCCCCTCCCGTGATGCACAACAGAAGTCGCACATGCATGACTAACATTCTCCTGTCTTTTACCTTACAGGTGACTCTGCATATGCACTGGGACCCCATCTCATGACTCCTTTCCGGAACCCCCAAACCAGAGGAGAGAGAAAATACAATGAAGCACACATCAAAACCCGTGCAGAGCAAACATTTGGGCTCCTGAAGTCCCGTTTCCGATGCCTGGATGCCTGGATAAGTCCGGGGGGACCCTATTGTATTCCCCTACCTTTGTGTGTCAGATCATCGGTGCATGTTGCATTCTGCACAACTTTGCTATGAGAAAAGGCCTGCAGATTGACATACGTGATGACCTGACCCCCGACCCACACAGTCCCCACCTGCCAGAGGACACCCAGTCTGCTGATGGAAGAGCAGTCAGGAGGGTCCTCGCCGTAGGCATCTTTGGACACTAAACCAAAACATTAATCACACAGACAGTGCACACGTGTACACCACTGATGTCCCTAGATCACACACACCACATGCACATCGCATTGGATTAGCCCATGTCCAGCATGTAGGAGTTGGGAGCAGCAACGCCAGCGTCAAGGCCCCAATGATGTCACTGTCCATTCATACACCTTTCACACGTCATTCATACAGCCGTGGGGTTAACTTCACCACCACGGCCGAGGGTGACACCCCTTACTTGCAGGAGTGCCACCCCCTCACATTCACACACCATTCACACTGTCCCCTGCACTCCTTACCGTGTGCAGTAAAAAAAGAAATACAAAATCTCATAACCTGAGAAAATAAATAAACAAAAACTCATGACCTGAGTATAAAAATAATAATACAAAATAAAAAATAACTCATGACCTGAGTATGTCCAAAAAAAACAGATAAACCCAAAAAAATAAAAGCCTCATCGGGGATGCCGGGGGCTTCTTCTTGCCGCACCTCTCTGGCTCCTCAGCTGTCTGGATGGAGTGGGTGGGGGTGGGGGGGCATCTGCAGGTGGCTGATCCCCAGGTGGGCCACTCCTGGCAGGTGTGGCCTGCATGCCCTCCAAGGCCCTGGCTATCCGGCCGAGGTAAGAGTTTGTCTGGGCCTGCATCCGGAGCTGACGGGTGACCTGGTAATGCTGGGCCCGCCGACTCAGCCTCCCCTGGTCCCGGATGGCAGCACTGTTACCCTGGACGGCTGCAGTGAGTTGTGTAATATCCCCCTGCACCTCCCCCAAACTGGTGACCACTGCAGCGCAGTTGCAACTCACATCCTGCACTGCGTTGCTGATGTTGGCAACGGAGCCCAGGCTGTCAGCCACTTTCTCCAAATGGCCTACTATGGCCCCCATTTGTTCAGTCTGCCTGGCGTGATCCCTGGCCAACTGGTCCTGGACATCATCCGACACCCCCCTGGTCTTCTGGGTGGCCTTCCTGGGGCCAGAAGATGGTTGTCCCCGGGGGGAGGGAGTCGCCCTTGAGGGGCTTCCAAGGATGGGGGAGGGGATAACAGACGGCCCAGGAGAAGGGGAGGAGACCTCCAAAACTAATGAAAAGTCCTGCTCTGCCACAGCAGGCTCCTCCACAACCACCTCGGCAGGTGTGGTGTGGCCACTCTCCTCCACAACCTCTTCACCACCCAGTGGCTTGGGCACACGATGGCGTGGGGGGGATGGGGTGGACTGGCCGCCGACCGATGATGTCCCAGCTCCGTCATCTGTGGATGACACAAAGCAGACACATGTTGGTGGTCCCACACACTTGGCACATGTACCCTCCCCCCCACATGCAACACACCAAATAGGGGATAAAAAACACTTACCTGTCCTGGAGCCTTCCTCCATGGAGTCATAGCCTGGGACCCCCTCCACCTGCTCCCTCTCCAGGCAGCGTGCGACCACCTCCTCCTCTGCGGTCAGGGTGACAGGACATGGGGGACCACCACCTGTGCCCCTCTCATGCCTCCTAATGGTGGCCACCTTGCCCCTCACCTTGCGCCGCAGGTCATTAATTTTCTTCTGAATGTCAGAAGCACTCCGGGTGGAGTACCCCAAGACATTCACCCTGGCAGCAATGGACTCCAGGATGCCCTGCTTCCTCTCCTGGCTGGTCTTCCGGCTTTTTTGGCCATGGAGCAAAGCATTCTCAGTCTCCATTGCAGAAATGATGACCGACACCTCCTGGGCGTTGAAATTGAGGTTCCTCCTCTCTCTGGGGGTAGCGGGAGCAGCCATCACCGAGCAAAAGTATCTTCCCTGGGGTGGGGGGAAACGGAAATACTTTTGCGCCGGAATGGCGTTTCCGCCAGCGCTTTTAAGCGCCCAGCGGAACGCATTGCGCTGACGTTTCCCGTGAAGTGGTGCCGACGGAAGTTGTGAGCATGCGCACAAGGGGGGCGAGTGGAGCCGCACTCACTGCGCATGCTCCGTGGATGATGCGCTGAACGTAAGCCTCTGCGCTGGGCTCCGCCCATCATTTACATATGATCACACCCACTTCCACTTGTGTCGGGTTACGCCAGCGCATTAACATTACTCTGGCGCAAGTTTACGCGCAACTGCTATGTGAATAACAGTACTTGCGCTGAAAGGGTCTTCAGAGTAACGTAAATGAGAAGCGTTACTCTGGAGCAAAGATGCTCCGATCTACCTGAATCTGGCCCTTAATGTTCACTGACTCACTGTCTCTACTAGAAATCTATTCAGAGCATCAACTACTCTTTTGTAAAATAACTTGAAAAATTGCTCTTTGCAGCTTACCCTTTGTACCACCCCCCATTGACCGTCCATTCATCTGGAAGGGCCCGCAGGTTGTTATCTGTGGGGAAGGCTCATGTTCCTTTTCTTTTTTTCAGTCTGCTAAATCCTGTAGCATGGGGGACAATTACTAACAAATCAGGAAAAATATAATGTGTGCATACTTTGTATGTATTCTGGAAATATTGATAAATCATGATTGGGATATGTTTATATTATAGGTACATGGACTTAATTGAAATATTAATATATGCTTATTTTAGAATGAAGCCTGGACCACTGATTAGCTAAAAATTTTAATGTTGTATATTAACCCAGTTCTAAAGAAGTGGATTTAATCTCTGAAACGTATCAACTGATTTAGTGACATTGGCATTAGTTATATGTTAAGGTGGTTATACAACCTTTTGTGAAAATACCTTATTCATACACAAAGAGACTGCTTTTATGAATGTATGTCAATGTAACTTTTATTCAGTTTGTTCATAAACCGTTGAAATATTTTATGCAAAAATACAGCATATGTCTCATTAGTGCTATATACTGTATAAAGTCCCCTTATTTCTTATATTAGGTTTTTACATAGTTACTGTGACAGTAGGCAGGTTAAATCCCCTGGTTGCATTCAAGATGCTGTATATATTTCTCCTAGGTTCAGGCTTTATGCCAGTTTGTACCTCTAGGGGGAGTGCTGGGAGTCCTGCTGGGAGGACTTGATGAGCCCAGCTGGGCTCGTTAGGTCCTCTACAAAAACTCCCAGCATGGTAACAGATATGCTCCAACCTGGAACCAGACCTGTGTGAATAGTCTGGGGAGTGATCTTTGTGCAGGGAGACAAAGCCTGTGGGGTAGATTCACATAGATCAGCGGATCTTTTGATCCGCGTGCTCTATCTTTTTTACGATCCGCCTGCGCCAGTTTTTGAGGCAAGTGCTGTATTCAGAAAGCACTTGCCTCGTAAATTGCCCTGGCGGATCGTAAATCCCCCGGCGGAATGCAAATTCTGCGGCTAGGGGGAGTTTACTATTTAAATCACGCACGTCCCCGCGCCGATCGTACTGCGCATGCGCCGTCGGCTAAATTTCCCAGCGTGCATTGCCTCAAATGACGTTGCAAGGATGTCATTGTTTTCGACGTTAACGCTATTAACGTATGGCCGTATTCCCGAACGACTTACGTAAACGACGTAAAAAATTCAAAACTCAACGCGGGAACGATGGCCATGCTTAACATAGGATACGCCGCACTTACCCCGCATATAGCAGGGGTAACTATCCGCCGGAAAAAGCCGAACGCAAACGACGTAAAAAAAAAGCGACGGCCAGGCGTTCGTTTCTGAATCGGCGGTTCTCCTCATTTGCATATTCGTCGCGCAGAATAACAGAAGCGCCACCTAGCGGATGGCGGGAGATTGCAGCCTAAGATCCGACAGTGTAACTCACTTACACCAGTCGGCTCTAAGGGAGATCTATGCGGAACCTGATTCGAGGAATAAGCCGCATAGATCCGAGCGTCGGATCTCACAGATACGACGGTGTATCAGTAGATACACCGTCGTATCTCTATGTGAATCTACCCCTGTGTGGCTACTATTACCAAAACTCTAACCAGAGGTGTATTTAGGTTTTGTGCTGCCCTAGGCCTGACTAAACTCGTGCACCCCCTAATTTAAATATGACCCACCCCTTCCTATCACAGCCACACCCTGTGTTGTTTAAGACCCGCCCTGAAATTTTCAAATGAGGACACTAGTTCTGAGGGCCTGGGGGGGGGGGGGGCAATGTATTTACTTAGATTTCCTCTTACTTCCTGGTTGCCCATAAAGCAGGAAGTGAAGGGAAATCTTCGCAATGGGACAGGGATGGTAAAAGTGTTGCCTATAGTCCTACTTTAAGTAGATGATGCAGCAGAAACATAGAGCACAGTGAGGAAGGTTTGTGGTTGAGCATGACAAACAGTCAAAATTGGAAGCGCCCCCTCCCCCCACACAGTTGCGGAATGCCGGCCGCATAATCGAAGCAGCGCGGACGCTTTATGGGGGCGCCAGACTAATTTTCCTAACAGTGTAGCGCAAGACGGCGGGGACTCTTTTCGTGCTGCCCCCCTGTAAAGTGCTGCCCTAGGCCTGGGCCTTGTTGGCCTAGGCCAGGATACAGCTCTGACTCTAACCAGCAGGGAGTTAGGGACTGGGGCAGCACTAGGCTGTACCCAAGCGTTAGTAAGGGACACCAATGTGTTTAGTAAGCGGTCAAGTGACCAGGGTTTATTTTTTTGTATTTCTTTTGTTTCTGTCACCTTTGTTTTGTATATAGTTCAAATAAAATCCGCACCTTTTTGTTTTCCTCCTACCACCGTCTGCTGTGCCTAATTGTTTTTGTGTGCTGAACCCGTCCAGGGGGTCACACACACCCGCTGACGGGCTAACCCCCTCACAGTTGGTGGAGAACCAGTGGCAGTTTTTTAAAAGACCAGCATGGAGGAGATAATGAAACAGCTGGCTCTAGCAAATGCCTATCAGCAGCAGACAAATGCAACTTTGCAACAGAGCCTCACAGCCCAGGAGCAAGCTCACCAACAAGCTCAGCAGCAATCTGAGGCCCGCTTTATAGACCTGTTGCAGAAGCAAGAGCAGAGACTACAGAAAATGGAGACTTTAATGCAGCAACTTCCGCAGACCACTGAGGCAAGAGGTTCCAATAATACCGCATCCTTTGGGGAGAGTGGTTTACTGACAAAAATGACTGGAGAGGATGATCCAGAGGTGTTTTTGACCACATTTGAAAGGACTGCTGAAAGGGAAAAATGGCCCAAGGAGCAGTGGACTGGACTGGTGGCCCATCTGTTAACTGGGGAGAAGGCTTATTATGACTTAGAGCCTGACCAAGCAAAAGACTATGTGGTGCTAAAAACTGAAATATCGGCGCGGCTGGGTGTCACCCTGGCTGTCCGGGCTCAGCATGTGCATAACTGGACTTTCGGCTTGGAAAACCCCCTAGATCTCAAATGTATGGTCTTATTCACCTGAGCAGGAAGTGGCTACAGCCAGAGACTCTGTCTGCACCAAAGATTGTGGAACGTGTTGGGATGGATCTCTTCCTAAGAGCTCTTCCTACTGCCATCTAAAAGTGGGTAAGCCATGGAGACCCAGAAACATCCGATAAGCTTGTGGATCTTGTTGAGAGGTACTTGGCTACAGAGAACCTGACTGCCTCTTCCGGAGACTCACAGACTTTTCACCCTAAGACCAGACCATCCCCAGTGGCGGGTAAGATGATTCCAAGGGGTGAGGGTGGAGAGAGTGAGAGAGTGGGGGTTCTCCCTAGTGTCTAGCGAGAACAGCCTGGGAATTCAAGGCCTCAAGAGGCAGCAAAAAGGATTGTTTGCTACCGCTGCCGGCAAGAGGGACATATTGCAGCAAATTGTCCGGTTGTGGATGAACCCATGCAATGCGACTTTCTAAGGGACAGACGTCAGTCGCTGTTTGCGACAGTCGCATTCACTGCTATTCAGGGAACTGAGAAACATGTATGCAAGATGTGTGTTAATGGTAAAAATGTTGTTGTGTTGCTGGATTCAGGTAGCCTGGTGACACTAATAAAGGCTGACATAGGGGGTCTCTGGGAATAAAAAGGTAGCTGTTATTTGTGTGCATGGGGACACCCGAGAGTATCCTGTGACTACAGTGTGTTTTGAGACCTCCAAAAGGTACCCTCTCTCATCCGGTAGGGTTAGTGTCTCACTTACCACATGATGCCATCGTTGGAAGGGATTTTCCAAAGTTCTGGGGACTATGGGATTATCCTGAGTCCCCCACTGGTGCCTCTATATACCAGGAATCTGATTGCCAGAATTCCTCTGAGAGTGGTGAGGACTTTCCAGAATTCCCCTTGTCGGTATTGGCAGGGGAGACTCAAGAAACTGGGGAGGAGCCAACATCCTCAGACGAAAACATGCCGTCTGTAGAGTTTTCTGATCTCGAGGTTCACAGTGAAAACTTTGCCACCGAACAGTTAAAGAACCTCACCCTAATAAAGGCATAGGAAAACGTAGTGAAAATAGATGGCGAGTTAGTGCACCCAGATACGACCTGCACTTAGGCCCCGTACACATGACCGAGTTTCTCGGCAGAATCCAGCGAGAAGCTCGCTGGGAGACATACAGTATTCTGCCGAGCAAATCGGTCGTGTGTACACTTTCGGCGAGCATCCCGTCAGGCAGCTCGTCGAGCCAAAATAGAGAGCATGCTCTCTTTTTCCCCGTTGTTCAATGAGGAAATTTGGCTCGACGACCTTTTCGACCGCTCATCGGGAACCTCGTCAGGCGGAACGATGGGTTTAGCCCGACATGGTTCTCGGACGTGTGTACGCGGCCTTACCCGTACTTCATCATGGAAAGGGACCTACTCTATCGGGTGACTCAAAGGGAAGAAGAAACCATTGAGCTACTTGTGGTGCCCAAACCTTACAGGAAGTTGGTGTTAGGCCCCGTACACACAATTGAATTTATCTGCTGAAAACGGTCCGACGGACCATTTCAGCAGACAAATTCGATCGTGTGTACGGGCGAGCAGACAGGTTTTTCCAGCAGACGAATTTTAAAGCATGCTTTAAAATCTGTCTGCTGGGAACCCGTCCGTCTTTTTTTTTTTTTTTTTTTTTTATAATTCTTTATTTTTCAGTTTTTTTTCCTTTCCAAAGTTTCAAGTTACACATTAACATATTTCTTAACGTTCATTTGAATCGATTATAACCATGATAGAGAGATATCGAGAGAGAAAGTAAATAAATAAATAATTGATAATTAGCTGAAAAAGGAGGAAGCAAATGAACCCCCTTCCCTTCGGCTCCTCTCTCCCTCTCTCTAACTTCTATGGATTAGTGTACCCTCTTATTTCTTACCGGACTAGTCCCCCCCCTATTTCACCCCCCTCCCCAAAAAAAAAAAAAAAAAAAAAAAAAAAAATAATTTTATAAAAGGGGGCTTTCCTTATTCAGCCCCCCCTCGGCCATCTCTCCCCCCTTACTCATCTAACCCCACTACTCCTCCCTATACCTTAGATATGGGTCCCATATCTTCCGGTATCTCTCATCTTCATCTTTCAATGTCAATGTAAGATTCTCCATTATTTGAATCTCCGCCACTCTCGCAATCCATTAAGCTTTAGATGGGGAGATCTCTTGCTTCCACAGAATCGGGATACATGCTCTCGCAGCTATAATGAGATGTCTTAACAGCGAGTTTTTGTATTTTTCTACTGACATTGGGATATCCAGTAATAGCACCGCTGATGGTCTATCTTCTAGGTTAACCCCTGTGATTTTTTGGATCGTTTCTAGCACCATTTCCCAGAATTCTTTTATTTTTGCACATTCCCAAAAAATATGCAGTAGTGTCCCTTCTGCTATATGGCATCTCCAACACCTATCTGAGGTCTGCGGGTATATACGATGTAATACTGTTGGTGTTCTATACCACCTTGTTAAGATTTTATAACTCCCCTCCTCATATTTGCTTGCCACAGAGGCTTTATGAGTAAACCGGAGGATCCTAGTTTTTTGTTCTTGGGAGAATGTTAATCCCAGCTCGTTCTCCCATGCTTGCATGAACGGGAGTTCTTGTGGTATCTCTAAGTTAATAAGTGTTGCATAGAAGTAAGATAGCATATGTCTCTTAGGCTTCCCTTCTAGACATATCTGTTCGAATTTAGAAAGGTCTCTAACTACTATATAGGTCTTTGCTAATATCCGTAGAAATGCTTCTAGTTGCAACAATCTTAGAGAGTCCAAGTCTGGTGTAACTTCTTTTTCAAGCTCTTCCCTTGTCATTATTCGGTTATTTTTTGAAAAATGAATAATTCTACTCATACCTCTATATCGCAGGGCTTTGAATCTTAGATCTGCCACACCTGGTTGAAATGTCTTAGTACCCAGGATCGGAAACATTGGGCTGGGATATTTTGATATGTTTGTTTTTTCAAAAAGCTTTTTAGTTATTTGGATAGTTGCTCCTACCATTGGATGTCTCTTTACATCTGTTGTTAATTCTGCTTCAGGGATCCAGCTTAGACCATCCAGTGGTATTTCCACTGTTGTTTCTTCTATTTTTATCCATGGTTTCCTATTTTGCCCGCACCATTCTGTTACTCTGACTAAGTGGGCTGCTTCTTGGTATTTTACCAGGTCTGGGAATCCGATTCCTCCTTCCCCCCTCGGAAGTGATAGGATGGCTCTACGTATCCTTGCAGGTTTTCCTGCCCAGATAAATTTCAGGAAACTTGATCTCAGTTCCCTTAGGAAGCTTTGTGGAATCTTAATTGCAGGGCCTGAATTAAGTATAAGACTTTTGATAGCACATTCATTTTCAATATGTTCGTTCGCCCAAACCAGGTGAATATTTTCTTATCCCATCTCACTAGGTCTAGTTTTATTCGCCTGGCCAGTGCTACATAATTAACTACATATAATTTGTTTAAGTTCCTTGTTATTTTTGTTCCCAAGTAACTTATATGGGAGTCTGTCCATCTAAAATTAAATTGTGTTTTTATCTGTTCAAGTAATACCGTATTTGTTTCTATCCCTATTGCCTCTGATTTCCCATAGTTGACTTTGAAATGTGAAAATTTTCCGTATTCTCTAATTTCTGCCAGTAATACTGGTAAAGAGATGACTGGGGAGGTTATAAAAAATATTAGGTCGTCCGCATATGCTGCTACTTTATGTTCATCTTTTTCTATTTTTAGTCCCCTAATGTTTTGATTTGCCCGTATCTTCAATAAGAATGGTTCGATTGTTAAAATGAAAATAATAGGTGACAGTGGGCAGCCTTGCCTTGTCCCATTCCGAATAGAAAATGGTTCAGATATCTTACCCGCTATACTAACTTTCGCACTCGGTTGTGAGTATAGATTTGAAAACCAGCTCAGCATTCCCTCTCCCAGCCCTATATGTTGTAACATAGCTTTTAAAAACTTCCACTTTACTCGATCAAAGGCCTTTTCTGCGTCACTAGAGACTAATATCATTGGCTTCTTTTGTTTTTGGGACAGATATATCGCATTTATCACCCGCTGCGTGTTTTCTCTTCCCTCTCTTTCTGGTGTAAATCCCACTTGATCTGGATGTATAAGATCTGAAATATATTCTACAAGCCTTAAGGCCAAGATTTTGGTAAATATTTTTAGGTCTACATTCAATAATGATATAGGACGATAGCTGGCACATTGTGATGGGTCCTTACCATCTTTTAGGATAACTATTATATGTGCTAGCAGTGATTCACTTGGTATTTTCTTACCTTCTCGTAGTGAATTATATGCTGCTATATATCTTTGGGCCAATTTCTCGGAGAACAACCTGTAGTATGATAGAGTAAACCCATCTGGTCCTGGGGCCTTACCCAGTTTTAATGTTTGTATTGCTTCCATAAACTCCCCTGTTGTTATGGGTTCATCTAATTTTCTCACTATTTCTTCTGGTATTTTTGGCATCTGAGTTTCTTTAATATATTCTTTAGCTCTTTCTAGTTTCTCTTGTTCCTTCTCCACCGGGATCTTCTCATCTAGCTGGTATAATTTCTCGTAATATTCCTTAAAACCTTCTACAATCTCTTGCGGGGTGTTTACTATTTTATCTTTAACTGTCTTTATTTGCGTAATGTATTTCACTGCTTGGGTTTCTTTTAGGACATTTGCTAGCATTCTACCTGGTTTATTACCATACTCATATAGTGTTCGCCTTCCCCTTAATAATTTGGCTTTGGCTTTGTCGATCAACAACAGGTTCAGTTTTTCTCTTATTTCCTCTAGTTCTTTTTCTACTGATTGTGCTTGGGTTTTTTTATGTACAGTTTCTAGCTCTCCAATGTGCTTAAACATCTGGTCTATCTGTTCATTTAATTTTTTTTTTCTATGTGCTCCCATTGCGATAAAGTTACCTCTCATTACGCACTTATGCGTTTCCCATAAACAAAAAGGGGTTGTTTCGCCTACATCATTCGTTCTAAAAAAAAATTCTAGCTCTTCATTTAGCTTCTTTTTATAGTCATTATCTTTTAATAAAGTCTCATTAATCTTCCAGTGCCACTCTTTCTTATTTACCTCTCCCCATTTTATTGTACAATCAATTGGAGCATGGTCTGAGAGCGTAAAGGTTCCGATAGAGACATCTACTATTGCTGAGACCAAGTTCTGAGGGAGGAAGATATAGTCAATCCTAGTGTATGTCTTGTGTCTGGCTGTATAAAACGTATAATCCCTTTCCTGTGGATGAGTCATCCTCCAGCTATCAATCAGCTGCAGTTCTTGTAGAAGTTTTTTAGCTTTTCTTAATTTGATGTATGATAGATGAGAGGTACCTTTAGAAGTATCTTTTATAGGGTCTAGGGCCATGTTCAGATCCCCCCCTATTATTAAAATACCTTCTCTGTGTTGGTGGACCTTTTGTAAACATATTTCCAAAAAATGTATCTGGTCAATATTCGGTAAATATATGTTCACCACTGTGATTTTTTGTTGGTTCAAAAATCCTTTGACTATTAAAAGACGTCCTACATCGTCTCTAATCACCGCTGTTTCCTCCCAGACCATTTGCTTAGATATTAACACAGACACTCCACACGTTCTAGAGCTCTGTGATGTACTGTGGTATACTGTAGGAAATCTGTGGTTCTTAAGGACCGGGATTTTATCCCCTTTAAAGTGTGTTTCCTGTAAAAGGATAATCTGTGATTTGCGTCTATTAAGTTCCGATAATAATCTAATTCGTTTTTCCGGGATATTTAGTCCCTTAACATTATACGAAGTAAATGTTATGTTAGTCATGTTTTATACTACCAACTCCACTTTTCTAGTACTCGGGGGGGCAACAGGGAACCCCGTGGGAAAAAAAAAAAAAAGAAAAGACCAGAACCGCTGGAGAGGGAGAGGGAAAGGGGGAGGGACAGCCGGGAGAGAAAAAAAAAACCCTCCCCTACCCCTCCCTTTTCTTCCCCGCGTGGGAATCCCTTCCTCACGTCTGTAGTGTCCTGGTATCGAACCGAAAACCAAGATGCCACAGAAAAAAAAAAAAAAAAAAAAAGGAAAAAAGTTTCCCCCTGAAACGCCTCCGACTTATCCTCCACCTGGAGGAAAGGCGCTTAATGTGGGGGTATTAGAAAGCAGAGCGGAGCTGACGCCAGGCGTCCCTATGCAAGGCCCTTCTCTTTTGTCTCATACTGTTTAATTTATATTTCTCTCTCCTTTATATTCTTCCATACCTTCTTAACATTGTTACCCCTCCCTTTCGCCCAAGGCTCTTTCCACCTTATCAAAAAAAAAAAAAAAAAATCTTTGGACGCTTAAGCTTATCATATCCTCCACTTCACTGCTACTTCCCCCCCCAATCTTCTTAAATAACCAGGAGTTACGATAATACCAATATTGATTTACACAAAAAAACATGAAAACATACATCTGTTCCATTTGTCAAATCTCCAGTACCTGTATCCATGTGTCCATGTATATATATATACCCGCACACAAATATACTCTATGCTTAATTTCCCTTCTTGTTAAACCTTTGTTCCCTTTCTATGCACCTTATCTTAGTTACCTCTAATCTCCCCTAGGTCACCCAAACAAAAAAAAAAACATAATGTTATAGTGTTATTCCTATCCCACATATCTCTTCCATCCCTGTCAGATTCTTAATCATTCTCGTGACCATCCTTTCTTACCCCTATCCTTAAACCCCTTAACCCACCCTTTTCTATTTATTCTATCTTCTCTGTATTTGTGTGAATCGTGTTCCATCCCCTTATCTCCCTGTGTATCAGCAAGACTTGATACAAGTCTTGTTAGTTATCTGTGTTGAATATTAACCCCCCCCCCTAAATATTATAAACTCGTGATTTATCTATCTGTGAAAACCATTGTGACCATCCCCCCCCCCTCGTGAGAGGGTCCCTTAAAATTACCTGTTATACAATTGTGTTAAGATCCCTCCTTAGTGGAGTGAAGAGAAAAAAGAAAAAAAAAAAAAAAAACAGTGTGCATAATTTAAGTGCATATAATCCACACTACCACCTCCCAAAAAAAAAAAAAAAGAAAAAAATTAATTAAACACATTTAAAACATTTTGACCCTAGGTTAACTTAATCCTGTAGTGCATCTTGGCAACCAAGGCCCCTAAACAGACAAAGCAAAAAAACGCAGAGGGGGAAAAAAAAAAAAAAAAAAAAAACACGTCCAGGTCTAGGGCGTAGAGAACTATTTACCCAAAAATTTATATCCAAAAAAAAGAGAGAGAAAAAAAAAAAAAAAAAGAGAAGAACAATAAAGTCATTGGCTAGCCTAATTTGAATATCTTCGGTAGCCTGCTGGGATCTTCGATAGTCCTCGATAGTCCATCTGAACTGGATTGTATACTATCTTTTCTGAGTCCTTACATCTCTAACTGTGGTAATCTCTAATTCCATCCAGTTTGGAACTTCAAAAGCTTCAGACCCTAAAAACTGAAATACTTCCGGTAGTTGTGCCGGGTCATATAAGACAAAGTTTTCATCATCTCTCTTAATTGTCAGAGAGAATGGATACCCCCATCTGTATGTCCCCCCTTTTAGACGTATGTGATCTAATAGAGGTTTTAATCTTCGTCGTCTTTCCCTCGTTTGGCGACATAGGTCAGGGAATATCTGGATTTTATCATTATTTAATTCTATAGGTCCTCTCAACCATGCTGCCCTCATTATCTCATCTTTGGTCCTATAGAAGTGCACCCTACAAAGGACATCTCTTGGGGGTTCTTGTGGCCGTTTGGGCCCTGTAGGGACCCTGTGTACCCTATCAAGCTCTATTTGATTTTCTGGGGGGTTACCAAGTAGTTCATTAAAAATGGATATCACTCTTTCTCTTAGATCGGATGTGTTAGTAGCCTCTGATATGCCTTTCAGCCGTATATTGTTCCTTCGATTTCTATTGTCATTTTCTTCTGTTTGTAGTTGTAAAGTTATCAATCTCCGGTGTTGGAGCCTAATTGTCTCCTCCAATTGATCTAACCGTACCTCGGTTTGCCCCTGAGCATCTAAGCAGGTATTGATCTTTTTGTCTAGCCCTTCTGTACACACCCGTATCTCATCCATTTCTTGTTTCAAGGGGCCCAGCCACTTGCTCATCATCCCTTGGATATCTTCTCTAGTTGGTAGAGCACTTAACAATTTTCTAATATCCATCTCTTCTCTCTGACCTCCTCTCCCCTGTGCGTTCAGACAGGTTTCCTTGTCATACCTTTGTGTCACGCTGTTACTGTCAGTGCTATCTTCAAATCCTTTATTTGAGCCCTCTGCACCTTTTCCTTTAAGGCTATCAGTATTACAGGTAGTGCAGAATTATTAGGCAAGTTGTATTTTTGAGGATTCATTTTATTATTGAACAACATCCATGTTCTCAATGAACCCAAAAAACTCATTAATATCAAAGCTGAATATTTTTGGAACTAGTTTTTAGTTTGTTTTTAGTTTTAGCTATTTTAGGGGGATATCTGTGTGTGCAGGTGACTATTACTGTGCATAATTATTAGGCAACTTAACAAAAAATAAATATATACACATTTCAATTATTAATTTTTACTAGTGAAACCAATATAACATCTCAACATTCACAAATATACATTTCTGACATTCAAAAACAAAACAAAAACAAATAAGTGACCAATATAGCCACCTTTCTTTGCAAGGACACTCAAAAGCCTGCCATCCATGGATTCTGTCAGTGTTTTGATTTGTTCACCATCAACATTGCGTGCAGCAGCAACCGCAGCCTCCCAGACACTGTTCAGAGAGGTGTACTGTTTTCCCTCCTTGTAAATCTCACATTTGATGATGGACCACAGGTTCTCAATGGGGTTCAGATCAGGTGAACAAGGAGGCCATGTCATTAGTTTTTCTTCTTTTATACCCTTTCTTGCCAGCCACGCTGTGGAGTACTTGGACGCGTGTGATGGGCATTGTCCTGCATGAAAATCATGTTTTTCTTGAAGGATGCAGACTTTTTCCTGTACCACTGCTTGAAGAAGGTGTCTTCCAGAAACTGGCAGTAGGACTGGGAGTTGAGCTTGACTCCATCCTCAACCCGAAAATGCCCCACAAGCTCATCTTTGATGATACCAGCCCAAACCAGTACTCCACCTCCACCTTGCTGACGTCTGAGTCGGACTGGAGCTCTCTGCCCTTTACCAATCCAGCCACCGGCCCATCCATCTGGCCCATCAAGACTCACTCTCATTTCATCAGTCCATAAAACCTTAGAAAAATCATTCTTGAGATATTTCTTGGCCCAGTCTTGACGTTTCAGCTTGTGTGTCTTGTTGAGTGGTGGTCGTCTTTCAGCCTTTCTTACCTTGGCCATGTCTCTGAGTATTGCACACCTTGTGCTTTTGGGCACTCCAGTGATGTTGCAGCTCAGAAATATGGCCAAACTGGTGGCAAGTGGCATCTTGGCAGCTGTACGCTTGACTTTTCTCAGTTCATGGCCAGTTATTTTGCGCCTTGGTTTTTCCACACGCTTCTTGTGACCCTGTTGACTATTTTGAATTAAATGCTTGATTGTTCGATGATCACGCTTCAGAAGCTTTGCAATTTTAAGAGTGCTGCATCCCTCTGCAAGATATCTCACTATTTTTGACTTTTCTGAGCCTGTCAAGTCCTTCTTTTGAACCATTTTGCCAAAGGAAAGGAAGTTGCCCAATAATTATGCACACCTGATATAGGGTGTTGATGTCATTAGACCACACCCCTTCTCATTACAGAGATGTACATCACCTAATATGCTTAATTGGTAGTAGGCTTTCGAGCCTATACAGCTTGGAGTAAGACAACATGCATAAAGAGGATGATGTGGTCAAAATACTCATTTGCCTAATAATTCTGGACTCCCTGTAGAATCTTGACCGCCTCTATATACTGTTTTCTCCATACTTTTGTCCATATTTGTCGCAGTCTCTAATATTATACGCTGGACAATATTTATATCTGGTGAGGATACCAAAGGAAACGATAATTTACTCTGAACAGTTTTTCTCTCATCTGGCATATGATGCTGTGTTCTCGGCAGCCCCAGTGACTCCAGCGATTCCAGCGAACCCAGCGATTTTGTTGACTGTGCTTTTGCTTGTCGTGTTTGTCGGCTATGCTTTATCGGTTTTAGCTGGTTCTCTGTTATCAAACAATACTGTGATTCACTTTCGGGCAATCCCTCTGTGGCTGGATAGGACAGTACCTTCGTTCCACTGTTTCCACCTTGAGACTGCAAGCGAGTGCTATAGGAATGGGAGGAGAAGCTCAACCCTCCCGTCTGTTTGCTCGGCCCCAGCATGAATCGCGACACAGCTTAGTCCATTCCACTCACTGTTCGGAGCCTCAGTGTATCGATTGGATCGGCGAGTCTTTCCCCTGCGACCCTCTATCTATGCGGGACAGATAGGCGTGTGAGGCAGGTAAGGCAGGTAAGGTCAGGTAGCAATAACAGGCAATCAGTGACAGTCACTAAATCAGATGGATCCCTGCAGATCCCCCCTGCTCCGCAATGTTCCGCGCAGTTGCAGTCCGTAACATCAGGCCAGGCCAGGTCCGCATCCAGCATCCAGCGTTCCCTACAAAGCCCAGTCACAGAGTGCTAGCACCGTGTTCAACTACTCCGCGCAACTGTAACTGCAATCCGTACAATCCGTGCAGTCCGTAGCACCAGGTCAGATCAGCGTATAGTATATAGCATATAGCATATAGCGTTTCTTACAGAGCCCGGTCCGGTCGGATCACCGAGAGCTAGCACCTCTCCGCACTGCTCCGTGCTACAGTCCGTAGTACCCAGTTCCTTGCAGACACAGACACAGAGAGCCAGCACCGCGTTCCGCATTCCGTGCTCCCCACTTCCAGTGCATCACACGCCGCGCGGTTTTCAATTCAGCTGCCGTGCTATGTCGCGTTGCTAGCGAGAGCCTCGCCGGGACGCCTAGCTCCACTCACAGCGTCTCACTCCGCCATGCTTAGCCACGCCCCCGGAACCCGTCCGTCTGACATGTCTGCTGGTTAGTACTAACCAGCGGACATATCTGCCCGCACATGCGTCGAATGGATTCGACGTATGCGTGGAAGTATTTTACTTCCTGGTTCGGTGACGTGGCGGCGTCAACGTCACCGCCACGTCACCGAGCTGGCTGCCGGCTGGGTTTTTAGTTTGATCGTGTGTACACAATCAAACCAGTATATCCCAGCAGACAAATCCGATCAAAACGGTCTGTCAGACCGATTTGATCGGATTTATTTAGTGGTGTGTACGCGGCCTTAGAGTTGGCCCATGGGTACAATTCTTTGAGGTCATCTGGGGACAGAAAAAAACCAGAGAGAGAGTGTTGCAGAGATTTTATTGACCTGGGGTCATGAAGGAAACAGAAAAGTATTGTTCCTCCTGCCCTGTGTCTCAGAAGTCGGCACCTATGCACATTTCCATAACCCGCTAGTACCCCTTCCCATCATTGAGGTTCCCTTTGAGAGAATTGCCATGGATTTGGTAGGTCCAATAGTGAAGTCCGAATTTTGGTTATATTGGACTATGCCACCCGTTATCCGGAGGGGATTCCTCTCCGAAATACCTCGGCCAAAACCATAGCCAAAGAGCTATCTTTTGTTTTGAGCCGCATAGGTATTTGTAAGGAACTGCTTACAGACCAAGGTACACCCTTTATGTCCCGGATTATGGAAGAACTGTGCAAGTTGTTCAAAGTGACACATCTATGTTCACCCCCAAACAGATGGGTTGGTTGATAAAGATGGAAAGGATTGGGACTGTCTTATTCCCAATTTAATGTTTGCCATTAGGGCGGTACCCCAATCCTCTATTGGTTTCTCACCCTTCGAGTTGCTGTATGGGAGACACCCAAGAGGGCTGTTGGATATCGCAGGGAAACTTGGGAAAGTGAAATTTCCCCCCACAGGAGTGTGATTGAGCATGTCGCCCTGATGCAAGATAGAATTGCACAGGTAATGCCAAATGTAAGTGCCCAAGCACAGTGGGCACAGAGAGTGTATAACCGTGGGGCCAAGACTCGTACCTTCTCCCCGGGGGATAGGGTATTGGTACTTATCCCTACGGTTGAAAGTAAGTTCTTCGCCAAATGGCAAGGCCCCTACGAGATATTGGAAAAAGTGAGCTAAGTGAATTACAAGGTCAGACAACCAGGAAGGCGAAAGCCCGAACTGATCTATCACATCAATCTGTTGAAAGCCTGGAGGGATAGGGAATCCCTAGTCGCAGAAACGTTTTCACCAGCTCAGTCTGATTGCGTGATTCCTGAGGTTGGAATAGCAGTCACCTTGTCAAAGCCCCAACAACAGAAGGTTAAGGAGTTTGTGCTTCGCAACAAAGAGGTTTTCTCTGAGCTGCCGGGACAAAACGTCTGGGGTAGAGCATGATATTATTACCCCGCCCGGTGAAAGGGTGAAGCTAAAACCCTATCGCATCCCAGAGGCCCGACGGGAGGCAATATGGGAGGAAGTACAGAAAATGCTTAGGTTGGGGGTGAGAGAGGAATCCCAAAGTGATTGGTCAAGTCCTATAGTCCTAGTGCCTAAACCGGGTGGGAGCTGGCATTTTTGTAACGATTTTCGACAACTGAACAAAGTTACAAAATTTGACACCTACCCAATGCCACGTATCGATGAGTTAATCGACTGGTTGGGAACAGCCCGGTAGATGACAACTCTCAATCTCACAAAAGGGTATTGGCAAATTCCCCTGGCTAATTCGGCCAAAGAGAAAAACGCATTTGTAACCCCAGACGGGGCATTCCAGTATAAATGAATGCCGTTTGGGTTACAGAATGCCCCGGCAACCTTTCAGCGGAAAATTGACCAGTTTCTGAGGCCTCATCAGAAGTATGCTGAAGCTTACCTGGATGATGTAGTTATCCATAGCCCAGATTTGGCCTCACATCTGCCAAAAGTGCAAGCAGTGCTAGACTCTATCCGGGAAGCTGGGTTTACAGGCAACCCAAAAAAGTGTACCATTGGACAGGAAGAGGCCAAATATCTTAGGTACACCATTGGGAGGGGAGTGATAAAACCCCAAGTCAATAAAGTCGAGGCCAAGCAGATTTATTCCCCACTTTGCATCTCAGGCTGTGCCCTTAACCAACCTGACCAAGGAGAAAGACTGGATCATGGTTAAGTGGACCCCAGACGTGGAAGCAGCCTACCAGGCCTTAAAAAAAGCCTTATGTAGCCAGCCGGTCTTGTATTTACCAGATTTCTCCAGGGACTTTGCGGTACAAACGGATGCGTCAGGCGTGGGGTTGGGAGCAGTATTGTCCCAGGTCTGGAATGGGGAAGAACATCCGATCATTTATCTCAGTAGGAAATTAAAGTCCCATGAGGTAAATTATGCCACCATTGAGAAGGAGTGTTTAGCGGTGAAATGGGCTCTAGATTCCCTTAGATACTACCTGCTGGGTCGGCACTTTGACCTAGTTACGGACCACGTTCCCTTAAAGTTGATGGCCCAAAACAAGGAAACAAACAGAAGAGTAAACAGATGGTTTCTGGCCCTACAAGAATTTAACTGTACTGTAAAACATCGCCATGGCATCCAAATGGGGAATGTGGATGCACTGTCTCGGGTGCATGCATGCCTGAATGCTGGTGTTCCAACCCCAAGGTTGAAACAAGAGGGGAGGTATGTGACAGTAGGCAGGTTAAATCCCCTGGTTGCATCCAAGATGCTGTATATATTTCTCCTAGGTTCAGGCTTTATGCCAGTTTGTACCTCTAGGGGGAGTGCTGGGAGTCCTGCTGGGAGGACTTGATGAGCCCAGCTGTATCAGATGGGCTCGTTAGGTCCTCTACAAAAGCTCCCAGCATGCTAAGAGATATGCTCCAACCTGGGACAAGACCTGTGTGAATAGTCTGGGTAGTGATCTTTGTGCGGTGAGACAAAGCCAGTGTGGCTACTATTACCAAATCTCTAACCAGCAGGGAGTTATGCCCGGTACACACGATCCGATTATCGGACGAACGATCGTCCGTTTTTTTTTTTGCATGCTAATCTCACATCGAATCTGATGAGTTTACTAAAGTCACAAATTCTCGTACGGCAGAATAAAAAATCGGAAGTGATGTCATGTGTTGTAATGCATTTGTATTGCATTTTCGAACGACAGCTGTACTGATTAAACAAAAATCGAACGATATGGCATCGTACGGAAATAATTTCCATGCATGCCCGATAGAATAAAATCGGATGAACTGTCCTGATCGGCTCTCGGAAGCGCTGTACTAACGATCCGATTATCGTACGATCGTTTCGAAAGTGGCATTTTCCGGACGATTTTCGGATTGTGTGTACGGGGCATAAGGGACTGGGGCAGCACTAGGCTGTACCCAGGCATTAGTTAGGGACACCGATGTGTTTAGTAAGCGGTCAAGTGACCAGGGTTTATTTTTTTGTATTTCTTTGTCTCCCTCACCTTTGTTTTGTATATAGTTCAAATAAAATCTGCACCTTTTTGGTTTTCCTCTTACCACCGTCTGCTGTGCCTAATTGTTTTTGTGTGCTGAACCCGTCCAGGGGTCACACCCACCCACTGATGGGCTAACCCCCTCACATTACATATAGTTTGTGAGGTTGTTTAAAGACACCAGTCCATCCAGTTCAATCTGAGTGTATGTGTATTTGTCACTATCATTTTAAATATCACACGTCTAAAAAAAAAAATTAATTTATCTACACCCGCTGACATCACCAACTGTGGAGGGGAATTCCACATCCTTTCCACTCCAATAGTAAAGAAACCCTCATGGATCTTAAGAATTAACCACTTCTCATCCAACTTCATTGAGTGGCCACGTCTCTTCTTTAGAGACCTAAGATTAAACAACTTTTTCCCCCAACACTAGAGTCCCCTTTTATAGACTTTTAAATCGCTATCATATTCCCTCTTGCGTGTCTCTAATCCAGGGAGAGTACGTTTATTGTTTGTAGTCGTTCCTTATAACCGAGATCCTCCAGACCCCTTATTAGCTTTTTTCTGTATTCTCTCCAGTTCAAGCACTTTCTTCCTAAGGATTGGTGTGGCCAAACTAGAGTTTTGTAAAGTAGTAGAATTATTATTTTATGTCCTGAGTAAATATCCTTTTTATTGCACGTCAATAGTCTGCTAGTGTTTCTTGCTGCAGCACCCCCAGATCCTTTTCCAGCCCCGTTTCCCCTAGAGCAGTGGTCATCAACCCTGTCCTGCAGGGCCCACTAACAGGCCAGGTTTGCAAGATAACTGAAATGCATCACAGGTGATGTCATTTGCTGCTCAGTGATTGCAGTATTCCAGTCTGCATCTCCCCAAGGTAATACATTAAACCTGGCCTGTTAGTGGGCCCTGCAGGACCGGGTTGATGACCACTGCCCTAGAGGTTCCCCCCCCCTAGCGTGCGATTTGCATTGATATTTTTAGCGTCCGAGTGCATTTACTTTTTCTACATTAAACCTTATCTGCCATTTCACTGCCCACCTCTCTATTTTATCTAGATCTTCTTGTAAAGTTGTTTACACTGTTGTGAAGTTATTGCCCCACTTTGTTTTGCATCATTAGCAAACACTGATGTTGAACTATTCAATCCAAACTCTATATCATTTATGAACAAGTTAAAACAAATTGCTCCCAGGATAGAGCCCTTGGGTACCTCTCTCACAACCCCACACCTTTCAGAAAATATGCCATTTATTGCCACCCTCTGGGCACTCTCCTGCATCCAATTTTCTATCCAGGTGCATACACTCTCATCAATGCCAAAAGGCCTTAATTTGTAAATTTAAGCATTTATGGGGTACTGTATCAAATGCTTTAGCAAAATCTAGATACACGATGTCCACAGGAATTCCTCTATTGAAATTACAACTCAACTCCCCATAGAATGTTAGGAGGTTGGTCTGGCAAGAATGGTTCTTCATAATTCCATGTTGGGTACTACTAATTGTACTATTTCCATCTGCAAATTCTTAGATATGGTCCCTTCTCATTCCCATTAGGCCACGTACACACGACTAAATCTGATCAAAATCGGTCTGACAGACCGATTTGATCGGATTTGTCTGCTGGGATATATTGGTTTGATCGTGTACACACGATCAAACCAAAAATCCCCGCCGGCAGACAGTGCGATGATGTTGACGCCGCCACGTCACCGCACCAGGAAGTACAAAACTTCCACGCATGCATCAAATCCATTCGACGCATGTGCGGGCAGATATGTCCGCTGGTTAGTGTACTAACCAGCAGACATGTCAGACGGACAGGTTCCCAGCAGACAGAGTTTAAAGCATGCTTTAAAATTTGTCTGCTGGAAAAACCTGTCTGTCCACCTGTACACCTGTCCATCGGATCGTTTCCAGCAGATAAATTTGATCGTGTGTACGCGGCCTTAGGCTGACGGGTCTATAGTTCTCAGAAATATATCTTGGTCCCTTTTTGAATATTGGTACCTTGTTTGCTTGTTATCAATCAGCTGGTACATTCCACTCAGTAAGCTGCCCTTACAAATTAGGAATAATGGTCAGGCTTCACATGACCAAGTTTTTTAAGAATTCTTCGGTGTAAGCCATTTGGTCCTGGTGATTTGCTCACATTAAGTTGTTCTAGTATTTTTGAACATTCGTCTATGTCACCCACAAGGGTACATTCACAACAATGTTGTTAACATTACTGTCTTGTTTATTATACCCTTCTAATTAACTGAGGAGTATAATGAATTTAATACAGTTGTCTTCTCCCTGATCATCTTTTATGGAGTCAATATGTTCTGATCTTTTTTATTAACAAAATGCTGCCCGCCCACAGTACTTTTATTGCAGGCAGGCAGCATGGCCAGGCTTTATGACTTACTTGTACATCATCCAGCCTGTACTGGATTAGGATCGGATCCCAGTACCCAGCCGGTTGATGCCAGTAGATGCCTCTGAATTGTCTATAGACCCCATTTGGATTTTTGCTTGAGGCTCATATGTAACTGGTGATTAGGGATGAGCCAAACACCCCCGCGTTCGGTTCGCACCAGAACGTTTGAACAGACCGCGGGTTTGCGCGAACATTTAGAACCCCATTGAAGTCTATGAGACTCGAACGTTCGAATTCAAAAACGACTCCTGAAAAAACTACCGTTTTTCAAACCGTTTTTTCTATTGATACATGTTCTCTCGGGCAAGATGTTTTCACAGGAAAACTATAGACACCCAGTAGGTACAATATTTAAAGGAAAGCAGTGATTTTATTGATGCTTAAATAATAAAATAAAAAAATTCTTTAAATATTGTACCTGCTGGGTGTCTATACCTGTGATAACGTCTTTAAATAGCACAATCACCTGCCTGCCAGTAAACTAGGAAGAACTGATCTAGCTAAGCTATACAGTGTATAAATATATGTACAACTCCTAGGGATGTATATAGATCCTCTACACATTGTAAATTAAGCTAAACCGACTAGCATGCCTGTCTGCTCTGTCTAGCTATATAAACAGACTATCTCTCTGTCTCTCTGACTGCTCTCATTAACAACTGCAACACACTACACGAGGCCGGCCAGCAGGCGGCCTTATATAGTGTGGGGCGTGTGCTAAAGCCCTGAGCCATAATTGGCCAATTATGGCTCTCCGTTTTTCTGCACGCTGTGATTGGCCAAACATGCAGGGTCATAGTGCATGTTTGGCCAATCATCAGCGCGCAATGCCGAAGTGAATTATGGGCCGTTGCGCGTCACTCAAATTTGGCGCGAACGATCCGTTTTGTTCGAATTTCGGCGAACAATCGAACAGGCAATGTTTGAGTCGAACATACGTTCGTATCGAACGTGGAGCTCATCCCGACTGGTGATTCAATAACTTTAATTCACACTGACACTTTGTGAGGAGCTAGTCTCCCCACAGGCCGGCGGGGCTTATTTGGGCTTGCTCTTTATATAGCCAGTATTATACACCTTGGTTGCATCTTGATGTATCAGGTCTGACTAGGCTTAAGTGACTTTTCATGATTCAGACTGAGCTCTAAAGTCCTGATGAAGAAGGCTGTCCTGCAAAACACGTCAATCTATATGAGTGATCTCTGAGGACTCTACAACTTCTTACCACACAAATAAGCAACAGCATTGCCGTTCGTTTATATATATTTTATACTTGTGTGATATAGATATCTATCTATATCTATCATAGGCGTGCGCAGCCTATTGCATTAGGGTGTGCACCTCAAACCAAAGCTCAAAAACACGTTCACCCCCCCCCCCCACCCCCACAAAAAGATGATTTTTGAATTTTTTTTGCTGACTACTGATCGCAATTCATTCAATTATGTGACCTCTCTGTGCCAAGGCCCAGGCACAGAGAAGCTGCATTTTTGTGTGTGGCCGGTGCCAAGGGGTCAATGACTACCCAAATGCAGGTAGCAAATGCAGTGTTTTTGCCTGCACCAGAATGGATGATTAGCAGTACCAATGCGATCCAGTTGCTGTGCGTTTTGTAAAGTAGCGCATGCACAGCTCGTGGTGCAGGCTGACATGGTTTCATCCCATTCAAATGAAAGGGCTGAAAGGTGGTCCTAGCAACCAATCATTAGCATTGTTATTATGAAAAGTTAACTTCAGTATTTCTCACCCTCTGTTCAGCACTGCTGTGTCGCTCCCTGTATGTGAGTAAGGTAGGAAGGGGAGGGAAAGGGTTGGTGACTGTGCAAAATGCTGGTGGGGGGGGGGGGTTACTCTGTAGTATGCAGGGGGGGAGAGGTGACTGTGCAGGGGGGGGAGGTGACTGTGCAGGAGGGGGGAGAGGTGACTGTGCAGGGGGGAAAGGTGACTGTGTAGCATGTGGGGGGTCCAAACCTGGGGGGTGGTGACTGTGTAACATGCAGGGGTGGAGAGGTGACTGTGCAACATGCAGGGGGTCCAAAGCTGGGGGGTTTATGTAATGTGAAGGGGTCCAGAGGTGCAGGGTGCTGTGTAATGTAAAGGGGTCCAGAGGTGCTGGGTGCTGTGTAATGTAAAGGGGCCCAGAGGTGCAGGGTGCTGTGTAATGTAAAGGGGCCCAGAGGTGCAGGGTGCTGTGTAATGTAAAGGGGCCCAGAGGTGCAGGGTGCTATGTAATGTAAAGGGGTCCAGATGTGCAGGGTGCTGTGTAATGTAAAGGGGTCCAGAGGTGCAGGGTGCTGTGTAATGTGTAGGGGTCCAGATCCAGAGGTGCATGGTGCTGTGTAATGTAAAGGTGTCCAGAGGTGCAGGGTGCTGTGTAATGTAAAGGGGTCCAGAGGTCCAGGGTGCTGTGTAATGTAAAGGGGCCAAGAGGTCCAGGGTGCTGTGTAATGTAAAGGGGCCCAGAGGTGCAGGGTGCTGTGTAATGTAAAGGGGTCCAGAGGTGTAGGGTGCTGTGTAATGTGAAGGGGTCCAGAGGTGCAGGGTGCTGTGTAATGTAAAAGGTCCAGAGATGCAGGGTGCTGTGTAACGTAAAGGGGTCCAGAGGTGTAGGGTGCTGTGTAATGTAAAGGGGTCCAGAGGTGCAGGGTGCTGTGTAATGTAAAAGGTCCAGAGATGCAGGGTGCTGTGTAATGTAAAGGGGTCCAGAGGTGCAGGGTGCTGTGTAATGTAAAGGGTCCAGAGATGCAGAGTGCTCTTTAATGTAAAGGGGTCCAGAGATGCAGGGTGCTCTTTAATGTAAAGGGGTCCAGAGGTGCAGGGTGCTGTGTAATGTAAAGGGGTCCAGAGGTGTAGGGTGTTGTGTAATGTAAAGGGGTCCAGAGGTGCTGTGTAATGTAAAGGGGTCCAGAGGTGCAGGGTGCTGTGTAATGTAAAGGGTCCAGAGATTCAGGGTGCTGTGTAATGTAAAGGGGTGCAGGGTGCTGTGTAATGTAAAGGGGTCCAGAGATACAGGGTGCTGTGTAATGTAAAGCGGTCCAGAGGTGCAGGGTGCTGTGTAATGTAAAGGAGTCCAGAGGTGCAGAGTGCTGTGTAATGTAAAGGGGTCCAGAGGTGTAGGGTGCTGTGTAATGTAAAGGGGTTCAGTTGTGAAGAGGGGGTACAAAATAGTGACAATGAGATATTGGGGAGTGCAGGGGGCACAGTGGGGTGTGTTTAAATTTTAAAGTGGGGGTGGGGGTGCCAGATATAGAATCTGCCCTGGGTGCCAAATGCTCTAGGTACGTCCCTGTCTGGAGGTACCATGATGGCCGGCCATTGTGGGGGCGGGGGGCGTGGGAAACAGTACAGGTGTAGGGAGCTGAGCCCCAACAGGACCGCAGAAGTTCCCTTGGTGATAGTGTCTCGTTCCTCCCTTTTCCTCCAACCTTGTCCTGTGATGTGCCCTACTGTGTACCCCCCAGATGTGCCATACTGTGTGCCACATGCCCAGTGATGTGTCCTTTGCTCTGCTATGTGCTCAATGCCCTGCTGTGTACCACCTGATGTGACCTACTGTGTGCCCTGTGATGTGCTGTGTACTCCCTGATGTGCCCTACTGTGTACCACATGCCCTGTGCCCTGCTGTGTACCGCCTAATGTGCCCTGTGACCCTTGATGTTCCCTACTGTGTGCCCTGTGATGTGACCTACTGTGTGCCCCATGCCCTGTGATGTGCTCTGTGCCCTGCTGTGTACTCCCTGATGTGCCATGTGCTCTACTATGTGCCATGTGCCCTGCTGTGTACCACCTGATGTATCCTGTGATGTGCCCCATGCCCTTCGATGTTCTCAGTGTCCTGCTGTGTACACCCTGATGTGCCCTTTGCCTCATGATGTGCTTTCCCGTGTGCCTTGTGTTGTACCCTACTGTGTGCCCCATACCCTGTGTTCCTGCTATGTGCCCCATGATTTAGGTAGGTAGGGCTTTGTGTAGGTGTGGGTGGGGGACACAGGGGGCCCCATGATCTTCTATTGCCTGGGGGCAAGTTGTCAAAAAAGAATACTGCCAGTGATTTTGGGGGATAAGAGCATGCTGTATGTGCTAGGGGCACACTTTGGGAGGGGAGAGAAATTGTGCTGGAAGAGGGGGTTGAATAAAAAATGATTTCTCTTCCCTCCTAAAGTGCCCCACTAGCACATACAGCATGCTCTTACCCCCCAAAATCATTGCTAGTATTCTACTTTGACAACTTGTCCCCTGTCTCTGTGTCTCCTTCTCCTGCAAGTGCCAAGCATTAATATTGTGTACCAACCTCAGATCAGCATGTGCCGTCCTCCTGTTGATTGCAGTGTGTCCATTCTCCTCCCCCTCCTTCCCTCCTGACATCCGAGCCAAGGAGGAGGGGGGGGGACTTCAGTCGTGAGTTAGTGTGAGGTGGGCAGGATGGGGGGAGGAAGTGAGAGGGAGAGGTGCCTCGCAGCTGTGGGAACAGAAACACCTCACAGCCAAGCAGCAAGCCAGTCACTGGAGCGGAGATGAGAGAACCAGCATGACTCCCCAGCAGCACTAGTGCAGAGGAGGAGGTGAAATCCTCCTCTGCTTGCAACGTGGGCAGTGACGTCACTGGTTGCCAGACGCCAAGCGGCTATAGCAACCAGTGATCAGGAGTAGGTGGAGGAGGTGGGGGCTAGTTCACTCCCTCCCTGCTCATTCCTCCCAGGCTCCTACTCGCAGTACACAGCTGTATTTGCGACTGAGTGACTGTTACATACACTGACATCATGTATGTTAAAGAGCACAGCAGGGATGATTAGGGTGTGCCTGGGCACACCCGGCACACCCCGTGGGCACGCCTATGATATATATATATATATATATATATATATATATAATATATATATAAAATCAATCAGTTGTGTTCAAGCAAACCCCCCATGCAAAAACACAAAACAAGTGCTTTTGGAAGAAAAAAAATAATAGGCGATTCAATGAGCCAAAAATCCAAACTAGCCACTCTAAATGACTGCAGCTGCTGCCATTATAACTTGGTTCACGATCAGTTTAACACATCAATAGCTGGGTGAAAAAATGAATACAAACCTGAATATGTCAGAATTATATCACAATTAACCAGGCAGCGCTGGACATATGCAACATTTAGACTTTAAACAAATAAATATATAAATATTGAATATTGTCCTTGGAATAGAAAAGTTCTTAAATGAAGATTGGCAGTCTTTAATGCAAATACTGGACTGAACAATCCTTATTCAAACTAAGTCCACTATAGCCCAAGATGATAGGTTTGGAAAGACACTGCTTCACGTCTGTGCTCATAGAAGAAAGAGGGGTGTGTGTGAGAAATGAGAACCCCCTCTTGAGTAGCCTCTTACTGCAAAGCAAATATATATCAGCGTCTCACAGGTGCAATCTCAGCCTCAATCTCTGCTCAGGGTCTCTGGATGGCTCCGGGTTCATACATAGAAAAGATGATAGGAAACAGACACATTGGGCCAGATTCATGAAGAGTTAGGCTGGCGGATCAAGTGATCCGCCAGCCTAACTGTCACTTTAAGCCGGCGTTTCTGTTTTCTATAACCAGAAAACAAACGCCGGGTTGGAGTTCCGATGCGATCGGCGTAATTGAATTTCGCCATCGCATCGTTACTTCAACTTAAAAATGGCGCCGGGGGCGTTCCCGCTGATTAACGCTGAAAAAATATGTTAATCAGCGGGAGTCGGAAATTCACGATCGTTTTCGGGCGCGACGCAGTGACTTTACGACGTTTCCGGAAGCGATACGCAACGTAAAGATAAAGCAGCCCCCTAGTGGAGTATCCTATGTTAGGTATAGCCGTCGTCATCACGTCGGAAAAAAAACAAATCGCGTCGTTTGCGTAAAACATTCATGAATGGGGACGTGACGTCATTGACGTTCACTGACAGAACTTGGAGCATGCGCACTGGGATGCATTGACACTCGACGCATGCGCAGTACGTTCGCCGCGGGATCGCGCATAGTTAGAATACTACACGCCCCGTACCCGCCCAATTTGAATTCCGCTGGCTCATTTGCGATGCGCTGCCGCAACTTTAGGAGCAAGTGCTTCCTGAATAACAGCACTTGCTCCTAAAATTTCGGCAGAGTAACGCAAATGAGAAGCGTTACTCCAGAGCAAAGATGCTCTGATCTACCTGAATCTGGCCCATAGTGTGATCCTGCTTAAAAATCTTTAATCGCCCAATAAAAACATCATCCAATACACTCACATGTATAAAACTTTGAAATGGCATGTCTCACTGATTTACCCAAGTCGGGTCAGGCTATCCACATCACCAAACACTCGTTGCCGATCAAGCTGCGAGGAGGGGAGCGATCTATAATGCCGACTGACAATCAGACTGCTTCACTTGGTTCAGCCCTGACTAGTTTCATCCCAAGGGATATCATCTGAGGGTGATCCCTCTCAGATGATATCTCTTGGGATGAAACTAGTCAGGGCTGAACCTGAAATTGTCCTCGTGTAACTTTTGTGGGGAATTTGTTCACTTCAAGATTATTATTACCAAAAACACAAGGGTACTCTTTGTACCTTGTAGAAAAGAGTTTAACCTTTGCACATGAAAATACGAATTTACAGCATAAGTTGGGAAAATGTAGAATTGTCTTTTATACACCTGAGAAACTGACCTATAATTCTCCCGAACAGCTCTATACTTTGAACACACAGATTTTTTGTTTATTTAGAACAGCACAGCTAGTACCTTCACAGGCAAACATTTGAAGCCCCCAACTGGGAACGTAAATACATTTATTTATTTATTACAAGTACTTATATAGTGACATCGAAATTATGTTGCGCTTTACATCAGTCAGTCCCTGCCCTTCAGGAGCTTACAATCTAAGGTCCCTAACTCACATTTATACATAAACATAAATTTAGAGAGGAGCCAATTAATCTACCAGCATGTCTTTGGAGTGTGGGATAAAAACTATGGGCCAGATTCAGGTAGATGAGAGCATCTTTGCTCCAGAGTAACGCTTCTCATTTACGTTACTCTGACGACCCTTTCAGCGCAAGTACTGTTGCGCGTAAACTTGCGCCAGAGTAACGATAATGCGCTGGCGTAACCCGACGCAAGGGGAAGTGGGTGTGATCATATGTAAATGATGGGCGGAGCCCAGCGCAGAGGCTTACGTTTAGCGCATCAACCACGGAGCATGCGCAGTGAGTGAGGCTCCACTCACCCCCTTTGTGCGCATGCTCACAACTTCCGTCGGCACCACTTCACGGGAAACGTCAGCGCAATGCCTTCCGTTGGGCGTTTAAATGCGCCCGTAGAAGCGCCATTCCGGCACTAAAGTATATCCTGCTCCCCCTCCCCGCAGTGATGTTACTTTTGTTCTGAGATGGCTGCTCCCGTTCCCCGCAAACACACAGGAGAAAGCTGAACTTTAATGGCCAGGAGCTGTCAGCCGTCATCTCGGCTATGGAGACCTATGATGTCTTCCTCCATGGCTGTAAAATTTGACAGACAAGCATGGACAGAGGTGTTGTCCTGCAAGTGGGGGTGCTCAGCTAGCTCTTATCTTCGGTAACGCTGCTGTAGCTGCTCTCCTGCTGACCTGTGGCCATCTGGAGTAAAGATAAAGCAGCCTTTTGTAGAAATAACTTTGCGCCGGACGGACGAGATACGCGCGGCGCATGTAGCCAGCGTATGGTGCTAATCCGTTCGTGAATTGGGAAAAATCCCTCATTTGCATATTTGCAGGGGAAATCAATAGGCGCGACTGATGCGCCAAGCGAAATTAAGCACTGACGATACTCTGGCGTCGGAACGTTCCGCCGGTCGCAAATGGCCCGTTATTGGGCGCATCTAGTTTGGTGGGTACGGGCACATAGAAACGACGGCGCATCTTCACAGTTACGCGGCGCATATCGAAATACTCCAGCGCAAGTGTTGCTGAATCTGGCCCTATGCAGGCACAGGGAGAACACAGGCAGGTAGTGTTGTGATTGGGATTCAAGCCGGCAACCCTAGCGCTGGTAAATGGAGGTACTAACCACTTAGCCACTGTGCTACCCTAAAATAAGAGATTACATAATATTTATGATACTCCTTCCCTATTGATTCACTTTTAATATAGACCTCCTCTTTGCTATTCCTAAGTAGCAACCGTTTAGTGTATCAGATAGACTGAAAATATACCTGAACCTGTGTGTGTTGTTTAGTGTTTTTTTAACATAAATTATAAGCAAATCATAAGGACTGGGTTTGCACCAGAATGACACAGGAACATGGTGTGATCTATGTTCGTTCCCCTGCATTGAGATTTTCAGCCCATTCATTTGAATAGTCTGAAATTGCAGTGCAAGCTCTACTTTTGAAAAATGTGCCGCACCAAAACAAATAGGTACTGAGGTACTATGCAATCTAGTGCCCACAAACACAATATTCATGGGGTGCCGTTAACAATGTATCCGTACCTGCAGCAGATCAATAAGGCAGTGTGTTTTGAATAAGAAGTGGAAAACATGCCTTTTCCTTGCCGTGTTCTGGTGTGAACCAGCCCTTATGGGACTGAACATGGATTTAGCCAGAAACAAGTTGGGGTCATTCTCAGTGGCTAAGGAGAGCCTGCTATGGGTAGAGGGGCCCAGTGTGGAGCAAGATGAATAGGATAAAGAAGAGGAAGAGGGAGGATAATAATTAATTAAAAGGGAGGAGTGTTTTTGAAAGTAGGGTAGGGGGAAGCATGTGTGAAATCCTAGGATTAGATCAGGGATTAGTAAATGGGAAAGGTATCTAAAAGCAAGGGGGCATTAGAGCCGAACTGTTATGACCCCACCTTTCAATGGGTGATTTCCAGACCCACTTGAGGGGATATATTCTAGTTCCATGTTATTTCCATATCTGATTATACAACCTTGACCAAGTTGGTGTAACTAATCAGAGACTAGGGATAAGTCATTGGTTCGGACCAAACTTGGCTGTTAGTGTGTTCAGATAAATGCCCCAACTTTTGCCCAGTACCCACCTGTTTGGTGCGAGCCGAACATCAAATATAGAAGCAGTATTTCTGTCACTTCTATATATGACAGCTTTCTACTGTCACTGGTTCCGAAGGAAGCAGAAGGTGCATGCACTCACCCCATCCCTAGATACAACTGATGTCACTGCCATGTAAGCAAGTGGCAGTGATAGCAATGATATCTCTGCCCAAATATGACCACTAGTCATATTTGGGCAACGGTGTCACCACTATCCCTGCCCCTTGCTAAATATGGATAAAAGAGGTTGGATCCTTTAACTATTATAATAATTATCACACTAGGTACTCCAAGGCGGAAGCAGAGACACTTCTATTGAGAGTGTGGCGTGTATTTTGCCATTTGCATGCACAAATCAGCCTCCTCCCATCAGGGACCAGAGACTTCCTGTTGACGCTTACTCCTGTGCCCTCTCCATATCTAGCCTGGCACACAGAAAACCACCAGCTCCGCGGAGTATGATGACACTGTGCTCCACTGATGCCGCCCTGGAACTTTAGAACCTATTGGCTGCTCTCTATTGATGTGTCTGTTATATAACATCTACTAGTAAGTGAGTGCATTACCTTTGGATTAAACCTTGTTTTTTTTTTTTCCCCCCATCAATCAGTTTTTATTGAGTTTATCATAAACTTTGAAAGACAATGTGTACATTATTGTACATTGTTTACAGAAATCCGTTGACATTTCAAAATACAAATATCAGGCTAAAATATAATTTAACAGGAAAATCTAGATCGCAAATCATATGTTATTAAATACATTGTAATAAATACATTCATAGGAGTCACCAATAACATACCCCCAGGAACCCAACTGGGATCTCTTTACCTTCCCGGAGGTATGTCACAGGCGACAAACAACAGGTATGATAGCTCACATGGCTGAACTTGCCTTCATATCATGACACTATGAACTAAGAACAAACAAAGTCAAAGAAACTTCACAGCTCCATTCCAATTTTCCCAAAGTGACCAAGTGTTTTTTCCCCTAATCCAATATATACCACTAGACGCCATAGTTTCATATCCATAATGAAGGTTCACCAAGTCAAGTGTTTTCTATGGAGGGAATTTTATCTGACTTCCACAGTCTAGTTATAGACAGTCTAGCTGCTAATAATGTGTGTAGTCACATGCCTGGCAATAGGGGGTATTGAATCTATAGAGAGATTGAGGACCGCTAGGTCAAGTGTGGGGGCAATGTGTTGGTTCGAGATGTCTGATAGAATTTGGAAGATAGTCCTCCAATAAGGTGTGAGAGAATTGCAATTCCACATTATGTGAAATAAATCACCTTTGGCTGAATTACATCTCCAAACACATGTCATTGACATTGAGACCGAATGAGGCCAGTTTCGCTGGAGTCAAGTACCATCTGAGGGACAGTTTTTGAGTAAGTTCCCATAGTGCAGAGCATTTGGTAGCCTTATAAATGGACTGCAATGCTTGTTGCCACTGGTGGTTTGTGTAAGTTCGGCCCAAATCGTTTTCCCAATGTGTGTGGGGGGATAGTTTATCAAATTGGAGTTTTTGTTGTAGTACATTATAAAACAAAGATATGCCCTTAATTTTGCGGGAATCACTATTTAGGCGTTCCCAAGCCTTCGGGTGTACTGTGTAGATAGGCGATTGAAGTGTGTCTAGGTATCTTTTAACCTTGAAGTAAGTAGAAAGTTCAGAGGATGGCAAGTTAAATTCTGTATGAAGGAGACAAAATGATTTCAGATGGGAGTCTTTAAATAAATCTTGAATAGATATGATACCCCGGGCAGACCAATGATTTATGGATAGGTTAACCGAGAAACAATGAAGAACTTCTAGAGGGAATGGTATCTGTGGGGTTTTTGGGTGTACAATACTGTCCTGGGTCAATGCTTTCCATGCCGAAGCTGATGCCAACATGGTGGTAGGTATTGCTAAATGTAATTTAGTCTTAGGCCGCGTACACACGATCAAATTTATCTGCTGAAAACGGTCCGACGGACCGTTTCAGCAGACAAATTTGATTGTGTGTACGGGCAAGCAGACAGGTTTTTCCAGCAGACAAATTTTAAAGCCTGCTTTAAAATCTGTCTGCTGGGAACCCGTCCGTCCGACATGTCCGCTGGTTAGTACACTAACCAGCGGACATATCTGTCCGCATATGCGTCGAATGGATTCGACGCATGCGTGGAAGTATTTTACTTCTTGGTTCGGTGACGTGGCGGCGTCAACGTCACCGCCACGTCACCGCGCTGTCTGCCGGCGGGGAATTTGGTTTGATCATGTGTACACGATTAAACCAATATATCCCAGGAGACAAATCCGATCAAAACGGTCTGTCAGACCGATTTGATCGGATTTATTTAGTCGTGTGTACGCGGCCTTAAAGGGAGTGCTCATCACCTACCACTTTAGATTCGGGCGTATTAGTGTTAAAGCCTCAATAATGCTCCACAGTTTAGTGGGACACGGTTGAAACCATTCTGTAAGTTGATCTAACAGTGAAGCTGTATAATAATCCTTAAAATCAATAGTGCCCGATCCCCCTGCTGATTTAAGGGTGGAGTGAGCACATCTGGGTCTAGACCCCCTCTATATGCATTTATTAAGCAAGGTTTGGAGAGATTTAAAGAAGTACTTGGGTATGGGTATCGGGAGAGTCCTAAATAAATATAACATTTGTGGTAAGTGGAGCATTTTGAATGCTGCTAGCCTGCCTGACCACGATAGTTCAAGTTTGTGGATAGATTGAATGTCAGATTGTAATTTGGAAAGGAGTGGTTTATAGTTGGCCGAGAAAAGGTGTTTAACCCATTTAGTGAGGTGGATCCCGAGATAAGAAATATCCTTATCTGACCAAGCGAACGGATATTGGAGCTGTATGAAATTTTTTGGCGTGGCATCGAGATTAAGGTCCAGACGGACCGTTTCAGCAGACATCTTCGATCGTGTGTACGGGCTAGCGGACAGATTTGTCCATCGGACAAATTTCAAAGCATGCTTTGAAATTTGTCCGCTACAAACCTGTCCGTCGGATCTGTCCGCTGGTTAGTACACTAACCAGTGGACAGAACTGTCCGCTCATGCGTCGAATGGATTTGACGCATGCGCGGAAGGATTTCACTTCCTCGTTTGGTGATGTGGCGGCGTCAACGTCACCGCCACGTCACCGTGTTCCCTGGCCGAGGGGATTTTCATCCGATGGTGTGTACACACCATCGGACGAAAATCCAGAGGAGACATGTCCGCTGGAAATGGTCCGTCGGACATGTTTCAGCGGACATGTCCCTCCGTGTGTACGCGGCCTTAGACGTATTAAGTTTGTAATAGGAAACCATACCAAACCATTTCAGTAACTTGTATGTTTCTGCCAATGAAGTTATCGGATTAGACAGGATCAAGATGACATCATCCACGAAGAGAATTATCTTATGTGCCGTATTATCTATTGTCAAACCTGTGATCAAAGGGTTCAATCGTACATGCGCCGCTAGAGGTTCCATTAACAGATCAAATATTAGTGGCGATAAGGGGCAACCTTAGCGTGTGCCATTTGTTATGTCAAATAGTCGAGATAACATGTCCTCAGTATACACTTGCGGCGAGGGATATGAATAGAGTGCCATGATAGCCCTGAAGATGTGGTCCCGAAAACCAAATTTATGGAGTACCTCTTGCAGATACACCCAATGTACCTTATCGAACGCCTTCTCTGCATCTAAAGAAAGCAACAGAGAAGGCGTTCCACTGGATTCAGCATGGTGTATCAAATCTATCATACGTCTCGTGGCATCAGGGGCCTGTCTCCCCTTGATGAAGCTGGATTGATCTAAGTGTATGAGAGTCGGCATAATTTCTAACAAACGTCTAGCGGTGGATTTGGCATAGATCTTAACATCTACATTTAGGAGGGATATGGGGCGGAAATTTTGGGGGGAAGTTGGATCCTTCACTGGCTTCGGGAGCGTAACAATAATAGCATTTAATGACTCTTTAGCAAACGTAGAAGAGGAGGCAGCATCATTACAAAATTGTGTCAGGTATGGGATTAGTTGGTCGGAGTATCATTGATAATATTCCCCTGTTAAGCCGTCTGGTCCTGGAGCTTTCCCAGAGGGTAACGATTTAATTGTTGCAAGTATTTCCTGACCAGTGAAGGGTCTATTCTGTTAAAGTAGGGAGTGTGATTTGTTGAAGGAATGCGTCAATGTCAGTCCTTGAGGGTTGTGGCGAAGAGGGGTCACTTCTAATGTTATAAAGGTTACTGTAATAGTCACTAAACGCATCTGCAATATCCTGAGGATTAGTCAATTTCTGATTGGTGTGAGGGTGAATTAAGTGAGTTATCTTTGATTTGGTTCTTCTACCTTTCAGGCGTTGTGCCAGTTTTTTCCCTGCCTTATTAGAAGTGGAGTGAGAGGTGGCTTTAAATTTACATTGCACTCTCACGAAGGAGTCAAGGAGTATTGTCCTCAATTCCTGTCTAAGAACTAGCAATTGGGCTAGGTGTGTCGGGCAGGAATTGGCTTTATGGAGGGTCTCAAGATTGGCTATTTGTTAAGTTAATTCTTCAATACGCTGCGTCCTCTTCTTTTTACATATGTGACTGAATTTCATTATGATACCTCTAATTACCGCTTTGTGCGCATTCCACACTACGGTGGGGTCCCCCACCGAACCATCATTAATTTCAAAATATTCTTTTACATTTTTGGTTATTTCCTGGGAGTAGACAATGTTGTAATGCATAGTTATTGGCTCTCCAGAGAAATGTATTCCTCTGATGTCCAGTGTCGTTAATGGTAATCGTGATTGGAGCGTGGTCCGACCACGAAATGGTGTGGATTACAGATGCGCTAATTTTTTGTAATAACCACTTGTCTGTAACGAACATATCTATATGCGAGTATAAATTATGTCGCGGAGAGTAGTATGTATAATCTCTTTTGGAACCGTGATGACATCTCCAAACGTCAAATAAATCCTGTGACGTGAGGAACTGTTTCAATGGGGACTCTCTTCTCTTGGCTGCTGAGGTGGAATCCATATGTATATCAACCGTTAAATTGAAGTCTCCACAAACAAGTAGGTGGCCCTGCTTGAGTAATTGAGCTTTACGTATGGTCCTCTGAATGAAGTTCATCTGTTGGGTATTAGGGGCATATAGATTCAGCAGAGTGTAGTTGATGCCATTGAGAGTACATAATAAAATAAGGTATCTGCCATATGGATCAGAGATTTCCCATATCGGGTGAAAGTCAATGTTGTGTTTTATAGCTATGAGAACCCCTCTCTTTTTAGACAAGTAAGTAGCGTGGTACACCATAGGATATTTGGCGTTATAGCAAAGAGCTTTGAAGTCGTAGAATAGGTGCGTCTCCTGGACACAAACAAAATCACTATTGAGATTTTCTGCTGTGAGCCATAGAGAATGCCATTTGGCTGGGTGGTTCAAACTTTTTACATTGAGTGATAGAACGGTGAACGGCATGGTAGTCTTCCTGTGTTATGTGGCAAGTAAGATAAGATGGTAAAACACTTACAGTTAGATGATGGTAGGTACGTGGCGGGAGCAAACAGTTCAATCAAAGGTTGCAATGCAACCGTTAATAAGGCGCTGTGATCCTGTGGGAGTAAAACTGGAGATGCAAAATAAGGCAATAAGTTAAAACAATAATACAAACAAACAAACAAACAAAAAAAAAAAGATTCTCCTGTTAAAATAAGATGTATAAATAAAGAGATGCGACAAAAACAAGCAAAAATAAGCTGAAATCAACTAAGCCGCCATTGGGGGTAAACAGTTAGTAACTTAAGAAACAAAGTGAGGACCAGAAACCAGTGAGGGAGAGGCTTTATATTTGATATAAGCCCATAGAAATCAAGTAATAGATCATTGTTTGGATCTTGTGTTCCCTTGAGAGGGTTGAGATGATTGCGCCTTACGTTGTTGTAGGTGTGGGATGCCAGATGAGGGGGGGTTCCAAAATGATGCCCCAGTCATGCAAGAGGTGCAATCCTTTTTGTAAGTCACTAACAACATGGGTGGTGCCATTTTTAGAAATCAGAAGAGTTGCAGGATAACGCCATTTGTATAGAAATTTAGGGTTCAGGAGGCCCTTAGTAACAGGATTCAGGTTCCTTCTAAGTTGCAGCGTGTATTTAGATAGATCTGGAAACAGTTGGATCTCTTCATATGGACGAGGGAGAGGCGATTTGGATCTTGCTTCATATAACAGCCTTTCTTTAATGTGAAAGAAATGTATGTGCATACAGTAAGTACATCTCTGGGCACAGATGCTGCTAGATGGTTGGGCTTTGCAGTTCTGTGGATCCTGTCGACAACAATGTCTCTCGGCGAAGCATCAGGTAAAATGGTATGTATGAGTTCTCTGGCATATTTCTGCAAGTCAACCGGCAATATAGTTTCAGGGACTCCCCTCAGTTTTACGTTATTGCGTCTTGATCTATCTTCTACATCGAACAGCTTGGCCCGGACCCAGTCTTGTTCAACCTTCACCTCCTCAATCGTATCTATTAGATCATTCACAGTAGTTGTGCATTCAGTCATCCCTTGCTCAATTGTGACTCTCTGGCCCATACATTGCATGCCAGTATTAATTTTGAGAAAAAGGAAGGACAAATCAGTTATCAGAGAAGTATGGAGGGATATAAGCCTATCCTTTAAAGTGGTATCCATGACAGGTTGCCCTGTAGTGGGGAAGGAGGACATGGAGCTGTGTAAGGCCTGATGAGATTGCAGCGGATTAAAAGCCTGGGGCTCAATTTGCTCTTGGGGTGGCTGAGGGAGCTGTGCATCCATCCACATCTTTGCCTTAGCTGGGCTGCATGTGAGGGGATCAATCTCTGTATCAGGTGCGGGAGGTATCGGTAGTGTTGTGACAGTATTATCAGCCTGCTTATCAGGCAAGTCTGTATAAGCCTCTCTCAATGCATTACAGCTGCCATTTACCTCAGGATATACACTAACCTGGGCCTCAAGCGGGAACATGAAGGTGGTGAGTTTTTTAGACTTGTAATCTCCCATCCGTTTGCGGGACATCGTCGGCTGGGACTAGTAACAGCTCTGAGGCGATTTTGACAAGGAATTAGCACCGATACTGGGCTCTAGTCGCTCCGTTATTTCTCCCTCACAGAGGAGCTGTACAATTAAGCATCCATCTTCGGCTCCAGCAAGCCACGCCCCCTCAAACCTTGTTTTTAAACACTGCTACACTCAGATTGCCACTGCTTTTTGTCCTTTAATGGATCCTTTAACTGCCTTATCTCATTTATTTAGGCATACCATATTGATATTGATGGATAGGTAGTCTGTTACCATGTTGAAATGTAGACATGTGCAGCATCAAGTAAGTGATTTATAGTGTTCTGGTGGGATCAGGTATATGTGTATATATATATATATATATATATATATATATATATATATATATATATATATATATATATATATATATATATATATAATTTTAAATGGGGTGCTGTCTTGGGTCCACAGAGGTGAGTTATTAGATCACCTTCGGAACCTCCCAACAGAAAGAACACATTTTTGGACAAGGCCAAACATTTTTAAAGAGGAGTGCCCAGCTGAGAAAGACATTTCGAATTCAGATTGGATGTCTGTGGCTAGATTTTTATTAAGAAAGGTCCAGACACAAAACCAGTGTGAAAAAAGTTTAACGCCAAATTCCTGGTATATGTGTGCAATAGAAGAAATGTGCAAACAATATAGCTTTTTTTTATTTGTGGAGATGTAAAAGTATTTTTTGACGTTTCTTCTCCCATTTTTAGATATAAGGTGGGAAGTATTTTGCTGGTGGAGGTATTAAAGGGGTGTTCCAGCCCTTTTTAATGTTTATTAAAAGTCAGCAGCTACAAAAAGTGTAGCTGCTGGCTTTAAATAAACAGACACTTACCTTGTCCATGGTTCCAGCGACTCGCCGGCCGGGGCTCCGCTCCTCTCCCCCCTCCCTGGCCGGCGTCTTCATTACACTGCATGCGCGATCGGCACTGCGCATGCACGGGCGGTGCTGCGCCGTCCCATTGGACAAGAGATCGCCTGGGACCTGTCAGTGTCCCAGGTGATCGCCTACAGGGAGGGGCTGAAGTTAGGCGATTAAGCTTAATCGCCTAACCAGCCCCTTGGCGGAAGGAGGAAGTGGGACAGAAAGTCCCACTCCTCCTGAAGACCCCACTCCCCCCAAAAAAAATGACATGCTAAATGTGGCATGTAAGGGGGTGAGGAGTGGGTTAAGCGGAAGTTCCATTTTTGGGTGGAAATCCGCTTTAAGATCTTGCACATTTATGAAAGTAGATGCAGTACATAAGACCTCCCCTAAAATAGGTCCTCAAACATAGTCCTAAGAGTCTATGGCTCTTAGAAAATGTCTCAATTGATAAGCTAAACATGCATCCAGCTGTGGTTTCAGAAATTGTTGTATGTCTGTTTGTAAAAAGAAGCCTGCTGGGGGTCACATTTACATAACATGTATTGGTAGGCAGATTTTCAGGCACCTACAAACTACATATCAAAGTACTGTGTTTAATTATTTTCACTTTATCCGTCTCTACTCCATATACCTTTAATTTGCCTTCTAAACCAACCACCACCAGATTTAAGTTGTCTCCTGTCCGCTATACCCATCCTCCACCCACCTCCACCCATCCTCTTCCGGAAACAACAAAACCTAACCTAGGTGGGCAATAAAAATCATTATCTGGTCTGGATGGCAAATGAAGACATAAACAACCTTTTTCATCTTTTTTTTTTTATTCTGATATTTTCATAAAATAATGTAATTTAATGTAATTTTAAAATGTCATATTTTCTATAACACAGTCCTTGTTGTTTCAGAAAATAAAGATATACAAAATAATCAGTAGGGTGCATCAAAAAGGGCTAGATGAATTTATTTATGCTGTATAAATTTATTTGAATATTAATGAACCATAGCATTGCAAAATTGTTGATCCAGGGACTTTTAGATTACATTTTAGGATCAGGGAAGATTTTTTTTTCCCCATGCTACAGTAAATTGGGTTACTGCAAATCTAGGGTTCTGGTGATGCACATTGTTCTTATGTAATTCATTTTTCTGTCTATTTGTTTTTTTCATCCTTGAACTTAATGAACGTGTGCCCTTTCTTAACCTGACTATACAATTATACCTACTGTATATAATAAACAAAGATCTGAGTTCTTAATGACAATACAAGAACCATACTTTCCTGAATGAAGCTACACTAAAAGCTGAAGATAGCAGCAGTGGAAAAGCTTTACTTATTTTTCCTTGTTTTGTGGATGCAAGAAAAGGTTTGATTTTTTTTACTGCCATGTGGGCTGAAATGAAATTCCTGCTGATTAGTAGGAGTAACTGCAGCGTAGAAAAGAAAAAAAATAATAATTAGCTTTTATAATAATCAGTTTCTTTGAAGTTCATACATATTTTGTTCCTGTTCTACATTTGTAACAAATGTATGAGTACATTTTTGAAAAAAGAAACTGTGGCCCAGATTCACGTACATCGGCGCATTATCGGTCCGGCGTAGCGCACCGCCATTACGTTAGACTTGCGCCATCTAGCCGCGTAATCCCCCGATTCACGTAGCTTTTGCGCAGGAAATTGCGCAAGCGTAAGATTTTTTCCAGAGGCGTAAGGAGGAGTAATACAAATTGCGAGGGACGTGGGCGTGTTACATTGAAATGAGCCGTGACCCCATGCAAATGAAGGGCCGGCCGGCTCGCGCATGCGCGCTTGAAGGAGACCATGGTCAGCTCCGATGTGCGCATGCTCACAACTCGGGAGCGGCGCAATCAGTGAACTTGGAAATGGACTAGGGCAACTTTATGAACTACGCAGACAGCATAAATAGACAGACACAAATGCACTTCCTTTGCAAAAATACATCCCTTTGTATCCCTCCCTCTACAGCAAGGTGCTTTTGTTTGTTTGTGACGTGTCTTTGAGATATTTGGGGACTGTTTTGCAGAGTGATTTTTGTCTTTTATGTGTTTTCTTTGTTGTTATTTTGTTTAAATTATATTTTTGCTGGGCATTTTTTTTTTTTGCTCGTCATTTATTTAATTTTTTTGGTTCTGTTTGTGTATGATTTTGGAATGTGGGGGTGATATTCCTGCGGGAAAAGGGGTGTCACCCTCATTTGTGGTGGAGAAGTGATCCCCAGGTCTGTGTGAATGGTGTATGAATGTACAGTGACATAATTGGAGCCGTGGCATGGCGTTGCAGCTCACAAGTCCTGCATGGTGGACTGGTGCCAATCCAATGTGATGAGGATGTGGGGTGTGTGATCTAGGGACCACAGTGGTGTGCATGCATGCATTCTCATTGTGCCATGATTAATGTGTGTGTTTAACGTGCAAAGATGCATAATGTGAGCTGGCATGAGATGGGGTCATGAGATGGGGTACCAGTGCATATGCAGAGTCACCTTGAAGGGAAAAGACAGGAGGATGTTAGTCATGCATGTGCCACTTGTGAGGTGTGCATCACGGGAGGGGATAATCATGCCTGCCACCCATGTCACTCACCAACCAGCCAGCTGTCCCCATACATGTTCTGTTCGAAATCTGTGGGGATGAGGCTCTGATTGTATATGTAGCTGTCATGGGTGTCATGGGTGGTGCCATGTGTTGGGCTGGTGATGTCCTCCTGCAAGGTTGTGGTAATTCCATGATGGCATGAGGGGTGAATCTGAAGATGCGAGACACCTCAGAATCACTCATGCCAAAGATGTCTATGCGTGTGTGATATATCAAGTGAAGAGTGAGGGGCTTGTATCAGATAAGAATATTGTATTAGATTAATTTAAATTGTAAATTTTATATAAGCAAATAAAAAATAAAAAAAAACATCTCCCGTGCCCTCCTTAGTGCCATCCTCCGTGCCCTCCTCCTTCTTTGTTCATCTAAAGTCAGTAGTATAGCTATGCGCGACGATGCCCCTGGCATGTTGGCATACAGATTGTTGGGCAACATGTGTGACTGCTGAACTCCTCACTAACAGTGTTGCTTTATCTGACAAGTAGACTTTTTTTCATCTTTTAGACCAGCTTTTAGGTGCTCTAACTTTAGACAGGACATTTTGCTGTTGCGCACATCGCGTAGCCTGCGCAGCAACTACGTTTTTTTGTGGATCCCCGCAACTCCCTCATTAGCATATTTGACTAGCAAATCAATGGTGTGTCTAGCGCATTTTTGCGCGGACGGATGCGTCTGTCTAACGAAATTACGCCGGACAAAAAAAAGTAGATTTCTGGCGTAATTCGTTTTCTGAATCGCGCGCATCTAAACGCACGCGCACATTTAGACTTACGCACGCGAAACACCAGTTGCGCAGGCGTAATCGCTCTGTGAATCTGGGCCTGAGTTCTTATAAAGCTTTAATTTGGTACCTAATACAATACAGGCTGTATGAGCCGATGTTGGAACTACTTTAGCTCTGAAGTTATTCTGTTTTATTCCAGTGCCAAAAGGGCTATGCTCCCAAGATTTCTATACACACAAAGTAAATCAATCTTTTTTTTTTTTTCTGAAATGTTAATAAATTGTTCATCAAGTTGATTACATATGCAGAATGCCCTAAAGTATATATTTTTCTTTCTGCCTGCCATTCATTTAAAAATATTGAAATCTAAAATAAATGTCAATGTTCATTGTGGTCTGCATTCTAAAAAACAGCAAAAAAAAAAAAAAAACGGAATTGTGCTTCTAATGTATGTGCATTTTTGTATAAACATTTTTTGGTAATGTAAGTATTGCATTGAGAAAATACTTGTGTGTTTGCAAGACAACTTAGGCCCAGATTCACAAAGCACTCACGCCGACGTAAGTGAAAATTTGCACCGGTAAGCGCAAATGTGCGCTGGCATATCTGTGCACCAGACCCACAAACCAACATTCGCCTAAAAACTGTCCAGCCTACGCCAACGTAGCTTACATACGCCGGCGTAGTGTGGGTGCACTTTTCGTCTGGACGCATGTTGCTGCTCCCATTGATTAGGCATTCAAACATGCAAATGAGGGAAATACAGCGATTCAAGAATATACGTGCGCCCGACCGATGCTATGCAAGGTGCGCGTAAATTGTACATCCGGCGTAAAGTTATTCCCCATAGATGAGGCGCAACCCGGCAACAGACATGCAAGGTCTGCACTAGAGAACACAGGCCGGCGTATTGGGCGTACGTTACGTTCACGGCGTACGTGGTGACCCGGCGTAGCTTAGGCATTTGTGCCGGCGTGGTTGTGAGCATGCGCATAAGGGTGCCGTTTCATACGTCCATGTCATGGAGCATGCACAGTTCATGATACGCCGGGCGTAAAACACTGCAGCATGCTCGGACCATCATTTGCATGGGGTCACTCCCACTTCCACCTACGCCGGCCTGCACCTTCAAAAAATACGTCATGCTGACGCAGCGTTGGGAGCAATAGCTTGCTGAATGCAGTGCTTGCCTCTCCGCGCTGCATGGGCGTAGCATACGGTGTTTGCGCTATGGCGGCGTAATGTGCACCCAATGCTCTGTGAATCTGGGCCTTATTTGGTTAGCACAAAATCTACAGAATTTTTGCAATTTGATACATCATAAAAATAATTCTATAACTCCCCCACACACACAACATTCTAAAGCATGTTTTACCCAATCGCCAGTGGATTTTTGGGTGTGAGAGATTGGTAATCTAAAGATGTCAATGGGCCAGATTCAAAAAGCATTTACGCCAGCGTATCTATAGATGCGCCGCGTAAGTGTCAAGATGCGCCGTTCTATCTGTGCACCGTACCCAGAAAACCACATACGCCATAAAATTTGGTTTGTCCGACCTGCGTAACTTGTCAGCGCCGGCGTATAGTTACGCGTGGGGCATATGCGTGCACACCTAGATTAGTATGCAAATAAGGCAGATACGGCGATTCAAAAACATACGTTTGTGCGGCGCTGGCTCCGCGCGGTGCGCTTAAGCTGTACGTCTGACCTAAAGTTACCCCACATAAAGCAGGGGTAACTTTGCAGCAGACATGCACAGGTCAGCTGGAGAGCAGCTACAGCAGCACCGTAACGGACGATTTGAGCAACCACACTTGCAGGACAACACACATCTGTGTGCCAACATGCCAGGGGCAGCCGTGGTCATAGCACTACTGCGTCTACGGGCACGTAGGAGGGCACGGGAGAGGATTTTCCGAACGCTCATTAGCCTCTTTGGCATGGGTGATTCAGAGGTGTATCGCATTTTCAGATTCAGCCCTGATGCCATCCTAGAAATTACCACAGCCCTGCAGGATGACATCACCAGCCAGACACACTGCGTAAAAGCAGTGCAGCCACTGGTCAAGGTACTGGCAACACTGCATTTCCTTGCCAGTGGATCATTCCAGCGTACAAGTGGAGTTGTGGCTGGGCTGTCACAATCCACCATGAGCAGATGTGTGCACCAGGTTGTCAATGTGCAGGTGATAGCCGATGCCCAACGCCTCATATGGAACGTCTGTGCCAAACACCCCGAGTCCTGCCATGATAGCTACATATACCGTCACAGCACCATCCCAGCACAATTTGAACAGAACGTGTACAGGGACAGCTGGTTGCTTGGTGAGTGACATGGGTGTCAGGCATGACTGTCCAACCCCATGATGCAGAAATCACGAGGTGCACATGCACGGCTAACATCCTCCTGTCTTTTCCCTTCCAGGTGACTCGGCATATGCACTTGGACCCCATCTCATGACTCCATTCCGGGATCCCGACACCAGAGGAGAGAGAAAATACAATGAAGCCCGTATCAAAACCCGTACAGTGGTGGAGAAAACATTTGGCCTCCTGAAGTCCCGTTTCCGATGCCTGGATAAGTCTGGGGGGGCCCCGTTTTATTCCCCAAATTTTGTGTGTCAGATTATCGGTGCATGTTGCATTCTGCACAACTTTGCCATGAGAAAGGGCCTGCAGATTGACCTACGTGATGACCTGACCCCCCAACCACACTTCCCCCCCCCTGCCAGAGACGACCTCGTCTGCTGAAGGAAGAGCAGTCAGGAGGGTCCCTAGCTCACACACACCACATCCACATCACATTGGATTAGCCCAAGTCCAACATGCAGGACTAGGGAGCAGCAACGCCGCGTCAAGGCCCCAATCATGTCGCTGTCCATTTATACGTCATTCATACGGTCGTGGGGAGAACTTATCCCCAACGACCGAGGGTGACACCCCTTACTGGCAGGAGTTCCACCACCCCCACATTCACACACCATTCACATTGTAGGGTGCACTCCTCACCGTGTGCATAATATTTCTCAAAAAAACAAAAAAACAAAAAAAAAATGCGCAAACAAAAATAAATAAACAAGCTCATACCTTGGGCAAACAAAAATAAACAAACAAGCTCATACCTTGAGCAAACAAAAATAAATAAACAAGCTCAAACATTGAGCATAATAAATAAAACAAAATGACACTTATTTGCCCTGTCTTGGGCTGCGCCTGGTGCCAAGGCTCCTGGGTCTCAGTTGCCTGGGAGGAGCCTCGGGTGGGGGGGGGGGTTCATCGGGAGGAGCATCCCCCAGTGTCTCCCTGGCTGCCTGCCCTCCATTGCCAGTGCAATGCGTGTGAGGACCACATTAGTCTGGCTCCCCAACGTCTCAATGGCAGCTGTATTGGCCTGTATGGCCGCTGCCAGGCTCCGGACCTCTGCCACAAGGCCTGATGTGGTGGCCTGGAGCTCCCCCAGGCAGGTCACAATTGCCGAGCAGTTTGCACTGACATCCTGCAGGCTGTCAGTCATGTTAGTACTCTGTGCACCCTGCTGGGTCAGGGCCTGCTGGACTGCCAGTGTGCACGCAGCCTGGGTCTGGGACGAGGAGGCCAGGCTCTCTGCCATACGGCGCATATCAGCCGCTATAGAGCCCAGATGGTGGGACTGCCGGGCCTGGTCCCTCGCTAAATTCTCCTCCAAGGCAGCTGGATCACCCCTGGTCTTCTTAGTAGCCTTCCTTGGGGCAGGAGAGGCTTGAGGCCATGTGTATGGGGAGACCATTGAGGGACTTGCTCTGATGGAGGGGGAGGATGAGGGGAGATCCCTGATGGGGGAGGATGTTTGTGAGGGTCCTGGCATATGGATCTCCTCCAGAAAGTAGACCCCTTCCTCAAGAGCGAAGTGCTCCTCCTCCACTTCCACAGTGCGCCCCCCCCAGGTGTCTCAGAACACACCTATTCTCCTGCTCTCCAGGATTGAGTCTGAAAGAGTGACTCCTCCCCAGGGCTTGAACTGACTCCAGTAGTAATCGGCGTGCGTCCTAAGAGTAGGACGTACGGCTCCTGGAGCCAGATAGGCAGGGTTTTCCTCCCCCAGCATCAGCCTCCACTGTCAGATCCGCTCCGACCTCGAGCCGCCCCTGGATCCCCTGGTTTCTCTCTCCCTCTGGAGCCCCCACCTGCCAGAAACCAGACAGGCAGACGGTGACAGACACTGCTAGGCAAGCCTGCACTATCCCTCCATTCCTCCTGCAATCCACCGCTTGGCTTCCCCCTGCTTCACCTGACCCCCCTGGCTTCCCTCCGTCACCCTTCTCCAGCAGGTAAGCCTTTCATTGAGGCTGCAGACGGCCGTCCTTTTGAGGACAGCAGCTGCTGCCACTTAAAAGCCCCTGCTATCTCCCTATCCACATCTCCCCTCCTATACCCCCTCACTACCCATCCGCCACCTGCCCTGCAATCCTTGGCAATTTTCAGCCATTTCTGGCATTTCTGGCTTCCAGGCCGGCGTTTTTCGATACATCCGCGCCGGCCTGGAAGCAATCGCGGCAGCCGCAATTTAGGAAAGGCCGCGGCTTCACCCGCGGCCTAGTGGCGCGCCGCTTCTCACCCCCTCCAACCGCCACCAAAGTCCGAAAACGGACTTGAACCCCACCCCATACCCCCAGGAAAGTTACCTCACACCCCGGTCTAGTAATCCTGGCCCCAAATAGTAGCACCGATCCACCCAATCTGGAAGCTTTACCAGTCTGGATCCTGCTACCGATCGGCAGGCCATTTTTGCTGCACCCAGCCCCAAATCTTAATCACCACTACAACTTGATCCAGGGGTTACCCGATCGCCTCTTACAGGGGTCAGGAAGGAATTTTTTCCCTGCCGGAGCATATTGGCCGAGCGCCGCCAGGGTTTTTTGCCTTCCTCTGGACCAAGCCAGGAGAGAGGAGTTTAGCCAATTCCTCTCCCCACTGCCCTAAAATCCCCCCCTCCCCCCCCCTGGTGTATTGGCGAACATGGCATGTAGGCAATATTCTGCCGAGACCATTTGGAGTTTGAGGCAATGCGCCGCAATACTGCCAGCCATCACCAGAAAGGCCCTAAGAACTGAGCGACTATGGAGAACCAATCATAGATCGACGGTTAGACATTTCAGACATTTACCCCAGGTCAAGCACATATCATGTGCTCTGATCAATACTAGATCGGCAGTAAAACACCGACTAGAAATCCGCGACTTCATTCAACAAAAGGATCTAGACTGTCTTTTTATTACAGAGAGCTGGCTCACAGCCGACTGTAACACCATTCTAGGAGAATTGGTGCCAGAAAATTACCGTATCATAACGGAAAACAGAATAGGGCAAAGAGGAGGCGGCCTGGCGGTGATCCACAAGACTCATCTTACGATCACCAAACCAGTCCGCCAAAACCCTCTTCCATTCATGGAAACCCTTACTCTGCAACTGCAAGCAAGTTCAAAGGAGACCGTCCACATTTTGCTCTGCTATAGGCCACCCGGCCCAAAATCGCAGCTGCTATCATCATGGACGGATTTCTTCTCCACTTATACCCTCAACAGCAAACACCTGTTGCTGTTAGGGGATTTCAATCTCTGGGCCAATTCCTCACAAGACCCCATTGCCGACGCCTGTATCGACCACCTGGAAGGATTAGGATTGCAGCAACTAGTATGTGGGCCTACACATGCTTCAGGTCACACACTCGATCTTATTTTCAGACAAGCTCTGGAAATAAAAATTAGGGAAAATGAAAAGTTGCCATGGACAGACCACCAGGCAATTATATTCAGTATTTCCACCATCCCCCCCGCAACAAAAACATCGAATCCAGTGGCAACACACTGGACTAGATGTCAGAAGAAGCTCCACTCGGAACTCTTCAAAACGACTTTAAGGAAAAAAATAGAAACAACCCAGCCGCATCAAACGGCCGTTGAAACATTGAAAGCCATAAACTCGGCCATGCTACAGTCAGCCGACTTGGTAGCGCCGAAACGAATAACCCGCATTCGGAAAAACAACCGCAGCTGGTTTAACAACCAGCTGTCGTTACTGAAGCAAGAACGCAGAAGGGCAGAATCTGCCTGGAAAAGATGTTCTTCTGAGCTAAACCTATCCATCTACAAGGCGACAACAAGAAAATACCACAAAGGAATTTTCCAAGCCAAGAAGAATTATTTTTCGGAGGCTATCAACGGTGCCCAAAACCGCCCCCGCGAACTCTTCAAGATGGTCACCCAGACCATGAAACCAGGATGCATTGAAGCCCCCAGTTCGGACACAAGAATTTTGCAATGAGCTATCGGATTATTTCGTTAATAAAATCGAGGCAATCCGTGAAAGCATTCAGCAAAATTTTTCTCCCCTCAGCCCCCCCTGTAGCCTCTCACACAGCACCCATAGTAATTCTCCGATATCAGGTAAGTTCACCCTGGAACCCATCTCCATCGAGTCCACTAAGAATGTCATTTGTACTCTGCGCAATGGCGCAGCGCCAAATGACATTATCCCCACAAAACTGCTGAAGGAATGCGCCGACATCCTGGCTCCTCCCATCACGCAGCTTATCAACCAGTCTTTCTTGGAAGGCATAGTGCCCTCACAGTTGAAAGAGGGTGTAATCCAACCCATCCTGAAGAAACCCTCCCTGGACCCCAAGGACCCACTCCACCGCCGTCCCATAACAAGCCTCAACGTATTCTCTAAGATAATGGAAAAAGTAGTAGTACAACAGCTGCAACTGCATCTAGATACCTACAAGCTACTTGATCCATTGCAATCAGGCTTCCGTCCCGGACATGGGACGGAAACAGCATTACTGAAAGTATGGGACGATGTTCTCAAGGCCGCAGACGAAGGAGAATCTTGTCTCCTGGTTCTGTTGGACCTAAGTGCAGCTTTTGACACTGTAGACCACAATCTGTTACTGACTCGGCTTTCTGAAGTAGCCAGGGTCGCAGAAGGCGATTTATCTTGGTTCTCCTCTTTTTTGGAAAACCGATCGCAAACAGTGAAGCTTGGACCTTTTACGTCTGAAAAACGCACAGTAACATGCGGAGTCCCTCAAGGATCGCCTCTGTCACCAGTGCTATTCAACATCTACCTTCGTCCTCTTTTTGAGATTATTAGCAGCCAAAATCTGCTTTATCACTCTTATGCAGACGACACGCAACTGTATTTCCGCATCTGCAATAGACAGGATCACCACCTCAATCTAGAGACATGTCTCTCTTTGATAGAGGACTGGATGACAAAGAGTTATCTTAAACTCAATGGAGCGAAAACAGAACTTCTTCTGTTTCACGCCAAGCGAAGGAATCAACCCTCAACAGCGTGGTCTCCCCCACCTATTTTGGGCAAGCTCATCACCCCTAGCGCCAAAGTCAAAAGCCTAGGGGTCATTTTTGACTCCTTTATGACAATGGACGCACAAATAGGGTCAGTGGTCAGCGGATCTCACCATCTACTGCGCCTACTACGCAGACTCACTCCGTTCATCCCTAAAGAAGATCTAGCGGTCGTGGTGGGAGCTATTGTAAACTCCAGGTTGGATTATGCAAATGCCCTTTACCTCGGCCTCCCCAAGTACCAAATCGCTCGTCTGCAAGTCGTTCAGAATACGGCCGCCAGACTTGTGACTGGGAAAAAACCCTGGGAATCCATCTCACCTTCACTGAGAGCCCTTCATTGGCTGCCAGTTAAAGACAGAATCGCTTTTAAAGCCCTCTGTCTTACGCATAGATGTGTCCATGAGAGTGCCCCCCTTTACTTATGCGAATTAATAAAAGCGCATAATCCAAATCGCGTTTTGCGATCCACGAATCAGAACCTGCTCCAGGTTCCGAAAGCCAACTTCAAGTCCAAAGGAGAAAGAAGATTTGCGATCCAAGGTCCCAGACTATGGAACGCTTTACCAACCAGCATTCGGTTGGAGGAGAACCACCTAGCATTTAGGAAAAAGGTCAAGACTTTTCTCTTTTGATATCAAAGGAGACAGGAACAACAAGCGCCCAGAGGCGATTCAGTTCGCATGTGCCGCGCTATATAAGTTCTCATTCATTCATTCATTCATTCATTCATTCATTCATTCAGAGGAGAGGTGTGGGCAGAGTCCTCCCTAGAGGTCGTGGGTTGGCCATTCACCGACGAGGGGACAGCTCCCTCCTGGGCATCTGTGGATGACACAAAACATTAACATGTTCCCTTACCCCCCCCCCCCCCCAACCCCCCCAACATGCTACACCCCGGATAGGAGATAAAACACACTTACCTGTACTCAAGGCCTGATCCAAGGATTCATAGCCTGGAACTCCCTCCACCTGCTCCCTCTCCAGGGACTGGGCAACGACCTGCTCTTCAGGAGTGAGGGTGATCTTGCGGGCTGGTCCACCTCCTGTGCCCCTGGCGTGCCTACTCATGTTGGCCAGCTTTTCCTTGACCAGGCGCCGCAGGTCATTTATTTACTTTGCAATGTCCTTTGGGGTCCGGACCTCATGTGATAAAGAATTGACCTGGGCAGTCATTTGCTGCAGGATCTCCTCCTTCCTCTGCTTACTCGTCTGCCCACTCTGTGCCCCATGCACCATATTGTGAGATGCCCTCAATAATAATTGCCCTCTCTTCAGGGCTGAAATTCCTCTTTCTCCTCTCCTTTGCAGGCATGGCTCAAAAAAGATGAAAGCCATTTCCGTTCCGTTCCGCTTTTATACACTGAACCGGCGTATCTTAGGGGTTATGACGTGCGGAGGTGTGCGCATGCGCAGAAGGGTGTAGAACTGACGTCCACGTCACGGCGCATGCGCCGTTCGTTCTGCCCTTCACACACATCATTAACATGGATCGCGCCCACTTCCTTCCTACTTTGAATTACGACGGCTTACACCGAAGTATTTACGTTACACCGCCACATCGTCTGGCGCATTGGCTTTCTGAATATCATCTGGCGTCTTTGCGCTACGCCGGCATAGCGGAAAAAAGATACGCTACGCATGCATAACGATGCGCTGATGTATCTGAATATGGCCCAATGTGTCTCTCTGGCTGAGCTCCAATGGTCCTCTATTTGCTGTGTGCATTGCTTGAAAACAGATAGAGGTTTCTAGTGGTGGTATTTAATAACCCCTGGGGTTTTTATCTTTTTCTATATAAAGGAGAAAAGACCAATACATTTAAAAAACGATTTTTTTACTTATTTTATGTGCTTGTATTAAAAAGGATCAAAACATGGAGCTTGGCAATGGTGTATGACTCTGTACAACCGGGCCCGGATTTACTCCCTTTGCCGCCCCAAGGCTGGGTCCTTCAATGCCGCCCCCCCGCTAACAAGAAACTGAAAGTCCCCCAAACCGTGCCCATCATTGTGCACAACCTTACTGTGCCAAACACACCATTCAGTGTGTGCATTACACACATCTCCTGTTCCTGCTGTGTCACGGAGCTCACTGTGAAAAGTTTGGGCGCGGTGTGATAAAAGTCCCGCCCTCCTCCTAGACCAGCTTGTTTGATAGACAGAACACTGCCTCTATCACACAAGCTGGTCTAGAAGGAGGACGGTACTTTTATAACAGCGCACCTGAACTTTTCACAGTAAGCTCCGTGACACAGCAGTATCCTGCTGTGTGTTACAAATGGCGCTGCCCCTGCACCCACTGCCGCCCCGAGGCCTGGCCTCAGTGGCCTTGTCTGGAATCTGGCCCTGTGTACAACTCCACCAACAACCACCCTAATTCTACTCCACCATCACCATCTGATCAATCATGATAGTAAAGAAAACCATGAAACTGAAGTGTGGAAAATGTTGGCCTCTGTTCCTTTATTTGGGTTTTAACCACTTGACCACTGGGCACTTAAACCCCCTTCCTAACCAGACCAATTTTCAGCTTTCGGTGCTCTCACAATTTGAATGACAATTACTCAGTCATACAACATTGTACCCATTTGAAATTTTTGTCTTTTTTTCACACAAATAGAGCTTTCTTTTGGTGGTATTTGATCACCTCTGGGTTTTTTATTTTTTGCGCTATAAAAGAAAAACGACTGAAAATTCTGTTAAAAAAAATAAAAAAAATCTTGTTTCTGTCATATTAGCAGGTTATTTCGCACACACAGCATATGTATACCACAAATTACACCCCAAAACACATTCTGCTATTCCTCCCGAGTATGGCGATACCACATGTGTGAGACTTTTACACAGCGTGGCCACATACAGAGGCCCAACATGCAGGGAGCACCATCAGGCGTTCTGGAACACCCAGACCAATTCTGACAGTTCTCTCCTACATGTAAAAATCATAATTTATTTGCTAGAAAATTGCATAGAACCCCAAAACATTATTATATATGCTTTTTTAGCAAAGACCCTAGAGTATACAATGGCGGCCGTTACAACTTTTTATCTCGCATGGTATTTTCGCAGACATTTTTTGAACGTGTGTTTAAAAACAAAACAAAAAAAAAAACAGCAAAGTTAGTCCAATGCTTTTGCATATTGTGAAAGATGTAGCTACGCCGGGTAAATAGATACCCAACATGTCACCCTTCAAAATTGCGCACACTCGTGGAATGGCGCCAAACTTCGCTACTTAAAAATCCCCATAGGCAACGCTTTAATTACTTTTATTGGTTACATGTTTTTAGTTACGGAGGTGGTCTAGGGCCAAGATGATTGCTCTCGCTCTAACATTCACAGAGATACCTCACATGTGTAGCTTGAACACCGTTTTCATATGTCGGTGGAAATTACGTATACGTTCGCTTCTGCATGCGAGCACACAGGGACAGGGGTGCTTTAAAAAAATAAAATAAAAATGATTGTTCATTTTACTTTATTTTGACACATTTTTTCCCCAAAAATACATTTTTTTATCACTTTTATTCCTATTATAAAGGAATGTAAACATCCCTTGTAATAGGAATATAACATGACGGGTCCTCTTTACAGTGAGATATGGGGGTCAATAAGACCCCACATCTCACCTCTAGGCTGGGAAGAATGAAAAAAAAAATATCCTGGCTTTGATCGTAGCGGTGAGTCTGTAAAAGCACCGGAGGGTGACAGGAGGGGGGGCGTATTGCAAGGTACTGGGGTATTGCAGAGTACTGGGGTATTGCAGAGTATTGGGGTATTGCAGAGTATCGTGCAGGGTATTACAGTATTGCAGAGTATTGGGGTATTGTAGAGTATCGCGCAGGGTATTACAGTATTTCAGAGTATTGTGGTATTGCAGAGTATCGCGCAGGGTATTACAGCATTTCAGAGTATTGGGGTATTGCAGAGTATCGTGCAGGGTATTCCAGTATTGCAGAGTATTGGGGTATTGCAGAGTATCATGCAGGGTATTACAGTATTGCAGAGTATTGGGGTAGTGCAGTGGAGTATCGCACAGGGATGGCTGAGCTGGGATGGATGGCTGGATCTGTGACTGCAGTTGTCACAGATCCAGCCCTCAGTGCTGCTGCTGCCTCCGCTCTCCCCCTCTCCTCTCACACTGTACCGATCGGTACAGAGAGGAAAAGGAGGAACCGGCGTCATCACATGTCGCCGGTTTGTTTACAAGTGATCGCTTTGTCATTTGACGGAGCGATCACGTGGTAAACGCCCACTATCAGTGGCAATTTACCGCGATCCGTGATGCGCCAGGTTTTTTAGACACGGCGTTCACGGATGATTCCAGGAGAGCGCACCAGGAGTGAAGGATTCTGGGAGGACATCCCTGGGAACAACTTGACCGCGCTGCAGATGTCGTTTGTCTATGGCGCGGTCGGGAAGTGGTTAAAGTAAATATGATAACCTTTAACCTTCGTTGTACCATACCTTTAACATTAAACACACAGACCAATATCACCATTAAAACTTTATCTAAAACCAAACCACATGATGAGTCTTTCAGGATTCGAGCACCAAGTAACTTTTATCAACCACCAGGTACCACCATAAACACTGTCCACCCACACCTGTGGGATGACAGCCTGCTCAGTCTTTTAGGACTCAAGCACCAAGTAACTGTACCAACTACCAGGTACCAACATAAACTGCGTCTGCCGACACCTGTGGGGTGACATTACGAGCCATAACAAAGGGGAGATGTCAATTTGATTGAAGATTCAGACTGTTGTACCAGACCACAGATGTTGGCACCTACATAGGAAAACACGTCATCCCCATTGGTTGCTTTATTGGCTTTCAAATTGAGTTTCTAAGCATTTTTTTAACTGCTCAGGATCCAAACAATGATTAACTTTTGTCAATAGCTGTCTTCTGTGCCTTCTTGTCAGTGACCAGGATGTGAGGTGGGAAGAGAAGAGATGTCCCAGGACCTGAAAAATGAACAGAGAAAGCCAGCAGAAATATTCTGTACCTTTATTGTGCTAATTCAATAAAAGCTGTGAACCATGGAAGACAACATAGGAAGCATAGAAAGGGTTGGCTGTAGGGGGTGACAAGACCCAAGAGGACACTTGGTTAGCCCTGTGTCCATAACGGTAGATACAGTGCATTCCTAAAGTATTCAGACCCCCATTAACTTTTATCATTGTTATGTTGCAGCCTCATACCACATCCGTTAAAATTATATTTTTTTCTCATTAATCTACATTCAGTGCTCCATAACCACAAAGTGAAAACCAAATTTTACAAATGTCCGTAAATTTATTAAAATGAAAAAACTGAAATTTCTCATGTACTTCAGTATTCAGACCCGTTACTTAGTACTTTTTTGAAGCACCTTTGGCAGCAATTACAGCCTCAAATCTTTCCTAAGACATTCCTGTGTTGTCTTGGCTGTGAACTTAGGTTTGTTGTCATGATGGAAGGTGAATGTAAAATAGGAAAATTACCACGCTAAATGTGAGTAACTAAATTAAGCAGCAACTAAAAGTGAAAATACACACCAATAACAGTAACAATAAAAAATGTAGCTGCTCTATCGAATTAAATTGTAACAAATATTAATAGAATATAAGGAGGGGCGTGGCTTGGACATGGCCGAGTGAGGCAGCAGACTCCCAGAGCTCCTTACACACCGCAGCTAATTCAGCCCTTTCCCGAGCCTTAACGGCATGTCCCAGGGTCGGAGAGCCTCCTCCAGGACCAGGATAAACGCAAAGCCCGGGGTTGGCACCATAAGCACTTATTTCGGCGGCGAAGTGCAGCTGCATGCTGGGACATCCAAGATGGCGGCCGCGAGAGGCAAAGGACAAGATGCTGCTGGGAAACACGCTTCTAAGCCTCCTACACTGCCGCAGCATGGATGGCCCCCATCCTGACGCCGCATCTGGTAAGGGACTCGACCCCCCCCTATCTCCCCTGCCTCCTCAGCATCGGCGAGACAGGGCTGCGAGGCCTCAGATTTACTAGGGGACAGGGACCTGAGGCAGCACCTCTTATCTCTCCCCACCCGGGAAGACTTGGACGGTTTTGCTACCAGGGTAGAGAAGGCCTTTAAACAGGACATTGAGCAACTAAAGGCTGATACTAATCAGCTTGGCACTAGACTAGAGGCTTTGGAGCAGACCGTGGAGGAGGCCTTGCCTACTATTTCACAGCTAAGGGATAGGTGTGCAGCTCAGGACCATCATATAGAGAGCGTCATTTCACAACTCGATGATTTTGAGAACCGCAGCCGAAGGTCCAATATACGCATACGGGGATTACCAGAGGCAACAGGGGCCAGAGACATTGTTCCTACTCTACAAGGCATATTCAAAGAGCTGCTGGGTGTCTCCCCTACTGAGAATGTGGAAATTGACAGAGCGCATAGGGCCCTCAGACCCCCCTCGCAGGATACAGAGAATCCGCGGGATGTTATATGCAAGCTCCACAGATACATTGTCAAAGATCAGATAATGCAGCGGATGCGCAATCGTCCATTTTTTTACTTTGATGGGGCTTGTTTTTTCTTCTACCAGGACCTGTCACGCCGCACCCTGATGCAACGCAGGGCTTTGGGCCCTCTTCTCGAATCTCTACGTGCAGCGCATATTACCTATAGATGGGGGTTCCCTTTTGTTCTCCAAGCCAGTAGGGACGGCAAGTCTGCCATCCTACGCAATAAGGATGATCTCTCACGGTTTTTATCGCAGCTACAGCTGGGGCCTGTGGATTTTCCGGACTGGAGGCTGGCTACCGATGTCCCGATGGTGTCGGTGCCCCAACCATGGCAACAGGTTAGACGCTCCCGAGGCCGCAAACGGTCATCCTCGGCCGCTGTGATGCAAGGCTCTCCAACAGGGAATTCCTCAGCGACGTCACCATAAGACCTGTATACTGCTGGTTCCCTCTCCAGAAGCATACTGCCTTTCATTTGTACTTTTCATTTTTATTTTATTTTTATTTTATTTTTATTTTTTTTCTTCCCTGTTGTTTGAGTTCTGTCCAGCACCCGGAGATGTTTAAAAATGTTGTGTCGTTATTGGATTCCCGGACGTTTAGTGCTTCTATTTGTGTGGGGAGCGGGAACCCCCTGACTTCCCATGTCCAATCACGTCTCTCACATAGGTCTACCCGTTTTGGGTGTTAGCCCGGATATGGACACTTTGCCCCACTCCTGTGGCCCTCCTCTGGCTGGAGGGCTACATGAGTCAGGTAAACGGTATAGGGTTCCACCACTCAGCCACTATGGCACCTGTGGACCCGCCTTGTATATATTGTGTTTTACTAATGTTTTTTTCTCTCTCCTCCCCTACTTCTCTCCTCTTCTTCTTTCTCTTCCTTTTACACCCTCTTAGTGACTGGAAGGCAGATCGGCTACCACTGACTTCTATAGAATGGGGGCTGGCGCCTGGACGACCCTCCTTGTCAAGTCATGGCTACGATTAGGGTAGTGTCATACAATGTGCGTGGGCTATGCTCTCCTAAAACGGAACAGTCTCTGGTTATAATTGAAAAGATTAGGGGCCCAGGTCCTTTTCCTGCAGGAGACTCATTTCACCGCCTCCTCGCTCCCAAAACTACCCACTCACCTATTTCTACAATGGTACCTCAGTAACTCTCCTATGCCTCAATCCAGGGGGGTAGCAATAGCCGTCCACAGGACTTGTCAATTCCAGCCTTCGGGTCACAGGGTGGACCCCCAGGGGCGCTATGTGTTCCTGAAGGGCACAATGATGGGCCAGAAATCTACCTTTGCAACCCTATATGCCCCTAATTCGCAACAACTCACGTTCTTAGATCAGACCTTGCCCTGCTGGCCGACTTCAGGGAGGGCAGGCTGGTACTGGGAGGGGACTTTAATGTTAGCCCTGACCCCCTGCTGGATACCTCTGAAAAAATCCACCCACTCCCACGCCTTTTTAAGACACTTTAGAAAGACTCTTCAGGGTTATACGCTGGTGGACTGCTGGAGAGCCCTTCATGCCACAGAAAGGGACTACAGCTACTTTTCCGGTGTACATAACATATATACTAGGATTGATTTGATGCTAGCTGACCAAGGTACCCTTGACTTGCTGATAGAGGCGACAATTGACCAGATCACTATTTCTGACCATGCCCCGGTGACACTCACCCTGTCGTTGACGCACGCTCTGGCTAGGGTCAGGACTTGGAAGCTAAATGAAAACCTACTAGACGACCCTGGGGTGGTAGCGGGGATACAGGAGACTTTGGAGAACTATTTTGCTGAAAATAACGGGGAGGTTAGCAATGGCATCCTCTGGGAAGGCCATAAAGTGGTGGTTTGTGGCACTCTTATCGCCATGGGAGCCAAGATTAACAAGGAGAGACAGGCGGACTTCCAGAGAGTACTGCAGGCGTTGAGGCAGGCTGAGCTTATCCACAAACGGACGTCAGATTCGGCTGAGCTCCGTTGTCTGAACGAACTCAGACAGCTTTTTGCAAAATTACTAGATCGTAAAATTAACCGGAAGCTACGTTATTTTGCTTATGCATATTATGAACATGGCAACAAGTGCGGCCGGATGCTGGCGCGTGCGCTTCATAAAAAGAGACTTGCGGCTCATGTACATAAGCTTCACTCTCCGAAGGACGACCCGGCCCAGCACACCTCAAAAATTGCCTCATTGTTTTGTGATTATTACGAGACTTTGTACAACCTGGGGGCCGCCTCCTCTCCGGCAGAAGTGACCCTTAAACAAAACAGGATCGCCTCCTACCTTTCCTCGGTCGGACTCCCCACCTTGTCCTCGGGGCAGGCGTTGGGTCTGGAACTCCCCATTTCCCCAACCGAATTGCTGGCAACTGTTAAGTCACTACCCTCTGGCAAATGTCCTGGGCCTGATGGCTTCACTAAGGCGTACTATCTAAAATTCTTTGACAAACTGCAGGCCCCTTTTTGTGCTCTCCTTAATTCCTTGGCGACTGATGGGCATCTTCCTAGGGAGACCTCGTTGGCTCACATCACAGTACTCCCAAAAGAGGGCATGGACCCTACCCAACCACAGAGCTATCGTCCGATTTCTCTATTAAACACGGACCTCAAAATCTTTTCTAAAATTTTGGCTAACCGTTTAAAACATCTTCTCCCTGATCTAATTCATGCCGACCAGACAGGTTTCATAATGGGGCGGGAGGCTAGAGACAACTCAAACAGGGCTGTACAGCTTATTCATTGGGCGCGCACACACGCGATCAGATGCCTCCATACCTGATTTTGTCTACTGACGCAGAGAAGGCATTCGATCGCGTGGACTGGCAGTTCCTTAACGCCGTTCGAGAGGTCGGGTCTGGGTCCGCATATGTTGCGCTGGATCTCTACGCTTGATGCATCCCCTTCAGCCCAGGTTAAGACGAATGGTAGCCTTTCCGCGGGGTTTCCTATCCGCAATGGCACGAGACAGGGGTGTCCGCTCTCACCCCTCTTGTTCACATTGGTCTTAGAACCGTTGCTACAAAGGGTCAGATCGAATCAAAACATCAGGGGAGTACATGTCGGCTCTCTAGAACATAAGCTTTCTGCTTATGCAGACGACATATTATTTCATGTGGTGGATCCCCTTGTCTCGTTGCCAAACTTTATGGGCGAGCTGAAGGAGTATGGAGAGGTGTGTAATTTCCGGATAAATTATACACAATCCGAAATATTGCCTGTCACTGTCCCTCCCACTCAGGGGTCCTCCCTTAAAGATTACTTCCCCTTTAAGTGGTCCGCCTCCTCCATGAAATATCTAGGGATTCAGCTTACGAACCGATTAGATTCTCCATACTCTCAGAATTATGTCCCCCTTTTAAAGAAGACCTCCCAGGACCTGCTGACTTGGGATAAGACACTGTTCACTTGGGTGGGCCGGACGAAAATTTTGAAAATGACTGTTCTGCCCCGTATCCTATTTCTACTGCAAATGATGCCTATACGCCTTCCGAAACGTTTTTTTGGTGGACTTGCGCAGCCTTTTTATTAAATTTGTGTGGAGGGAAAGAGACCCAGACTAGCAATGACAATCCTACAAGGATCCAAACTGAGGGGAGGCTTGGGAATACCAAACATTCACCGATACTATCAGGCAATTGCCCTACAGCACATCCTGAACTGGAAGTTCCATGCGTTCCTTAAGTTGTGGGTCCCCCTGGAGAAGACTATGGCGGGGCGAGACTTGTCCTATGCTCCATGGGTCCCAGCGGAGAGCAGAGGGCTCTCTGATTGGACCTCCCCGCTGACGGCCCACTCCTTGTCATTTTGGGATAAGGTGAATGACAGCCTGGCCCTAGCCCCGAGAACTTCTCCTCTGGCGCCTGTTTGTGGCTATCCATGGTTTCCCCCTGGGGAACTAAAAGCCTCCCTTAGAACGTGGGCTGGGGACGGAGTTGTTAGCATCTCAAGATTTATGGAAGGCGAAGCCCTGCTGTCATTGGACACCTTACGGTAGTTTTCCCTTTGACTTTTGGAGACATCGTCAGTTGGCAACTTTTATCGCTAAATGTAACAGACTAGCGCAGATTAGAACGGACCTGACTGAATTTGTACGTCTATGGGTGTAGACTGCTCCATTGTCCCATATGATCTCTACACTATACGGGATGCATCGACTAATCCACGACCTCACTATGTTAGAGAGTGGGAAAGGGACCTGCAATCCGACTTTACTGACGAACAACTTCACCGCCTTTACCGCTTAACCCACAAGAGTTCCGTAGATGCTAAAACCCAAGAAAACAACGATAAATTGCTGACGCGGTGGTATAGGGTACCTACCATCCTAGTTAGAATCTTCCCTGCTGTCTCTGACAAATGCTGGAGGGGATGTGGGCAGAGGGGCACATTCCTCCACATTTGGTGGGAGTGACCGTTTTGGGACATGGTCGACAAACATATTTCTGAGGGCCTGGGTATTGATATTCCAGTCCTGCCTAAACATTTCCTGCTCCATGTCCCCTCATTCCTTTGTCCCAGTACAAACGCAGTGCTCTCCCCCACCTCCTCAATGCTGCAAAACGGCTTATACCAATCCACTGGAAGAGTTCGCAAATTCCAAGTGAACAGGATTGGCTGAGGAAGGTGGGCGAGATCATGGAAGCAGAGAACTGGCTAGCAAATTGCAGGGACACCCTCGAGAAATTTGAACTTACCTGGGCAGAATGGAAGACCCACGTACATGACACAGCCATGCTCTCCTCAAGTCTGGATGAGGCACTGCTTGCCTTAGCAGATCCCTCCTTTGGGAGACTCGTCCGGGCGCATCGTCAATCAGAAACCCTTGACCCCACATAGATGTGGGTTTCTTCCATCTGTGAGTCTGGTGGGTGCCAATCTATATGCCTTCTTGCCTCTCGCTTTCTCCACTTTTATCCTCTCCTTTCTTAGCTTTCTATCTAATTTTCTATTCTTTTTCTTTTTTTCGCTCCTTTCCCTTAATTGTTTACTGTGCTGTTATGTCTCCAAGGGACGCTTGGGTGTTTTTTTCCCTTTTTATTTAGGGCTATAGAGACAGTCTCCAGTTTGTTTGACTACCTTTGTCTCATCAAGTTCATTTCAACTGGTATGTAATGAGGGGAGTTATTGTTGTATCTACCCGAGAGTAGGGACAGGTGGCTTTCCTACCCCCCCACTGAGATGGGGAAGATCTGCCCACAAGGACCCTCTGTCCCTATACTGACGTTTGCTGTTACTCCTAGTTAAACCGGTTGTCCAAGCTCGGACTGGGCGCGCCCCTTAGTGTCCCTCACCCTCCCCGTCCCTCCCCCTTCCCCTTGTCCTTTGTCTTTTCCTCCCTACTCTATTTCCCCCTTGGTTGTTATAATTCCTTCTGTTCTTTTTTCTTATTTGGCTATGTTGTATTGTGCAACTGTCAATATTATTTGAAATTGAAAATAAAGATTTTGCAAAAAAAATATAAGAAGGAATGAATCCTAAGTATGAAACAAAATCCAAAAGTAGAAACAAAATCAATGAAAACTGTGATCAAAAATGGTCAATGAAGTCCAAATTAATGTGGCACAAATAGCATCAAAAACGTGTCTATTAAAAAATGTAGTTAAATTTAAAGGGTACTGTAACAGAATGGCCCGTGACACCCAGAGACGTTGGAAGGATGAGAGATACTCTTGTGCCAGCAGCACCAAAAACTCTTGGGTCGAAATCCACCCTGTGCCCTTTTGGGTATAGGGTGGCTAATAGTGAATCATAATTCATATTACATGAGATGGGACATTAATAATACTTCATATTGCAGGACTGAGATATCACAAGGAGTCATGATGACCTGACCAGGTCAGCCAGTGAGTCATACCTTTTGTATAATAGGCTATTGAAATATCCTAAGGTGTTGGCTATTCAATGTAAAGACACCCACTCTCACTGCCATTGTGTGACAAAGCTGTATAGAGAACTTATTCAACAGATGTCTGTGTTACTATTCAAGGTTAATTGAACCCTATTGATAATACGGTGCCGTCATGTCTAGCTACCAATTAAAGAATTATCCTCAGTGAGTGAATAGGGGGGTGGAGATTGCATTGTCCTGTGATTAACTGTACTGTATTATGCTGTACTGGATATAAGAAGCTGAGAAAATACTAATAAATTGTCATATCTTTGGAAGCAAGAACGGAGCGCTGTCTCGTTTATTCTGGGAAAGGATATGGATCGTGTATGCAATATTGTCGGAGTGTGTCAGATAAGCTTGTCGTGGTTGGATGGAAGGTTGTAAGCGGTGGTCATCCGTTACAGGTACAATTAAAAAAAGGGTACAATTAAAAAATTGACCCACAAACCCAAATAAAAGGGATATAAATAATGCATTTTTGAATGACCCCCAAAGGACCAAGCACATGAGCCATATTGATGGAAGGTCAGGGTCAATATGAATGAAAATACAAATATATATATATATATATATATATATATATTATAGTGACAAAGTCACAGAAATAGCGGTTATGTAATGCAGCAAAGTCGCTGATCTTAAGCAATAAATACGGCTTTATTGCACTCAAAAGAAATACAAAACAAAATGGCCTACTCCAATTTAGGAGGCTAACTAACAGTAGTGTCCCTCACTACACTGTACTGGAGGGGCTCTTCCAGCCTCCAGTATAAAAGTCCAAATAAACAATTTTCTGTGACAGACCTTGTTCCTCCAATTCAGACAGTCTCCAACCTGTCCGTCCAGCTCAGCATACCTCTCACAATGAGCTCTCTCTTCCCACTTCCCTACCAGGTGACTGTTAATTAATAGGGGCAAGAGAGGATGTTTACCTGTTGGCCAGGCTTAACCCCTTCCAGGGCAGGGAAAGCTGACCTTTCCAGTCTCTCACTGGTGTACATAAAATCGTGTACCCTGTCACACAATATATAATATAATATAAACATATTATATATATATATATATATATATATATTAAGGATGGAAAATAAAAAAATAGAAATAAAATAACAATGAATATAAAAATGAAAAAAATATAATTTGATGAAAACTGAAAATATGAATAAATACTTTTTTCTAAATGGTGAGCCTTGATCACCCCACCATAAAGAAGAAATACAAATCTACCGACTAAAAAACGTGATAATGAATTGGGCAAAGTTTTCCCCACCTCAACAAGGAAGGCAAACATATGGGAGTGTTACCACCTCAACTCAGGTCAAGTTAACATAAAGGTAAACATAAAAATAATAAGGTCCATAAATATATAGAAACCAACTTAAGAATTATCAATAAATGCGTTAACATAAACTTCAATGTTGAGACCAAAAGGGGTGTAACACTTTATTTGTGTATCTATGACATTTCAAGCCTAGAAATACTCTTCTCACCAGGGAACACCCTCGCCAATGTGGGCTGTACCTATCAATCCCCCAAAAAATTGTCTTAGAGGGGTCTTTGTTATGAGCCAAAAGATAATGTTTAGAGACTCAGTGCTTAGGGAAACCTGCTTTGATATTAGTGATATGCTCATTAAGCCTCACAGAGAGAGGTCTCTTCATCCTACCAACATATTGTAGCCCGCAAGGGCATTGGAGTAAGTAGACAACCCCCTCTGTGGAGCAGGTTATAAAAGGCTCAATCTCATGTTCCTGTGATGTACTCGTGGAACTGAACCTATGTGTACGTCTATGGGTGGATCCATTATGGAACACACCCGGCATCTCCTGCATTGAAAAAACCCAGTGAAGGTATCAAAAAAAAACTGGCTCTAATGGGTGGGGGCTCTAAAACATTTGGAGCTAACCTATGCTTCAGTGAGGATGTCTCAAAAAATTATAGTAATTGTCATTCAATGTGTGACAATGTGAAAAATGGCCTGGAATGGAAGGGGGTGAAAGTGTATGGACTTGAAGTGGTTAATGTACAGTGCATTCATAAACCTTTCCTTTTTTTTGTTATGTTACTGCCTGATACTACAGTTGTTCAAATTCATTTTTTTTCTCATTAATCTACACTCAGTACTCCATAATGATGAAGTAAAAACAGAATTTTAGAAATGTTTGCAATGTATCAAAAAGGTTGGAACAGTTGGAATTGAGCTCAGGTGCCTCTTATTTTTCTTAATTTATTGCTGAGATGTTTCTATACCTCGATTGGAGTCCACCTGTGGTAAATTACGTGAATTGATTGGACATGATTTGGAACGGCACACACATTATGGTATGGGGATGTTTCTCAGAAGCAGGGACTGAGAGACTGGTCAGGATTTAGGTAAAGTTGAATGGAGCAAAGTACAGAAATATCCTTTAAGGCTGGTTTCACACTTGTGCGGTGCGAATTTCAGCTCTCTTATCTCTGCAGAGAGATAAGAGAACTGTTCAGCAGATCATCTCCGTTTTAGCTGCGAATTTGGAGACCTGGGAGACGGGAGGGGGAGGGCAGAAGTGTATTGAGGTGAATGAGTAAAATCCTGAAGATAAATTAACACATCTGCAAATCAGATGGGTGCCCATAGAAGATAATGGGCCTGAATTTGCACCTGAACCGCGCCGCAATGCCTAGAAAACGCAAGTTTTTTCGGCAATGCGCAGTGCGAATGCATCGCACATATGTGAACCAGCCTCATTGAAAACAATGGCCCAGATTCACATACATCGGCGCATATATATGCCGCCGTAGCGTATGTCTATTACGCTACGCCGGTGCAGTGCGGAGAGGGAAGCACAGAATTCACAAAACAAATGCTCCCAATTCTGCGCCGGCGTAGCGTATATTCGTAGGCGTAAGTGGAAGTGGGCGTGATACATTTAAATGAAACGTGACCCCATGCAAATGATGGGCCGAGCATCAGTACTTAAAATGAACGACGCATGCGCCGTCCTGTGGACGTATCGCAGTGTGCATGCTCATAATCACGTTGAAACAACTGGCTAAGATACATCAAATCACTGCCTACGGTGTGAATGTAACCTATTCCCAGCCCTATTCACGTACTACGTAAAATACGCATGAGTTGCGCCTCCAATATGGGGAATAACTTTACGCCGGATGTACAACTTACGCAAACCGCGTATATTATGCGCTGGGCGCAAGTACGTTCGTGAATCGCCGTATTTGCCTCATTTGCACATTTAAATAGGAAATCAATGGGATCGTCAGATGCGTTCAGCGTAACTATGCACCCACGATACGCCGGCGTAGGCAAGTTACATCGGTGGACTGAAGCCAGTTTTTAGGTGTATCTTAGTTCTGTGAGCAAGGCGCACAGATACGACAGCGCATATTTACACTTATGCGGCGTATCTCGAGATACGTCGGCGTAAGTCCTTTGTGAATCTGGGCCAATGTATTTAGAAATGTTCTGCGAATTAAATGCGGTTTAAGATGCACTCAATTCGCAAAGATGTGAACCCGGCCTAATGAAAGTCTGTTCCACATCGTTCAGACCGAAGACTCAGACTTGGCCACAGATTCACCATCCATCTGTGTTAATTTATCTTCAGGATTTTACTCATTCACCTCAATACACTTCTGCCCTCCCCCTCCCGTCTCCCAGGTCTCCAAATTCGCAGCTAAAACGGAGATGATCTGCTGAACAGTTCTCTTATCTCTCTGCAGAGATAAGAGAGCTGAAATTCGCACCGCACAAGTGTGAATCCAGCCTTAAAGGATATTTCTGTACTTTGCTCCATTCAACTTTACCTAAATCCTGACCAGTCTCTCAGTCCCTGCTTCTGAGAAACATCCCCATACCATAATGTGTGTGCCGTTCCAAATCATGTCCAATCAATTCACGTAATTTACCACAGGTGGACTCCAATCAAGGTATAGAAACATCTCAGCAATAAATTAAGAAAAATAAGAGGCACCTGAGCTCAATTCCAACTGTTCCAACCTTTTTGATACATTGCAAACATTTCTAAAATTCTGTTTTTACTTCATCATTATGGAGTACTGAGTGTAGATTAACCACTTCAATACCCAGCCATAGACAATTGACGGCCTGGGATGGGATTTACCATCCTAAGTGGCCGTCAATTGACGGCCTGGGTATTGCAGGCGAATATCTGGACGATGCCTGCAGCCAGAGGCATCATCCAGATATCCATCTCTTCAGCCGGCGATTCTGCACAAAGTAAGAACGATCATAGCGGCGGTTCCGCCGCTTGATGGTCACCAGTCATCTCTATGACTGTCGGAGGACCCGGGCGCGATCTGATGACGTCACGCCCGGGTCCCCGTATGTAAACAAAGCCGCGATTGCGGCTGTAAGTCACCATTCATGAGATCGGTGAATTTTTTTTCACCGATCTCATGGTTTCCAGCCTGGAGGTGAGATGTGAGGTCTTATTGACCCCACATCTCTCCATAAAGAGGACCTGTCACACACATTTCCTATTACAAGGGATGTTTACATTCCTTGTAATAGGAATAAAAGTGGAAAAAAAAAAAAAATATGAAAAAAAGTGTAAAAATAAATAAAATATAAGTAAAAAAAAATAATAAAAGATAAAAAAAAAATGAAAACGCCCCTGTCCCCGATAGCTCGCGTGCAGAAGCGAACGCACACGCAAGTCCCGCCGACATATGTAAACGCCGTTTAAACCACACATGTGAGGTATCGCCGCGTGCGTTAGAGTGCCAGCAACTAATCTAGCACTAGATCTCCTCTGTAAATCTAAACTGTAACCTGTAAAAAATAAATAAAGCGTTGCCTATGGAGATTTTTAAGTACCGAAGTTTGGCGCCATTTCATGAGTGTGCGCATAATTAAAGCGTGACATGTTGGGTCTCTATTTACTCGGTGTAACATAATCTTTCACATAATACAAAAAAATTGGGCTAACTTTAGTGTTTTGTTATTTTTTTAATTCATAAAACAATTTTTTTTACAAAAAAAAGCGTTTGAAAAATAATTGCGTAAATACCGTGCAAGATAAAACTTTGGAATGACCGTCATTTTATTCCCTAGGGTGTCTGCTAAAAAAAACATATATAATGTTTGGGGGTACTGTGTAATTTTCTAGCAAAAGAATGATGATTATTACATGTAGGAGAGAAGTGTCAGAATAGGCCCGGTATGGAGGTGGTATAAAAGCCTAGTATTGAAGCGGTTAATGAGAAAAAAAAAGAATTTGAACAACTGTAGTATCAGGCAGTAACATAACAAAAAAAAGGAAAGGTTTATGAATGCACTGTACATTAACCACTTCAAGTCCATACACTTTCACCCCATACCATTCCAGGCCATTTTTCACATTGTCACACATTGAATGACAATTACTATAATTTTTTGAGACAGAGTTTTCTTTTGGTGGTATTTAATCAACACAGGGTTTATGTTTTGCTATATAAACAAACACAAAAACAAACCCAGGCAGGCCATTTGTATCAACCACATTGGAGGAAGAAAACCGAGGCCACATTTAAGTGTGAAAACCGCTAGGCATATATATTTATTAAAAACACTGACAGGTATTCACATAATAGAAGCAAATTGTATGTGCAGAAACACAGATGCCGTGTCACCAAGTCTCCTTGGTGGGCATATGATGGCACAAGTTCAAGGCACTCCCAATGCAATTTGCGTCAGAGCACATCATCGGGGGAAGAGCAGCGTGTTACATTATCTGTCTATAGATTGCATAGAAAATTAAATATTTTTTTCAAGAAAGAGAATGCCTATATAAACTATAGTAGCCATTACATCTAAGAATTGGTAAGTTTCAATATAATAAATGTTTGCTTTTGGGTTTAATACTGCTTTAATTTTCATAGTTTTAAAGTAGCAATGATTAGCCTTGAAGATAAGGCCCTTTTACTTATTGAGCCCTTTAAAAGAAACCATCATATTCTGCCACTTTCAGCAACCTGATTGAGTGATTTTTTTTTTTCAGCGATTTTGTACAGGTCAAAAGGTCACAAATGTAAAAAGCAGAAAAACACCTGTAATCTGCCCCAAAGAAGCTCATGTTCTTTTTTTGAGCTTAAAGCAGAGTTTTACCTAAAAGTGGAACTTCCGTTCCTCTTATTCCCCACCCCCCTTCCGGTGGGGGGGGACAGGATACTCGTCTTTGACAGGTATCCTTTCCCACTTCTGGGAGTCTCTGCCACGGAGCCACAATGTCGCCCTGGGACTCCCTCCCAATAGGAGAGAGAAGTAGGGTCTTGCGCATTCGCAATAGGGTTCCCGGCTTGAAGCCGAAAGGCTACACTGCTGGGTTTCCTATACCCGCAATGGCGGCGGAGCACCCGACAGCTAATGGAAACATCAGCTGTGGGTGCCGACATTGCTGGACTCCAGGACAGGTAAGTGTCCATCTATTAAAAGCCAGCAGCTGCAGTATGTTTTTTTTTTTGGTGGAACATTTTTTTTTCCAGGTGCCATTGAAATAAATGGGATTTTGCTTGTTGGACGTTTTTCAGGCTTTTTTTCCGGGTGTTTTATGAGCATTTTTGGAGCTGAAAATGCTCAGGTGTGAATGCAGCCTCAGGCTATGTTCACACCTAGGTGTTATTCTGCTGTAAGCCTCAGCTCTGAAAACGCCCCAACTCTTGTTCCCATTCATTTCAATGGCCCCTGTTCACATCTGAGCATTTTTTCATCTGAAGCAATACACCTAAAGCTCAAAGAAGTACAGGAGCTTCCTTTTTGTCATATTACAGGCGTTCTGCCTCCCCAGGTTATTCCCCTCCCCCTGCTTCTGGGCTACAAGCCCAATTGGCAAAAGAAGAAGAAAAAAAAAACAGTATAAAAGTTCCCTTCTTCTCCCCTTCCTAATCCCCCGCTCCTTATATATAACATAGGGGGCCCAGATTTCCCTAAACTTATCCTCCTGCTCCCTTAAAATCATTGTAAGATTTTCCATTTGCTGGATTTCAGTAATTTTCGCAAACCATTGTGGTCTACTTGGTGGAATAGTGCTTTTCCAGAGAACCGGAATACATGCTTTTGCTGTTGTGAGCAAATGTCTCACCAGAGATTTTTTATATTTTTCCAATGATATAGGAAAATCAAACAACAAATAGGCCGCCGGATTCTCTCCAAGAGATACTTCAGTTATTTCTTCAATAGTTTCTGATACCATTTTCCAAAAGTCTTTTACACCCTCGCATTCCCAAAATATGTGTATCAGAGTACCCTCTTCTTTTTGACATCGCCAACACAAGTTCGATATCTGGGGAAAGATCTGATTCAGAACTACTGGGGTCCTATACCATCTACTCAAGATTTTATACCCCCCCTCCTGATATCTAGATGCCAGTGATGCCTTAGGAGTAAACCTAAATATTTTGTTCTTCTGGGTCTCGGAGAAGGTAACCCCTAGATCTCTCTCCCATGCCTGTATAAAGCCTAGTTATTGTGGATCTTTTAATTCGCTCACTAGAGCATAGAGCAGGGACAGCGAATGTCTCACCGAGTCCCCTTTTAAGCATAACTTCTCAAATTCAGAAAGTGTCGATATCTCCGTCATCTGCCCTGAAATTGAGCGAAGGAATGCACTTAGCTGTCTTCTCCTAAATGGGTACAAATCCTCTGATAACTTGCATTCTATTTTCTCACTTGACATTACACGATTGTCCTTCAAGAAAAGTATCAGTCTGGTTTTACCCCGTCGTTTTACACTCAGAAATCCCGGATCTTTTAAGCCAGGTTCAAAAGCCGGATTACCCAGGATTGGTATCATCTGTTTTTTTTCCGTCGCTCTATTTATTATGGGCCAGATTCTCATACAAATTCGCCGGCGTAGTGTAAGCTATTTACACTACGCCGCCGCAACGTAACAGAGCAAGTGCCGTATCCTCCATGCACTTGCGCCGTAGTTTGCGGAGGCGTAGAGTAAATCACCCAGCGTAAGCCCGCGTAATTCAAACGGGGCGGCTTGTATTTAAATTAAGCGCGCCACCGCATCGAACGAACTGCGCATGCGCCGGCCGGGGGAAAAGCCCAGTGCGCATGCTCCAGCTCACGTCGTAAAGCGTTGTGGAAACCGACGTCAAAACGACGTGATCGACACTACGCAATGCCCTATTCGCGAACAAGTTAGTAAAACTACGGAAAAAGCCGACGCTGACCCGACACCATACTTAACATGGCATCCGACGGCATCCGACGGTACTGCGTTATGTTAAAACTCATTTTAGCAGGGGAAACCTTACGTGGACGAAAACGACGTACGCGACGACGGGGCGGCGTAAAATCAGGAATCGGCGTAGTAGCCTCATTTGCATAGGCAAATGAGAAAACAACGTAAAGGCCACCTAGTGGCCGGAGTTGTCATTACAACTACGATCCGCAAGTGTAATGGTATTACACTTGTCGGATCTTCAGCCGTATCTATGCCAAAGTGATTCTAGGAATCACTCGCATAGATACGAGGCAAAAAAAATGGCGATACGACGGGGTATCTGAGATACTCCGTCGTAGCGCCGCTGAGAATCTGGCCCTATGTTTTTAAATAGCTTTTTAACCACGCTGATGGTCGTCCCTATCATTGGATGTCGCTTCACTGCCTGCGGTATCGCGGATTCAGTTAGCCAGGCTAGGCCTTCTAATGGTAACTCAGACATTGCTTGTTCCATATGAATCCATGGCTTATCTTTTGGTGCTACGCAGCAATCCAGAACTCTTGACAAGTGTGCTGCCTCATAGTAAGAGACTGGGTCTGGGAATCTCACCCCGCATTTTTCCTTTGATAACGTTAAGATCTCTCTATGCACTCTAGCTGGTTTCCCAGCTCATATAAATCCAGCGAACATTGCTCTCACGTCTCTTAGGGACCCCTGGGGAATCCTAATCGGGAGCGTCTGTAGTAGATATAATAACCTCGGCATTACATTCATTTTTATAATGTTAATTCTACCGAACCAGGTAAAAACTTCCTTGTCCCACTTCTGCAGGTCTAACTTAATTTGCCTTACTATCGGTGGAGGTTCAATTCAAGGATTCTATTCAATTTCTTTGGTATTTTAGTCCCTAGGTATCTATGTGTGAGTTTGTCCATCTAAATGCGAAGAAAGTTGTTAGTTGTTGTTGGGCTATACTCATCTCCACCCCCATTGCTTCTGATTTATTGTAGTTTACTTTGAAATTTGATAGTTTCCCATACTTATCAATCTCTGATAGCAATGGGGGGAGGGACAATACTGGCACGGTTAAGAAAAACATCAGGTCATCCGCGAATGCTGCGAGTTTATGTTCCCTACCTTTTACACAGATCCCCCTAATATCTATGTTCGCACTTATTGTTCTTAAGAAAGGTTTTAACGTCAGGATAAAGATGATTGGTGATAAGGGACAGCCTTGACGTGTCTGTCGGGAGGGATGAGAAATCAGACCCGTGTGACTGCACAGAGAGACCAGACAATATGATTAGTGAAGTAAAAGGTGTTTAATTATAAGTAAATAAGACAACCAGTGAAGATAGCAAACAATATATATATATATAATCAAAAAGGGAATACCGTACACATAGGTCAAGCCAGGCCGAGGTCATACACAAGGGATATCAGCAGATGGGACAGGACGGAGCAGGGGTCGGATGGATGGACTAGCTGCTGGATACGGGCTAAGGGGAGACAGGGATCAGGAAGCAGGGCAGACAAGTCCAGGCGGGATCAGGGATCAGGATCAGAACAGGATCAAGGTACCAAATCAGGATCAGAAGACAGGTCAGGTTACAGGCTTAGGTCCAGAAGGTATGAAGATACCAGGGCGAGCTCTGCTTGAGCTCGCCGGGTATAAATAGGGGGTGTGTTAATTACGTTCAGGTCACACCTGAATGCAGGAAAGGCTGTGAGCTCCAGAAGACCAAGAACCCCCCGCTGGTGGAGGCCGGTACTGCAGCCAGAATAACAGGCATATTTACCAGCAGGGGGGACCATTCCTGACAGTACCCCCCCTCAAAGGAGCGGCCTCCGGACGCTCCAACCAGTTGTTGCTGGGGAAGGCTCATGGTGTCAAGCCAGGCAGTGGACAAGGGCTCCGGGTCATCGAGCTGGGCAGCAGGCTCCGGGTCATCGAGCTGGGCAGCAGGCTCCGGGTCATCGAGCTGGGCAGCAGGCTCCGGGTCATCGAGCTGGGCAGCAGGCTCCGGGTCATCGAGCTGGGCAGCAGGCTCCGGGTCATCGAGCTAGGCAGCAGGCTCCGGGTCATCGAGCTGGGCAGCAGGCAAAGGCTCCGGGTCATCGAGCTGGGCAGCAGACAAAGGCTCCGGGTCATCGAGCTGGGCAGCAGACAAAGGCTCCGGGTCATCGAGCTGGGCAGCAGGCTCCGGGTCATCGAGCTGGGCAGCAGGCTCCGGGTCATTGAGCGGCTGGCAGACTGGCACAGGAACAGCAGGCTGGCAGACTGGCACAGGAACAGCAGGCTGGGCAGCAGACTGGAAGTCATCAACCTGGGCAGCAGACTGGAATTTATCGACCTGGGCAGCAGACTGGAAGTCATCGACCTGGGCAGCAGACTGGAAGTCATGGACTGGCACAGGAACAGCAGGCTGGGCAGCGGACTGGAAGTCATCAAGCTGGGCAGCGGACTGGAAGTCATCAAGCTGGGCAGCGGACTGGAAGTCATCAAGCTGGGCAGCGGACTGGAAGTCATCAAGCTGGCCAGCAGACTGGAAGTCATCAACCTGGGCAGCAGACTGGAAGTCATCAACCTGGGCAGCAGACTGGAAATCATCAACCTGGGCAGCAGACTGGAAATCATCAACCTGAGCCGCAGACTGGAAGTCATCAACCTGGACAGCGGACTGGAATTCATCGGACTGGCAAGCTGGCACAGGAACATCAGGTTGGCGGGCTGGCACAGGAACATCAGGTTGGCTGGCTGACACAGGAACATCAGGTTGGCAGGCTGGCACAGGAACATCAGGTTGGCAGGCTGGCACAGGAACATCAGGTTGGCAGGCTGGCACAGGAACATCAGGTTGGCAGGCTGGCACAGGAACATCAGGGTGGCAGGCTGGCACAGGAACAAGCTGGGAGGCTGGCACTGGAACAAGCTGGGAGGCTGGCACTGGAACAAGCTGGGAGGCTGGCACTGGAACAAGCTGAGCAGATGGCACTGGAACAAGCTGAGCAGATGGCACTGGAACAAGCTGAGCAGATGGCACTGGAACAAGCTGAGCAGATGGCACTGGGACAGGCTGAGCAGATGGCACTGGGACAGGCTGAGCAGATGGCACTGGGACAGGCTGAGCAGATGGCACTGGGACAGGCTGATCAGATGGCACTGGGACAGGCTGAACAGGTGGCACTGGGACAGGCTGAACAGGTGGCACTGGGACAGGCTGGGTAATTGGCATGATGGTGTGAGTTGGGAAGTACTTCCGTTTCTTTTTAGACTTAGACACTACAGGTTTGTTAACAGAAGCGATGTATGAAGAAGATGGATTTAAGTAGGAGGAGGGGTTGGAATATGGCAGAGACACAGGGATGGTGACTGGAGGAGGTTCTTGTGGAGTTGTTACAGGTGGATTATAGGCAGGGTAGGTACAATTAGTAGAAATTGGGTAGTAATATTTGGTATGGTGTGCGGAATTAACTGGGCGAAAGCTGAGGTTGTCATTGGCGATGGGCGGATAGGTCCTTGGGAAGGTAGGTGGTTAATAGCAGGGTTGGAACGGACAGGTGGATTAAAGGCAGGGTAGGTACAATTAGTAGAAATTGGGTAGTAATATTTGGTAGGATGCTGAATTATCTGAGCTGGGGTTGCCATTGGTGATGGACAGATGGATCCCTGAGAAGGCAGAGGGTTAATAGTAGGGCTGGAACGGACTGGCTTGGCTGCAATCAGGAGATCTGACCATGCCTGCAGCACAGGTTGAACAAAAGCAGGTTCACACACACCTTGTCTAATCAGAGCCTGCACAGAATCAATACACTCAGATAACTTTTGCTGGGGACAGGAGGAATAATACTCATCAAAAGACGCTGGATCATCCTCTAATAACCACACCAGGGATTCAACTTGGTCATGACTGAAGGGGGGAGAGAAATCGTCCCTACCGACAGGAATAGATGACAGGGCTGGTTTTACACACAACCGAATTAATGGCTGAACATCATTAAACGTCATGTAACCATGATCCACACAGGAATGAGCTAATCGGATAGTTTCCATTAGCTGGTCACTAGTACAAACCCTCCAAAACCTGGCGACAATACCCTTCATCCTCTTCAGCCAGCAGAGAATAATAAAGGATGTCATCGTAATCCATGTTTAAAGCAATGCACTACACCAGGATGGTTCCCAAATGCAGTCACGTCTGATCAAGAGTGGCCCTGGTATACTGTCAGGAGGGATGAGAGATCAGACCCGTGTGACTGCACAGAGAGACCAGACAATATGATTAGTGAAGTAAAAGGTGTTTAATTATAAGTAAATGAGGACAACCAGTGAAGATAGAAAACAATATATATATATAATCAAAAAGGGAATACCGTACACATAGGTCAAGCCAGGCCGAGGTCATACACAAGGGATATCAGCAGATGGGACAGGACGGAGCAGGGGTCAGATGGATGGACTAGCTGCTGGATACGGGCTAAGGGGAGACAGGGATCAGGAAGCAGGGCAGACAAGTCCAGGCGGGATCAGGGATCAGGATCAGAACAGGATCAAGGTACCAAATCAGGATCAGAAGACAGGTCAGGTTACAGGCTTAGGTCCAGAAGGTATGAAGATACCAGGGCGAGCTCTGCTTGAGCTCGCCGGGTATAAATAGGGGGTGTGTTAATTACGTTCAGGTCACACCTGAACGCAGGAAAGGCTGTGAGCTCCAGAAGACCAAGAACCCCCCGCTGGTGGAGGCCGGTACTGCAGCCAGAATAACAGGCATATTTACCAGCAGGGGGGACCATTCCTGACAGTGTCACATTGCGTATAGCAAAGGGTTCAGATATTATTTCATTTATCTTGACTCTGGCTTTCGGTTGGGAACATAAACTCATAATCCATTTTTGCATCCCTTCACCCAATCCTATATGTTGTATAGTTGTTTTTAAAAAATTCCAATCCACCCTATCAAACGCTTTTTCGGCGTCAGTAGATATAAGTACTAGGGGTTTCTTATAGGATTGTGAGAAGTGGATAGCACTTATAACCCCTTGTGTATTTTCTCTACCTTCCCTCGCTGGGGTAAATCCAACTTGGTCCTGATGTATTAAAGAGGGCATATACGGTAATAATCTATTTGGCAGTATTTTTGTAAAGATCTTTAAATTCACGTTTAGCAGTGAAATTGGGCGATAACTTAGACATTGTGTTGGATCTTTCCCTTCCTTAGGTATCACTGCTATGTGTGCCATAAGTGTTTCTTCCGGCATCTTATGTTCTTCTCATATTGAATTAAATGCATCTAGAAACCTTGGCATCAGTTTTTCAGCATGGATCTTATAATATAACAGAGTAAACCCATCTGGGCCAGGGGCTTTACCTGGTTTTAGCATTTTAAGGGCATTTGTAAATTCTTCTGCTGTAATTGGGCCATCTATACTCCTCCCTGTCTCCTCTGATAATCTAGGCATTCCTGACACCTCTATGTATTCCTTGGCCTCTCCCTCTTTAAAGGATAACTTTGATGCCTTTTGCTGGTCTTTTAACTGGTATAGACTTATGTAGTAATTTCTAAATGCTTTCGCAATTTCTTGTGAGGAATTGACTAGGATATCACCTGTTTTGATACGCTCTATATAAATTCTGAGCCCTCGTTTCTCCAAGCGCTTTTGCTAGCATCCTACTTGGTTACCATATTCATAAAAGGCTTGTTTACATCGTCTTAATGAAGCTTTTGCTTTGTCTGTTAATAGTAAATTCAATTTGTCTCGTAAGCTCTTCAATTTCTCCTCTGTCTGTAATGCCAACAATTTCTTATGTACTTTTTCCAATCTACAGATTTCTCCCAATAAGGCTTCCATCTGGGCCCCTAGCTGACACTTCCTATGTGTTCCTAGTGATATTAAAATTCCTCTGATATAGCATTTATGTGTTTCCCATATGCTAACTCATTAATGGAAAAGAACGTTTCTAATTCCTGTGCTATCTTTTCCTCACATTCTGGTTCTTTCAGAAGAGATTTGTTAATTTTCCAATGCCATTCACAGGGTGTCGGTTCTCCCCATTCCACTATGCAATTGGTCGGTGCATGGTCTGATACTGTAAATGAGACAATAGAGGCCTCCACTATACACTGCAAGAAGTTTTGGAGATACAAATATATAGTCTATTCTAGAATATGATTTGTGTTTTGCGGAGAAAAAAGTATAGTCTCTATCGTGTGCATGAGAGATCCTCCAGCTATCCACCACTAGTGATGAGCGGAATACGCCATATTCGATTTCGCGATATTTCACGAATATATAGAAGAATATTCGCGAAATATTCGTTAATATCGAATATTCGTGATATTTCATCAAAAAAAAAACATTTTGCGAAATTTCGCTAAAACGGAGATCATTTCCTGGATTACTAAACTAATATGCACTAAACACTAACTCTACTTACACAAACTTATATGACTAAACTAAAGCTAATTTTTTTTTTTTTTTTTTTATATACACAAAACACAGAAGGGCAGAGAAAGTATTCGCGAATATTCGTAATACGAATATTCGCATTGCGAATATTCGGCAACATAAAAGGATCGCCTCAGCTACTCGGCCCAGGGTCTCTAATCATACCAGCAATGCTTTTAGACGTCGATGGAGATCACTAGGATGTGATCTGTTTTAAAAATAAATTTGAAAAAATACGAATATTCGCAATAGCAAATATTCACTGCGATATTCGATTTATTCGCGAATACTCGAATATGCAATATTCGTAACGAATATTCGCAATGCGAATATTCGTGAGCAACACTATCCACCACCTGTATATCTTGCAGGAGTGGTTTTGCTTATAGTTTACTATATGATAGATGTGAGGTACCCTTTGATACATCTAAAGTAGGATCTAGTGCTATATTTAAAATCTCCTCCCATCAACACAATGCCTTCCTTATTTTGGTGTACTATATTTAGATATGTCTCTAGGGCTGACACCTGTCCTTCGTTGGGTAGGTACAGATTCACCAAGGTAACCTTTTGATCATATAGGTATTCTTTTACAATAAGTAAAGGCCCTTTTTGATGTCTGCGAAGCACTGTGATACACAATTGGGAATCTATAGTTTCCTAATTTTGGAATTTTGTTTTTCCTAAAATGTGTCTCCTGGAGGAATATAATATGCGACTTTAATCTCCATAATTCTGCCAGCAGCTTGGTCCGTTTCTCTGGGTTATTTAACCCCTTCACGTTATAAGATGTCAAGGTAATCCTAGTCATTTTATAATTTCTTCCCCTATTTTATATTTCTTCTACGCTTTAAAAAAAAAAAATCATCCGTTATCCAAAATACGATAACTGGGGAATACAAGGCGGGCAGGGTGAGCCAGAGAATAAGAGAGAGAGAGAAGAAGAAAAAAAAAGGAACACCTCCGACTTCCCTCCCAGCGGAGGAGAGGCATATCAATTGGGAGTAGTGGTAGAACAAGACAGAGAACTGGGGCCTATGCCATCCTGCACCCTCCTATTTTTAACCATTTTACCACGGGGTATTTCTCTTATTATCCCAGTATAAGCCTCCACTTAAATTTTACTCTTCTCCCCCTTTCTTTATTGACATTCCTCCTTAGTTTCAAATTTAACATATACCCGTCTGGCCATTTAACTACACAGGAATAGATACAGCATTCCTCCATTACATTCTCTTTTTTTTTTCTTTTCTCCCCCTTTTGCCATTATACCTATATACACGCATACAAATGTAAGAGAAAAAAAAAGAGAAATAAATGAATACAAAATAAGAACATAACCACCAACATTGGGTTAATTAAGATAGTTAGATTGAACCCTCAAAAAAATCTGTCTTTTCCAAGTAAGATGGCTAATACAGACTAATAACCAACTATTACCGCTTTACTTACTCCCTGACTCCCCATATTTCTTGCCCCTACTGAGGCCTCTCTATTTGCCTCATTTGGGGGATATTCTTCGGAGCCAGGGGTACTAATTCAACCCTAGTTATAAACCCTCTGTTCATCATTTATCATCATATAATAATTTCCACACCAACATCTAATTTCTCTTTCCCCCCCCCTCTTCCCTCTCTGTTCTACCCCTCCCCCCCTTCCCCATTACCCTATCCCCCAGTGCCCCCCCTCTCAAAGGTGAAGCTGCCCCAACATCACCCCAGGCCCCCTGGGGTTGATGTGGTAGTGGGGTGGACCGTGTGTCTATTTCATAGTTACATAGTTACATAGTTAGTCAGGTTGAAAAAAGACACAAGTCCATCCAGTTCAACCATAAAAAAATAAAAATAAACAAACAAAATAAAACACAGTACATCCCATACACCCAACTCCATACCCACAGTTGATCCAGAGGAAGACAAAAAACCCCAGCAGAGCGATGATCCAATTTGCTACCGGAGGGGAAAAAATTCCTTCCTGATCCCCCAAGAGGCAATCGGATTTACCCTGGATCAACTTTACCTACAGAACTTAGTACTCGGTTATAATATGTGTATTTAGGAAAGAATCCAGGCCCTTCTTAAAGCAATCTACTGAGCTGGCCAGAACCACCTCTGGAGGGAGTCTGTTCCACATTTTCACAGCTCTTACTGTGAAGAAACCTTTCCGTATTTGGAGGTGAAATCTCTTTTCCTCCAGACGTAAAGAGTGCCCCCTTGTCCTCAGTGTTGACCTTAAAGTGAATAACTTAACACCAAGTTCACTATATGGACCTCTTATATATTTGTACATGTTGATCATATCCCCCCTTATTCTCCTCTACTAAAGAGTGAATAAATTCAATTTTTCTAATCTCTCCTCATAGCTGAGCTCCTCCATGCCTCTTATCAGTTTAGTTGCCCTTCTCTGCACTTTCTCCAGTCCTCCGATATCCTTTTTGAGAACTGGTGCCCAAAACTGGACTGCATATTCCAGATGAGGTCTTACTAATGATTTGTACAGGGGCAAAATGATATCTCTCTCTGGAGTCCATACCTCTCTTAATACAAGAAAAGACTTTGCTTGCTTTGGAAACCGCAGCTTGGCATTGCATGCCATTATTGAGCTTATGATCAACTAAAACCCCCAGATCCTTCTCCACTACAGATCCCCCCAGTTAAACTCCCCCTAGCATGTATGATGCATGCATATTCTTAGCCCCCAAGTGCATAACTTTACATTTATCAACATTAAACCTCATCTGCCACATAGTCGCCCAATTAGACAGAGCATTGAGGTCGGTTTGTAAATTGGAGACATCCTGTAAGGACGTTATTCCGCTGCATAGCTTGGTGTCATCTGCAAAAACAGAAATGTTACTTTGGATCTCAGACCCAATATCATTTATAAATATATTGAAAAGTAAGGGACCCAACACTGAACCTTGGGGTACACCGCTGATAACCTTGGACCATTCAGAGTAATAGTATCTCAAATACAGATCAGAAGCTTGTGTGTTAAATATATGTACCCTCCCTCTCTTAGGGGACCCTTCTCCCCAATAATGCCTACATTATGTGTATCCCCTAAAGCTATAGGGGACTATCTGGTTTTAACCCCTTATGTAAATATATGATCCCTACTGCCTATCTGTGAGAAATTCCCCCTGTGTAAATAATGTGATCCCTACTGCCTAGCCGAGGGCTAGGTCTAACCCCCCCCTCCCATGGTGCACCCCTCCTTCCAATACGTGAGATGTAAAGATAGCCTATACTCTTCTTCCCCTTCAACCCCCACCCTAAGGAGACCCCCCCCCCACCCGACCAGTTCAACTATAGGGCAACCACATTGATATATCATGTATGAAGGAAAGTGAGGGGGTGGGATTATTTTGATGCCAAAATAGAGACCAAACAAGGCATATATTATATATAAATAAAAATAGAAACATTTAATAGGTACATATGAAAAAAGACAGTAAATACAAAAAATAATAATATTGGTTCAATCACAGTTATTGTGGGAGCAATATTTGAAAATACATGTCAGAAGTCAGATCTTCCCTACTAGTTTCGCCAATCCTTTGGCTTCATCAGGGGTTTTATGACGTGACTTTTCACAAAAAAGCTCTGTAGAGTTTTCGGCTGGATGTGAATAAAGGAAAAAGGGAGTTTATGGTGACTGCAAGGACGCTGGAGGTTCTGCTTGTATAGGTATTTCTATATAAAATTAAGGAGGAAGGACATTTCAAATGAATAGATATCAAAATAAATTAGAAAGGAATAGGGTTCATATGTATCAAACTTACATTGATTATGCAATGTAGTCAAATGAATAAAGCAAGCCTCAAAAGGAGCTTTAAAGTGGAGGGTTGTTTAATTCCGCAGCAGCAAAGTACAGCAGCACAGCGTCCATGCAGGCAACACCTTGATATACCACTTCTCTTAACCACTTAAGGACCGCCACATGTACATATACGGCGGCAGAATGGCAAGTACAGGCACACTGGCGTACCTGTACGTCCCTGCCTAGACGTGGGTCCGATCGGGACCCCCCCGGTACTTGCGGCGGTCCCCGTGGCTGTGGGAGTGATCGGTCACTGTCCACCGATTGGTACTACGCAGTACCACGTCACTCCTCTGCTGTGGATACATGCAGGTGTACATTGGAAAGGTTTTCACCAATTGCAACAACATCTCAGTTATTTCTAGACATGCCACATCTAAACACAGAACTCTAGGAATTTTCCCTTTACTAACTATGTGGATGGGGCTCATTTTCTAAAGCATGAGAGGCTGAGTCATTTACAGAGACCTCTACCTCAAAGGCAACTGACAAAACTTGCGGCTTCCCCTGAGCACTGCAAATCGCACGTGTCACACTCATCCTCTCACTTTCAGCAACACTGAGCGATTCCAAATCGCTATCTATTACCCCATCATCCTGAAGCTCAACATTCCTACTCTCTTTTGCTGTGGACAAAATCTCTGTTATGCATGCGCCACCTTCAGATCCTTTCAACGAGAGAGTGTTAACTTCTGCAAAAGCCAACGCACCCGTGTCTACCGGCCAGGGGCGGACTGACCATTGAGGAACTCGGGCACTGCCCGAGGGCCCCATGCCACTAGGGGGCCCCATCAGGGTTGCCAGGCTCATTAAAACCAGGGACAGTATGTAAAAATCTGTGTTTTTTTTTTACATCTGTCCCTGATATGTCGAAAACCTACATGCTTTTGATGCGAAAATCCTGAGATTTTAGCTCCCCCCCTCTGTACTGCCACCTGGCTTGGTGGCCATCTGTAAGCCTGGGGGCCCCATAATCTTCTGTTGCCCGGGGGCCCCATGAGTTGTCAGTCCGCCCCTGCTACCGGCCCTGCAGTCTCTCCATTTAGCACAGCAGAAATTGTGTCCACTTCACTGTTATCCACTGCAAACACATTTTTAAACACAGCAGGCTGCAATAACATAACTTCACCACTTTGCTCAGGTGGCGCTTTATTAAACTCATGAGAACTTTTTCTGCCAGCAGTGACAGACCGTAGTAACCCATTATCACTACAAGTAATTTTAAACATTTGAGTTTTACCATTTTCCTCATCACCAAGGACAAGTACCCTCTTATCCATCAGAGCAGCACCACAGTTGTCCCTGGCAACCTCTGGCTCTAACACACAGAGCTCCCTGGAGGTTTCTAAGGACACCTCTGCAGCCTTACCTACCGTTGCTAAGGGGAATCGCATATCCTGCTTAGTGATCACCCCTACCTTTTTAAGCATCACATCACCATAAGTACATTTATCATCAGCAATATCTCCAACATCAGCATTCATAAACACAGCAGTTTAATAATCTCTATCAGATTGACTTTGTCAGAATGCATGGCAACCTGCATGCGACTCAGCACATCACCCTTCCTCTCCAAAGGAATTATTTTGCCCACTAGGGCGGCTTCACAGTTGTCCTGGGAAACCACTTGCCTTACCAATACAGGCTCCTTGGCGGTTTCCTTTGGCCACTCCGCAGTAGCTGTCTATCGATAGGGAACATGACACACCTTTTAGTCACCCCTAACACATCTCTCTCAACATTCTGCTGGACTACCTTAGGTGCACCCATAGTCCCCATTTGTCCATTTCAGACCTTGAACTTGCTGCAACCAGGGCTTTAACCTGTATCTCCCCACTGATCTGGGTAGCACAGTGCAGCAAGTCCATCTATACAACTTCTGCAGATCTCCTCACTGGACACACTGCTACTTCCCTAGAATCACAAACTGCAACAGTCTTACCATATCTTGAAACAGGTAACTCGGTCTTCCTTTTCAGAGCGTTGTCTCTCAGTTGCATATTCACTGGTGAACTCCCCCTGGTGGCCACAGGATAAAATTACAGCAGGCATCTCCCACTGTTTAGCACCCCCTCCAGCTGCACCCCAGAATCTAGGGCAAGAAAATATGCCATGCCCCAGCTGACCACATTCCAGGCATGGCGTTTGGCAACTTTCTCCTGTTGCTAAGGGAGATGACACTCTCCCAACACGCAGAATTTCACTTGCATCGGACACATTTTCTCCGGTTCCTAACGGAAACGGTGCTCTTCCAGCTGCACATTGCTGGCTCTCCAACACACGTAGACCTCTCTCTTCATGAAGCGGCGTTGCTTTAAACTTGCCAGGACTCTGTAGGCAATATCTTTGTCTTGTGGTCCACTGACCTGACATCATAGGCGTTGCTATGGGCAACTTCACCCATCTGCTCACTCTTTACGTTTTTCACATTGATAGCTGGCCGGCCTGCACCAGCGTTGCTAGGGACAACAGCATGAACTTCCCCTTTAACTTGGTTCAGTGTGGCCAAGTGCATCTTGCATGAGTCTGGGGCTTGTTCTGTTAGTAACAACCCCTCCAGCCACAAAGTTATGTCTCTCATTTCAGCAAACCTTGCTTTCTGTTTGCGATTTGTCCTTCCCATCACTGCAAACAGGGGAATGGTTTATAACACAGTTCCTTTTTAAACACAGGAAAAATGTTGGTGTACTGTCTCCAAGACTTACCAACAGCACACTTTCACATGCAGACTTCACTCTCTGCGATTCCACTTGAACTATCCATTCCCTGGGCCTTCCCAAATGGATATGTCTTCTCAGGCCACGCTGAACTTCACTTCCACAGGTACACCACCTGTATGCAACACAGTCCACTAATTGAACTCATGTGCCATGCAGTTCTCATGACTGCCACACACAGCTAACAGCAGTTCACAGAAGAAAACTTTTAACTTTCTTTTTTCAAATATAAATTTTATTGAAAGAACACATGTGGAGAAGTTCCAAACATATAACAGATAAATACATTTCATCAAAAAGTAAGATAAAGTAAAATAAGCAAGTACAGAAGGAAAGAACAAATCAACCCTTCCCAGAACATGACATTTTATAGAGGCATACACGGAAAGAGATCAAACGACCCTCCCATAACAATTCAAATCCGATGGGGGTAACGTCAACGAGTGGGAACCTCCCCGTGTTCAATTTCTATATTAAGGAGAAATTAAAGTAATAGCAGGTGTAGAAGGAGGAGAGCGTAAGAAGGAAGGGGGGGGGGGAGGTGGGCAAGAGGGGAGGAAGGGGGAAATGTAGGCAAGGCGAGGACGGTGAGTGGCCACGGCACCCCTAGTCAGGGGGGCGTTATGACAACAGTAAGGAGACTCCCTCATCTGAGAAAATAAAAATATTCCAGATGCTCCAGACCTCCGTAAAGGTCTCCTGTTTGTGCTGTGCAGTAAGGATCAGGTCTTCCATCTTACGTGTTTCCTCTACCTTCCGCAGCCAGCAACCAACACTCGGTGGGCACTGCTGCTTCCAGCAGAGGGGAATGCACGCCTTGGCTGCATTCAAGAGGTGACACACCAATGATTTTTTGTAGGATTTAATTGGCAACGTCGACAGGTGTAGGAGGAAAAAGGAAGCGTCATCTGGGATCTCGTACTCCGTGAACTTTTGTGTGATACGACGGACCTCCGACCAGAAGTTCGTCAGTTTGGGGCAGGACCAGAAAATATGTAGTAAAGAACCCGCGTCCACCCCGCACCGCCAACAGCGGTCCGTGGCCGACGGGAAGCACACGTGTAATCTGGTGGGTGTGAGGTACCATCTAGTAAACAGTTTAAAGTTAGTTTCTTGAATTCTAGTGCAAGAGGAGGATTTTATTGCTAAGGAGATTATACGTTGTTTCTGTGCCTCCGAAAAAGTCAGATTCAGGTCCGTCTCCCATCTCGCTAAGCATCTCAAGTCAGGTTGCATAGGGGGGGAATTTAAAAGAGAGTACATTCGTGAAAAAGTCTTCGTCGCGGGCCCGGTATCCGAGCAGCACTCCTCAAAGGTCGTCAGGGGTCGTGAGAACTTCTGCGGGTCGGGGATAGAGTGGAGGAAGTGGTGCAACCGCACCGCATTCCAGAAGGGGAGGCTGAAGACTCCCACAGGGTCTGTCAATTCAGCTATTGACGGCCATTGGCCCATCATCACAAACTGAGATGCCTGCTCTCGTCCCGTCGCTCTCAGACCCGGGTAGTCCGTCGGGCTAAGGCCTGGTGAGAAGTCTGGGTGTCCAAGGACCGGGAAAAGCGGGGAAGTGCTGGACGATAGAAGTGTCTTCAAGGTCACTTGGAAGCTACACCTTAACGTGGTCCCTATCAATGGATGGGATTTCAAACGTGGGGGGAGAGCATCAAAGCACCACAGTGCGCTTTTCAAAAGGATCATGGTCTGAGATTGTTCAATTTGAATCCACAATTTGTTTGTATCGTTGCGTCTCCAGTCTATTATTCTACTCAAATGGGCGGCCTGGTAGTATCGTTTGATGTCGGGCACGGCCAGGCCTCCGTTCTGTTTGGGTAGGGACATTTGGGTTCTGCTCAATCTCGGTTTCTTCTGTGCCCAAATAAACCGCATAAATACCCCCTGAACTTGTTTAAGGTAGAGAGTAGGTACCTGGATGGGGAGGGCCTGGAGCAAATACAGGAATTTGGGGAGGATACACATCTTTATGAGGTTGCATCTGCCAAACCAGGAGTGTAGTCCTGTATGCCATTTGTCGAGCAGGGAGCGAGTTGTTGCCAGCAGCGGAGGGAAGTTAAGAGCAAAGACGCGTGACAGGTCCGCCGGAATCAATGTTCCTAAATATTTAAGGGCTGTATTTGTCCATCGGAAGGGGAAACTCGCCTGAATGGTAAGAATGCGCTGGGGGGGGGATAGCCACGCCCATAGCCTCCGATTTGGAGACATTTATTTTAAGATTCGAGACGGTGCCATATACATGAAATTCCTTCAGTAGGTTTGGCAGGGAGACCGTTGGGTTCGTCAAGGAGAAAAGGAGATCATCTGCATAAGCAGAGACCTTACAGTGCAGGTCCCCCGTCTTGAGACCTTGTATGTCGGGATTCAGCCTAATTCTACATTGAAAGGGCTCCAAGGAGAGGGCAAAGAGAAGGGGGGAGAGCGGGCAACCCTGTCTCGTGCCATTTGTTATTGGGAACGGGTCCGACAGGAGTCCGTTCACCTTCACCTGGGCCGACGGGTTGGAGTAAATACCGCCTAGCCAGGATTGCATCCGCCCCCCCACCCCAACGTGTCGGAGGACAGAGAGCATAAATTTCCAGTTGACTCTGTCGAATGCCTTTTCGGCATCGGTACTCACAAAGACACATTGGGTGCGGTTTGCGTTTGCAAGGTTTACCAGGTTCAGGACCTTGATGGTGTTATCCCTGGCCTCCCTTGTAGGGACAAATCCCACTTGGTCTAGGTGTAACAGGGATTGAAGGTGGTGCGCTAAGCAGTTGGCCAGGATTTTGGTGAACAGTTTTAAGTCTGTGTTCAAAAGGGAGATCGGTCTGTAACTCCCGCATGCCCCTGCGTCCTTGCCCTCCTTATGGATCAGTGTGATATGAGCTCTAAGAGCATCTCTAGGGAGCTGTGATCCTGTCCCTATTGCATTAAAGAAAGAGACCATTGGTGGGCCTAGAATTGGGAGTAGGGTTCTGTAGTACTGGACGGTAAAACCGTCTGGGCCCGGGGCCTTATTTGGCTTCATGGAACCAAGGGCAAGTTGGAGTTCCTCTAACGTGATCGGCGCCTCCAAGTCATCTAGGGTGTCTCGGGGGAGGGAGGGCATTTGCGAGGTCGATATGTATTCGTCAATTTCATCTTGCGTTGGGTCACTATTTGATAGATTATAGAGTGAGTGGTAGAAGTCCCTGAATTCCCGCGATATGTGTTGTGGCAATGTAACACTCTCTCCCCCTGGGCCATAAATGTGGGGACTTTTAACTTTCTATTCACTTTGGCTGTTCATCATAGCATTGCTGCAAAAACGCTTGGTTGCTTTCTACTCACTGTTTTGTTGGTATGCTAGGATCTGGAACTCTTCCAAACTGCCCGACGCAATACCTCCACCATATGTAGGATTGGGGAATGAGACTCCAATGGTAGGTGCGTTTTTTTTTAGTGAGCACGCCAGTCCAGAACTGAGTTTTTAAGGGCCTAGTAGCCCACTTTTATTTAAAAACATCAAAGTTCACAGATACAAAAGCAGCCCTCGCAGGGGGGTTTCCATCATTCCTGTATCTGGCAAAAATCAACAGTCGCACACAGAGTCTTATTCGCACACATCGACTTATCCGCACACAGCTTTTGATTTGCACACAGCGACTTATCCGCACACAGTGTTTGAGTTTCTTGGACACACACAGCATCAAACTTCTGGAAGCACACAGCTTCTTTTCTCACAGAGAGACACCAGCCAGCATCTGCCTCCTGCAGATCTGCATGTGTTAGCTACAACCCATGCAGCCTCTCTTTCCTCACATGAATGAATGAATGAAAACTTATATAGCGCAGCACATGCAAACTGAATCGCCTCTGGGCGCTTGTTGTTCCTGTCTCCTTTGATATCAAAAGAGATGAGTCTTGACCTTTTTCCTGAATGCTAGGTGGTTCTCCTCCAACCGAATGCTGATTGGTAAAGCGTTCCATAGTCTGGGACCTTGGATCGCGAATCTTCTATCTCCTTTGGACTTGTAGTTGGCTTTCGGAACCTGGAGCAGGTTTTGATTGGTGGATCGCAAAATGCGATTGGAATTATGAGCTTTTATTTTTTCGCATAAATAATGGGGGGCATTCCCATGGACACATCGATGTGTAAGACAGAGAGCTTTAAAAGCAATCCTGTCTTTAACTGGCAGCCAGTGAAGGGCTCTCAGTGAAGGTGAGATGGATTCCCAAGGTTTTTTCCCAGTCACAAGTCTGGCGGCCATATTCTGAACGACTTGCAGACAAGCGATTTGGTACTTGGGGAGTCCGAGGTAAAGGGCATTTGCATAATCCAGTCTGGAGTTAACAATTGCTCCCACCACGACCGCTAAATCTTCTTTGGGGATGAAAGGGGTAAGTCTACATAGTAGGCGCAGCAGATGGTGAGATCCGCTGACTACTGACCCTATTTGTGCGTCCATTGTCATAAAGGAGTCAAAAATGACCCCGAGACTTTTGACTTTGGCGCTAGGGGTGATGATTTTGCCCAAAATAGGCGGGGGTGTCCATGCTGTTGAAGGTTGATTCCTTTGCTTGGCGTGAAACAGAAGAAGTTCTGTTTTCGCTCCGTTGAGTTTAAGATAACTCTTTGTCATCCAGTTCTCTATCAAAGAGAGGCAAGTCTCTAGATTGAGGTGGTGATCCTTACTGTTGCAGATGCGGAAATACAGTTGCGTGTCGTCTGCATATAAGTGATAAAGCAGTTTTTGGCTGCTGATAATCTCAAAAAGAGGACGAAGATAGACGTTAAACAGCACTGGTGACAGAGGCGATCCTTGAGGGACTCCGCATGTTACTGTGCGTTTCTCAGATGTGAAGGGTCCTAACTTCACTGTTTGAGATCGGTTTTCCAGAAAAGAGGAGAACCAAGATAAATCGCCTTCTGCGACTCTGGCTACTTCAGCAAGCCGAGTCAGTAACAGTTTGTGGTCTACAGTGTCGAAAGCTGCGCTTAGGTCCAACAGAACCAGAAGGCAAGATTCTCCTTCGTCTGCGGCCTCGAGAACATCGTCCCATATTTTGAGCAATGCGGTTTCAGTCCCGTGTCCGGGACGGAACCCTGATTGCAATGGGTCAAGTAGCTTGTGGGTATCTAGATGCTGTTGCAGCTGTTGTACCACTACTTTCTCCATTACCTTTGAGAGTACATTGAGGCTTGTTATGGGACGGCGGTGAAGTGGGTCCTTTGGATCCAGATTGGGTTTCTTCAGGATGGGTTGGATTATACCCTCTTTCAACTGTGAGGGCACTATGCCCTCCAAGAAAGACTGGTTGATAAGCTGCGTGATGGGAGGAGCCATGATGTAGGCGCATTCCTTCAGCAGTTTTGTGGGGATAATGTCATTTGGCGCTGTGCCATTACGCAGAGTACCAATGACATTCTTAGTGGTCTGAATGGAGATGGGTTCCAGGGTGAACTTACCTGATATAGGAGAATTACTGTTGGTGTTGTGTGAGCGGCTGCAGGGGGGGCTGAGGGGGGGATTGTTTTGCTGAATGCTTTCACGGATTGCCTCGATTTTATTAATGAAGCAATCCGATAGTTCATTGCAAAATTCTTGTGTGTCTGTATTGGGGGCTTCAATACATCCTGGTTTCATGGTCTGAGTGACCATCTTGAAGAGTTCGCGGGGGCGGTTTAAGGCGCTGTTGATAGCCTCCGAAAAAAATTTTTTCTTAGCTTGGAAAATTTCTTTGTGATATTTTCTTGTTGTCGCCTTGTAGATGGATAGGTTTAGTTCTGAAGAACATCTTTTCCAGGCAGATTCTGCCCTTCTGCGTTCTTGCTTCAGTAACGACAGCTGGTTGTTAAACCAGCTGCGGTTGTTTTTTCGGATGCGGGTTCTTCGTTTCGGCGCTACCAAGTCAGCTGACTGTAGCATGGCCGAATTTAAGGCATCCAGTGTTTCAACGGCCGTTTGATGCGGCTGAGTTGTTTCTATTTTTTTCCTTAAAGTGGTTTTGAAGAGTTCCGAGTGGAGCTTCTTCTGACATCTAGTCCAGTGAGTTGTCACTGAATTTGATGTTTTTGTTGCGGGGGGGATTGTGGAAATAATGAATTTAATTGCATGGTGGTCTGTCCATGGCAACCTTTCATTTTCCAAAATTTTTATTTCCAGATCTTGTCTGAAAATAAGATCAAGTGTGTGACCTGAAGCATGTGTGGGCCCACATACTAGTTGCTGTAACCCTGAATCTTCCAGGTGGTCAATACAGGCGTCGGCAACGGGGTCTTGTGAGGAATTGGCCCAGAGATTAAAATCCCCGAGCAGCAAAAGATGTTTGCTGTTGAGGGTGTAAGTGGAGAAGAAATCCGTCCATGAAGTTAGCAGCTGCGATTTTGGGCCAGGTGGCCTATAGCAGAGCAGAATGTGGACGGTCTCCTTTGAATTTGTCTGTAGTTGCAGAGTAAGGGTTTCCATGAATGGAAGAGGGTTTTGAAGGACTGGTTTAGTGATCGCAAGATGAGTCTTATGGATCACTGCCAGTCCTCCTCCTCTTTGCCCTATTCTGTTTTCCGTTATAATACGGTAGTTTTCTGGCACCAGTTCTCCTAGAATGGTGTTACAGTCGGCTGTGAGCCAGGTCTCTGTAATGAAGAGGCAGTCTAGATCGTGTTGTCGAATGAAATCATGGATTTCAAGTCTGTGTTTTACTGCCGATCTTGTGTTGATCAAAGCACATGAAATGTGCTTAGGCTGGGGTAAACGGCTAAAATTTTTGACAGTCGATCGTCGATCGATCTTCAAAAGTTGCTCAATTCTTAGGGTCTTTTTGGTGATGGCTGGCAGTATTGCGGCAAAACTCCTCAGATCCCAAATGGTTTCTGCGGAGTACCGCAGATAAGCCATGGTCGCCATTCACCGGGGGCGAAGTAGTTTTTTTGGTAGCGATGGAGAGAGGATTCGGTGAATCCTCCCGGTTTTGGTCCAGAGGAAGGCAAAAAAACCCTAGCCGTGCTATGCCAATTTGCTTTGGTGGGGGAAAAAATTCCTTCCTGATCCCTGAACGGCGATCGGGCAAAACCCCTGGATCAAGTACTGTTAAGTTGTGAAGGGGGGGGGGGTGAGAGCTGTCACTGCTGCTGGGGTGTACCAAGATGGCCGCCGACCAGGAGCAGGACATGGGACCCAGGCTGGTGTGTAGCCAGCTGGGTGGATTGATGAGCAGGGGGGGGGGGGACTGGTTGTTGAATCAGGGGAGGATGAGTCCTGTAGGGGCTGGGGGAGAACTTCTGGGAAAGTTTCAGGTGATGTTTTAGGCCGAGAGCGCGGCGCGCCGCTAGGCCGCGGATGAAGCCGCGGCCTTTCCTAAGATGCGGCGGCCGCAAATCAGCTGTGGCTGGCGCGGAGAAGACGGGGAGTGTCAAAAACCGCACTAGAGATGGCGGGGATGGCGGAAAATTGCAGCGGGGAGGTGGCGAAGGGATGCCTCGAGTGGCGATGGTGGTGTGGGGCCACAGGGAAGGCAGAAAAAGGAGCAGGGAAGAGCCGACGGGGATAGGTAGTTGCTGCGGCTTGTCCTATAAAGGACGGCCGCCCGTGATCCCAGTGGATGGCTCTTACCTGATAAGCTTCGCTAGAGTGAAGAGGGGAGCCAGGGGAAGCTGGGGCGCCGGTGGAAGGACACTGCCTAGCTGAAACTAGTCCTGGGGGGAGAGCCAATTCGCGTGATAGCAAGCTGCTGGATGGAGGATGGAGTCACTGGAGGTCAGGTGAGAGGAGCTCTTAGGCACACGTCCGTCTGCTAGACCAATGTGCCTACTGACTGTCTACAGGACTCATGGAGCTCATCAGTTGTCTCATCAGTTGTGGCCCGCTAAATATCGCCGGAGAATGCTATCGTCACAGAGATGGGCGCTCACCTGGCTCTCAGGAACAGTCCTCCTATCTGTAGGGTGGGGCCCAGAATGCTGGTCAGATCAGACTTGAAAAGCCCAAGACACAGCTGTCCAATTAATGTGTGTTTCTCTCCAGAATTTGGCGTAAAACAGACATTTCTCACGCAGCACAGGGTCCCACCCTTACAATACACACACTGAGAAGGTACTGGAGAGGCAGGGCAGCTTTGGGATTTTTAGAACCATAGGATGTGGGTAAGGGACATTTCAGGGACAGGTAAAAAAATATATATTTTTACATACTGTCCTGGTTTTACTGAGGCTGGCAACCCTGATGAGGCCCCCTAGTGGCATGGGGCCCTCGGTCAGTGCCCAAGTGCCCGAATGGTCAGTCCGCCCCTGGGCTGCCGTCACTTTTTACTTACCTTTTACCGGTTGCAGAAATACAGTGAATTGTGATGGTGTATGGTGCCCATGCCATGAGACCTTACAGAGTAAGTAATACAGAGTATTGACATTACTAATGTAAGTACAGAGACAGATGGATCAGACACCAAATGGCAAAGGGTGTACCTGTTTGCTATGAATCACGGGTAGTACCTGTCACAAGGCAGTTTATTGGAAAAGGAAACATATATCATTAACACATATTTGTTTTTTCTACTCCTGTTCTCAGTTGTGCTTTTTTGCCCTGAATTTGTTTAGCAGTCATCCTGTTCTTGCCATCTCTAAGCTTTGCTGGTTGTAATGATGACAGCATATGCCTTTCAGGCAGCAAGTCTCCATGTTTTCTGCTCTTTCATCCATCATTTGTAATGAGTGCTTAAGCATACTGTGTTATCATCTGATCTAGTCTGTCCTTTTCAAGTTGTTCTATAGGCAAATCAACCTTCCCTTTCTTCAGCTTTTGCACTGACTAGCAAGCTGTCAGTTTATAAGGCTTAATCCTTATTTATCCATAGCTTGTTTTCCCTTGCCTAAGAAACAGTCACTTTTTTTTACTGTACTTGATGCTCCTTGACTATCTGTGCTGAAACTGTAATATGTAATTTTACTATCTTTGTTATGCTGTTTGCCATTAAATGTAAAATGCATTACCAATCCTTTTTACTGAATTTAAACAAGATAACAAAATACATTTCTCGAGCTGAAATCCTCAGTTCAACAAAATAGATACTTATGAGTACATTTCTGGAAGGCTTTTTAATGTACTAAAATAGAGCAAAAAAAAAAGGAGAATTTTAAAAGATGTTGACCATTTACAGTTACACAACATTAACACCCCTTTCACACTGAGGCAGTTTTTAGGCGTTTTAGCGCTAGAAATAGCCTCTAAATAGCGCCTGAAAACCACCTCTCATTCATTTCAATGGGGCTGATTTACCAAGCCTTTGCTCCATGATTCATGGAGCAAAGGCAGGAGTAAAAGCCGTTTTGACATTTACTAAAGAAATGAGCTGACAGAGCAGCATACATATGGTTGGTAGCTCCGCCACCATAAAACCCACAGGACCAGGTATAACACTTTAAAAGAGAGCTATAGCCTCCCATCTGACATTCTTTTTTCTGTCCTCAAACCTGCAGGATCGTGGATCACCTGGATACAGCCCTTACTATGCCACTTTGTTGGCTCAACCAGTACAGGTTCATGCTCCCCTGTAAATGAAGTCGCATTTAACTTAGGCTGCTAAAGGCACCAGCAAAGTCTGGGGAACCCATTTTTCTCTGGGAGTCTTTTTGGGGGATCTGGAGTTCAGGTATGATTTTCCTCTTGTTGTATTGGGAAAAAGGTACTGTTCAATGAATAAAGGCACACTCTCCCCTGTTAAAACTTGCGGTGAGTACTCCGTGGGAGGCTGGCAGTGTGCATCATATTTTTCCTCACCATTCAGGGCTCTGCAGTGCTTCGCGTGTGGCATCTGAGTTTGATTTATCTCTTCCATTGTCGCACAGTGATGACGTCATCGGCAGCGGCCATCTTGGTACACCCAAATCGCTGCTTGTGTATATAACAGGGCAGCTCCCACATTATGGCAGCTGCTCTGTCCAGTGAAGCACCTCCATACTGCTGGGAAAGGTGAACTCACACAGACTCTTGCATTTTCAACATGGAGCCAGCCCAGGGTGAGAGGCACAGCTTTCACTTCATCTTTGGTATGGTTTTGCACTAGTGATCTGCCAGTTTCCAAATCAATAAATGGTCACTCTACTCGAGGAGTGGCGTCCTCCTGGGCAGCTTTAGCATGAGTTGCTCCAGAAACTATCTGTCGAGCAGCGAGTTGGTCGTCTTTCACCACATTCATGACCCACTATAGTCTGGACCCGGCTGTGCTTACTTCCTGCGACTTCGCAAAAATCGTTACAGCTGTCCGCTCTGTAATTGAAAATTAAACTAGTTTTGCAGCACCCTCCCTGTAAGCGAGTTATTTACCATATATATGCTGCCATGAAGGCACCAGGAAAATGGAAAATTGAATACCTACCTTTCTGTAATTTTCCTTTCCTGGTGCCTATCCATGGCAGCATACGCCCTCCCTTTCTTAAAATCCTTAATTGTTTGAGTCTAGTTACAAGAATGTCAGATTGAAGGCTGTCGCTCTCTTTTAAAAAGTTATAATTGATCCTGTGGGTTGGATGGGGGCGGAGCTACCAACCATATGCATAGGCGTGCACACGGGGTGTGCCGGATGTGCCTCGGCAAAACCCTAATCCCCCCTGTGCCAGCCAGGGCTTTTTTTTAGGGAAAATGCTGGGTTTGCTAATGGACACTCACTGGCAGTGACAGTGCTGCCAGTGGGACAATTTTGATTGGAATGTATACCCCCTAGACTCCTCTTATGAGAACTGCTGCAGCGGAGTAAGCTGACAGCTGGCGGCATTTCCCGATGCTCCTTCTATAGTTCTGGCCAGTGATCTCTTACTGTGGGCGGCAGAGTGATACAGCTGCACTCCGCCTGCCCTCCAGTGCCTCTTCTGCTGCCATTGAATAGGAGGTAAGCAGCATCTAGTGAGGAGCATGGGCGAATCTAGGATGGTAGATTTCACTTCATCTACGGTGCTCTTGTCAGCAGAAATCCCCCCTGCCCCCCCTCTCACCGCCTGAACAGAGAAAAAAGGTCTCTAACCTCTCTGGCTCCTCCAGCCCCCATCCCTGTGTCTGCCCCGCCCACACTGACTGATCTTTGTGTGCAGCCTGTGTCTGAGAAATGAGACGTGAGGGCGGGAGAGTTTAGGTACAGCAGTTGGCAGATCCGCGGGGGCTGCTACACTGATTCGACCGACCGCCGTGTGATCCTACAAATACCAGCCAAGTTTATTTCTTGTCCAGGCTGATTTCTTGTCTTGGCTAGCACTTAGGGGTGACATACCTGTGAGGTCAGGGGGCACTGTGTGATGTCAGGGGGCACTGTGTGATGTCAGGGGGCACTGTGAAATGTGTGATGTCAGGGGGCACTGTGAAATGTGTGATGTCAGGGGGCACTGTGCAATGTGTGATGTCAGGGGGCACTGTGCAATGTGTGATGTCAGGGGGCACTGTGCAATGTGTGATGTCAGGGGGCACTGTGCAATGTGTGATGTCAGGGGGCACTGTGCAATGCTCTGATGTCGGGGGGGGGGCACTGTACCATGCTCTGATGTCGGGGGGGGGGCACTGTGCAATGTGTGATGTCAGGGGGCACTGCTGTGCCAGGCTCTGATGTCAAGGGGCATTGTACCATGCTCTGATGTGATGTCAGGGGACACTGTGCCATGCTTTAATGTCAGGGGGTACTACTGTGCCATGTTTGATGTCAGGGGGCACTACTGTGCCATGTTTGATGTCAGGGGGCACTGTGCAATGTGTGATGTCAGGGGGCACTGTACCATGCTCTGATGTTGGGGGGGGGGCACTGTGCAATGTTCTGATGTCAGAGGGCAATGTGCAATGTTTGATGTCTGGGGGCACTGCTGTGCCATGCTCTGATGTCAGGGGGCATTGTACCATGCTCTGATGTCAGGGGGCATTGTACCATGCTTTGATGTCAGGGGGCATTGCACCATGCTTTGATGTCAGGGGGCATTGTACCATGCTTTGATGTCAGGGGGCATTGTACCATGCTGTGATGTCAGGGGACACTGTGCCATGCTCTGATGTGATGTCAGGGGACACTGTGCCGTGCTCTCATGTGATGTCAGGAGACACCATGCCATGCTTTAATGTCAGGGGGCACTACTGTGCCATGCTATGATGTCAGGGGGCACTGTGCCCCTCTGCCGGCAATCTGATACTAACGCATACTGGGTGGCAGGGTCACAAACTGACACTGTATTATCACTGTACTAGTGACATCAGTGTCAGTTCGTGACACTGTTCACTGTAATATTGACACTGGCTGGAAAAGGGTTAACATCAAGGGGTTAACTGTTTGTCTAACAATGTGAAAAAGTGTGCTGCTTGTACTTACTAATCTGGCTGTTTTTTCCCCCTGCTCTTCAGGGACAAAGAACCAGATCACTATTCTTATGTACAGTACACAGAGCTCTGTGTGTTTGGTTTATGTGATTTTATATATATATATATATATATATATATATACACACGTGTGTTCAAGCTTCTGTTTGGGGTGCACACCCTAATGCCATAGGCTGCGCACACCTATGACCATATGTATGCTGCCATTGATAGGCACCAGGAAAGGAAAATTACAGAAAGGTAGGTATTACATTTTCCGTTATTTACTGCAATGCCTAGTACGTCCAGGACAGGGTGCATGGTGCGCCTCTATAGACCTGGTGCACGGCATTTAGAAATGTAAATAGAAGGTGTGTGTGAGTGAGTTTATTAGGGGGGGGATGTGGGGTGATATGGGGAAGTGTAGTGACATGTGTGTGTTTAACTTTCATGGGCCGAATAGAAAGTGAAAGTGACTTTTCTAAAAATGTACGTGTAAACCTCCGGGAGGTTTATTTCTGTACTGCGTATGCACGGAAGGCAATTACGGAGATTCAAGCACGCCGCTCCACTATGCCAGCAAAATCTTGGTGAATACCAAGCGGTGTAGATGCATTTGCGTGGCTTGAAGCGGCGCACATGAATTCCCGAATCGTTTTCAGCTTACACTGACCATGAAGGGGAACTCCGCGCCAAATTTCAAACAAAAAAAATGCGTGGTTTCCCCTCCAGGGGCACATTAGACCCTTAGGTTTGGTCTGGATCGTAAGGGGGAAAACCTACGCCAAAAAAACGGCGTGGGGGTTCCCCCAAGATCCATACCAAACCATGCCGATAGGGACAAGGGCCTCTTCCCGACAACCCTTGCCATTGGTTGTCAGGGTATGTGGGTGGGGGCTTATCGGAATCTGGGAGCCCCCTTTAATAAGGAGGCCCCCAGATGCCGGCCCTATGTGAATGAGTATGGGGTGCATCTTACCCCTACCCATTCACCTGGGGGGGGAAATGTAAAGTAAAAAAAAAACACTACACAGATTTTTGTAGTAATTTATTAGTCAGCTGGGGGGTCTTCTGCCGGGCCTCCCCTTTCTTCTTTAGGCTCTTTTACAAGGGGGATAGGCCCGATCTTCGGTGTTTGCTGCGGGAGGGGGCGCTCTTCTCTCTTCTGCCGGGCTCCGGTCTTCTCCTCCACTGTCTTCTCTCTTCTGCCGAGCCCCGCGTGGGCACGGTCTTCTCTCGTTCCTCTTCTGCCAGGCCGCCCGGCTTCTCTTCGCTGTCTTCTCTGTTCCCTCTTCTGCCTGGCTCCACCGTGGGGGCCAGGGCTTCTCTGCTGTATTGTTCCTTCTTCTCTTCCAGCGATGTTGACACGGCGAGCTCTCACGCTGTAATGCCGTCTGAGCATTGCGCAACGACTTATATAGGCATAGGGTGTGGTTACCGGGTGATGCCACCCGGCGACCCCACCCTTTGTGACATCACATTCCCAGGGCATGATGGGAATGTGATGTCACAAAGGGTGGGGTCGCCGGGTGGCATCACCCGGTGACCACGCCCTATGCCTATATAAGTTGTTCCGCAACGCTCAGACGGCATTACAGCGGGAGAGCTCGTTGTGTCAACATCGCTGGAAGAGAAGAAGGAACAAGACAGCGGAGAAGCCCTGGCCCCTGCGGTGGAGCCCGGCAGAAGAGGGAACAGAGAAGACAGCGTAGAGAAGCCCGGGCGGCCTGGCAGGAGAGGGAAGAGAGAAGACAGCAGAGGAGAAGAACGGACCCCACAGTGGAGCCCGGCAGAAGACAGCAGAGAAGCCGGGGGTGGCCCCAGGCAGAAAACAATGAAGACCAGGTGCCCCCCCCCAAATGTAAAAGAGCTTAAATGGGGTGGGGACCCTGGCGGGAGACAGAGGAGAAGCCTGGGAGGGTGGCCCACCCCCCGGCAGAAAACGACGAAGACCGGGTGCCCCTTCCAAATGTAAAAGAGCTTAAAGGGGTGGGGGCCCCGGCGGAAGACAGAGGAGAAGACCTGCCCCAAAGCACACACTCCCCCATGTTGAGGGCATGTGGTCTGGTAGGGCTCAGGAGGGGGGGGGGCTCGCTCATCCCCACCCCCATTCCTGTCTGGCCAGGCGGCGTGCTCGGATAAGGGTTTGGTATGGATCTTGGGGGAACCCCACGCTGTTTTTTCAGTGTAGGTTTTCCCCCTTACTATCCAGACCAAACCTAAGGGCCTGATGTGCCCCTGGAGGGGAACCCACGTCGTTTATTTTTTTTTAAATTTGGTGTGAAGTTCCTCTTCATTATCAGCTTCCCCACTCGCCCCTGGTCCCGACGAGGGAGCTCGGCGGGCGCGATCATTGCCATGCTCCCGTGATCGCTCTTTACAGAGTGAGAACCGGTAGTTGTGTGTGTAAACACACAGCTCCCAGGCCTGTCAAGGGGACAAATGCCTGATCGTCTGTTCATACAATGTATGAATAGTGATCTGTCATTTCCCCAAGTCAGTCTCACCCCCTCTTCAGTTAGAACACACCCAGGGAACGTTATTAACCCCTTCCTCTCCCCCTAGTGTTAACCCTTTCCCTGCCAGTGGCATTTTTATAGTAATCAATGCATTTTTATAGCACTGGTCGCTATAAAATTGCCAATGGTCCCAAAAATGTGTCATAAGTCTCCGCAATAAGGATGCAGTACTGATAAAAATCACTGATCGCCGCGATTACTAGTAAAAAAAAAATATTAAGAAAAATGCCATAAAACTATCCCCTATTTTGTAGACGCTATAACTTATGCGCAAACCAATCAAACGCTTATTGCAGTTTTTTTTTAACCAAAAATATGTAGAAGAATATGTATCGGCCTAAACTGAGGAAAAAAAAATGTATATATATTTTTGGGGATATATATTATAGCAAAAAGTTAAAAATATTATTTTTTTTTTCAAAATTGTCGCTCTATTTTTGTTAATAGCGCAAAAAAATTAAAACCGCAGAGGTGATCAAATACCACCAAACGAAAGCTCTATTTGTGGGAAAAAAAGGACGCAAATCTTGTTTCGGAGCCACGTCGCACGACCTCGCAATTGTCAGTTAAAACTAAGCAGTGCCGAATCGCAAATAGTGGCCCGATCATTAACCAGCAATATGGTTTGGGGCTCAAGTGGTTAAAAAATAACAAAACAGTAAAGTTAGCCCATATTTTGTGATAATGTGAAAGATGATGTTACACCGAGTAAATAGATACCTAATTTGTCACTCTTTAACCACTTCAATACTGGGCATTTTCACCCCCTTCCTGCCCAGACTAATTTTTATTTTTCAGCGCTGTCGCACTTTGTATGACAATTGCGCGGTCGTGCGACGTGGCTCCCAAACAAAATTTACACCCTTTTTTTCTCACAAATAGAGCTTTTTTTGGTGGTATTTGATCACCTCTGCGGTTTTTATTTTTTGCGCTATAAACAAAAGAAAGCGTCAATTAAAAAAAAAAAAAAAAACACAATATTTTTTACTTTTTAATTTAATAAATACCATTTTTTTTCTCAGTTTAGACCGATACGTATTCTTTTACATATCTTTGGTAAAAAAATCACAATAAGCGTATTTGATCGGTTTGCGCAAAAGTTCTAGCGTCTACAAAGTAGGAAATAGAATTATGGCATTATTTTATTTTTTTACTAATAATGGCGGCGATCTGCGATTTTTTTTTTTTCTTATTGTGACCGTGACATTGCGGCGCACACATCGGACACTTTTGACACATTTTTGGGGCCATTCACATTTACACAGCGATTTGTGCTATAAAACTGCACTGATTACTGTGTAAATGTGACTGGCAGGGAAGGGGTTAACACTAGGGGGCGCTGAAGGGGTTAAGTCTGTTACCTAAAGTGTGTTCTAACTGTTAAGGGGAGGGGGACTCACAAGGGGAGGAGATCGATGTGTGTTCCTCTGTACTGGGAACACACATCAGTCTCCTCACCGCTGACAGGCATGAATCTGTGTGTTTACACACACTGATCCATGCTTCTGCAATGATTGCGGGAGATCGCGGGTGCCCGGCGGTCATCCCGACCGCCGGGCACGTGTACCAGGTCCCGAGGAATGCGGCAGGGGCGCGCGCACCGTCGGCGGCACGCGCGCGCCCCCTAGTGGCCGAAAAATGCAAGGACGTCATATGACGTCCAGTCTGAAGGACGAAGGAACCCCACCGACTCTGCAGTACAAGCGTAGTCACTGAAAATCTGAGGGGAAGCACTGATGATTTTAACATCCAATCCTGTAGAAGTATTTTTTTTTTGTTTTGTTATTTTCTTCCTTGCTTGTCCAATTGTAGTGCAAAGTGCATTTGCCTTTAGTAAATGGACCCCAAAGTTCAAGATCCCTAATAATTTGGGGTGTACACAGCAAAATGCAGTGCAATTTACATAATGGGGAAACTATTTAGATTGATCTGTGTGTCCCCAAGAAAAGACATTAAGGTTTTACCCTCACTTCCTGTTTGGCTATATGACAGGAAGTGAATGAATTTGAAGTAGAAAGTGACAACATTTGTGAGGTGTCTCCACCCAATTTTTTATTTATTTAAAACGCCCCTGTCCCTAGTAGCTCGCACTCAGAAGTGAACACGCATGTAAGTCCCGCCCACATATGTAAACGCCGTTCAAACCACACATGTGAGGTATTGACGCGTGCGTTAGAGCGCAAGCAATAATTTTAGCACTAGACCTCCTCTGTAACTCTAAACTGGTAGCCTGTATAAAAAAAAGCGTCGCCTATGGAGATTTTTAAGTCCCGAAGTTTGGTGCCATTCCATGAGTGTGCGCAATATTAAAGCGTGACAAGTTAGGTATCTATTTACTCGGTGTAACATCGTCTTTCACATATCCCTAAAAATTGGGCTAACTTTACTGTTTTGTTGTTTTTAAATCATGAAACCGTTGTTTTTTGGCAAAAAAAAAGGCGTTTGAAAAATTATTGCGCAAATACCGTTGGAAATAAAAAAAATTAATGACCGCCACTTTATTCCCTAGGGTGTCTGCTAAAAAAAAATATATAATGTTTGGGGGTCCTGAGTAATTTTCCAGGAACAAAATATCATTTTTACATGAAGGAGAGAAGTGCCAGAATAGGCGCGGTATGGAAGTGGTTAAAGTGAAACAGTAAAAGTGAAATATTCCTTTAAATTTCATGGGGGGAGGGGGGTATAGCATGCCTGTGAAGTAGCGCATGTTTCCCGTGCTTAGAACTGTCCCTGTACAAGATGTAATTTCTGAAGGGAAAAAAAAAATATTTAAAAGTTCTCATGGCTATAAAGAATACAGTCATTGCTCATTAAAAAAAAAAAAAAAAAACGTGGGGGTAAACAGGCCCTTCAGGTCTGGTATGGATATTAAGGGGAACTCTGCCGTCAAATAAAAAAAATAACGTGGGGTTCCCCCCAAATATCCATACCAGGCCCCTGTCGTAGCACGTAACCTGGCTGGCCGCAGAAAAGAGGGGGGGGGACAGAGTGCGGCCCCCCTCTCCTGAACCGTACCATCATTTTACACAGGGGGGGCGGGATCTGGGGGTCCCCTTTGTTAAAGGGGTCTTCCAGATTTCGATAAGCACTCCGCCCGCAGACCCCCACAACCAACAGCCAGGGTTGTGGGCATGAGGCCCTTGTCCCCATCAACATGGGGACAAGGTGCTTTGGGGGGGACCCCAAAGCACCCTCCCCATGTTGAGGGCATGTGGCCTGGAACGGTTCAGGAGAGGGGGGAGGCGCACTCTGTCCCCCCTCTTTTCTGCGGCTGGCCAAATTACGTGCTCGGATTATGGGGGAACTTCACGCCATTTTTTTTTTAATGTTGGGTGGAGGTCCCATTAAAAACCATACCAGACCTGAAAGGCCTGGTAATTGAATATGATGGGAGCCGACAATTCATTATAGCCGCGAGTCCGGTTTTAAATGACTTTTTTCCTTTTAAAATGTCATTTTGTGCAGAGACAGTTCTAACCAAGGAAAAAATGCGCTTTTTCACATGCTGACTTTACACCCCCCCAGGTACGAAATTTAAAGGAATATTTCACTTTTATTGTTGCACTTTAAGCATTATTAAATTCACTGCTCCCGAAAAACGGCCATTGATACATGTTCCCAAACACTTTTTAGGACAAAAACTAGCATATTAACATTGAAAATTAACACTTTTGATTTCTCCCATAGACTTCTAAAGGGAGTTCGGCAGCGGCTTTACATATTAATTGCAATGTGCCCGGTGCTGCGCCGGTTCATGCGCCTAATTAAGGATTCATCCGGCGTGCCAATAAAGCCATGAACCGTCGCAGCGCATTGCTTTTAGTAAATCAGCCCCAATGTGTCTTTTCACACTTGGATGATGCGGTAGTGGGACGTTAGGAAGAGTCCTGCAAGCAGCATCTTTGGGGCGGTTTGGGAGTGCTGTATACAGCACTCCCGAAACGCCCTGCCTATTTAAATTAATGGTCAGCGCTTCCAAATTGCCTAAAAAGTGTCCCGCTATCGGTCAAAGAGCGCTGCTTAAACAGCGCTAAAGTACTGCTAAAACAAGCAGTGCTTTAGCGCCAGTGTGGTCACAGCCCCAGTGTGAAAGGGGTATTACAGTGTAATTAGATCTTTTAGGGTCAATGTTGATAGGCTCTGTTCGCCTCAGAACTGCTTCTAATTTCATACCATTCATCCAAAGTAAATAGGAATGCAAAAACAAATGATGCACCTGCTAGACATGTGCATACTAAAATATTTTTTTGTTCGTTTTTATTTATTTTGTTCCGTTAAAGAATGCATTCGTCCGAGATCCGAATTAATTAAGGTCGAATCTGTCATTGAAGGCTTATGGGGGGTCATTTACCAAGCCTGTGCGCCATGACTCACGGCGCACAGGCAAGAGTAAAGGTGTTTTTGACATTTACTAAAGAAATATGCTTGCAGTGCAGCGTATTTCTTTATTTACTAAAATGCCTAGTGCGCCCAGGAGAGGGCGCATTGAGCACCACTATAGAGCTGGCGCGCGGCATATTAAAATGTAAATCGCTGGGATTTGGGCGGGAGTTTATTAGGGAAGGGAGGGGGTTGATGCAGGGGAAGTGTAGTGACATGTGTTTAAATGTGTTTGGCGGGCCGAATTATAAGGGAAAGTGGTTTTAGGGAACTGATCCCTGTATGCTTGCAAAGTGCGTCTGAATCTCGGGAGGTTCATTTGCATACTGGGCATGCGCACAGGGAAATTTCGGTGATTCATGTTCACCTTGTCAGTACGCCGAGAAAATCTTGGTAAATACCAAGCGGCGTACCCGTAATTCTGCTGCGTGACGCGGCTCACAGGGATCTCCAAACAGTTTTCAGCCTGAGCTGACTATGAAGGGGAACTCCGCGCCAAATTTCAAACTTGAAACAGGCGCGGGTTCCCCTCCAGGGGTATATTAGGCTCTTGGGCTTGGTCTGGAACGTGAGGGGTTAAACCCACACTGAAAAAACAGCGTGGGGTTCTTCCCCAGATCCAGACCAAACCCTTATCCCAGGCACGCAGTCTGGCCCGGACAGGAATGGGGGTGGGGACGAGCGAGCGCCCCCCTCCTGAGCCGTACCAGACCACATGCCCTCGACATGGGGGAGTGTGTGCTTTGGGGGAGGGTACCCCCCCACCCCAAAGCACTCTTGTCCCCATGTCGATAGGGACAAGAGCCTCTTCCCGACAACCCTTGCCGTTGGTTGTCGGGGTATGCGAGCGGGCGCTAATCGGAATCTGGGAGCCCCCTTATATAAGGAGGCCCCCAGATTCCGGCCCCCCACCCTATGTGAATGAGTATTCACCATTCACCTGGGGGAAAAATGTAAAGTAAAAAAAACACACCACACAGAATAAAATATTTTATTAGTCAGCTGCGGGGGTCTTTCGTGGGGGCCCCCTTCACCATGAAGCTCCTTTGCTTATGGGGGAGGGCCCCGGGCTTCGTCATTTTCTGCCGGGGGGGGGGCCGCCAACCCACCCCGGTCTTCGCCGCCGCTGTCTTCTGCCCGGGCCCCTTCACCATTAAGCTCCTTTGTTTATGGGGGAGGGCCCCGGGCTTCGTTGTTTTCTGCTGGGGGGGCCTCTCGATGGCCTCTTCTGCCTGGCACCTCCACGGGGGCCAGGGCTTCTATCCGCTGTCTTCCGCCGGAAGGCGCCACTCTCCGGGTTTCTACGGTGCCTTCCGCTTCTGCCTGGCTCCTCCGCTGGGGCCAGGGCTTCTCTCTGTCTTATTCCATACAGTTAGAACACACCCAGGGAACATAATTAACCCCGCCCTCGCCCCTAGTGTTAACCCCTTCCCTGCCAGTGACATTTTTATAGTAAGCAATGCATTTTTATACCATTGGTCGCTATAAAAATGGCAAAGGTCCCAAAAATGTGTCCGCCATAATGTAGCAGTACCGATAAAGAACTCCGCCATTACTAGTAAAAAAATATATATTTTCATAAAAAAAAAACATAAAACGAACCCCTATTTTGTAGACGCTATAACTTTTGCGCAAACCAATCAAACGCTTATTGCGATTTTTTGGAAGCAAAAATATGTCAAATACGTATCGGCCTAAACTGAGGGAAAAAAAGTTTATTTTAATATATTTTTGGGGATATTTATTATAGCAAACAGTAAAAAAGTTTTATTTTTATTTAAAAAATTGTCACTCTATTTTTGTTTATAGCAAAAAAAAAGAAAAAACGCAGAGGTGATCAAATACCACAAAAAATTTTGGCCATAATGTGAAAAATGATGTTACACCGAGTAAATAGATACCTAACATGTCACGCTTTAATATTGCACACACTCATGGAATGGCGCCAAACTTCAGTACTTGAAAATACCCATAGGCAACGCTTTTTTTTTTCAGGTTACCAGTTTAGAGTTACAGAGGAGGTCTAGTGCTAAAAGTATTGCTCTCGCTCTAACGCACGCGTCAATACCTCACATGTGTGGTTTGAACGGTGTTTACATATGTGGGCGGGACTTACACTTACAAGTCCCCCACAGTTCTGGACGTGTGTATGTTACAGACACCCCCTTACCAGTTCTGGACCCCCTGCATGTTAAACAGACCCCTGTACAGTACAGACAGCCCCCATTCAGTGCAGTCAATCCCCCCTACAGTTCAGACACCCCCAACTTTCCGCCCCCCCCCCCCCCCAAAGTGCAGACACCCCCTACAGTGCAGTCAGTCCCCCCTACAGTGCAGTCAGTCCCCCCTACAGTGCAGTCAGTCCCCCCTACAGTGCAGACAGTCCCCCCCCTACAGTGCAGACAGTCCCCCCCCTACAGTGCAGTCAGTCCCCCCCTACATTGCAGACACCCCCCCTACAATACACTACAGCCCCCCCCCCTTCAGACCCACAATGTATGTAACTCGCCTGTCGCTTAATCATCACCTCAGACGATCAGCACGGGAGGGACATGATGCAGGCACGTGACGAGTAGTCTACACGGAGGAGGGGGACTCGGGAGGCGGTGGCTTCACTCTGCTGCGTGACGTGAGACAGCAGCAGAGACAGAGCGGGTGTCACTCGAGCGCGGCGAACACCCACCCCCCCAGGCTCTCCATGTGTTTGCCGGTGCCGCGTCGCTACTGCATTTTTCTTACCTGCCTGTCACTATCAGCGCTGCTTAAACCCGCGGCTGCCCGTTCCCGCTTCAGTCGTGGAGAGGGGGGTCACCAGCCTGACACCCCCCCAGTGTGTGGCACCCGGGGCGGTACGCCCCCACCGCCACCCACTTAGTACACCATTGGCTGCAGCTAGAGTATAGCCAGCCCAGTCCAGCACTGAATATGATGATCATCATATTCCTGGCCTGGGGCTGCGTTCCGGTACGGGAAACCCACGTACTGGGTGCACGGAGAGGTGCTGGTACTCTCCAGGGCCATTTTTGGAAGTGGCGGTACTGAGTACCGCCACGTTACGGCCCAGTTAAAGCACTGGTTATATTTTCTTAGGCCTCTAAATAAAATTATCTGAAATTTGGGTTTAAACTGGAACTATAATCAACACTTCTTTATTTTTTTCTTTCATGTTGGATAGAGTTGGGGGGGGGGGCCCTTTCAGTTTATTTTGTATTATCCCTGTCCGTTTGGGGAGATTGGCCTTCACTTCCTGCCCCATAGCCAAACAGGAAGTGAGAGAAAAACTATGCAAATTAAGGGAATCCTGTGCCCCCCGCCCCCCCCAGAACTAGTGTGTGTCCCCTGAAAATTCCTGGGTGGGTCATAAAAAAACAGGGTGTGGCCTTGACAGGAAGGGTGGGTTATTTTTCTATTAGGAGGTGCAGACATTTAGTCAGGCCTAGGGCAGCACAAAACCTAAATATCCTACTGCATATTAGGGCTTATTTAGACAGGATCCAATTTACAGCATGTTTTTAGATTGGCAGATACTGTCACGGGCGGGATTCGAACCAGCGACCCTTTTGCTGCTAGGTGAAAGTGCTATACACTACACCACTGTGCTGAACGAACATGATCGCAGCTGAAAGCATGAGATCAGTGTTTTTTTTTCAATTCCATGCTTTCCAGCCTGGAGGACAGATGTGGGGTCTTATTGACCCCGCCTCTCTCCATAAAGAGGACCTGTCACACACTAGTCCTATTACAAGGGATGTTTACATTCCTTGTAATAGGAAGAAACGTGAAAAATAAAACAAAAAAAGGGAAAAAAAGTGCAAAAATAAAAATACTATGTTAAAAAAAAATCTAAATTTAAAACGCCCCTGTCCCTAGTAGCTCGCACTCAGAAGCGAACACGCATGCAAGTCCCACCAAAACCGTTCAAACCACACGTGAGGTATTGCCGCATGCGTTAGAGCGAGATCAATAATTTTAGCACTAGACCTCCTCTGTAGCTCTAAACTGGTAACCTGAAAAAAATTCAAGCGTCGCCTATGGAGATTTTTAATACCGAAGTTTAGCGCCATTCCATGAGTGTGCGCAATATTAAAGCGTGACATGTTAGGTATCAATTTACTCGGTGTAACATCATCTTTCACATTTTCCCTTAAAATTGGGCTAACTTTACTGCTTTGTTATTTTTTAATTCATGAAACCGTTTATTTTATTTTTTTGCAAATATATATAATGTTTGGGGGTCCTGAGTAATTTTTAAGGAATAAAATATAATTGTTACATGAAGGAGAGAAGTGCCAGAATAGGTGCGGTATGGATGTGGTTAAAGTGCAACAATAAAAGTGAAATATTCCTTTAAATTTCGTACCATGGGGGGGGGGGGGGGGGTGTGTAATGTCAGCATGTGAAAAATCGCACGTTTTCCTTGATTAGAACTGTCCCTGCACAAAATGACATTCTGAAGAAAAAAAGCCATTTAAAACTGACTCGCGGCTATAATGAATTGTCGGCTCCCGGCAATTGTGAGAGATTCATTCATAAAACCAAAAAATAAAAAGCGTGGGGGTTCCCCCAAATTCCATTAGAAGGCCCTTCAGGTCTGATATGGATATTGAGGGGAACCCCGCCATAAATTTAAAAAAAAAATGACGTGGGGTTCCCCCCAAATATCCATACCAGGCCCTCCAGGTCTGGTGTGGAATTTAAGGGGAACTCCACGCCAAATTTAAAAAAAATGTCGTGGAGTCCCCCCCAAAATCCACAACAGACCCTTATCCGAGCACGTTGACCTGGCCGGCCGCAGGAAAAGAGGAGGGGACAGAGTGTGGCCCCCCTCTCCTAAACCGCACCAGGCCACATGCCCTCAACATTGGGAGGGTGCTTTGGGGTGCTCCTATGAGAAATGGTAATGGGGTACATTGTACTTCTACCATTTCACGAAAAAAAAAGTGAAAAGTGTTTTAAGACAAGAGCCGGTTTTTGACAAGTCCTTTATTAATATCTTCTTTCCACTTCTTCTTCCATCTTCTTCCATCTTCTTCTTTCCTTCGGGTTTCTTCCTCCATCTTCTTCTTCCTCTGCTTCTTTCTTGGGTCTTCTAGTGCCGCATCTTGACCGGCGTCTTCTTCCATCTTCTTCAACTTCCGCCGGCCTTCTTGTCCGCATCTTCTTCTTCTCCGGCGCTCGGCTTCCAATTGAATTCCCAGCTGTGTGACACTCAGGAGATCACGCCCCCCTCTGACGCTATGGGTAATCTCCTAGGAAAGTCCCTGTGTGGTGCGTGTGCGTTTAAAAGGGGTAGTGGTCTCATGAGCGTCACACGACGGGCAAATCAATTGGAAGCTTGTGCATGGCTTCTTCTTCCCCGGAGGCTCGACTTCCAATTGAATTGCCCGTTGTGTGACGCTCATGAGACCACGCCCCCCTCTGATGCACACGCACCACACAGGGACTTTCCTAGGAGATAACCAATGGCGTCAGAGGGGAGCGTGGTCTCCTGAGCGTCACACAGTGGGGAATTCAATTGGAAGCCGAGCGCCGGGGAAGAAGATGCGGACGAGAAGACCCAAGAAAGAAGCAGAGGAAGAAGAAGATGGAGGAAGAAACCCGAAGGAAAGAAGAAAAGAAGAAGATGGAAGAAGAAGTGGAATGTACTCCAATGTACTCCATTACCATTTTACATAGGGGGGGCCGGGGCTCTGGGGGCCCCTTTGTTAAAGGGGTCTTCCAGATTTTGATAAGCCTCCTGCCCGCAGACCCCCACAACCACCGGGCAAGGGTTGTGGGGATGAGGCCCTTGTCCTCATCAACATGGGGACAAGGTGCTTTGGGGGGCACCCCAATGCACCCTCCCAATGTTGAGGGCATGTGGCCTGGTGCGGTTCAGGAGAGGGGGGGCCGCGCTCTGTCCCCCCTCTTTTCTGCGGCCAGCCAGGTCAACGTGCTCAGATAAGGGTCTGGTGTGGATTTCGGGGGGGACTCCACGCCATTTTTTTTTTTTTTGGCGTGGAGTTCCTCTTAAATTCCACACCAGACCTGAAGGGCCTGGTATGGATATTTTGGGGGGAACCCCACGTCATTTTTTTTTAAATTGACGGCGGGGTTCCCCTTAATATCCATATCAGACCTGAAGGGCCTTCTAATGGAATTTGGGGAGACCCCCACGCTTTTTTTTTTTTTTTTGGTTTTATGAATGAAACTCTCACAATTGCCGGGAGCCGACAATTCATTATAGCCGCGAATCAGTTTTAAACAGCTTTTTTTGTTCAGATTGTCATTTTGTGCAGGGACATTTCTAACCACGGGAAATGTGCGATTTTTCACATGCTGACATTACACCCCCCCCATGGTACGAAATTTAAAGGAATATTTCACTTTTATTGTTGCACTTTAAGCATTAAGGCCGTTTAAAAAAATAAAAAAAGCATTGATACATGTCCCCTGGGGCAGGACTGAGGTCCCCAAACACTTTTTATAGGACAAAACTTGCAGATTAGCCTTTAAAATTAGGACTTTTGATTTCCTCCATAGACTTCTACAGGGAGTTCGGCGGCGGCTTTACTTATCAATTGCATTGCGCTGCTGATGCGCCTAATTAAGGCTTCATCCAGCGCACTAATTAAGGCATGAACCGGCGCAGCGCAGTGACAATAGTAAATCAGCCCCATGGTGTCTGTCCAATGTACTAAGAAGGTTCGACAGAGCAGATAAACTGTACGATGCTGCAATTTTGAATGTTCCGCCTACAAGCTAAAGTAGAATTGTAATGTTTTATGACATTAGTAATAATTATATTTATTTATAATTTCCCCAAAAATAAGTGTCTTTTTGCTCCCAAAATGCGCTAGGTCTTATTTTGAGGGGATGTCTTATTTTTTCGTGAAGAAGAATACGGTACACATTTATTGTTGAACAAAAAAGGAAATTTATTACCTGTATACGGTACGGTAGTTCCGTAGTTGTCATCACAAAACTAGCAATCACAAACCAGCATAACCAGACAAACTGTATAAATGTGTAAACTATAGTATCAAGGATCTCTTGTTCCTACGGTACCATTATTTCCATGTACAACAATCTATGGTACATTTACTCATTTATTCAATGACAGTCATGTCATCATCTTAGTAATGCCTTCTGATCCTCCTGTGTCATTTTAATTCCCCCCTTCTGATCCTCCTGTGTCATTTTGATTCCTCCACTTCTGATCCTCCTGTGTCATTTTAATTCCTCCCCCACTTCTGATCCTCCTGTGTCATTTTAATTCCCCCCTTCTGATCCTCCTGTGTCATTTTGATTGCCCCCTTCACCAGACATCCCCCCACCCCTTTATCAGACATTTCCACACATTGCCCGACTCCTGATCCACGCTAACGTACTCACTGTCTATGGTAATTGTATGGCCAGACTCAGTCAGGGCACAGCGAGCAGCAGGCTGCAGCTTGTCCTGGTGGCGTCGCAGGCTCTCTGATGAAGAGACCACGCACTTCCTGTCTGTGCTGCAGCCGATAGTGAGCTGCGTGATGGCGCCCGCCGATCCATGGTACAGAGTGTTACGGTACCTTAGGGGGACCTTACTGTATTATCAGGATGCCTTATGTTCGGGGGAGGCCCTATTATCTGGGAGGACTTATTTTCAAGGGGATGCCTTATATTTCTGCGAGAGGCAAAACTCAAAGGAGGTCTTATTTTTGGGGGATGACTTACTTTTGGGGAAACGCGGTAGTCAACCAACGTTCAACCAACCAACCAACGGGCATTTGACCGGAAATGCACGATTGCGGCGTTGTACAGCTTAGCTGCTTGTCAAATCTTCTTAGAACTTTCAACAGACACCATAAGCCTCCAATGACAGATTCAACGTTTGTATGTTTTTTGCTGTTTTGTAGAATTTTCGTTGTTCATGTCGAATGGTCCACCCCAACACTGGGCCAGATTCACGTACATCTGCGCATTATTGGACCGGCGTAGCGCACCGCCTTTACGTTAGACTGGCGCAATGTAGCGGCGCAACCACCCTATTCTCGTCGGTTTTACGCTAAAAAATTGCGCCTGCGCAACGTTATTTCAGAGGCGCAAGGCGGAGTAATACAAATTGGGAAGAACGTGGGCGTGTTACATTGAACTGAGCCGTGACCCCATGCAAATGAAGGGCCGGCCGGCTCGCGCATGCGCGCTTGAAGCAGACCATGGTCAGCACCTCTGTGCGCATGCTCACAACTCAGGAACGGCGCAATCAGTGAAATTGGAAGTGGACTAGGGCAAATTAGTGAACTACGCAGACAGCATAAATAGACAGACAGAAACGCACTTCCTTTGCAAAAGTACATCCCTTTGTATACCTCCCTATACAGCAAGGTGCTTTGTTCTGTTGTTAGTTGCGTTGTGATTTGTCTTTGTGATATTTGTGGACTGTGTGATCTAGTGTTTGTTAGAAGATATTTGAAAGTGATTTTTGGTGACTGCTTGTGAGACTTTTTGGTTGATAGTTTTTTTTTGTTTTCTTGCTTGATTTTTCCTGCTTGTTTTTGTGAGTGATTTTTGCTGACTGTTTGGGAGAGAGTTTTTGTATGAGTATGACTGAAAGAAAGAGGAAGTTAAATTTTACTTCGGGGGAGAAAGAAATTCTTCCCAATATGGACGTTTCCTCCACGGCCCGCAGAGTGCCAACACCACCCCGGCCAGTAGGCGTGATATCTTGCAGAACATTACTGACGAGGTGAATGCATCGGAGGGGGGGGGGGGGGAGAGACCCGGACACGCTCGGGGATTGAAAAGAAGATCAATGACCTCCGGCGTCTGGTCAGAAATAAGCTGGCTGAAATGGTAGCCCATGCCAGGGCCACAGGAGGGGCCCAGGCTGCCCTGTTAGGCTGACAGCGGAGGAGCGTGCGGTGGCCCAGATCTTTCATAGACAACAGGTGGAGGGCCTGCCCGGCTATGACTCAAGTCATGAAGGCGTGATGCCAGGTAAGGTTTTTTTTCCCTATCAGGTGTGTAGCATGTGTGGGGGAGGGGGTGAAAGGGAATATGTGGCAAGTGTGTGGATCCTCCAACCTGTGAATGTTTTGTGTCATCCACAGATGAGCAGGAGGGTGCTGGGCCATCTGGGCTGACCGCACCATCCCAGGGACAACAGCCTGATGAGGACCCCCCGACAAGGCCGGAATCCTCGGAGGAGGTTGAAGAGGAGGAGTTTGAGGAGGAGGAGGATGTCATGTCATTTGACGGGTCTTTTGTTCCCATATTGGGTTGAACAAATCCAATATAAGTGTCAGCTTGCTTGGGCTGGTTCGCATACAATGTTGTATGATCTACCTTCATTGGTTTAACCATTCCATGATGCTGTCCCTATACTGACGATACCTGCAGATTGTACTGCGACTTCATTGCATCACCCTGGCCCTGATGAAGAGGCATTACTCTGCATAGCCTCAAAACGTTGGCATATCTGTCCTTATCGTAACAGACAGTTCTTTGAGGGTTTATTTGCATTTTTTGTCGCTATTGTATTTTCTTGTATATTTTGTTATTATTGATGTTTATTGCCACTGTACTTTGTGTGCCCCTATTTGTATTACCCCTCTTTTGGTCATTTGGATGCTTTTATAAAAACGTTGTAGCATTGGCCTTAATCTGTTGTCTACGAACAACAATATTTAATAAAATTTGATACTTTTTTGATAACTTAATTGACGACCGCTCAGTTCTTTATCTTTACTTATAAACATTTAAAAGTCCCAACGAGGAAATACACTCCACCTCTGGGGTATACAAATCTGACTGTATATGTAGCTGTCATGGCTGGATCCGGGGTGTTTGGCACGGATGTGCCATATGAGGCCTTGGGCATCGACTATCACCTGTACGTTGATGGAATGCCAATGCTTCCGATTGCGGTATATGTGCTCTGTCTCATGGGGGGGGGGGGGGGCTGGAGTGCCACATGTGTGCAATCAATGGCCCCCACGGTGTGTAGAAATCTGTCATTGCCTTCAGCCGCAGGTCCTCAGTGGTTGGTTTGATGATTTGGTTGGCCATGCGTCTGAGGATTGCAGGGACAACCTGGTGCACACATCTGCTCACGAAGGATTGTGACATCCCAGCCACCACTCCACTTGTTCTTTGAAAAGAGCAACTGGCAAGGAAATGGAGTGTTGCCAGGACCTTGACCAGTGGCTGCACTGCATGTGAGCGGTGTGTTGGGCTGGTGATGTCATCCTGCAGGGTTATGGTTAATTCCAGGATGGCATGAGGGGTGAATCTGAAGATGCGATACACCTCAGAATCACTCATGCCAAAGAGGTCTATGCGTGTGCGGTATATCCTCTCCCGTGCCCTCCTCCGTGCCCTCCTCCTTCTTTGCTCCTCTAAAGTCAGTAGTATAGCTATGAGCGAAGATGTCCCTGGCATGTTGGCATACAGATTGTTGGGCAACACGTGTGACTGCTCTGCTCCTCACTAACAGTGTTGCTTTCTCTGACATGTAGACGAATTGTCTAATTTTAGACCACCTTTTATATGGTCTAATTTTAGACAGGCCGTGCAGCTGTTGTGCACAGCGCGTAGCCTGAGCTGCACCAACGTTCTTTTGTGGATCCCTGTAACTCCCTCATTAGCATATTTGAATATCAAATCAATGGTGTGTCTAGCGCAGTTTTGCGCAGACGGATGCGCCTGTCTAACGAAATTACACTGGACAAAAAAAAGTAGATTTCTTGCGTATCTCGTTTGGGGATGCGGAGTATCGAAACGCATGCGCAAATTTAGACTTACACCGCGCATCTCCTGTTACGCCGGCGTAATCGCTCTGTGAATCTGGCCCACTGTCTCTATAATGTCTAATCTTTTCTCTCAATGTCGAATCTTTCCTCTCTATGTAGAATAATCTTGGACTAATAGAGTTAAGGTTAGGCACATTCGACCGTAGATTCGATAGACACAGATCCCTATTGTCAGCTTTATGTCGAATCTCCTATCTATATCGAACTGTTGTAGCAACGAAAACGAAAATAAAGCATTTTTTTATATTGGATCTTTTTGTTTTTGGATTCTGCACGTTCTTTTTAGTTTGTTAAAACGATAACGAAAATGTACCGAAATTTGGACGAAAATGCATTTGGACGAAAACGAATGCACATGTCTAGGACCTGTCATTGTACTCTGAATGATCCCAGAACAGTCTCAAACTGATGTCAAATGCAAGCAGAAGAGGGTACAGAATAGGGAATGTATTGCATGTTATATGAGATGGGGCTTGGCAACCTAGGGAATTTACAGCAGAAAAAGGGGGTGCAGCATAGAGAATGTAAAACAGTAGCTATTGTGGCAAAAGGGAACGTGCAGCAGAGTGAAACAGTAGACCATAGTTATAATACATAGTTACATAGTAGGCAAGGTTGAAAAAAGACACAAGTCCATCAAGTTCAACCTATGTGTGTGATTTTTTGTCAGTATTACATTGTATATTCCTGTATGTTGTAGTCATTCAGGTGCTTATCTAGTTTTTGGAAATTATCGATGCTCCCCGCTGAAACCACTGCCTGTGAAAGATGATTATACATCCTTGCTGCTCCTAAAGTAAAGAATCCTCTACGCAGTTTAAGGTTCAACCACTTTTCTTCTACTTTTAATGAATGGCAGCTTGTCTTATTCAATTCCCATGGGTGGAAAAGCTATCATATCCCCTCTCAGGCCAGGTTCACACCGTCCCTGCATGCGGCTCACAGCAGGGGTCCGGTGTGTGCTGGTTCACCGGTTCAGGTCCAATTTCAGCCCGAATTTTTAGCTGAAATGCACCAAAAAAGGCACAAGTTTTTCTGGCACACCGCACCGGACCCGCTGCGGAGATATGTGAATCGGCTCCATAGAGAGCCAGTCACATTCTAACTAAGGTGCTCCAGACCCTTTATTAGTTTTGTTGCCCTTCTCTGGAACCTCTCCAGTTCCAGCACATCCTTCCTGAGGACGGTAGCCCAGAACTGGACCGCATACTCCAGGTGCGGCCGGATTAGAGTATTGTAGATTGGGAGAATTATTGTTTTATCTCTGGAATTAATCCGCTTTTTAATGCATGTCACTATTCTGTTTGCTTTGCTTACAGCAGCTTGGCATGGCACGTAATTGCTGAGCCTATCATCTACTAGGACCCCCAGGTCCTTTTCCATCCTAGATTCCCCCTAGTGAATAGATTGCATTCATATTTTGCATATAATACGACTTAAAATGGCTTACTTTTGCTTTTTCTCTTTCTGAGGCTGACTCCCACCCAGACATCCATCAGCGAGTGGGATGGGGGTGCTGAGAAGTGTTGGGCAGCATATCTACTGTTCTGCTAAGAAACACTGTGCTCCCTGACCCCATCCAGACCTTCATCAGAGCGGAGAGAATTTGAGAGCTCATCTGATTGCCTGACTCGCAGAACGGGAGATCTTACACTTAGTACTTCTCATTTTTGGGGCCTGCCGCACCCCTTCCTTCTTCCTCAGGCCCTAGAGCAGCTGTGTTTGACATGAACAGCTTTTTTTCACCTACAAGATGTTAATAAAATGTAGGTTCTGACAGACTTGGTACATTCACATGCCCTGGCTTTCACAATCCAAAAACTTATTGGTGGGTTAATTGATTTTTACCCATGCTGACCTGATATGTGCACATACTACTTATATAGTCACATTGGAATGGAAAATCTTTTGGGTACAAGAGCCGATGTTAATGATTCAACGTTTGTTGGAAATTATGATTAGAGGCTATAAGCTTTTCCACAGCCATAATTGCATTTATTTTCTATTCTAAAAAATCTAATAAAAATAACACAATGTCGACCTTATTTTTGTGTTGCCATGTTTTAAAATATATTTAGTAGAACTAACACACAATAAGAACCTGATTACAGTATGTTAAACAGGAGCTATAATAGAGAAACTGGATTTTTAAAATTGTGTATGTATTGGATTTTTTTCATTTGGAATCCTGCTTTTATCATCACCTGAAAAGACAGCCTGAATAAAGTTGTACAAGTTATCTAAAGGTCATAAAGAAAAAGGTGAAATTTTCCTAGAGCTGAGAGTACGGATCCTAATGCCGCGTACACACGATCATTTTTTGTGATGAAAAAAAACGACGTTTCAAGTGATGAAACAAAACAAAGTTTTTCAAACTTCATTTTCCAAAACGACGTTGCATACACACCATCGTTTTTACAAAAATGCTCTAGCAAAGCGTGGTGACGTTCACCACGTTCGACGGCACTCTGTTCCATTGAAGCTCCGTCTCATAACTTGCTTCTGAGCATGCGCGGCTTTAAAAACATAGTTTTCAACATCGTTTTGCCCACACACCATCACTTTTTATGACACAAAAAACGACGTTTTGAAAAACTACACAAAAAATTCAAGCATGTTCGAATTTTTTTGTGGTCGTTTTTTTGAAGACATAAAATGACGTTTTGCCCACACACGGTTGATTTTAAATGACGTTTTTGAAAATGTCGTTTTTTTTCATCACAAAAAATGATTGTGTGTACACGGCATAGGAACCCATTAGAAGCCTATTTATACTAGTTTTAGTTAAAAACCAGATGAGAACTGGGGGATGAAACTGGAAAAAAGGAGTCTAAATAAAGTAGCATCTCAACTATTGCAGGCAACACCTAATATGATTTCAACTGTTCAGCAAATTTCAAGGTAAACAGATAAATGTCTGTGATATAGAATTAAGCCCCGTACACACGGCCGAGGTTCTCGGCAGAAACCAGCGAGAACCTCGCTGGGAGCCACATTCTGTCGAGAACCTCGGCCGTGTGTACGCTCTCGGCGAGCCCCGCCCGTCGGGAAACCCGGCCGGCAGAGAACCTTGACAGGCGGAACGATGTGTTCCGCCTGTCGAGGTTCTCTGCCGTGTGTACAGGGCCTTAGGCATGTCTATGTCAGTAGATCTGTAAAGTCAAATCATGATAGAATGATTTTCTGAACAACAGGAGTCATGACGGAAAGCTGCTCATGCAGGAAAAATTAAGAGTACCCACCAACAAGAACATGTGTTTATTAACCCCCCTGGCGGTATTCCCGAGTCTGACTCGGGGGTTAAATTTTAATGCTGCGATCGGTAACCCCGAGTCAGACTCTGGCTCGCCTCGCAATGTCCACAGGCAAGGTTTACTTACCTTGTTCCTGGATCCAGCGATGCATCCTCGCTGTGTGAGCGAGCAGTGCCTCCATGTGCCGCCGAGCTCCGTTCCCTGCGACGTTACGACAAACGGGGGGCGGAGATCGGCTCCAAATTAAAAAAAGTAAACAAACACATTACATACAGTATACTGTAATCTTATAGATTACAGTACTGTATGTAAAAAATACACACCCCCCTTGTCCTTAGTGGTATGCCCAGTGCACTACATGTTCTTTTATAAAATAAAAACGGTTCTTTCTGCCTGTAAACTGTAGATTGTCCATAGCAACCAAAAGTGTCCCTTTATGTCAAAAATGGTTTTAGAGCAGCTAAAAAACAGCGATAATAAATTATAATCACTTGCAGAATTGAGCGATAGCGATTTGTGGGGAAATTCGTCATAAAAAAAAAAAAGTAATGACAGCGACAATTCTGCAACTGAGGACATTTCAGTGATTTTGAGTTGATTACATTATTGAATAATTTTTATTATAATTATATTATCATTTGTTGTAATTATTTATAATTATTTATTATATTATAATTTATAATTTTATTTTAAAAAAAATGTCATACCCAGGATGCCTATTAGACTCTTGTTTGGTCAGATTTAAGTGAGTTATTCCTAAGAATTACAAGCCTACAGTATAAAACGCTAAATTTCCTTGCAAATAATGGTACCGCTTTCAGCACCTAAAATCAGAAAAAGTCATACCGCCAGAGAGGTTAACCATCTAGATGTAAAATTCTTGAGACTGATATGGACTTGGTTAAACAGGATCTCTCATGGTTTACATACATATTGCACCAAAGTTAATGAAGGTAACCTGCAACCATACAAATACTGTCCTACAGATGGTAATGGAAGAATGCAGACAGTACAATAATTTGAAAACTGCTGTGGTAACATTTCAGGAACTTGCCTATGACACGAAAAGGTATTCCAGCATCATTAAGTTGGGCCATATTGATGCACTTCTGAGGCCGCGTACACACGACCGAGAAACTCGTTGGGTGAAACTCATCGTTCCGCCCGTCGAGTTCCTAGTTCGGCAGTCAAAAACCTTGTCGAGCCAAATATTCCCATTGAACAATGAGGAAATAGAGAACCTGCTCACTTTTTGGCTCGACGAGTTCCTCGACGGGGTGCTCGGCGAAAAGTGTACACACGACCGGTTTACTCGGCAGAATACGTCTCCCATCGAGGTTCTTGCTGGATTCTGCCGAGAAACTCGGTCGTGTGTACGCCGCCTCAGACTTTAACCAGCAGGCAGATTAAATTCCCAGATCACTCTGATATTCTAGTAGATCCTAGACAGCTGGACTACAAAGAATGAATGGGGTCAGCGGAATATTCTGCTCACTATAGACTTGTTTAAAGCTGTGATGGCAAATTGCAATGCATATGGAAAATTTGACAGTAGCCGTGATAGGAATACCCCAGTCAAAGGGGTCAATATACCCACAGAGATTTGGTAGCCCATCTTCATTGCTACACTAACAATGGAAAAAAATGGTTATTTTAGTACTGCTGTATATTGAGAGTTACTCAGAGACCCTAAAAGTACATTCCTAAAATGCAGACTGTTATCTTGTATTTGCTCTTAAAACTTCAGTATAACATGGACTCCTAAATAGTATTCACAGCAAATGAGGGATCTATAAAGCATTTTGTCCCTATGTCATGTAAGCTTGCTTTCTCATTCTGTTCAACTATAATCCACCATCGGGCCAGCCAGGTCTGATATATTCAAGATTAAAATGTAATATATAGTACCCCCTCTGCAACATACTCTTATGTCACCTATCGCCTATAAAACCACGGTCATAAAGTAAAAATAAAATAAAACATACAGAATACAACAACCCTCCAAATAGTGATACTTGGGCTGATGTGATAAAGGTAATAATTGACCTTGTAAAAACAGCTTAAGGCTCCTTTCACACTTGTGCAACTTCAAAGTTGCGCGATTTTACCGCGATTCGTGGCCGCGATTTTAACAAGACAGTCATACTGTGTATCTGACTTTGCTCCACAACTTGAAGTACGACTTCAATGAGCAGGGATGCGACTTTGATCCCCAAATAATTAGGGGGAACTCCACGCCAATTTTTGGGGGGGAAAAAATGGCATGGGTTCCCCTTCATGAGCATACCAGGCCCTTGGGTCTGGTATGGATTTTAAGGGGAACACTTAGCCGGGACAGGACAGCAACTCTGGTTATTCCAGCACTGGTCCACACTGGGAGGATTTCCCCATCCACCTATAATGTGTAGATAGGGGAATTGGATCATTTCTTTTTTTTTTTCATTCAACCTAATAGTTGAATGAAAAAAAGAGATCAATGTATGGGCTGCCTAAGAGCTAAGACCAGCCATAGACAGTTTAAATCTCAGCTGGTTCAGCAGGAACTGGCTGAGATTTGAACCATTAATGAGCAGATTCTCTTAGGATTATCACTAGTGTTTGCTGTATAGCCACTAGTGAGAATCCCTGTTTGTCGGGAGAATACAATTGCTGGGCAGGAGGGATATTCCCGTCAGCACTGTCTGTGTTCATGGGGGAATCATGCAAGTTTCTTTCCTGCAATCTGTGGATGTAGGAAAGAAATGTGCACTGTATATTACCTGCCTAACTTAAAGTGAAAGTGTAACAGAATGGCCCGTGACACCCAGAGACTTTTGAAGGATGGGGGGTACTCGAGTGCCAGCATCACTAATGACTCTTGGGTCTAGGGTCATCCTGTGCCCCTTTTGGGCATAGGGTGACTGAGAAATGATAATGATAAATTACATGGGATGGGACATTACTGATAATTCATGTTTTGCAGGATATCTTTAAATATTACAAGTTGTTAAAGTCTGACTCCGACAGGTCAATAGAGTGTTTTCATTCAATGTGGGGACACATGCTTTTGAGGTGTTAATTGAGTCTGCTCCTAGACATTCCATTGTGTGATGCTAATACTGTTTTGTGTCCATTGTGCTAATTAGGTCTGCTCCTGTTTATTGTGTATGCTAATGACACTGTAAAGTTGTGGAATGTGACTTGTCAAGCTGTAGTAATTAACCCCTTTAAATGCGGAGCCAGACCGTCTGGGTAATGAGTAGTAATTAACTCATCGGAATGTCATTATCAAAAATAATGTGTATGAAGCCCCCTCATTGTGTGATGTGTGGGTGGAGTGTGTCTTTGTCCCTGTGATTAACTGTAACATGCTTGTACTGTATATAAGAAAGCTAAGTTACCATTAAAGGATTCATTCATTCATTCATTTTGGAACCAGTACCAGAGCTTGTGTTGTCTCGGTTATTCTGGGAAATTAAATGGGTCATGTCTGATGTCTGTCGGACTGTCGGATAAGCTGTCGTGGGGCGATGGAATGGAATATCGTAAACGGTGGTGACCGTTACAGAAAGTAAATTGTGAATGTCTTGAAAGAACAGGAGAGGGGAGGGAGACAGATGGGGGAGAGAAGGGATGGAGATAATGCAGTTCAGTGATTACAGTGTACTGCAGTCTGCAGTGCCCACACTTACCCACGGTCCAGGCTAGAATCTCAGGCATCATTCACACACATGCTGCTGATTTTCATATTTCCTGAACACACATCCCCTCTCTTCAGATAAAGTACACCGAGATAGTGTGGGCGGGACTGAAAGGAGGAGGAGGAGCTGTATTCCTCCCTGCTCGTATGTGAGGAGAGTGGGGGGGAGGTGGCTGGGCTGTGTAAGATTGTCATAGACTGACACTCGGCTTGGGCCCCCCCTCCCCCCCTCCCCCACAGTGCTCATGGAGTCCTTTCTGCAACGCACTCTAAAAGCATTAAAAAAAATATGTTTTTTTGGAGGGGCACATGGTGGGGCACAGCATAATGTTGGGGGGGTCAGGACCCCCTCTATGCCCCCCCTAGAGTCGCCTCTGGCTATATTGTAAGTGTATTTAGAAAAAAACTTCTTATGCAATAAACAGAATAACACTATAGCAGTGGTGGTGGGGTACGCAAATACAGTCTGAAAAGACAAGGTACCAGGAGAGGCACTTTTAATGTGAGTGTGCATCCATATGTGTTTGTAAGGCCTCATTCACACGAGGCGGATCAGTTTAGTGGAGTCCGCTAGCTCAGCAGTAGGGATGAGCCGAACACCCCTGTGTTCGGTTCGCACCAGAACCGTCGAACAGTCCGATCGTTCGCACGAACATTTAGAACCCCATTGAAGTCTATGGGACTCGAACGTTCGGATTCAAAAACGATCATTTTAAAGACCAATATTCAAGTTATTGTTGGAAAACGTCTTTCAGAACCTGGGTCTTGCCCCAGGGAACATGTATCAATGGAAAAAAAGTTTTAAAAACGGTTGTTTTTTCAGGAGTCCTGCTCCTGAAAAAACTACAGTTTTAAACACTTTTTTTCCATTGATGCATGTTCCCTCGGGCAAGACCCAGGTTCTCAAAAACGTTTTCATAGGCAAACTATAGACACCCAGCAAGTACAATATTTAAAGGAATTTGTTTTTTATTTTTTATTTAAGCATCATTAAAATCACTGCTATTGTACCTGCTGGGTGTCTATACCTGTGATAACGTCTTTAAATAGCACAATCACCTGCCTGCCAGTAAATTAGAAAGAACTGATCTACCTAAGCTATACAGTGTATAAATATATGTACAACTCCTAAGGATGTATATATATTCTCTACACACGGTAATAAAGCTAAACTAACTAGCCTGCTCTATCTAGCTAGCTAAAAAGACAATCTCTCTGTCTCTCTGACTGCTCTCATTAACAAGCCGGAACACACTACACGAGGCCGCCCAGCAGACGGCCTTATATAGTGTGGGGCGTGTGCTAAAGCCCTGAGCCATAATTGGCCAAAGCACCCAGGCATTGGCCAATTATGGGTCTCCTTTTTTTGCGTGCTGTGATTGGCCAAGCATGCAGGGTCATAGTGCATGTTTGGCCAATCATCAGGGCGCAATGCCGCAGTGAATTATGGACCGTTTCGTTTCACTCGAATTTGCCGCGAACGATCGTTTTTGTTCGATATTCGTCGAATGATCGAACGGCCGATGTTCGATGCGAACATACGTTCGTTTCGAACACAAAGCTCATCCCTACTCAGCAGTAGATCACTCCATTGATCTCCGCTGAGTCGTCGGATGACGGGTCCGTCTCTGCCCACACAGCGGGAAGGGGCCTGTCAGAGTGCCGCTGATTCCTATTGAGAGATCCATTTTCATCAGATCTCATCCGATTCGCCAAGATTGATGGCGAACGTATCGCCATACATCTGTTTTTAGTGGATCGGATGGCAGATGGGTGTCAGCGGACACATCTCTGTTGACATCCGTCTTCCCATAGGAGTCAATGGATGGCCCGCTCAAATCCGCCTGAGAAACAGGCAGGCAGATCCTAGCGGGCTTGTCGTGTGACAGGGGCCTAAGAGTTTTAAATAAATATGCCCTGATCAACCCCATATTTAAAAACCCCTAACTGGACCACACCAGCCTGAACAACTTAAGACCCATCTCCTTGCTCCCATTTACATCAAAACTTTTAGAATGATTAATCTACAATGGTCTGAGCTTCTACATCACTGACAACAACTTTCTTGACCCCTTATGCCGCGTACACACGGTCGTTTTTTGCGATGAAAAAAAACCGACGTTTTTTAAAACGTCATTTAAATTGATCGTGTGTGGGCAAAACGTTGTTTTTTGTCTTAAAAAAAACGAGCAAAAAAAAATTCCAACATACTTGAATTTTTTGTGTCGTTTTTCAAAACGTCGTTTTTTGTTTCACAAAAAGTCACCGTGTGTAGCAAAAACATTGTTCAAAACGACGTTTTTCAACCCGCGCATGCCCGCGCATGCCCAGAAGCTAGTTATGAAGCGAGCTTGAAAAGAGTGGTGAACGTAACCTCGCTTTTTGTGAAAAAACGATGGTGTGTATGCAAAATTGTCTTTGAAAAGTGACGTTTCAAAAACGTCGTTTTTTACTTCACAGAAAACATCGTTTTTTTTCATCGCAAAAAATGACCGTGTGTACGCGGCATTACACACAACCGTTTTTCGCAATGTAAAAAATTATTTTATTTTTAATGTCAATAAAAACGATTGTGTGTGGGCTCCAGACCATTTTTCGCAACGTTAAAAATGGGCATTAAAAATTTAGAACATGCTCTAAATTTTCGCGTCGTTTTTAAAGGGGTGTTCCAGCCAAATTTGATGTTTATTAAAAGTCAGCAGCTACAAAAAGTGTAGCTGCTGGCTTTCAATAAACACACACTTATCTGCTCCAGCGTTCCAGCGACGTGCCGACCGGGGCTCCGCTCCTCTCCCCCCCTCCCCGGCCGGCATCCTCATTTGTACTGTGGGCACCCGCCGTGACAGCCTTCGGCTTCACGGCCGGGCACCCACTGCGCATGCGCAAGCCGCACTGCGCATGCGCACGCGGCGCGGCTCGCCGCTGATTCGACAGGCGATCGTCTATGACCTGTCACGTGTCCTAGACGATCGCCTAGGGGAGGGGCTGCAGTAAGGCGATTAAGCCTAATCGCCTTACCAGCCCTCGGCGGAAGGAGGAAGTGGGACAGGAAGTCCCCACTCCCCCCCAAAAAAAATTACATGCCAAATGTGGCATGTAAGGGGGTGAGGAGTGGAACAAGCGGAAGTTCCAAATTTGGGTGGAACTCCGCTTTAACATTGTCGTTTTTAACGTCGTAAAAAATGTCATGTGTGGGCTTTAATGACGTGAAAAAAACATGCATGCTCAGAAGCAAGTTATGAGACGGGAGCACTCTTTCTGGTAAAACTACCGTTCGTAATGGACATTCATCACGCTGTAACAGACTGAACAGCGCGAATCGTCTCTCACCAAAATTTTACTAACACAAAATCAGCAAAAGCAGCCCCAAGGGTGGCGCCATCCGAATGCTACTTCCCCTTTATAGTGCTGTCGTACGTGTTATACGTCACCGCGCTTTGCTAGAGCAGTTTTTTTTTCACGATCATGTGTAGGCAAGGCCGGCTTAACAATAATCGGGTTGAAAAAAACGTTGTTTTTTTCTAGACCATTAAAAACGGTCGTGTCCGGCTTTTGCTTACTACACTACTAATACTCACTAATGATCTACTAACTGATAGTTAGCCTTTGATCTACAGCCTTTGATACTGTTGACCATACCCTCCTCCTCAAAAAACTTCACTCTTTTGGCCTTCAAGACCCTGCTCTTCCCTGGTTCTCCTCCTACCTATCACAGCACTCCTTCAGTGTTACTTTGTTTCCTTCTCTCCACTTCCTTTTTCTGTGGAGGTTTTGTCCTCAGACCCCTCCTTCTCCATTTACACCTCCTCCCTTGGTCAATTAATAAACTCCTTCCATTACTATCTCTATCCTGACAATATACTAATCTATCTCTCTGCTCCTCACCTCACTCCTTCTTTCTCCTCCCACATTACCAACTTACTAACCGACATATCAGCATGAATGTCACACCACTTCCCTAAACTCAATCTTTCTAAAACTGAGATCCTAATTTTTCCCCTCAGCCCGTGCCCCCTCCCCTGACTTCTCCATCAATATCAATAGTACAACCATCAGTCCCTCCCCTCATGCCAGGGTGTTAGGTGTAATTATGGACTCTCACTTGTCCTTTCAGCCCCAAAGCCAATCACTGTCAAAATCTTGCAGACTTCGGGCCAGATTCTCAGAGGCGTTACGACGGAGTATCTCAGATACCCCGTCGTATCGCCTTTTTTTTGTCCTCGTATCTATGCGAGTGATGCTTAGCATAGATACGCTTCTACATCCGACAAGTGTAAAAGCATTACACTTTCGGATCGTAGGTGTAATGACAACTCCGGCCACTAGGTGGCCTTCACGTTGTTTTTTCATTTGCATATGCAAATGAGGCTAGTACGGCGATTCCCGAACGCTTTTACGCCGCCCCGTCGTCGCGTACATCGTTTACGGACTGGTAAGGTTACCCCAGCTTCTATGTGGAGTAACCTTACGAAGTTCCGTCGGATGCCGTCGGGTGCCGTCGGACACCATGTTAAGTATGGCGTTGGGTCAGCGTCGGCTTTTTCCGTCGCTTACGTCGTTTTACTAACTCGTTCGCGAATAGGGACTTGCGTAAATGACGCTCACGTCGTTTTGACGTCGGTTTCAACGACGCTTCCCGACGTGAGCTGGAGCATGCGCACTGGGCTTTTTCCCCCGGCCGGCGCATGCGCAGTTCGTTTGACGCGGGGGCGCGCTTAATTTAAATACAAGCCGCCCCATTTGAATTGCGCGGGTTTACGCTTGGCGATTTACGAGACGCCGGCGAAAACTACGGAGCAAGTACTTTGAGAATAAAGCACTTGCTCTAGTACGCAGCGGCGGCGTAGTGTAAATGGCTTACGCTACGCCGCCGAAAATATATGAGAATCTGGCCCATTATCTCTGTAACATCTTCAAAATATGCCCCTTTCTAACCATTGAAACCCCTTAGCAACTTATTCACTCCCTTGTTATCTCTTGCCTTGACTATTGTAACTCCCTCCTCATTTGCCTACCTTTCTGCAGGCTATCCCCTCTTCAGTCTCCCCTCTTCAGTCTATCATGAATGCCTCTGCCAGACTCATCCACCTTATCCATCGCTCATCCCTTTCTGCCAATCCCTCCACTGGCTTCCCATTGCCCAACGGATAATAATAAAAACACTACCAATAACATACAAAGCCATTTACAACTCTGCCCCAAGCTACATCACCAACATTAGCTCCAAATATCACCCAAACCGTCCTCTCCACTTCTCCCAAGACCTCCTGCTATCTAGCTCCCTTGTCTCCTCCTCCTATGCTTGTCTCCAGGACTTCTCCAGAGCCTCTCCCATTCTAGAAGCCACCACCCCAATCTGTTTACATATTTCCTTTTCTGTCCACTTTTAGGCGATCCCTGAAAACTCATCTTATTAGGGAAGCCTACCCTGCCTTTAGCTAAGAACCTGTGATGTCCTGTGTGTTGTGAGAGACACAAGACTCTGGTCTGGAGCAATGGATGTTTATTCAGTACAGGCTGTACACTGCAACATGCATCTCAGGACAGTACATCTTATCTGCTTCCTACATGAGCACTCTCTAAGATGGCCACCGTACCCCTTGACCCTTGTCATCACTGCTGGGCGGAGCCAGCCTTAAAGTGCCAGTACATGTGGAACCCTTCAGGTATAACACCTTCCATCCATCCCTCAAAAAACAAAAACAACAAAAAAAAACACAATAAAACCAAAACAGGCACAAAACATTAACTGATAACTGTCCAGTAACAGTCCTCCAAACACAGGAAAATTACAGGACTTCAAGCTTCCAGGGACAGTTGCGGTTAATATGTCATTAAATCACTTCCGTCGGCCCCGTCGAAAGTCTCGTAACCACTCTTGCAACTGCAACCGGTCAGGAGGGCGACAGTGTCGTTGAGGCCGGGCATCCAGCGATTCAGGACCGGAGGAAACAGGGCTGGCCGGAATGGGTACCGGCGGGGCCAAGAAGGGATCCCCCAACTCAGAGGGTAAACAGACCTCCGGACCAGAGCTGGAGGGCTCTGTTGGAGCTGAGTTCAAAAGTTCAGAGTCCCCACAATCATCAGTCTCTGTGCATCCTGATCCGCTGGGAACCTTGAGACACTGGTGGTTCAGCCGGCATCAGGGATTCAGGCAGTTGAGAACGAGGACGCAGTTGGTCCGCATGACGTCTGCAAATGGAACCATCTTGCAGGCGGACCTTGTACATCTTGGGTCCCAAAGTCTCTGCAATGACAGCAGGAAGCCAACGGGTGTTGGAAGCCCCATAAGATCGGGACCATACCTTTTGTTGGGCTGTGAATCCGGGAAGCTCATTGTGTTTGACCATCTTGTCTTGGGACTGCAATACATGTTCCTGGACTGTTTGAGGGCGGAGCATATCCAAAACAGTCCATGGCTGTCGACCCAGAAGGAGTTCTGCTGGAGTTTTACCAGTGGTTGCATGTGGTGTGTTTCTGTAAGCAGAAAGGAAGGAGTCCAGCTGCTGGGGTGACAAAGACTGTTGTTTACTTGCAGCCACTGTAGCTTTGAAATAGCGTTTGAAAGTCTGCACAAACCTCTCTGCTTGACCATTTGTAGCTGGGTGGTAAGGTGCGGTCAACTTGTGCTTGATGTTGTGGGCAGTCAGGAAACGCTGAAACTCCTGACTTGTGAATTGTGCACCGTTGTCCGTGACGATTTCTCTGGGGTATCCAAACGTAGCAGCGAGATGTAACAGTATGGAAACCGTTGCCTTAGTCGTTGGCTGAGTAACAGGAGTGACCTCAGGCCACTTTGAATGGGCGTCCACTATGATCAAGAAGGTGTGTCCTCTGATCGGGCCTGCAAAGTCCAAGTGTAGGCGAAACCAAGGAACCGTGGGCCAAGTCCAGGGCTGGACGCACCCTCGAGGAGGGTCTCTTGCCGTTTGTGCACATCCAGCACAAGCATTCACATATGTTGCGATATCTGAGTCTAGGTTTGGCCATCACACATAGCCTCTGGCCTTTTGTTTCATACGAGTGCCCCCGGGATGACCGGTATGTAGCAAGTCCAGAATGTGTCTGCGGAGGGTCTGTGGAATGATCACTCGGTCTCCCCATAAAACACAGTTGCCAGCCACAGTTAATTCCATACGCCTACGGAAATAAGGTTCATACTCCTGTGTGACAGTTGCAGGCCAACCGGACCGTACCCAGGAGAGTATTGTTTTCAGAAAGGTATCCTTGGTTGTATGGGCTGCTATCTCTCCAGAAGACAAGAAGGACAGGCTGGTGTAACGACAACACTTGACTGGTGGAGAAGAGTCCATGGACCTCCCTGTCAGTCGGGAGAAATAGGGCATAGCGTTGGAGGCGGGCCGCAGTAGTCTGGGAGATGCCTTTGTCAGGGCTAAAGATCTGAAGGAGTGGTTTATGGTCCGTCAGTATGGTGAATTCCCTACCATACAGGTAAAGATGAAACTTCTTAATTGCCCATATCAGCGCAAGAGCCTCTTTGTCAATGTGTGAGTAATTGCTTTCTGCTTTTGTCAAAGACCTGGAGGCAAATGCCACTGGTTTTTCTGACCCATCTGGTAAGATGTGGGATAGTACCGCCCCCAGACCATAGGGTGAGGCATCACAAGCCAAGGTGATAGGCTTCTGGAGGTCATAGTGCACGAGCATGCGTGACGCCAACAGCTTCCGCTTAGAAACTTCAAAAGCACGCTGGCATGCAGCCGACCAGTCCCATCTGGAGCGTTTCTCCAAAAGCTTGTACAACGGAAACAAGGTGTGTGCCAGATCTGGCAGGAATTTGTGGTAATAGTTCAGCAAGCCAAGGTATGATCGCAGCTGCTGGACGTTGGTTGGGGCTGGAGCTTTGACTAAAGCATCAACCTTGGCTTCTGTGGTGTGTATACCTTCTGCATCCACAAGGTGGCCACAAAACTCCAATTTAGGCACCATGAATTGGCATTTTGCTAAGTTCACTTTCAGACCCTGTTCTTGGAGTCTCGCCAACACGAGCTCCACATTCTGCTTGTGTTCCTGGTCAGTCCGTCCCGTGATGAGCATGTCATCTAGCAGGCACTGCGTAAAAGGAATGTCCGCCAAAATCTCGTCCATTTTTCGTTGCCAAATGGCTGGGGCAGAGGCTACCCCAAACACCATCCGATTATATTCATACAGTCCCTTGTGGGTGTTGATGGTCAGAAATTTGCGGGAAGAAGGATGGACCTCAAACTGTAAATATGCTTGTTTGAGATCAAGCTTGGTGAACTTTTCACCCCCTGCAAGAGAGGCAAAAATGTCATCTACTCTGGGTAGGGGATACTGGTCTATTTCCAGTTGGGAGTTCAGTGCCATGCGGAAATCGCCACAAATGCGCAAGTCCCCATTCGCTTTCTTTACCGGTACAACTGGTGATGCCCACTCGCTGTGCTCTACCTTTGAGATGACACCTTGTTCCTCCAGCCGACTTAGTTCTGCTTCCACACCTGCTCGGATTGCGAAAGGTACTGTCCGAGCTTTGAAGAACTTAGGCTGAGTGTTGGGTTTCAGCTTGAGTCTCACACAGTCATGTTTTATTTTTCCCAACTGGTCATCAAAAACCTTTGGGAACCGCTGCTTCAGGGACACCACCCATCCCTCATTATCTCCTAATGGAATGGTGACGGTGTTACAGGGACTTATGGCGATGTCTGGCATACCAAAGTGAGCAATCCAGTCTCTCCCAAAGAGAGGGGGTCCCCCATTTTTCAGGATATATACTGGCAGTCTCTTTGTCTGACCCTTGTACGATACCTTTACTTTTGCGTAACCCAGTGGGTGGAGTATCTGCTTTGAGTATGTCTGCAGTTTGATTGGTGTTGGGCGGACAGTTCTTCGGGTCTGAAGTTGTCTCCATTGTTTCTGGGTGATAACTGAAACTGCTGCTCCTGTGTCTACATCCATCTTGAGTTTCTTTCCCTTAATGGTTACATCTACAGTCATTGCGGAGGGTGCTGAATGCATATGATGTATGTCTAACCTGTGGAGCACTTCTTCATCCTCTGACTCAGATGATGATGTATATCTTCCCACCATATATGTCTTTGTCTTGAGGTTCAGAGGTTGTTTATCTCGCACCTTCTTGCTACGGCAAACTCGTTTCAGATGGCCGGTCCTACCGCAATTATGACAGTTCTGATCCTTAAACCGGCAGACTTTGTGATCATGGTCTGTATTCCCACAACGGTAACAAGCTGACTCCCGGCTTGGTGATGGTCTGTATTTCCAGTTTGCGGCAGTTGGCTTGACTGCTGTGCTGAAAACTTCCTGCTTCACCTCTTCCCTTCTGCTCTGGGGGTTCAATTGCTCTGCATCTTTCACAGCCATTTCCATCACTGAAGCTATCTCAATGGCCTTTGTAATGGTAAGGTCTTTCTCTGTTAACAGTCTCTTTTGTGTCGACTCACAATTCAGTCCCATAACAAACTTATCCCTCAGTGCAGTAGGTAGGTAGTCCCCAAAAGAACAGGTAGAGGCTAGTCTGCGAAGGGCGAGCACATAAGCTTTAATCTCTTCACCTGTCTGCTGCTGCCTCTGATAGAAGCGAAATCTTTCTGTTATTTCTAGTGGTTTGGGCTGGAAGTGATCCTCTAGCAGTGTCAGCAGCTCTGCCAAAGTCTTAGCTGAAGGTTTTACAGGACCCGACCACTGTAAGAAAAACTGCCACTTGCCTGTTGTCAGTGATGTCATTTGCATTAAAATACTGTTCCAGCCTCTGAACCCAGGAACTCCAGGAAGTCTGTTCTCCATCAAACTCACTCAATGTCCCGATTAATGACATTTTCCTGCTGGGATCTGTGATTGCTTTTATCCAGGTGACAATCCACGATGTCCTTGTCTCTCTCTATCTCTCAGACTGATAGACACTTTGTAAATTCCATTCTCGTCGCCACTGTGATGTCCTGTGTGTTGTGAGAGACACAAGACTCTGGTCTGGAGCAATGGATGTTTATTCAGTACAGGCTGTACACTGCAACATGCATCTCAGGACAGTACATCTTATCTGCTTCCTACATGAGCACTCTCTAAGATGGCCACCGTACCCCTTGACCCTTGTCATCACTGCTGGGCGGAGCCAGCCTTAAAGTGCCAGTACATGTGGAACCCTTCAGGTATAACAGAACCAAATCTTCTACTTCCCTCATCAGTTCATCCCTAAGAGCCCTTTCGCAATGACAGCGCGGGGGCGTCGGCAGTAAAGTGTCACTTAAACTAGTGAATAAATGGTTGAAAGCACCCACATACAGGGCAGGGGCGCTTTAGGAGTGGTGTATACACCGCTCCTAAGGAGTCTTAAAGAAGCTCCTTGCAGGACCTTTTTGATGTCCTGCCAGCACAGCACCCCAGTGTGAAAGCACTCTAGCTTTCACACTAGGATTGCAGAGGAGGCATTTTTCAGGTGATTTACAGATGCTATTTTTAGGGGGGGGGGGGGGTGGCAATTGTATTGAAACACTAAAGTGTGGTATGCATGGACACTTGAGGTTGTAACACTGATTGTGTATAATGAAAGGGTATATCCCCATATAGATTTTTATGCACTGCATACATTTTCACTGCGTACATACAACATTTTAAATAAACCACAGCAGACGGCTCCTCTGAGCTGCCATTTGTTTTACTCCTTATTTCATAATGCCTAATGTGGACCTTGCAAAAAAAAAACTGCAAGGCCCACTTAAAGTGGTAGTAAAGTCTTTACTTCCACTTTTACCTACAGGTAAGCCTATAATAAGGCTTACCTGTAGGTATAAAGAATATCTCCTAAACCTAAACGGTTTAGAAGATATTCCCCTCGCAATGCGCCGCTGATTGCAGCTGCGCATGCGCAGGGGGGATCCTCGGCTAAAGGGCCGGACCTTGCCGGATTGAAATCTCCCGCACGCATGCGCGGGAGTGACGACATCGCCGCTCCAGCCAATCACAACGCTGATACCCAGAAGACACGCCAGGCAAAAGGACATCTCGCTCGGCGTGGACCAGGTAAGTTCTCTACACCTCATTTATAGGCAAGTATTTCATAATGAGATAGTATGCGGTGCATACTAGCTCATTATATATTTTGCCTTACAGGTGTAAAAAAAAAAAATGCGGGTATACAACCGTTTTAATATAGTAGGGCCCTCTCCCCCATTATTAAAGCGGAGGTTCACCCAAATTTTTGACTTACTGGCAATAAAACAGCGTTGCATTCAAAATAACAAATCCGTTGTTTTTTTTTTTTTTTGCTTAAGCCTTACCCCTTTTCTTCCTTGCATTCCGCCCTGTCAATCAGATTCCACCACGGGGGAATGGGCGTGTATCGATTTTCCCCCGACGGCACTATGTCTCCTGGGAATCAGTCCTGAAGTCCCCAGGAGACGATCTCTGCTCAAATCCCGCGAGATTTCGCCGGCTCGGCTCGCGGCTCGCCGTCAACACCTGCCATGCGCGGGATCGAGCGGTGAATGCTGGGACAGCATTCACCGCATCCCGGATGTACAGACAGGTGTGCTTATGGAGTGCCCACACTAAAGATGGAAACATCCATCGCTGTGTTTTATAAAACATCGTTTGGATTAAAATCGGGACAAATGTAGCTGCAAGAACGGGACAGGTAAGTGTAAGCTTACATATATAAACAGCAAACGAATGACAGAAAAAGAAAAAAAGTTTTTCCCGCAGAACCGCCGCTTTAAGCAGTAAGGAAAAAAATATTAAATATACAGTACTTACCTTTTCCCTGACTTCCTATGGCTCCTAGATGAGGGTGATGTCACCATCCTTCTGATGAAATCCTGGGGAAATGCTGAGCATTGCACTGAGCAGGTAAGTATAAAAACTTATTTTAGAGAAAAAGTTTAGCCTGTACAAATGTTTAATGTAGCAAAGGTAGCAGAATGGTTAAGGAAATTTCCAGTCAAATTATTATTATTTTTTAAAGTGTGGTAGGATTAAAACTCTTTTCTGAGTTTACCGATATTTGGAGCTCAGTTAGTGAGATTTCTCCTTACTTTATGTTCTGTGAACATGGTTTCACCAGACAGGAAGTGAGGAAAAATCTGCAATGGCAACATAGAAAGAAATACAATTCTTTTTCAGAAGGGGTAAGATTAGAACCCCATTCAGCTTTTTATTTGTTGCAATTTTTTTGTCACTTTCTGTCTGGTAAAACCCTTGTGGAATAGGAAGTAAAGGAAATCTCTCTAATGGAGTTCTGGATAACATTAAAACCAGACAGACATTCAAACCCTCCCTCACTGTAGCCAAAACTAAAAACAAGTTTTGGTTCTGCACTCACTTTAACCCCTTCAATACAGGGCTTTAAAACCCACCTCCATACCGGGCCTATTCTGGCACTTCTCTCCTACATGTACAAATCATCATTCTTTTGCTAGAAAATTATTCAGAACTCCCAAACATTATATATGTTTTTTTTACCAGACAGCCTAGGGAATAAAATGGCAGTCATTGCAACATTTTATCTTGCACGGTATTTGCGCAATCATTTTTCAAACACCTTTTTTTTGTAAAAAAATGGTTTCATGAAATAAAAAATAACAAAACAGTAAAGTTAGCCCAATTTTTTTGTAAAATATGAAATATGATGTTATGCCAAGTAAATAGATACCTAACATGTCACGCTTTAAAATTGTGCACACTCATGGAATGGTGCCAAACTTCGTTACTTAAAAATCTCCATAGGTGACACTTTAAATTTTTTACAGGTTACCAGTTTAGAGTTACAGAGGAGGTCTAGTGCTAGAATTGTTGCACACACTCTAGCGCACGTGGCGACACCTCACATGTGTGGTTTGAACGACGTTTACATACGTGGGCGGGACTTGCGTGTGCGTTTGCTTCTGAGCGCGAGCTATCGGGGACAGGGGCGTTTTAATATTTTTTTAAAATTTTTTTTACTTATTGATTTATTTTTCGTTTTTTTTTTTTTATCGCTTTTATTCCTATTACAAGGAATGTAAACATCCCTTGTAATAGGAATAGTGTGTGACAGGTCCTCTTTAAGGAGATATGTGGTGTAAATAAGAACCCACATCTCTCCTCCAGGCTGGAAAAAATGAGATCGTGAAAAAAAATTCACAGATCTCATTCTTACTAGCCGCAATTGCGGTTCGTTAACTTACGGGTACCCGGGCATGATGTCATCACAGTCATCATATGGTCACCAGTCATCTCTATGCTTCACATCCGGCGGACGACGATCATCTCTCCGGGCCCCCGATGGCACGGGAGAAGCACTGGATGGCGGCAGGAGAGAGGGGATGTCCCCTCCTGCCGCCTATAAGAACGACCAAGCGGCGGTACCGCCGCTATAATCATTCTTAGGGTGCGCAGGATCACCGCCGGAAGAAAATGATATCTGAATGATGCCTCTAGGTGCAGGCATCATTCAGATATCCCCGCACAAAGTACAGGATAAGAGATCCCCCTTTTGGATGTCATATGATGGCGTGCGGTTTTGAAGTGGTTAAAGTGGTTGTAAAGGTAAAAAAAAAAATCCCTAAATAGCTTCCTTTACCTTAGTGCAGTCCTCCTTTATTTACCTCATCCTTCCATTTTGCTTTTAAATGTCCTTATTTCTTCTGAGAAATCCTCACTTCCTGTTCTTTTGTCTGTAACTACACACAGTAATGCAAGGCTTTCTCCCTGGTGTGGAGTCTGGTGCTCGCCCCCTCCCTTGGACTACTGGAGAGTCAGGACGCCCACTAACACACACCTCCTTTCTCTATTTGCAATGTAGAGAGTGTCCTGACTCTCCTGTAGTCTCCCTCTCCTAATCACCCTGGGAGAACTAATGGAGCCTCAGTTGTTCTAATTTTTAATTTCCATAGACCTGGCCATACTGCCTATCTATGGCTAACACTAATGCCGCGTACACACGGTCGTTTTTTTGCGATGAAAAAAAAACCTTGTTTTTTAAAACGTCATTTAAATTGATCGTGTGTGGGCAAAATGTTGTTTTTTGTCTTAAAAAAAACGACCCAAAAAAAATTCCACCATGCTTGAATTGTTTGTGTCGTTTTTCAAAACGTCGTTTTTTTGTTTCACAAAAAGTCACCGTGTGTAGCAAAAACGTTGTTTAAAACAACGTTTTTCAACCCGCGCATGCCCAGAAGCTAGTTATGAAGCGAGCTTCAATGGAAAAGAGTGGTGAACGTAACCTCGCTTTTTGTGAAAAAACGATGGTGTGTATGCAACATCGTCTTTGAAAAGTGACGTTTCAAAAACGTTGTTTTTTACTTCACAGAAAACGTCGTTTTTTTTCATCACAAAAAATGATCGTGTGTATGCGGCATTACTCACTCATATACTTCAATATGCGGCCCAGAGTTACTCCATCACTCCTTACCCTCTACACCAACATTTAGATGGTATATTATCACATACTTATATTACCGGTAGTTACATTCTTCACAGATATTATGGAGTCCGTACCAGAAATAGCCAGCTACGGCAGCGGCGGCAGAGGCCTTTGCTGCTCTATGCCCCGGGTGCCTTTCCCCCCTCAGCTCCCAGTGGAGACACTATTGGGGCTTCCTGCCCTTTCGGTGCTTTACAGTAACATGCTGAGTTTTTAAGTGAGTAGAAATTATCAACTTTTTCCCGTCTATGCCCCCCCTTCCCCATATCTTTATTTGTTATTGGGGTTAATATATGTTCAATACTTTATACTCTTTTTACAGAAAAGTCATACGCATCAGCTCCTGACGAGGTGGTATTATCCCTCGAAACGCGTAGAGCTTACGAAGATGCATACTCTAATGACGCCATCTGTGAGGATATTTATTCCTTTTTATAAAAAAAGTTTTATACGAATTTGTACATGGAGCTACAACGGGAATGTTATTGTATATCTTTGTATCACTTATGTTATTTATTCATCTTTCTATTGTATTCGAGTTTCTGTAAACATAACCTTTACTGCAATATCTATTTGAGTGTACTATGTCATGGTTATTGCCGATCAAAAAATGATTGTTTCTACACTCCGGTTCCTCTCTGTGCCTCATTTAACCACTTAAGGACCGCCTACTGCACATATACGTCGGCAGAATGGCACGGCTGGGCACAGCAACATATATATACGTTGGTTTTAGTACCCAGCCGTGGGTCAAGGGTGCGCGCCCGCGGGGTGGGTCAAGGGTCCGTCCCTGGAGCTTAAGAACGGAGAGAGCCTTGTGTAAACACGGCTTCCCCGTGCTTCTCTGTGGCCGCAGCATCGATCGCGTCATCCTTGTTATAGGGGGACGCGATCGATGATGTCACACCTACAGCCACACACCCCTACAGTTGTAAACACACACACAGGGAACACTCAAAATCACAGCGCCCCCTGTGGTTAACTCCCATACTGCAACTGTCATTTCCACAGTAAACAATGCAATTTAAATGCATTTTTTGCTGTGAAAATGACAATTGTCCCAAAAATGTGTCAAAATTGTCCGAAGTGTCCGCCATAATGTCGCAGTCACGAAAAAAATCGCTGATCGTCGCTATTAGTAGTAAAAAAAAAAAAATAATAAAAATGCAATAAAACTATCCCTTATTTTGTAAACGCTATAAATTTTGCGAAAACCAACCGATAAACGCTTATTGTGATTTTTTTTACCAAAAATAGGTAGAAGAATACGTATCAGCCTAAACTGAGGAAAAAAAAATGTTTTTTTATATATTTTTGGGGGATATTTATTATAGCAAAAAGTAAAAAATATTGCATTTTTTTTTAAATTGTCGCTCTATTTTTGTTTATAGCGCAAAAAATAAAAACCGCAGAGGTGATCAAATACCACCAAAAGAAAGCTTTATTTGTGGGGAAAAAAGGACGCCAATTTTGTTTGGGAGCCACGTCGCACGTCCGCGCAATTGTCAGTTAAAAGGACGCAGTGCCGAATCGCAAAAAGGGGCAAGGTCCTTTACCTGCATTTTGGTCCGGGTCTTAAGTGGTTAAAGTCCCAAAATTGTTCTCGCATTCACGTAGTCCAGGGGAGGGGGCGAGCACGACACTCCACACCAGGGAGAAAGCCTCCCATTACTGTGTGGAGTTACAGACAGAAGAACAGGAAGTGAGCATTTCTCAGAAGAAATAAGGACATTTAAAAGCAAAATGGAAGGATAAGATAAGTGAAGGAGGACTGCGCTAAGGTAAAGGGAGCTATTTAGGGAAAACATTTTTTCCTTTACATCCCCTTTAAGTGTAGCATTAATTGTACTACCAACAAAAACATTGTTCGATTATTTAATTTTTTTTTACCATTACCACATAAAATTTGTACAAAACATAATTTTAAGACAAGTTAATCAGTTTAAAGAAATTAACTTTCATTTAAAAATAATGAATACATTTTGATTCCTTGAAAAACAGTAAGAGGTCATTTAAACATTTCTTCTTACATGACGAACGGTAACATATTACTATTATTAAAAAAATAAATAAAAATGAAATAGTGATAAGCGCTTCAAAACAAGAAATGTGCAAACACCAAATAATTATAAAACTGATAACAAACCATAAAAAGCCTCTATTAAGCTTAAAATGGTCAAGAACACAGTGTTGATAGTGTTAAATGATCAAACAGACAGTCCCATGTAACAAGTGCATCTGTGTGTCAATAAATGAACTCCTCATTGACCAATGGAAATAGCACTAAGTGTCAAGTATAAACACTAATAGACAGTCTGTGTAAAGTGATGGAGGAATGGGCTGGGTAGGATGTGATTGGAGTCTTCACTTGAGATGCTGTGCAGAATCTTTTAAATCCTTAAGGAGTATTGTAGTCCCCTTACCTTAGGGTTGCTATATATGGGCATATAGTGATGTATCCTGCTACATTCGAGGCCTCGGTCTCTCAGTGAGGTTCCCTCTTCCTTTTTCCTTCTATCTGGGATGGTCCGGGTTCAGTACTCGGCATCCAGATCGAGAGAGAGGAAGATGGCAGTTTTTTTCTGATCTCGGAAACAGGCAGGGTCCATGGATGTTGTGGAAAATTATCTACTTTACTACCTTAAATAAAAGAATAACCACAACACTTTTATTTTGCTGTAACCAAAGTTTAACCTTTTGAGTCCCCAGACCTCCCTAAAACCCCCTTGAGTCTCATAGGGGGAGATTTATGCCCCGTACACATGATCGGTTTTCCCGACGGAAAAAGTCAGATGAGAGCTTTTGTCTGGGAATCCCGACCGTGTGCATGTTCCATCTGACTTTTTCCAACAGGAAAAATGGCGGGAAAAAAAGAGAGCAGGACCTCTTTTTTCCCGTCAGGAAAAAATCCTATCGAGAAAACAGTTCGTCTGTATGCAATTTAAAAAAACGCACATGCTCGTAATCAAGTTGACGCATGCTCAGAAGCATTGAACTTTTCTTAGTTCGTCGTAGTCTCTTATGTCACGCGTTCTTAGCAGTCAAAATGTCACCAAACTCTTGTGTGACTGTGTGTATGCAAGGCAGGCTTGAGAAGAATTCCATTGGGAAAACCATTGGAATTCCCTGATGGGAAAACGGCTCTTGTGTACGGGGCATTATTGAAAGCACTGCTCGTTTTAGCTGCGCTTTAGCTCTGTTTAAGGGCACTTTTGGCTTTTTGGCCACTAGCGGCATGCATTTAACCCCGAAAAAGGTGTTAAAAATTTCAGTTTTGCGCCGTTTTAAAAGTCCTTTTCAGGTGCTTTGAAATCGCTGCCCATTCATTCCAATGGGCAGAACGTTTTGTGAGTGCTAAATACAGTGCTCCCAATCCGCCCCAAAAGATGCTGCTTGCAGGACTTTTCAGAACGTTCCGCAAACGCACCGCTCGAGTATCACACTGAGGCTACTTTCACACGAGGCTCTTTGCAGGCACCATAGCGCTAAAAATAGCGCCTGCAAAGCGCCCTGAAAGATCCTCTCCTTTCACTCCACTGTGGAGTGGTGCGCTGGCAGGATGGTAAAAAAAAGTCCTGCTAGCCACATCTTTGAGGCACTGAAGGAGCGATGTATACACTGCTTCCAAAGTGCCCCCTGCCCATAGGAATAGGCAACGCTGCCGAAAGCGCCACAATTTTAAACTTTTTCACCCACTAGGGGGGGTTAAAGGTGCCCCACTAGCAGCTGAATAGTGCCCGCAAAAATGATGGTAAAGCGGCGTTTTACCGCCGACGCCTTAGTGTAAAAAGTAGCCTTAGCAGAGGCTATTTCCAGGGCTAAAGTCCCTGAAAAAGGCCCAAGTGTGAAAGGGGTCTAAAACGGAAGCACTCAGAAACTGGTGCAGCTGTGCGTGGTAGCCAATCAACTTGCCACTTCAGCTTATTCAATTAAAATGGTTGTAAAGGCAGAAGTTTTTTTTGTATCTTAATGCATTCTATGCATTGAGATAAAAAGCCTTCTGTGTGCAGCCGCCTCCCTCAGCCCCCCTAATACTTACCTGAGACACATCTCTATCCAGCGATGTTGTAGGATTGTCTCGGCTGCCCGGGACTCCCCTCCTCTTTGGCTGAGACAGCAGCGTGGAGCCATTGGCTGTCAATCAAGGTCAGTCAACCAATGAGGAGAGAAAGGGGCAGGGCTGGGCCGCAGCTCCATGTCTGAATGGATAAACGGAGCTGCAGCTCAGCTCAGATGCCCCCATAGCAAGCTGCTTGCTGTGGGGTCACTCACCAGGAGGGAGAGGCCAGGCGAGCTGAAGAGGGGCCGGAGAAAAGGAGGATCCAGACTGCTCTGTGCAAATCCGCTGCACAGGGCTGGTAAGTATAACATGCTTATTAGTTTTAAAAACAACAAAAAACTTTGACTATTTCCTAAATTTTGCTGGCTTTAATTGATTTGTTTTTCACAGCCTGTTGCTGTCTATATGCATTACACAGATATTGGCTGCATTTGTTTTTAAATAAGCCATATTTCCTAATTGTTGTTCATTGCAATGAATTATTTCACAGCCTGTCATTGTCTACATGCACTGCACCAATAACCAGCTGCAGGTGTTTTTAACAGGGCATTTTCCCTGATTTTTAAAGAGCCTTTTTTTTGTAAGAATAGTGTAAAATTCCTGGGCAATGTGCATCAACACATAAGTTTTCCTTTGGAAGAGCATATAAAGAGGTAATTTACAGACAGGAGATTGGGGAAGACAGGGGCAGACCATTGTCACCCCCATAACACAAAATGTCCAGAGTAGGATCTTTATATCTGTTTCAGCTGCTGGTAATGCTTATATGACATTTAGAGGTTGGATCTACATTCTTTATTGGTTGGATGTGCCCTTCCTGTCTGCACAGATTTTTACACCCAAGAATCCTTTTGGAGGGATATCTGTATGCAAAAAAAAAATTGCTTGCTCCTCAATTGACAATACCTTAGATGCTTATTTTATTGAAGAGTTTGTGGTTCACACTGGGGCGACACGACTTCCAGCACGACTTTCAGAAGCAACTTCAACACTACTTGAGCATGAACCACAGGGCGATCTGGGGCGATTTACAACACGACTTGAAGTCCTTTTCAGGTCAGGAGACATTCCAGTGGCCAATAAAACAACAATCAGCTCTGGGAGAGGGAGGGGGAGGGAGGGGTTTGCCTGAGAAATGAATGTTATCTTGCTGATAGTCGCTTCAATTAAAACAGTGATCAGACTTGGAAGCGACTTCCATTGAAATCAATGGGTACAAATCGCCTAGAAGTCTGATTGAAGTAGTACAGGAACCTCTTCTGAAGTTGGAGCGACATGAGTAGTGTGTATTAACACCGCTCCCATTCACTTACATTGCTTTTCTGGACAGCACGACTTGGGACGACTTGAGACGACTTCAAGTCTGATCCCAAGTCACCCCAGTGTGAACCGACTTAAAGGTTATTTATTATTATTAAAATAACAAACATGTTATACTTACCTGCTCTGTGCAATGGTTTAGACATAACGGCCCCAAACCTCCTCTTCTGGATTTTCCCAGTGCTCTCTGCTCCTCCTTTTCTCTGTTTCCCCCCTCATAGCAAGCCACTCACTGGAGGGCAGACATGCAGGCTCGCTGATCAGCCAGGTTGTTTGCATGCGTAGACACACACAGCACACAGGCAGAAGGTTTTTTATCTTAATGCATCAAGATAAAAAAACTTTGTGTGCAGCAGCGCCCCTAATATCTGAGCCCCATCTCTATCCAGCAATCTTGCACGGGAGTCTCGGCTGCTGTCTGGGACTCTGCCTCCTTATTGGCTGAGACTGCAGCAGAACCCATTGGCTCCCGCTGCTCTCAATCAAAGTCAGTGAGCCAATGAGGAGAAAGACGGAGAGGGCCCGATCTGCGGGTACGTGTCTGAATGGACACACGGTGCAGTGGCTCAGCTCAGGTGCCCCAATAGCAAGCTGCTTACTGTGGGGGCACTCAGCAGGAGGGAGGGGCCAGGAGTGCTGGTGAGGGACCCAAAAATTGTGAAAATGCAAAACCAAAGAGCAGATAAGTATAACATGTTTGTTATTTTTAAACAACAAAAAAAAAACACAAAACTTTATTATCACTTAAAAAAATAAAAAAAATCCTTTGCAACCACTTTAATTGTGGACTTTCCTTTTTTTGCATTGTTTGAACAAATTGCAAAAACATGACATCAATAATATTCACAGCACCCCCTATCCCTATAGCTAAAAAGAAATGTAGGCATACACTGGTTCTGTATCCTCTGCAGTACCGTCATTGTCATGTCATGTTTCTGCCCTATCTATCTTGTTACAGAGACTGCTGGCCTCTCACTCCCTGGTTAAGATTAGTAGGATTCCTTGCAGCAATCACCTCTGCAACACCTGTGTCTGAGCTGGCTGTTTTATCATACAAGGAACACACGTTTTGTATTAAAGCATAGGGACAAAGTGGGGTTTAGGACTTTCATTTTTAAGGCTGGATTTACACCTATGCAGTTTTAGTGCTTTTTGCCAGTGGCGTCACTAGGATTGGTGTCACCTGGTGCGGTATAAAATGGTGTCACCCCCCCCCAATAATTGTTTTCCCCCCTAATAACACTGCATATATTGGCAACAGTAGTGCCGTTAATAACATTCAATCAACTAGCAAATTTGAATAACAAAATCATATGAAAATAATAGAATTCAAAGCTTAAACTGTTAAAGAACTGTATTTATTTTAACTGTGCCGTGCCAAATGCAGCCACTGTGCCATCACACGCAGCCACTGTGCCATCAAACGCAGCCACTGTGCCATCAATTGTTACCACTGTGCCCAGCAATTGTCACCACTGTGCCCAGCAATTGTCACCACTATGCTATGCCATCAAACGCAGCCACTGTGCTATGCCAAACGCAGCCACTGTGCCATCAATTGTCACCACTGTGCCCAGCAATTGTCACCACTATTCCATGCCATCAAATGTAGCCACTGTGCCATCAATTGTCACCGCTGTGCCCAGCAATTGTTGCCACTGTGCCCAGCAATTGTCACCACTGTGCCCATCATTGCAGCCCCTCCTGTGCCCCATGTCCCAGTCTAAAGTCCCTGTCTGTGGGAAGGTGTGTTGTTGATGCTTGGTACAGTACCTTCCATGCCAGCAGGATATCCATGATCGCCATCAGCAGGCAGGGTCTTTTCTTGTTTTGGATGGAAACAGTGCTCCTTCCAGAGGATCTGTTTGTTGTGAGATGGAGTGGTCCCTGGCCACCTGCACCTTTAGCCGTCCTCATTTTCTGCCCCCAGTCAGCCTGTCCTCTGAGCACATAGGTGGGGGCAAAGAGCAGAGGGGAGTGGAGATCACAGGGGTGGGGAGCAGAGAGCAATGGGGGCTTGAGGGCACTGGCGGGGAACAAAAAGAACAGGGGTGGAGAGCACGGGAGGCTAAGGGGGTGATTGGAGACCACTAAGGGGTATCTTGAGAGCACTAGGGGGGCAAAAAGGAACAGGGCTGGAGAGCACGGGGGCTGGAGAGCACTGGGGGTACAAAGAGCAGTGGGGAGTGGAGAGCAATGGGGGGAGCTTGAGAGCACCAGTGGGGGCCAGAAATAACATTGGGGGGAGAGGACACCGGAGTGGAGAGCACTGGAGGGTGTGGAGAACAGGGGTGGAGAGCACTGGGGGGGGGGGGGAGAACAGGGGTGGAGAGCACTGGGGGAGAACAGGGGTAGAGAGCACTGAGGGGGAATGTGGAGAACAGGGGGGGAGAGCACTGGGGTAGAACAGGGGTAGAGAGCACTGGGGGGTGGAGAGAACAGGGGTGGAGAGTGCTGGGGGGAGAACAGGGGTAGAGAGCACGGGGGTGGAGAGCACTGGGGGGGGGCACTGGGATGGTGGCTGGAGAAGGATGGGGGGATCAGAGGGGGCAGAAAAACAGGGGTAGAGAGAACTGTGGGGGGGCTGGAGAGTGTGGTGGGGGAGAACACTGGGGGAAGCTTCAAGGAGAACCTGATAGGAGGAGAAGCAGGGGGGCTGCATATAGATTAATTGAGATGTCTATATTCCTCCATACAGCCACAGAATGCTTGATTCTCCTCCTCTCCCTCCTGCAAGCATTCAGCGGCTGTATGGAGGAATATAGACAGCTCAATTCCTCTATATGCAGCCTATATGTGATCCGGCTCCTATTAAGCACCTCTGGCTGGCTGTGCGGCCGCCATGACATCTCCTGTGTATCCTCACTGAGCTGGTCTGCCTGGGTCTGTGTTTGACGACAACGCAGTAACACGGTCCCGCCCCCCTAGACTGGCTCGTGTGATAGGCTGAACACTGATTCTATCTACTATCACATGAGCCGGTCTAGGGGGGCGGGACCGTGTTACTGCTTCATCGCCGAACACAGACCCAGCCAGCCGAGCCCAGCAAGCTCTGTGATGATGATACACAGGAGAGAGAGGACAGAGAGCACTGCAGCCCCGCAACTCAAACTGGCCACATTACAGGCAGCCTACCAGGATTTCTCCCAATCTCCCGATCTCCCGATAGGCCAGTCCGGCACTGACCATAATATAATGTCAGCAAAAAAATAATGTCAGCAAAAAAACCCACAAAAAAAACATTTTTTTTTTTATCCGGATGGTGTCACCCCTCTAAGGGTGTCACCAGGGTGCGGACCGCACCCCCCTAGCAACGCCTCTGCTTTTTGCATTTTGCAGATTTGCACTACAGAACGTGTTCCCATAGGAAACCATGTTAAATGGACTGTAGTGCAAATCTGTAAAATGCAAAAAGCACTAAAACTGCATAGGTGTGAATCCAGCCTTAAAAAGGAAAGTCCTAAACCCCACTTTGTCCCTATGCTTTAATACAAAACGTGTGTTCCTTGTATGATAAAACAGCCAGCTCAGACACAGGTGTTGCAGAGGTGATTGCTGCAAGGAATCCTACCTAATTTCTGAAAAAGGCACTTTCTGAAGCATCTTTCTTTACCCATCAATGCAACCTCATCAGTGCCTATAAGTGCAGCCTCACCAGTGCCCATCAATGCAGCCTAATCTGTGGCCATAAATGCAGCCTCATCAGTGCATGGACATCAGAGAGAGGAGAGCTGGTCGGATCACATAGAGTGGGAATAAAGGGAATGGGTCACCACAAGCATTCATTCACTACAAAGAATGTGATAAGAAATGTAAAATCACAATCAGGGCGGCTAAGACGCACAGCGGGAAGACACGAAGACACAAGAGACACATAGCGGAAGAAAGTAAATATAATCCAATTTTTTTAAATATATATTAACAGTAAAAAGACAAAATCGGAGCACATTGCACACTTAAAAGATGATGGCTACAGATGACACAAAGAAGGCAACTGTACTAAATGCCTTCTTCTCCACAGTTTTTACACAGGAAAAAGAAGGCTTTACCGACACCGCCTGTAGTGTTAGTGACGCAACACATCACATACCCACATGGCTAACAGAGGCTAGAGTCAATGAAAGACTCAAAAAACGTAACACAAATAAATCACCAGGACCAGATGGCTTACACCCATGAGTCCTCAGAGAACTCACAGTCAAGTTATAGCCAGGCCATTGTTCCTAATCTTTGAGAACAGCATACAGTACTGACCGGATTGTTACCAGCTGATTGGAGAAAAGCCAATGTGGTACCAATATAAAAAGGGCAGAGACAAATTCCTGGGAATAATAGGCCAGTCAGCATAACATCAATCGTGGGTAAGTTATTGGAGGAGATGATTAGGGATTATATCCAAAGCTTTACTGAGGAGAAGAATACCATTAGTGTTAATCAGCATGAGTTTATGAGAGGACGTTCCTGTCAGACTAATCTACTAACATTTTACGAGGAAGTGAGCAGCCATCTAGATATGGGTTGGTCTGCTGATGTGGTAAATCTGGACTTTGACCCTAGGGTTTGTGGTCTGGAGTGGTGAGTGGGTTACCCCAAGGTTCTGTCTTGGGACCAATTCTATTCAACATATTCTTAAATGATATAGAGTATGGGATAACTAATTTGGTCTTAGGGCCAGATTCTCAAAAGAGATACGACGGTGTATCGCAGGAAACACAGTCGTATCTCTGTTTTTTTTACTGGGTATGTATGCGTGTGATTCATAGAATCACTTACGCATAGATACAGTGAAGATCCGACAGGTAGATGTAATTACTTCTCTGGCTGCTAGGTGGCCTTCTCATATGCCTATGCAAATGAGCCTAATACGCCGATTCCCGAATGTTTTCACGCCGCCCCGTCGTCGTTTACGTTGCTTCTGTAAGCGTAAGGTCACCCCTGCTTTATGAGGGGTAACCTTACGGAGTTCCGTCGTATGCCATGTTAAGTATGGCGTCGGGACAGCGTCGTCTTTTTTCGTAGGTTACGTCATTTTACTAAGTCGTTCGCGAATAGGGCATTGCATAAGTGACGATCACGTCGTTTTCACGCCGGTTTCAACAACGTTTTCCGACGTGAGCTGGAGCATGCGCACTGGGCTTTTTTCCCGGCTGGCGCATGCGCAGTTCGATCGACGCGGGGGCGCGCTTAATTTAAATACAAGCCGCCCCCTTTGAATTACGCGGCCTTACGCCGGGCCATTTACACTACGCAGCCGCAACTTACGGAGCAAGTGCTTTGGGAATACGGCACTTGCTCTGTTAAGTTGCGGCGGCGTAGTGTAAATGGCTTACGCTACGCCATCGGCCATTCTACGTGAATCTGGCCCTTAGTCTTTGCGGATGACACAAAGATAAGCAGAGTAATAAACTTGCATCGGGACATCAGGAATTTTGCAGAAAGACCTGAACATAAAAGAGTGGGCAAACAAATAAAAGGCAAATGAGGTTTAATGTGGGGAAACGTAAAATATGCACTTGAGGTAAAAAAACATTAATGAAAAATATTCCCTATATGGTGAACAGCTGGGAGAATAAAGGATGGAGAAAGATCTAGGGGTACTAATAGATGACATATTGAGCAACAGCATGCAGTGCCAAGCTGCAGCTACCAAAGCAGGCAAAATATTAGCATGCATAAAAAAAGGGGATATACTCCAGGGACAAAACTATAATTCTGCCACTCTATAAAGCTCTGGGAAGACCTTATCTGGAGTTCACCATTCAGTTCTGCTCACCAGTCCTCTGTAAGGATGTGCTGGAGCTAGAGAGAGTCCAGAACAGGGAAACAAAACTTATAAGGGGACAGGAGGACCTGAATTACGAGGAACGCCTGCAAACACTACATTTATACTTTCTGGAGAAAATACGCTTGAGAGGGGACATGATAGCGATCTAAAAATATCTCAATGGGTATCCCAGCAGAGGAAATAAACGATTCAGTCCTAGGGAGTGTAAAAAGACATGGGGCCACACAATGAGACTGGAGGAGAAGCAGTTTAATCTTAAACAGTATAGGGTGTTCTTCACTGTTAGGGCAATAAGGAGGTGGAACTTTCTCCCACAATTGGTGGTGGATGCAGGGAGCATAGATATCTTTAAAAGACTCTAAGTTATACATCTTAAAGGACACAACATACAGGGATATGGGAACTCAGCATAGACACTGATGCGTGCACCTACACAGGAGGAACTAGATGGACTTTTGTCTTTTTTTCAGCCTCATGCCGTGTGGTGGTGGTACGATGTGGACATGTTTCCCATCGATTGCCCCTCTGCAGTTGGGAAAGTCCCACCGGTCGGCAAATTGGGAAGCCATTTTTTTCGGATGGAATTTTGTCTCAAACTTGTGTTGCATACACACAGTCACACAAAATTTGGACTGTCAGGAACGCAGTGACGTGCAACACTACAACGAGCCGAGAAAAATTAAGTTCAATGCTTCCGAGCATGCGTCCAAATGATTCTGAGCATGCATGTTTTTTCGTGCGCCAGAATTGCATACAGTCAATCGGAATTCCCGACAAGAACTTGATGGGGCCTACACACGGTCGGAATTTTCGACCAAAAGCTCACATCTGACTTTTCTTGTCGGAACTTCTGATCGTGTGTACGCGGCATTACAGACTATGTAACTATGTGTGTAAGTGTAAAAATGGAAGTGTAAAAAATGAAAGATACATCAAGGCACTTAAAAACCCTCCAAAAAGAGCCCACACTCACGTAAATGTATATGAATATGTAAAAGCAACATTAATTCATCAGTTTAGAGTTATGTTTAACTCTAAAATTATGACGTGTAAGGACTTTTAAACATACACAATTTTAAGGCTTGACATGTTGGGTACGTATTTACTTAGCGCAACCTATTCATGGAGTAGTGATAAATTATTCTTACTCTGAATGGTCTAAGGTTATTAGTTGTGTACCCCAAGGTTCAGTGTTGGGACCCTTACTTTTTAATATATTTATAAATGATATTGGGTCTGGGTATAAAAGTACCATTTCTGTCTTTGCAGATGACACCAAGCTATGCAGTGGAATAAAGTCCTTACAGGATGTCTCAAACATACAAGCCAAGCTCAAGGCACTGTTAAGTTGGAATATTGTTATAAATGCAAAGTTATGCACTTGGGGGCTGCAAATATGCATGCATAATACATATTAGGGGGGAGTACAACTGGAGCAATCAGTGGTGGAAAAGGATCTGGGTATTCTGGTAGCTCATAAGCTTAAGAAAATCCTGCAATGCCAAGCTGTTTCAAAACCAAGCAAAATCATTTTTTGTATGAACCACTAGCCGACCAGCCGCTGCAGTTTTACGGCGGCAGGTTGGCTTGACTGCGGAAAATCACATATTATTATGTAATTTCGCATTTCAGCCAATAGGAGCAAGAAACGGGAGCTGTGGGTATGAACCCCGGTCCTGTCAGGGGGAGAAATTACTGATCGCATGTTCATACAATGTATGAACAGTGATCTGTCATTTCCCCTAGTCAGTCCCACCCCCCTTCAGTTAGAACACACCTAGGGAACATAATTAACCACTTCCTCGCCTCCTAGTGTTAACCCCTTCCCTGCCAGTTGAATTTTTACAGTAATCAATGCATTTTTATAGCACTGATTGCTATAAAAATGCCAATGGTCCCAAAAATGTGTCAAAAGTGTCCGATGTGTCCACCATAAGGTCGCAGTACCGATAAAAATCGCAGATCGCTGCCATTACTAGTAAAAAAAAGAAATATTAATAAAAATGCCATAAAACTACCCCCTATTTTGTAGACGCTATAACTTTTGCGCAAACCTATCAATAAACGCTTATTGCGATTTTTTTATGAAAAATATGTAGAAGAATACGTATCGGCCTAAACTGAGGAAAAAACTTTTTTATATATATATATATTTTTGGGGGATATTTATTACAGCAAAAAGTAAAAAATATTGAATTTTTTTCAAAATTGTCGCTCTATTTTTGTTTATAGCGCAAAAAATTAGAACCGGAGAGGTGATCAAATACCACCAAAAGAAAGCTCTATTTGTAGGTAAAAAGGACGTCAATTTTGTTTGGGAGACAAGTCGCATAACTGCGCAATTGTCAGTTAAAGGGACGCAGTGCCGAATCACAAAAAGTGGCCTGGTCATTGACCAGCAAAATGGTCCGGGGCTGAAGTGGTTAAAAGAGGCATTGCCTGCAGAGAGAGAGAGAAAGAGAGAGATAATTTTGTCCCTGTACAAATCCTTGCTAGGAGTAACTCAGCTATGAGGAAAGATTAGAACTGGATGTATTATCTCTTGAAAAAGAGGAGATAAAGGAGGGATATGATCAACATGCATAAAGACATAAGTATATATATAGTGAACTGAGAGCAGAGTTAAGGTCATCACAGAGGACAAGGGGGCAATATTTACATCTGGAGAAAAAGAGGTTTTACCTCCAAATATGGAAAGGTTTCTTCACAGTAAGAGCTGTAAATATATGGTATAAACTAGCTCAAGAGCTGGTTCTGGCCAGCTCAGTAGATTGTTTTAAAAAATGCCTGCATTCTTTCCTAAATGCACATAATATAACAGGATACTAATATTTATAGGTAAAATTGATCCAGGTTTTTATTTTTTACATTGCCTCAGCAAACAAAATTTTCTCAAGTTAGCGCTGGGATTTACTAAGAAAACACACATAAAAAGATCATAAACATATATGCATATTTTATTTGGTAATTAACCAACTGACACACATCAAAGGACTGCTTTATTCCCAGTTCTCTTTGAAAACGATTATTGTTTTGCAGATGACACAAGTCTTTCGTTTGGCATAAGAGGTCAATTACGTATTTTGACACGCAGTATTCAGTTACAAGCTTATGGCAATCAATTGTCAAAATGCATTCATAGAGATGTCAGATTTCTAAAAGTGATATTTTTCCTGTCATTTTCCACAAAAAATACACCATTATGAATTGTTTTAAACAATCATTTTTGAATTTTTTTAAATAGTTTAACATTTTAAACTGTTCTTTTCTTCTACTTTGTGTGCATAAATGCTGGCAAATCAAGGAGTTTTGTCACAATAGCTCTCAGCTCCTTGTAATGTATGTATAGTTATTATCACGTATACTTTCCATTTGATAATAACTATTAGCTCTCCATGTCCTTCTATATGTCTGAAATGTCACCGTTGCAGTCCTTACAAGAAAAAAGCATATCGGAAAATTCTGCGGGGACACAAAGGTTTATGAGACATACAGCGAACATGATCTGTGCAAGTTCATTATTTTTTTGCTTCCTTTAACAGAAAAAATAAAGGTATCTCTAACACCTAAGCTAGTCCTAACACTTAACTATTATGCCGCGTACACACGATCGGATTTTCCGACAGCAAAAGTCAGATGTGAGCTTTTGAACTTAAATTTTTACTGTGTGTATGCTCCATCGGACTTTTGCTGTCGGAATTTCCACCAACAAAAGATTGAGAGCTGGTTCTCAAATTTTCAGACGGAAAAAATTCCTATTGGAAATTAAGATCGTCTGTACGCAATTCCGACGTGCAAAAAAAACCCATGCATGCTTAGAATCAAGTACGAGACGGAAACGATCGGTCCGGTAAAACTATCGTTCGTAATGGAGACAAATGGGAGTCCTTCAACATTCTCCTCAGAAGGTGGCAATGCCAAGCCATCACTTTGGAGCCGTCTGGAAAACTCTGTCTGGGCAAAGACTTCACTATCCGACATCTGGCCATTCTTCTCCACTTCCACATATAAAAACTCATATGTTGCCGACACCACCGCCATCAACATGATACTATTGAACCCCTTATAATTAAAATAGTTTGAACCCGAATGTGGTGGTGGTACGATGTGGACATGTTTCCCATCGATTGCTCCTCTGCAGTTGGGAAAGTCCCACCGGTCAGCAAATTGGGAAGCCACAATTTGCCATTCCTGTGGCATTGAAGGAAACTGTGGAGTAAAATTAGGAAAAAAATTGTACTTTTGCACATAACAATGCCAGCAGATTAGACACACGCGTTCTTGGCCAACATCAGTATAACATTTATTTTAAAGTGTATTTAAAGACAAAAATATAAGGTCCACTTATCGGATTCCTCACCCCCTCTGATGGCCCATTGTAAAATATTTAAGGGGGTTCTAAATAAGTTTGGGACCTCCAAAAAAAGCCTCTGGCATTCTGTGTGAATTTAATGAGAACAATAAAATTTGTACACATTATAGGGGGGGGTCTAAATTCGTTTGGGACCCCAAAAAAAGCCTCTGGCACTCCGCCTGAATTTAAGGACAACAACAACATTTTTACACATTTCCGGGGTGTTTAGGGTAAAGCACTACAATGGAGCTCACAAATTACAATGTTAAGTGACTAGGCTAGGTGTGCATGGGCCCAGGATAGCATGCTGGAGAGGTCAGTAAAGGCAAATATGCATGTAGGCCAAAAAAGGAGCATTAAAGCTTACAGCATGCATGGGGACAACGGGGACATTCACAGCATATTACAATCATGGTAATTGGAGAATGATGAAAGAAATAGATACATTAGCATACATTAAATACATAGAATGTGATGTTAAAGGAGAAAACTTACCTTATTGTAGTCCTTCTGAAGGACTTGTATGATGGCAGAACAGGTCTCTGGAATAATGATCCCCAGAGCCTGGGGGGAGATGCCTGTCGTGAACTTGAGGTCCAGTAGACTTCTCCCTGTCGCCAAGTAGCGCAACGTGGTGACTAGCCTTTGCTCGGCAGTGATGGCTTGCCACATACAGGTATCCTGCTTCGTTATAAAGCCAACAGACGGTAAAAAACGGGGTCCTTCATCCGGAGATAATTCCTAAATTCATCAGGATTATTCTCCTGGATCTCCCGCAGAAAAGGCATATGCGAGAATTGGTCACACTGGAGCAACCAATTCTTCGTCCATGAACTCCTCCCCACCCAACACCAAGCCCCCGCACAGCACAAACTCTACGATGAGTACGTACCCGCAACTTGACTAGAAAACGGTTGGCTGGTCAGAACGCACTGAAGAACAGAAAGGCCTATGAAGAAATTACCTGAAAATAATAAACGAGCGGACAAGAACGCACTGAAAACCAGATACGAACAGACTACACGCACTGAAAAACAGATACAAACCCACAAGCACAAACTGAACAGCAGAAACGGTCTGAAAAGCATGAAGGCCAAAAAGCACAAATCGTCTCTCATCAAACTTCTACTAACACGAGATTAGCAGAAGGAGCCCAAAGGATGTCAGACTCGGAATGGAATTTTCATTTTATAGTGCCGTTGTACATCACCGTGTTCTTTACGGGCGGAATTTGGTGTGACCGTGTGTATGCAAGACAAGCTTGAGTGGAATTCTGTCAGAAAAACCATCCAAGGTTCTTCCGATGAAAAATCCGATCGTGTGTACGTGGCATTACCCTAGCTTCTTAATTTAGCATTTAACCTCCCCTAAAACCTAACCCTTAATAAATCCCCAAATCCCTGACTCTATCACTTACCTTACATGACCTTAAACTAGGTCCGAATACAAAACATACCCCTTTTTCGATATACTCACTTCATCCTGCATGAGGCATGACTTCATTTGGATGTTGGTGGCAAAAGAAGAAGCCCTATGCGAGCATTAAAGTTACAGCTGAGAGCCTACACAGGGCTTTGGGCCCTTTGCCTTCATTTTATAGACTTATGGGTGCCAGAGCAATCAGTCAGCATGCACTAATACTGTCATTTAGGAGTAGGGCGATGAGTAGTTTTCTTCTTTTATCTAAAAGCACCGGGTATTTCTTTCTACTACTGGTAGCAAAACTGACTGCAGTATGTGCAGCTGGGATGGGCACGGTGAAGGACTGGGAAAATTTTGCACAGGCAATTAACACAACAATCTGGTCTTTCAACATTAAAGAAAAAGTGTGGGAATCTAAAATTAAATACATACTAAATTCGTACTTACATGCTGCAGCATCGGTCTGATGCTGAAATTTGTCTCCCATGGTTCTAAGCCAGAGAACAGAGTGATCATCTGACTGCTGATTGTTTACTGTAAGTCACCAGCTCTCTATGGCCCTCCAGTGCTCACTGGTGAGCCGGGCTGGAGAGGGGACAGGAGCGGCTGGCTCAAGTCTAAACTGGGAGAAGATGTCTATACAGCACCCAGCAGCTTTATTACCCACAGTACGGATCTCGTCTACAAGAGCAACAGTCAAATAAACCTAATTTTATTATATTTATGTATTTTAAACCTTTACTTACTGTATAAAACTCATGTTTCACAAATAAACATTTAATATAAGGTGTCACAGATCCTTATGGATTTTCTAAAAAATGAGAGTGCAGCAGGTGCTGAAGAATAGTGATTACTATTATTATTATTATTATTATTATAATACAGTATATCTCCCATTACTGATCGCATACACCCCTATATGCACAGTTCTAATATTGCATTAAAGGACTGCTAGAACTGTAAATATCCTCCACCGCCAGCTTGTGAGGGACAAGGTGTGACCCTTTGCTTGCCTTTATCTGGCCCTTGGGGTACTATTCCTCATACTGAAACCAACAATGGGGCAATATTCCATCCACTGACACTAATGGTGGGGCACAAATCCCCTCACATTAACAATTGCCACTATTCCTCCCACTAATACCAACGATGGAGCACTACTTCCGTTAAAGCAGGGCATTTTCTACTCACTGGCCCCAGTCCTTCAAGTTTGAAGTACTATAAAGTGGACCCTTGTTTACAAAGTTTGAAGTCCCCTGTTCTAAATTGCAAAACTCCATGCTATGTGCTGTAGATTACAAGATTACAGTTTGTTACGTACTTTTGCTGTCACACTTCATACACTATGGGGTTGATTTACCAAAGGCAAATAAATAATGCACTTTGCAAGTGCAATTGCACTCATTTTCCCCAGAGCTTGGTAAATGGGGTAAAGTTCTGCTGATTTCCATTATCCAGTCATGTGCAAGCAAAAGTACTTAAATTTTCCTTTTTCACAAGTGCAGCTTCACCAATTTCACTAAGATCTGGAGAAATGAGTACAACTGAACTTGCAAAGTCTATTTTCCTTTAGTAAATCAACCCAAGAAACATAACAAAAACATTGCTAGACGCCCATATCAAAAGTATGCAATAAAAGACTATTATATTGCATACTTTTGTATATCGATATGCGCCGCGTAAGTGTAAAGATGCGCCGTAGTATCTCTGCGCCTTACCCACCAAACTAGATACGCCATAAAACGGGCTTCCTCCGACCAACTTAACTTTCCTACGCCAGCGTATCGTATGCGCATTTGTTCGCTTGGCGTCGTACGTCCGGCGCGAAGATATTCCTACAAATAGCTGCTTTATCTTTACTCCTGACGGCCACAGGTCAGCAGGAGAGCAGTTAGAGCAGCAGCGTTACCGACGAAAAAAGCAAGCTGAGCAACCACACTTGCAGGACAACACCTCTGTCTGCCAACATGCCAGGGGCAGCCGTGGTCCTAGCACTACTGATGGGTCCCCCGGTACGGAGGAGACTGGCACGTGAGAGGATATACCACACGCGCATGAGCCTCTTTGGCATGGGTGATGAGGAGGTGAATCTTCCGATTCAGCCCAGATGCAATCCTGGAACTAACCACAACCCTGCAGGATGACATCACCAGCAAGACACACCGCTCCCAAGCAGTGCAGCCACTGGTGAAGGTACTGGCAACACTCCATTTCCTTGCCAGTGGATCATTCCAGCGTACAAGTGGAGTGGTGGCTGGGATGTCACAATCAACCATGAGCAGATGTGTGCACCAGGTTGTCCCTGCAATCCTCAGACGCATGTCCCACCACATCATCAGACCCACCACTGAGGACCTGCGGCAGAAGGCAATGACAGATTTCTACAGCATTGCCGGATTTCTATGCACCGTGGGGGCCATTGATTGCACACATGTGGCACTACAGCCCCCCAGTGCCACAGAGCACATATACCGCAATCTGAAGCATTGGCATTCCATCAACGTACAGGTGATAGCCGATGCCCAACGCCTATTGCACGTCCATGCCAAACACCCTGGATCCAGCCATGACAGCTTCATATACCGTCAAAGCCCCATCCCAATGGAATTCGAGCAGAACGTGTACAAGGACAGCTGGTTGGTTGGTGAGTGACATGGGAGTCAGGCATGACTGTCCGACCCCATGATGCAGACATCACAAGGGGCACATGCACTACTAACATCCTCCTGTCTTTTCCCCTCCAGGTGACTCTGCATATGCACTGGGACCCCATCTCATGACTCCTTTCCTGAACCCCCAAACCAGAGGAGAGAGGAGATACAATCAGGGCTGCCATCAGGAATTATGGGGCCCCTTACACAGCTTCAGGCATGGGCCCCCTGGAGAACCGGGAGGGGGGGGTGCTGAAATTGAGAAGCGGGGGGGGGGGGGGGGGTCTGCTGCGAATTGAGAAGCGGGGGGGCCTTTACAAAAAAAGAAGAAATAAAGAAAAATGTATATAAAAAAGGGGGTAGCCATCCGCGGCCCTGGGAACTTCTGGTACCTTTAATAAAAAGAAAAAGAGAGAAGAAAAATATATACATATACATATATATATATATATATATATATATATATATATATATGTTTTTTAAAGGGTGGTTAATATCTGGGGCCCTGGGGACCTCTGGCCCTTTAATAAAAAAATAAAATAAAAATATATTAAAAAATATTTTTTTTATCAAAAATACATTTAAAAAAGAGGGGGTTGCCACCTGGGGCCCTGGGGACATCCAGGCCCTTGGTGACCTCCAGACCTCTAAAAAATATTAAAATAAAAAAAATTGGCCCTTTAATAAAAAATGTGATAAAAATATATTAAACACATATATATTTTTATAAAAAATAAATAAAAAAAGAGGGGGTTGCCATCTGGGGCCCTATATATATATATTTTTTTTTTAATAAAAAATCTGGGGCCCTGGGGGCCTCTGGCCCTTGGGGACCTCCGGACCTCTAAAAAAAAGAAAAGAAAAAAAATTGGCCCTTTAATAAAAAATAAAATAAAAATATCTTAAAAATATATATTTTTATAAAAAATAAATAAAAAAAGAGGGGGTTGCCATCTGGGGCCCTGGGGACATCCGGACCCCTAACAAATAATAAAAGAAAAATAATTGGCCCTTTAATAAAAAATAAAATAAAAATATATTAAAAATTATATATTTTTATAAAAAATAAATAAAAAAAGAGGGGGTTGCCACATGGGGCCCTGGGGACCTCCGGACCCCTAAAAAATAATAATAAAAAAATTGGCCCTAAAAAAAAAAAAAAAAAAAAAAAAAATTCAGGGGGTTCCCATCCGGGCCCCTGGGGACCCCCGGGCCCCTTACAGGTGTAATGCCTGTACCCCCCTGATGGCGGCCCTGGATACAATGCGGCACATATCCAAACCCGGGCAGTGGTGGAGCAAACATTTGGGCTCCTGAAGTCCCGTTTCCGATGCCTGGATAAGTCTGGGGGGACCCTGTTGTATTCCCCTACCTTTGTGTGTCAGATCATCGGTGCATGTTGTGTGCTGCACAACTATGCCATGAGAAAGGGCCTGCAGATTGACATACGTGATGACCTGACCCCCGACCCACACAGTCCCCACCTGCCAGAGGCTACCCCGTCTGCTGAGGCAAGAGCAGTCAGGAGGGTCCTCGCGGTAGGCACCTTTGGACAATAAACAAATACATTGATCACACAGACAATGCACGCATGCATACCACTGAGGTCCCTAGATTACACACACCACATCCACATCACATTGGATTAGCCCAAGTCCAACATGCAGGACTTGGGAGCAGCAACGCCGCGCCAAGGCTCCAATGATGTCGCTGTCCATTCATACTACATTCACACGGGGATAACTTCTCCCCAACTACCGAGGGTGACACCCCTTACTGGCAGGAGTGCCACCCCCACATTCACACAACATTCACACAGTAGCCTGCACTACTGACCATGTGCAGTTTGTATAAAAAAAAAAGCTCATAACCTGAGCATAATGAAAACAAAAAGCTCATAACCTGAGCATAATAAAAACAAAAAGCTCATAACCTGAGCATTATAAAAACAAAAAGCTCATAACCTGAGCATAATTACAAAATGAAGAAAAAAAAGAGCAACCAAAAAAAGCCATCATTTTGCCTGACAGGGGGCTCCTTCTAGTGGGCCCTCTCTGGCTCCTCAGCTGCCTGGAGGGAGTGGGTGGGGGGACATCTGGAGGTGGCTGATCCCCAGGTAGGCCACTCCTGGCAGGTGTGGCCTGCATGCCCTCCAAGGCCACAGCTATCCGGCTGAGGAAGGAGTTGGTCTGGTCCTGCATCCTCAGCTGCCGGGTCACCTGATATTGGTGGGCCCGCTGCCTCTGCCTCCCCTGGTCCCGGATTGCAGCTGTGTTGGCCTGCACGGCAGCAGTAAGGTGCCGAACATCAGCCTGCACCTCCCCAGGCTGGTCACCACTGCAGCGCAGTTGCAGCTGATGTCCTGCACTGCCTCTGTCATGTGTCCCATGGAGGCCAGGCTGCCAGCCACACGGTCCAGGTGGCCAGCTATCTCCCCCATCTGCTGGGTCTGCCTGGCCTGGTCCCTCGCCATTTGGTCATGGACCACGTCAGTCGCCTTCCTGGGGCCAGGAGATGGTAGTCCCCGGGAGGATGGAGTCACCCTTGAGGGGCTTCCTATGATGGGAGAGGGGATCTGAGAGGGCCCTGCTGAAGGGGAGGACTCCTCCAAAAATAAAAGAAACTCCTGCTCAGAAACGACCGGCTCTTCAACCACCTCAGCAGATGAGGTGTGGGAAATCCCCTCCACCTAGGTGTCTTCAGTGCCCAGGGGGTCGGGCTCAGGATGCAGTTGGGGGGATGGGGTGGAATGGCTGCCGGCAGATGATGGCCCAGCTCCGTCATCTGTGGATGACACAAAGCATACACATGTTGGTGGTCCCACACACTTGGCACATGTACCCTCCCCCCCCACATGCAACACACCAAATAGGGGATAAAAAACACTTACCTGTCCTGGAGCCTTCCTCCACAGAATCATAGCCCTGTACCCCCTCCAACTGCTCCCTCTCCAGGCAGTGGGCGACCACCTCCTCCTCCGTGGTCAGGCTGACCGCACATGGGGGTCCACCCCCCGTGCCCCTCTCATGCCTCCTAATGGTGGCCACCTTGCCCCGGATTTTGCGCCTCACATCATTTATTTTTTTGGAGATGTCAGCAGCAGTCCGGGTCGAATAGCCCAAACTGTTCACCCTGGCAGCAATGGACTACAGGATGGCCTGCTTCCTGTCCCGGTTTGTCTGGCGACTTTCACTGCCATGGAGAAAGACATTGTAGGTCTCCATAGCCGAGATGACTGTTGACAACTCCTCTGTCTGCGGGGAACGGGAGCAGCCATCTCAGAGCAAAAGTAACTTCCCTGGGGGGGGACCGGATATACTTTTGCGCCGGAATGGCGCATCTGCAGCCAAATTTATACGTGCGACGAAAGACGATGCGTCAACGTTTCCCAGGAAGTGGTGCCGACGGAAGTTGTGAGCATGTGCACAGGGAAGCGAGAAGAGCCGACGTCACTGCGCATGCTCCGTAAATGATGCGCCGTATTTAAGTCTCTGCGCTGGGCTCCGCCCATTATTTACATATGGTCACACCCACTTCCACTTACGTCGGGTTGCGCCATCGCATTTTCGTTAAGCCGGCGCAAAGTAAGGAGCAAGTGCGTAACGTATATGCGCTGCGCTACGCCGGAAAAAATATGCGCCCATCTACATGAATCTGGCCCTATATTTCCTGCAAACGGATATAATAAACCAACTAATTAAAAAAAAAATAGTATGATGGTCAAATGTTTTTGTAGATATACAAGTCTGTCATCCTTATCCTCTTTTCACTGCTTGGTAAACCACTGACCCCAAACAAGCAAGTGCATCTGCACCTGTCTCGGCACTTTACTGGCTGTGTGATTTTTCAAGGTCCCTGACTCACTAAAAGCCTGAGATGAGAAATTTCTTGGTACCCATAATAACTAATTTGCTTCCTTAATTCATATTCAAACCTAGGCTGTAAAAATAAAAGACGGAAATTTAGTGACTGCCATGGGTTACAAGAAATTTAGCACACTTTTCATGCTTTGGGCCCTTGAAGTAAGGGTGAGGATGACAATTTGAGCCTTCAAAAATAAATGTACATTTTTCTATCCTGAACGGATTTTTTATTGGACGATGTGATTTTGCCCTATACTTTGGATATGATCAGTTTGTAGTTTATTTTGAAGTTAATTTCAGACCTTCAAGTATTGCAGTTATCTTAGAACTTTGCCTGGAGGAAGTTGAACATAGTAACAGAACAAAAAAACTAGAACAATGACACCACCCGTAGTGCCAAAGCTGTGAGCGGCACAGATGTTCCACAACCAAATGTTTTGAAATAGAATCTCTTTTGTGGTATTAGAGAGCAATCTTTTCAAGCCTGGATAACTTCCTGTGGTTGAGCACAATTAAAAAATGATCAGTGGTTTGAAAACATCTGTGTTCATTATAGTTTGCTTGGCTATTATTTTTTACTGTACAATAATGGCTTGAAGACCTGAAGCGAAAGATGCAATTGTTCTATTACTTAAGATATCACACAGAAAAGATTAGTTCAAGTTCAAAAAGTTCACCCTTAAAAAAAACAAAAAACAGGACCCCTGACACATCAGAAAAACAGCAATAGTACCTGCTTTTGATAGTAGTGGTTACTAACATTTACTGGACTTATTTTGTAATGCTAAAGATGTTTCAATGCTCATCCAAACAGCTTCTTCGGCGCTAATGAGTGTAAGGCTCCTTACACACGGAGCGGTCCGTTTTTCGGTCCGCTCCGTGTGTCCGTCAGCTCAGCGGGGGGTCTCCGCTGAGCTGTCGGGCGGACGGGGCGGTCCATGCACACTGTGCAGGGACCGTCCCGTCTCTCCTCCGCTCTCCCCTATGGGGAGTCGGATGGAAACGGACCGTCTGTCCGTTTGCATCCGATCCGTTTGGCCGGACGGAAGAAAAATAGGACATTCTTCCGTCCGCAAAAACGGATGCGGATCAGGCGGACGTTAGCGGATGCATCATCTGCTAACGGATCCGCTCCCATAGGGACCCATTACAAGTCCGTAAACGAACTTGTAATGAGCGGACCGTTCGTCCGCTAGTGTGAAAGGGCCCTTAAGACTGTGCCTTAGTGCACTTAGTCAGCTTAATCCAATCACCATCACCTGCAACACTGAGCTGAGATGGTAACAACTAACAAAGTGGGTATTTATAAATTATTCACAGAACTATTCATCCTGTAAAACTGAATATACATTTGTGTAGCTGGCCAGCTAGAACCTGTCCTAGGTAGCTAATATAACCTACATGTATATACAGCTAAACCTGCTAAGAACCTAATGTAGAGCACATGTTTATATGTGAGAGACAAAGGCAGAGTTATATACAGACAAACCCGCAGCAAGGGGGAACCTTAGGCGCAGGGTCCCATGACTGGGGAACACTGAGGGAAGCGCACACAATAGGGGGGAAGTGATGCAGCATTAGTCCGGCCCGGGGGGCGGGGTTTCACGCCACGAGGGGGGCCACATAAATAGGAGCAGGGGGCGGGGCTGGTCATTCGGGCGCCATCACAGGAACAGGCAGCAGGCTGTTTTTCATCAGCCATGAATCGCCTTGAGGAGCTAGTGGAGCGGCTCAGAGCGGCGGCCAGGGTCAACGGAGAGGAATGGTATGAGCAGCAGCTGGGACTTTTGTTTGCTGACCCGGGGGAGGGTACGTCCCGCGACCCCCCCCTCCCGCCCCCCCCTCGCCGCGGCGGCCCAGGCGTTCCAGGCCCCCCACCAGGTACAGCCCTGAGGGACCTTCTGTGGGCTCTCAGAGGGGAATCAGCCCCCACTCGGCCCCTCCGGGGGGTAAAAAACGACCATCATCTGGGGCTTCAGGGGAGGCGGGGAAAAAACCGAGGCAGAAAGGACGCGCAGGTCGGCGGGTGGCATCCCCGTCTCCTGCCAGATCAGACCGGGAGGCTTCTGGAGCGGTGGCGCGGGCGGGTGATCCACGGCGGGGGAGATCGGTGGGTGCGGCTGGTAGCTCGGCGGCCAGAGCGGCTACAGCTAGCCGGGGGAGAAGCGGAGGTCCGGGACGAGGTGACGGCGTCGGTGCGGGAGCGGCCCCTGAGGGATCCCAGGGGGCTCTGCGGGGGAGATCGGTGGACCCGGTGCGGCCTGTTCAAGGGGCTTCTGGAGTGTCGTCGGGCATTGGCGCGGCCTTGTCGATGGGCTCTGCGTCCCTTGCTGGTCAAGGGGACCAACGTTCGGAAGGTGAAGTTTCGGACACGGACTCGGAGGGTCCAGAGGAAGTCGCAGGCCCGTCAGGGCGCCAGCTGGGATCTGGAGCATCGGCCGGTCGGACAGCTTCCGCTGGGCAACGGGGTAAGTCTTCTTCTCAAACTTTTTCTGTTATGTCTCCTTCTCCTCCCCCCCCCCTCCTCCTCCACCCCCTCCCCATGTCGCCCCTCTCGGGGGTCCTTTGCTGGGCGGGGTTTTTCCTTCTGGTCCTCTTCCGCTGTACGGGGTGTCCCAGCCCGCGTTGGGGGGGGGCCCATGACCCGGGGGCATTTCTGCTGCAGCAGTTGTTGTCATCTTTGTTGTCTGGTTGTCGGGCGCTGGCTGGCGGGGCACCTGCTGCCCCCCCTCCGGCCGCCACGGTGCCTCCTACGGCTGCGTGGTTGGTTCCGCCTGCGCGGGGTTCAGCGGTCAGGGGGTCTGCGGCTGTTCCCGCGTCCAGTTCAGTGGGGGTCCCCCTGGGTGGTCCTGTCGGGACAGGGGGGTTGCCCCCCCCTGACTGGCAGGCGGGCTCGGGAGTCATGGCCCAGTCGGCCGTGGCGCCCCCGCCATCGCTTGCTCCCCCAACTTCTGACGGTGCTGCTGCGGGGGTGACCCCTCCCGGGGCGTCTCCAAGTGGGGCTGTTGTGGGCCCCCACAGCGGGGGTGACGGCGGACGGGGTTAGGTTGTCTGACGCGGCCCGGTGCAAAGTGTACCTTTGCTATGAAGCGCCGTTGGGGGCTCATTTGAGGGCGGAGGTGAAGGAGCGGATTTGGAAGGGGGAGTATGTGGAAATTTTTTCCCTGCTCCCCCTTGAGAAGTTCAATCTCGACAAGGTGAAGCCTGACGAGAGTAAGAAAGAGAAAGAGGAAAAACGGCGGTATCGCCTGATTCCTCGTATTTTTGCGAACTGGGCCCAGGCATTCTACATTCTGGCTAGCGTGATCGGAGAGAGGGAGCCGGACCAGTGCACTGGTTTGTTTTGTTACATTGATTCGATTAGCGAGGCGCAGAAGGTGTACGGTGGGGGGGCGTGGCTGCGCTACGATGAGCTGTTTCGTCAGAAAAAAGCGGTTCGGCCGGAGATTCGGTGGAACCAGAAGGATATCGCCCTGTGGATGAGGCTGATGACTCAGGCCAGGGTGGCGCCGCAGCCCTTTCGGGAGGGGGCCGGAGGTGGGCGGGCCTCCTCACCGCCGGCCGAAAAACGTAAGGGTTTCTGTTGGCAGTACAACGAGGGCTCCTGTAAGTTTGGGGGCTCCTGTTGTTTCCGGCATGAGTGCTCTGGTTGCGGGGGAACCCATCCCTTGTCAAAGTGTTTTAAGAAGGGGAGGAAGCCCGGGGACAATGGAAAAAGGGAGGACGCCGGTACGGGTGGAAAAGATGGCGCCGTACCTAAGTAGGTACCCGAACAGGGTAGCCGCTCGGGCGCTGTGGTTGGGCTTTAAGGATGGTTTCCCGATTCCTAGTGATTTGGGTACGGTTCCTCCTTTGGCGGCCAACCTTAAGTCAGCAATTAACCATCCGGAGGTGGTGACTGAAAAGCTCCGGAAGGAGGTGGGTTTGGGCAGGATGGCGGGGCCATTTGAGGCCCCGCCCATGGGGGATTTGGTGGTGTCACCGCTGGGGGTGGTTCCTAAGCGGGAACCGAAACAGTTTCGTCTCATCCACCACTTGTCGTACCCGAAAGGTGGGTCAGTGAACGATGCCATTGATCCGGCGTTGTGTACCGTGTGCTATGCGTCATTTGATGAGGCGGTGCGTTGGGTCCAACGGTTCGGGAAGGGGGCTTTGATGGCCAAGACCGATATTGAATCGGCCTTTCGGCTATTGCCGGTGCATCCGGCTAGTGTGCGGTTGCTGGGTTGTTGTTGGGAGGGTCAGTATTTTGTGGACCTGTGTTTGCCCATGGGCTGCGCCATCTCGTGTTCGTACTTCGAGATGTTCAGTTCATTTTTGGAATGGGTGGTTCGGGACCTGTCGGGTTTGGCATCGGTTTTGCACTATCTGGACGATTTCTTGGTGGTAGGACCGCCGGGTGATCGGGCTTGTCTGATTTTGCTCACCACCATTCAGCATGTGTTCAGGGTGTTTGGGGTCCCTTTGGCCCAGGAGAAGACTGAGGGTCCGGTGACAGAGCTCAAATTCCTGGGCATTGTCATTGATTCGGTCAGGATGGAATGCCGGCTGCCGGAAGATAAGCTGGCGGATTTGCGAGAGTCGGTTTCTGCGGCGGCACGCAGTGGGCGGATCACACTTCGTGATCTGCAGTCATTGTTGGGCAAGCTTAACTTTGCCTGCAGGATAATGCCTATGGGCAGAGTGTTTTGTCGGCGACTGGCGGCTGCCACGGCGGGCGTTAAGGCGCCTCATCATTTCGTGCGGTTGAGCGGTGAGCACAGGGAGGACCTGAAGGTGTGGAGTTCCTTTCTGGAGCTCTACAATGGGCGATCCATGTGGCTGGCTCCGGTGGTCTCGGCAAGCGAATTGACCTTGTTCACGGATGCGGCTGGGTCGGTAGGATTCTCGGCTTATTTCCAAGGTAGATGGTGTGCTGGGAGGTGGCCAGAGCGTCTCCGGGAGTCCCCGCTGATCAGGAACTTGATGCTGTTGGAGTTATTTCCGATAGTGGTGGCGGTGGAGTTGTGGGGAACGGAGTTCAGGAACCGGAGGGTGCGTTTTCACTGCGACAATTTGGGCGTGGTGCAGGCTATTTCTTCATTGACGGCATCGTCTATGCCAGTGGTTCGCTTGTTGCGAGCCCTGGTCTTAAAATGCTTGGCTCTAAATGTTGTGGTGAGTGCTGTACACATTCCCGGGGTCAATAATGAGGTGGCTGATGCGCTCTCTCGTTTGCAGAGGGACAGGTTCCGTCGGCTGGCTCCGGAGGCGGATCAGACGGGGGTTCCGTGCCCCAGTGGCTTGTGGGACCTCGTATGGGATCGGTGATGGAGTTGGTCCGGAGGTCAGTGGCTGATTCCACCTGGATATCGTACGAGCGGGTGTGGCGAGAATGGCGCAGTTTGATGAGTGAGCTGGGGGTGGGACCTTCTGACGAGGATCGTTTGCACGCCTTATTGTATTTTTTGGGCAGGTGTAGTGAAGAGGGGGTTTCAGTGGCTTCTTTGAACGCAAAAATGTCAGGGTTGGCATTTCTGTTTCAGTTGACTGGAGTGGAAGACGTTACCAAGGCATTCGTGGTTCGCAAGGCTTTGCGGGGTTACAGAAGGGGTCGAGTCCGTCCGGACTCCAGGAGGCCGGTTTCGCTTCACATGTTGGAGGTGTTGGTAGGGGGATTGGGTTCGGTGTGTTCGTCACCTTTTGAGGCCAGTTTGTTTAGGGTGGCTTTTGTCTTGGCCTTTTTCGGGGCGTTGAAGGTTGGGGAACTGGTCAGCCCTTCTAAGAATAGTCCAGGTGGTTTGCTCGTGTCCGACGTGGAGGTTCTTCCCGAGTCGGTTACGTTGATTGTTCGCAGGTCAAAAACCGACCAGGTGGGCAAGGGTGCCAGGGTGATCCTGGGTAGGGTCCCGGGGCTAGGGGTTTGTCCTAAGAGGTTGTTCGGGAATGGTTGGGCTTGCGCCCGCTGGGGGCGGGCCCGCTTCTTGTTCATGCGGATGGGCTACCTTTGACCAGGTACCAATTTGGGGCGGTCTTTAAGCGTAGTTTGGTGGCGGGTGGTTTTGGTGCGGTGGAGTATTCTTCCCATTCCTTTTGGATTGGGGCAGCGACTGAGGCCTCGCGGTGGGGCTTGAGCGATGAGGTCCTGCAGCGGATCGGCCGCTGGGAGTCCCGCCGGTTCAGACTGTATGTGAGACCGCAGCTTTGTGAGGGGTGGGAGTTCAACGTCCTTTCTTTTCCTGTTTGTCAGTGTCCTCTTGTCTCGGGGTTCAGTCTTTGGGGGTTGTCGGCTCTGGGTTAATTTTTGTTCTGGTGTGTACCGTTCTTTTGTTTTCAGGCGCGGTCTGCTTGATCTGGATCCTGGGGCACTCCTATGTGCATTGGGGGGCGAAGAGGGCCCTGGTCAGGAGGGACGGCAGGCAGATGGGTTTCTCTCGGGATGAGGCTGTTGTCCGTTGGATTGGCATCCCTGGCATGCTATGGTCCAGGGTGGTCCCGGAGGTTCAGCATTATGCTAGGCTGGACAGGGCCCCGGACGTGCTACTGCTGCATGTCGGGGGCAACGACTTGTGCGTCAGGGCCTCCCGAGACCTTATTCGGGACGTCAAATGGGATTTTATGCGCTTACGTAGCGCATTCCCAGACACCCTGGTCGTTTGGTCGGAGATGGTAGGGAGGGTGGCCTGGAGGGGCGCTCGGTCGGTGGATAGGGTTAATTGGGCTAGGATCAAGGCTAATAAAGCCATTTCAAAGTTTGTCGCCCGTCAAGGGGGGTTGGTGGTTCGCCATCGGGAGTTGGAGAGGGAGTTCCCCCTTTTTCTTAGGGGGGATGGGGTGCATTTGACACCGGTGGGTACGGACATGTGGGTCCTGGGGCTCCAGGAAGGGTTACAACGGGCCTTAGGGCTGTGGCGGGCCGCACACGTGTGAGGTATCACCGTATGCGGCGGTGGCATTGGTGTTGGGGGTTCCTGAGTATTGGGGTAGGAGTTGGGGCCTGTCATGGGATGGGCACCTTCCCTATTCCGGTTAGGTGGGGGATACTGGCAATCGGGCTGAAGAGAAATGAAGGAGGAAGGGATGGCCTCTTGAGCTTATGACGCGCGGCTAGAGGCCCGGACAATTTTTTACATGGAGGACAGTCCATTGCTTGCACTTGGTATTTCTCTTTAACTCAGGAACCTCAGTGTCTACAGTGTTTTAGTTTGGTTAATTTATTCGGTTAAATAATTTTTTGTAAATGTTGAAGGAAAAGTTTATATGTTTATTTTTATAGTTAAATGTTTGGTAAAGAAAATATGTTTTATACACCTTTTGGATTTAATAAATGGGGCCTTTATTGGCCATTTAATCCAGCAGGTGTCGAGTTTTTATTTAGAGGGGGTTATAGATGGGGGGTTGGTTTCCAGCGCACACTAGTAATACACCAGTCAAGACAAACCCGCAGCAAGGGGGAACCTTAGGCGCAGGGTCCCATGACTGGGGAACACTGAGGGAAGCGCACACAATAGGGGGGAAGTGATGCAGCATTAGTCCGGCCCGGGGGGCGGGGTTTCACGCCACGAGGGGGACCACATAAATAGGAGCAGGGGGCGGGGCTGGTCATTCGGGCGCCATCACAGGAACAGGCAGCAGGCTGTTTTTCCCTCCCTCCCTCCCTGGGGAAGTGTCTGGTATGGGTGTGTGTTTTTTCATTTTCTTTTTGTTTTGCAGGTGGTTTGGCATTGGTGTTGGGGGTTCCTGAGTATTGGGGTAGGAGTTGGGGCCTGTCATGGGATGGGCACCTTCCCTATTCCGGTTAGGTGGGGGATACTGGCAATCGGGCTGAAGAGAAATGAAGGAGGAAGGGATGGCCTCTTGAGCTTATGACGCGCGGCTAGAGGCCCGGACAATTTTTTACATGGAGGACAGCCCATTGCTTGCACTTGGTATTTCTCTTTAACTCAGGAACCTCAGTGTCTACAGTGTCTACAGTGTCTACAGTGTTTTAGTTTGGTTAATTTATTCGGTTAAATATTTTTTTGTAAATGTTGAAGGAAAAGTTTATATGTTTATTTTTATAGTTAAATGTTTGGTAAAGAAAATATGTTTTATACACCTTTTGGATTTAATAAATGGGGCCTTTATTGGCCATTTAATCCAGCAGGTGTCGAGTTTTTATTTAGAGGGGGTTATAGATGGGGGGTTGGTTTCCAGCGCACACTAGTAATACACCAGTCATGTGATTTTGTGTTTGGATGTTATATAACAGTTGTATGTTGTGTTCACTGAAGCAAAAAAAAATGCCTTTAAGAATCATTTGTTTTAAGGTTGTCCCGATACCACTTTTTTAGGACCGAGTACAAGTACCGATACTTTTTTTCATGTACTCGCCAATACCGAATACCGATACTTTTTAAATGCAACCACATGTCCCCAAATGCAGCCATGGTCCATCTGAGTTCAGCCATGGTCCCTCTGAGTTCAGCCATGGTCCCTCTGAGTGCTCCGCACTCCACACCGCACTCAAAAAAAAAAAAAAGAAAAAAAAAAGTATTCTATTTAGGTATCGGGAGTATTCGCGCGAGTACAAGTACTAGCGCAAATACTCGGTATCGGTCCCGATACCGATACTAGTATTGGTATCGGGACAACCCTAATTTGTTTGTATGGCAGCAGTAGGTAGGCAATGACAGTTGAATTCATGCCAGAAAGCATAGAGTTAAGCTTTTGTGACTCATCAGAAGCCTTGGCCCAATCACAGCCAATCTCACATTGAGCAGAGTTTTGACCAATCACAGCCATCTTTACATCCATGCTGTCTGGGAGGTTCCCTTAGCACATGTGCTAGATTATTCCACACAGAGACAGAGCAACATGGAGACAGAGCAAAGCAGAACAGACATACAGAGATCAGTTTTATGGAAGCAAAGGGCAAAATAGGTATTTATACAGTTATATATATGTTCTTGTTGTAAATAGTGTGATTAGAACTGAATACTGATCTAGCTGTGTGTTCACTTGTAGTTCCACCATACCGAACCACTCATCATACCATACCTTCATACCTCCTAACCGAACAACTAAGTCACCAAACTAATTCACATATCTTCAAACCAAACTAAGCTAACCCTGCAAACCAAGTTACAAACCACAGTTATACCTTTCAGAGAAATCAGAGAATGCTTTGATACCTTACAGAGAGAGAGAGAGAGAGGGAGAGAGAGAGAGAGACAGAGAGAGAGAGAGAGAGAGAGTATAAATACTGAAGAAAGAAATATATCCACCATCTTATGTTAAATGATAAGATTGAATATTTGAACCACCATTTTCTGTTATTATTTATCACGTGTTTTTGTACATGGACTGTCTGCTGCAAAGCAGCAGTATTTTTTGATATGAAGAAAAATGAAGTTATTAAAGAAGTTATTTTAAGCATTTGGTGTGCTCTTTAAACCTACTGCTTCCATAGAACGTCAATAGAGGAATTTCAGAGTAATAGACAGTCTTGTTGGACTGAAAAGTCAGAGATATCACAATTCTTCCAATGCCACAGCGCATAAGGCACTTCATAGTGCTGCACCTGCCACAATTTGTTTTGGACGAATGAGATCAAACATGTATGTTATTACACTATTTTCACTCCAGATTGAAGGCTTTTCATAAAAAGAAAAAAAAAGAATAGAGTGAATCATGAAAATACTGCTTTATCACCACTAGATGGTCTGACCATAACAGTAAATATGTATTCCTTATGAATAACAGCCCCATCAAATGGTCAGAATATAGTATTTTTCAATTTGATCTGTAAAAATGAAAAATATTGGACCTGAAGAAAAAATAATGTAATTGTTTTTGCCACCATTCACACAGACGTACATGCAGTTTCAGTGGATGTAAAGGTCTTTTTTTTTAGATTAACTTTATTTTCTTTTGTAGCACTGACCCCAGAAGGAGCTGCTGGTTTGATTTGGGCCTGCACTCTACCAATAAACCCCACTAACTTGGCTCAATCCCCTTGGCACAGCTGTGATGCAATGCAATACAATACAATGTAAGACAGTACAAAATACCTGTATTGTTACCCCAGGATCCACTGACTGCACCTGGTGGGAGAAAAACAGTACACCACAACAACTGGATACTTAACCAGAGATATATTTTACTGTAGAATATGCAAAAAAGTGATTACAGTAATTGTGCTGTCATCCCAACACGACAGCAGACGACAGCACAATGGATTTCAATATAAACAATTTGAAATAACAGTGTATATATATATATATATATATATATATATATATATATATATATATATATATATACACATAGTGCCTTCGGCCCCCTTGAACTTCGCGCCCTTTTGCCACATTTCAGGCTTCAAACATAAATATAAATTATAAAATATAAAACTGTAATTTTTTGTGAAGAATCAACAACAAGTGGGACACAATCATGAAGTGGAACGAAATTTATTGGATATTTCAAACTTTTTTAACAAATAAAAAACTGAAAAATTGGGCGTGCAAAATTATTCAGCCCCCTTAAGTTAATACTTTGTAGCGCCACCTTTTGCTGCGATTACAGCTGTAAGTCGCTTGGGGTATGTCTCTATCAGTTTTGCACATCGAGAGACTGAAATTTTTGCCCATTCCACCGTGCAAAACAGCTCGAGCTCAGTGAGGTTGGATTGAGAGAGCATTTATGAACAGCGGTTTTCAGTTTCCTTCCACAGATTCTCGATTGGATTCAGGTCTGGACTTTGACTTGGCCATTCTAACACCTGGATATGTTTATTTGTGAACCATTCCATTGTAGATTTTGTTTTATGTTTTGGATCAATGTCTTGTTGGAAGACAAATCTCCATCCCAGTCTCAGGTCTTTTGCAGACTCCATCAGGTTTTCTTCCAGAATGGACCTGTATTGGGCTCCATCCATCTTCCCATCAATTTTAACCATCTTCCCTGTCCCTGCTCAAGAAAAACAGGCCCAAACCATAATGCTGCCACCACCATGCTTCACAGTGGGGATGGTGTGTTCAGGGTGATGAGCTGTGTTGCTTTTACGCCAAACATAACATTTTGCATTGTTGCCAAAAAGTTTGATTTTGGTTTCATCTAACCAGAGCACCTTCTTCCACAAGTTTAGTGTGTCTGCCAGGTGGCTTGTGGCAAACTTTAAACAACACTTGTTATGGATATCTTTAAAAAATGTCTTTCTTCTTGCAAATTTGTGCAGTATACGACTGATTGTTGTCCTATGGACAGAGTCTCCCACCTCAGCTGTAGATCTCTCCAGTTCATCCAGAGTGATCATGGGCCTCTTGGCTGCATCTCTGATCAGTCTTCTCCTTGTATGAGCTGAAAGTTTAGAAGGATGGCCAGGTCTTCGTAGATTTGCAGTGGTCTGATACTCCTTCCATTTCAATATCATCGCTTGCACAGTGCTCCTTGGGATGTTTAAAGCTTGGGAAATCTTTTTGTATCCAAATCCGGCTTTAAATTTCTCCACAACAGTATCTCGGACCTGCCTGGTGTGTTCCTTGTTCTTCATGATGCTCTCTGCGCTTTAAACAGACCTCTGAGACTATCACAGTGCAGGTGCATTTATACAGAGACTTGATTACACAGAGGTGGAATCTATTTATCATCATTAGTCATTTAGCTCAACATTGGATCATTCAGAGATCCTCACTGAACTTCTGGAGAGAGTTTGCTGCACTGAAAGTAAAGGGGCTAAATAATTTTGCACACCCAATTTTTCAGTTTTTTATTTGTTAAAAAAACTTTGAAATATCTAATAAATTTTGTTCCACTTCATGATTGTGTCCCACTTGTTGTTGATTCCTCACAAAAAATTACAGTTTTATATCTTTATGTTTGAAGCCTGAAATGTGGCAAAAGGTCGCAAAGTTCAAGGGGGCCCGAATACTTTCGCAAGGCACTATATATATATATATATATATATATATATATATATATATATATATATATATATATATATATATGTCTATACTTGGGAGCTCCCCCTACTTTATAAGCTATGTGTGAGATCTCACTTAAAGTACTTAGTCCTGGATCTTCTTTTCTTCGCTAGCTAAAGTGGCTCCTTGTGATTTGTAAACCACAGTTTTGGTGAGTTAAAATGAAGTGAAAATGCTCCTGGTGTAGCTGTGACAACTATTTTAACATTGCTTGAGACATCAAGGTAGATAGGCCTCAAGCCTTCTCAGTGTCAGTTGCTCTGCTCCTTCGTGGAACTATAATTTCCAGTGAGGCCTGTATATGAGTCTAACTGCATGTGAGATTTAAAAAACTGTGGGCCGTGACCCGCTCACCCACTGGATAGAGGCTCTGTATGGTAACTTTTGTCTGGTGACTGCAACTTGCTTCTCCGTCAGCTGGGCCAATCGCTTAGTTCAGCATCCCATCCTCCGATGCTCGAATAAGTGTCTCTGCAATTTGGCCACCGTCTCCCCACAGGTCCTCTCAGGCAGGCCACATGATTCCAAGAGACCTAAAATGGCTGCTCCGGCTTCTTTTATCTCCTACCCAGCATGGACTGCTCAAGAAGGTGTTCATGGGTAGGTCACCAAACCTCCTGGGTGAAAAAGGTCAGCCTCCTCCTCCCAAAACAACAGTCACTTCCTGTCTAGTCTTTTGTGCTTCTTTCAGGAAAAACATATCTGCATTACCAGTATTTGGTCACTAGCCACTTGCTTACTGGGCACATATACCCCCCTCCTGCCCAGGTGAAGTTTCAGCTTCCGGCACTGCGTCGCTTTAACTGACAATTGCGCGGTCGTGTGACGTGGCTCCCAAACAAAATTGACGTCCCTTTTTCCCCACAAGTAGAGCTTTCTTTTGGTGGTATTTGATCGCCTGTGCGGTTTTTATTTTTTGCGCTATAAACAAAAAAGAGCGTCAATTTTGAAAAAAAATACAATATTTTTTACTTGTTGCTATAATAAATATCCCAATTTAAAGAAAAAAAATTGTATTCTTCTACATATTTTTGGTAAAAAAAAAATCGCAATAAGCGACTGGTTTGCGCAAAAGTTATAGCGCTTACAAAATAGGGGACAGAATTATTATTTTTTATTATTTATTTTTTTACTAGAAATGGCGGCGATCTGCGATTTTTATTGGTACTGCGATGTTATGGCGGACACATCGGACACTTTTGACACATTTTTGGCGCCATTCACATTTATACTGCGATCAGTGCTATAAATATGCACTAATTGCTGTATAAATGTGACTGGCATTGAAGGGGTTAACACTAGGGGGTGAGGAAGGGGTTAAATGTATCCTAGGTGTGTTCTAACTGTGGGGGGAGGGGGGGGACCGATCTGTGTCCCTATGTACAAGGAACACAGATCGGTCTCCTCTTCTCCAGAGACAGGACGCTGTCTCTGTGTAAAAACGGTAATGAGAGATGATCTGTGAGATCATCTCTCATTCGCCGCACAGATCGCATCGCAAACGGCCACTCTGATTGGCCGTTCGCTGTGATCTGTGATTGGCTGTGTCCAAGGGACAAGGCAAACACAGGGCTTCCCCGCAGCGCGCTCTAGAGCGCGCGCTGGGAACGCCCAAAGGGGCGGCCGTCTTTTGACGGCATCTTGGATATTCAGACCCGCGCTGTAGCCGTCATTCGCTATACTGCGGGTCTGAAGTGGCTAGATGGCTCCAAATACTCAAACATAGCAATGTCCATAGACGTTTTATTAAAGTATACAAACACACATCAACATGGGAGAATATCAGCGCTACACTTTTTTTTAGATTCATACCCTTACGATTCATTCTTATTTTTGGTTTGTGGCTTCCCAGACTGGGATTTGTGGTAAAGCTTTGGGAATCCACCCATTTTCTAAAATGTGCTAGATAACTGTGGGTTAAGTCAAACAAAGTGCATGCCACCTCCGGGGCTTATCTCTTTTATTTAAAAATGACAGCATTACTGAGCACTGGGAGCACAGCCATCGCTATACTCAAAGCGATTTGGCAAGAGCGATGCTGCTTTCTCACACAGCAGTTTCTCTAACTGCTCCTCCCCCTGAGACATGACCTTGTACATTCTAAAGACCTAAAGACAAACTAAGTACCTGGGTATATCCAGGCAAATGTAGTGACAAATGTAAAGACCGGTACACTGTGAAGATAAGACAACCCCTCAACAAATGGATGGCTCAAGAACGGAGGGTGAACTCTGCAGGTTAGGACAAAGCAGCTGTCTTTCCAAACCTTACATTGACCCCATGAACTTAACAAAAAATTAAAATAAATGGGTTCAAGGCCACACTTGCAAAAGGAGGAGTCATACTAACCTTTTGAACTAACAGACCAAACTGTTTGAAAAACTTGATGTTTTGTGAGCTCTAGGTGTATAAAGACTTATTGTTTTTGGTTAGTACAGTACCTTAGGGTCACCCTGAAATGAGGCTCAAAACCTTGGAGTGGAATGACACAATATATTGAGAATATGAATACTCAAAAAGAACATGCTACTATGGGATATATGTGGAATAAGCTTTGACATATACCGTTTAAAATATCAAACAATATAGTAGGAGTGCCACCTTAAGTTCTGAAAAGGTCAGCACAAATTGTAACTTTCCCCACTGAAAATGAACAGCTGTATACCAGGAAGTATATTTTTAATAAAACAGAGTTTGCCAAGCTTTGATGCAACAGTCCAGTGAGTCATTTCCCCCGTAATGGGGAGATTGTGATGAAGCATGAAGGGTGGGTTGTGGAGGCTGTAACTGCTTGCCGACCAGTGCACGACTATATACGTCGACAGCATGGCTTGGACAGGCAGGACGTACCTGTACGTCCCCTTTAAGATCGCAGCATTGTGGACGCGCCGCCGCAAGCTTAGTGAGCCTGACCGCGGGTCCCGCAATCCTCTCACGGTGAGTTAGAATGCTTTGCCTAGTGACAATGACAGTGATCACCGTTTCCTGTAATCGGAAGCGGTGATCACTGTCTTGTCACGTGTAGCCCATCCCCCCTACGGTAAGAATCACTCACTAGGGCACACTTAACCCCTACAGCGCCACCTAGTGGTTAACCCCTTCACTGCCAGTGCAATTTTCACAGTAATCAGTGCATTTTTATAGCACTGATCGCTGTAAAAAATGACAATGGTCCCAAAAATGTGGCAAAAGTGTCCGATGTGTCTGCCATAATGTCGCAGTCATGATAAAAATCGCTGATCGCCGCCAGCCATTACTAGTAAAAAAAAATATTAATAAAAATGCTATAAAACTATCCCCTATTTTGTAAACGCTATAACTTTTGCGCCAGAGCCAAGGTCACCTGCATGCATGCATGGAAGTGATGTCTGGCCTTTCACCCAGCTGGAGCTTGTGAACCCGAAAGGAAGACCAGGTGAATGTGATAGCTCTGTGCCAGAGGGATCCACTTTACAGGTAAGTCTGTCATAAGGTACTAGTATGTGGTGCATACTAGAACCTTATGACTTAACCCTGCAGGGAGCCCAGTTATAATGTCTTTCAATGGCGGTTTACTACTGCATTAATCAACCTGCACATTTAGGTTACAATGAACCTTGTTATATTTACAATAGGTAACATGATACAGGGGATCAGAAGGATTATTCATTTGTATACATCTATTTATATATATATTTGTTAGAAGATTTTAGAAGAAATAATAACATTTTTTTTTTTTTTTTTTTTTATGTCATGAGCCCCATATAAGGAAGGTGAAAGAAGGGTCATAATAACTTCATCTGTTTCCCAACTTTTAATGAATCCCCTATCCTTAACTACTACAAATGAAATATTTGCTAAGCTATAAACCAAAGAACCAAAGATGCCACTAAGATGAGTCAACAAGATAAACACTACAGATTAGGGTTGTCCCGATACCACTTTTTTAGGACCGAGTACAAGTACCGATACTTTTTTTCAAGTAGTCGCCGATACCGAATACCGATACTTTTTTTAAACGTGTCCCCAAATGCAGCCATGTCCCCCCACATATTGCAGCCATGTCCCCCCACATATTGCAGCCATGTCATGTCCCCCACATATGCAGCCATGTCATGTCCCCCACATATGCAGCCATGTCATGTCCCCCCACATATGCAGCCATGTCATGTCCCCCCACATATGCAGCCATGTCATGTCCCCCCACATATGCAGCCATGTCATGTCCCCCCACATATGCAGCCATGTCATGTCCCCCCACATATGCAGCCATGTCATGCCCCCCCACATATTGCAGCCATGTCATGTCCCCCCACATATTGCAGCCATGTCATGTCCCCCCACATATGCAGTCATGTCCCCCCACTTATTGCAGCCATGTCATGTCCCCCCACATATTGCAGCCATGTCATGTCCCCCCACATATGCAGCCATGTCATGTCCCCCCACATATGCAGTCATGTCCCCCACATATGCAGCCATGTCATGTCCCCCACATATGCAGCCATGTCATGTCCCCCCACATATGCAGCCATGTCATGTCCCCCCACATATGCAGTCATGTCCCCCCACATATGCAGCCATGTCATGTCCCCCCACATATGCAGCCATGTCCTGTGCCCCATATTGCAGCCATGTAATGTCCCCCATACCTCCCCAGCCGCCGCCGCTGCTGCAGGGTTAATCCCCGTGTAACACATACCCGCGGCGCCATGTAAAGACACGCGATTGGTCGGATCCGTCCAATCGCGAGCAAGGGGGGAGTGTCTATGGACGTATCCGTGTATAGACACTCCCCCTTGCTCGCGATTGGACGGATCCGTCCAATCGCGTGTCTATACATGGCGCCGCGTGTATTACATGTTTACAAGGTGCACGGGATTAGCGGCGGTCGGCGGCGGGCGTTGTGCGGCAGGCGATTTGCGGTGAGCGGCGCGTGGCGAACGGCGGGGGGGGAAGTATTCTATTTTGGTATCGGGGGTATTTGCGGGAGTACAAGTACTCCCGCAAATACTCGGAATCGGTCCCGATACCGATACTGGTATCGGTATCGGGACAACCCTACTGGTCATTTAATAAATGACATGTGGAATGTGGAAGACAAAGAACATAAAAAGGCCTGATGGTATAATTTTCTTTGTAATGAATTTCAACTTCAAAATACCCAACAAGGGAAGGATATATCAGAGTCCCAATCCAGTTTAAAAGAAAAGGAATGTGAGGTAGGAAAACTCACTAAAAAAATTTATGAGGCCAATGATAAGGCAGATCGTTATCACAATTTCAGACTGAAACTGAAAGATGAGATAGCACTTGTGCGAGCATATGATGAAATAAACCAGGCTAGAAATCTCAGATTAAATGAAAAGTGTGAACAATTAAAAGAAGAGCTGGAGAGTTATAGACAAGAAAAGTGTCCCCTGGTGAAAGTTGCAGAGTAGTAGGCATTGGAAAATTAGAAAGAGAAGTGTATCAGCTGAGTTCAGGACAGGAATTACTAATTAAACAATTAGTAGAATTAAAAGAACAAGCAAAGTTCTTGCCCCAGGGTATTGCTCCTATGCCTAACCCTAAAATTGAGTGGTCTCGCAAAAATCCCAGATCTGTCTCTCAGTCTGAAGGTTATGGGTTAAAGAGTGGGGAGGAATCAGAAAGGGAGCCCATCTACTATCCCAAACCATCTGGAAAGCACAGGGGGTAGGAATGGAACTACCATATAAGGGCAAGTATAATCAGTTTTATCCAGGTTCAGAGGAAAAGACATGCAACTCTAAACAAGACGCCTTCAAAATAATTACCTTTTTGAAAAGTGCCACCCCGGTCTTAATAAAGAAGGGATCCATGTATATCACTGACCACATTGAAGCCTATGAAAATACCCTCTCAGTTTTGGGCCTGGATAATGACCAGTCTAGGATTAATTTACTTGCCATGGGTATTTGAAACCAAATACCATAGATTCTGTGAATCTTTAAAAAGGTCTGTATGGTACTTCATGGCAAGAAATTAAACACAGCTGTCATCTAGAATTTGGCCCGTACAAAAACGTTACCACGGCTAGAGTGGCTATATACAATCTGAGATATACCAATCATCAAAGCCCCAATTAATTTCTGGCTGTGCTTAAAAGTGCTTACCAGAATACTTGGTAAAGGAGAGTAACATTTTGAACTCTATCCAACAGACTGGTGAATAGAAAGAAAGGCCTGAACCTATAACTAAATTTGTGGCTAAAACTCATATAGCTCCTCAATCTTTACATTTTAAAACCAAGAATAAGACATATGCTGATATAGTCAAAGGATATATGCCACATGGTTTCCCCCAAGGAAGACCAGATACCCCACCAGTCAGAAGGGGGAGCAGAGGCCACCTTTCAGAGGGGCAGCACAAAGGCCATCTTTATCCTCCAAAGGGAACCAGATCCAAGGTTTAGGAGAAACTATAGTCATTTTTCTTTATAACCGGTTTAATTTGCCCCGGGGACCTACACACACAGGTAAATAAGGATCCACCACACGTTTGGACACCCCAAAATCCCTGGGAGGATAGGGATCAACTAAGGCCCAGACCACCACTCCAGAACCAAGACAGTGATTCTGACAGGGATATGTCTGATCAGGCTGAGTTAAAAATCCCCAGAAATTACAGAAACCAGGTTCCACAGCACCATTTCTAATAGGCCTGTGAGCAACATGGAAACCAAAACGGATTGAATTGTTGATATGTTAAACAGTTTAATTGCTGCACGGAACCTGAATAACCCTTCTTTAGGAGCAAATCATATGGCAAATCCTCTTGGCTGGCCACAGAGCTTTTGAAGTGTCCATGTTAAAATAAATCCAAGGCATGCACTGAGTAAAAGCATAGGGGGCAGAGGTTCTAACACCATTTTTTCCCCAGGTCACAGTAATGAGGATGCTGAAATCACTAACTGGGGATCTTGGTCATTAGATATTAATCACCCTTCTATTTTTCAGTGTTTACTTCATTCTTCTGACATCGCTCAAAAAAGCCCAGTTCTAAGAAGTCACCGAAGACAGTAATTCCAGTGAAAGATTGAATCCTAAAGGCACTAATGAGTCATCAGCATAAGGTAGTTTGATTGCCTCAAATGAGTTGTATTGACACCCCAAAGGAGGGTGATCTTATTTATTTTATTCCTCCCAAGTACAAAGACTGTAATGTGACTGTAATGTCAAATGTTTCATTACTGACAGTAAGTATGTCACATGTAAAACTGAAATGTTCTGATGATTTTATTGTTCCAGAATCACTGCATTTAAGCTCTAAAATGATTCTGAAGAGTGAAATTCAGTTATTAGTGTTTGGTGTTTAAAAGTCCTCATGTTAATGAGTCCCAGAGCTATACCTCCTTTAGCAACAGTATCATACATTGTTTTGCCATCCAGAGTGGTGAGGTAAAGGACAGATCATACAATGAAATAAAGGGAGGCTCCAAGGAAGCCCAGGATACCAGCTTGTCACTGAGATCTTAAACACAGGTTATGTTAGTGAAAATCATATATATCTTTTCTCATGGAATCCATTTTCCTTTAAAGCGCTAAGTGTCCATGAATCAATCAGCAGACCCGAGAGTCTGATGTGTGTGAATCATTCAGAGAATGGACCATGTGGGGGATACAGGGACATCACTAATGGGCAGTCTAGCAGAACAGACCCGTCAGGATGGCCAAGATCAAAGTTACCGGAGTGATCCATTTCCCACCAACAGATGGATGATGGCCCTGAGACGCACACATTCATTGGAAACCCATCTTTCTCCAAAGGAATTATTGACAGGTGTCGACACCCCTTTAAACATGACATACTGACAGTTCTGAACCTTTTCAAGCAAGACTTACAGGGCCTGAATTAAGCCATATTTTTTCATGATTTTTGTACAAATTCAATCATAGTTATTGTGGTGACATAAAAAAGGATTTTTAATAAACAGCTTACCTGTAAAATCCTTTTCTTGAAGTACATCACGGGACACAGAGCGCATAGCCATTACACTTGGGTTATATGGGTACCTTCAGGTGTGGACACTGGTGTAATCAATTTCACAGGAAGTTTCCTCCCTATATAACCCCCTCCCACTGGGAGTGCTTCAGTTTTGTAGCAAGCAATTCCTCCGAGGTTACACAATGTTCCCCAAAAGAGGGGTGGGAGCTCTGTGTCCCGTGATGTACTTCAAGAAAAGGATTTTACAGGTAAGCTGTTTATTAAAAATCCTTTTTTCTTTATCGTACATCACCGGACACAGAGCGCATAGCCATTACACTTGGGATGTCCTAAAGCAATGCTCTATGAAGGGAGGGAGACCGTAAGGCCAAGAATAGCCAAACAAAAAAATTATCAGGAAGTAAAGTAACTCCACCAACAGAGAAAAGGGGGCGTGACCCGGATCAGAGGATTCTATACTGCTGCCCGTAGGACCGCCTGCCCAAATGCTGCGTCCGTACCCTTTGCAACGTCCAACTTATAACATTTAGTAAACGTATGTACGGAAGACCAGGTTGCCGCCTTGCAAACCTGTGCCATAGAGATCTGATGGTGTGCCGCCCAGGAGGCACTCATGGCCCTCGTAGAATGGGCTTTAACTGATAAGGGAGGTGGAACGCGCTTCAGACCATAGGCCTGAAAAATCAGCTGTTTAATCCACCTAGCCAAGGAAGACTTGGCAGCCGGCTGACCCTTCTTGGGGCCATCCGGAAGAACAAAAAGCACATCTATTTTCCGAATCTTCTCTGTAGCCTTGAGATAGACCCTCATGGTTCGAACCACGTCCAAAGTATGAAGCAGTCTTTCCTCTCTGGACTGGGAAGTAGGAAAGAAGGATGGTAGGACTAGGTCCTGATTCAAGTGAAAACTGGATATGACCTTAGGAAGGAAATAAGGTTGAGGCCGCAGAACCACTCTGTCCTTATGCAGAATAAGGTATGGCTCCCTGCATGACAAGGCTGCCAGCTCGGAAACACTTCTGGCCGAAGCCATAGCCACCAAGAAAACCAACTTTCGGGTTAGTAGCACAAGAGGGATTTCTGTCAGAGGTTCAAACGGCTGCCTTTGTAAAGCTGACAAGACCAGATTTAAATTCCAGGGGCAGAGGGGAGCTCTAATAGGGGGATTCACATGCAAGACCCCCTGCAAGAAGGTTTTCATAAGTGAATGGGTGGCCAAGGGTCTTTGAAACCATATCGATAAAGCCGACACCTGCCCCTTTAGAGTACTAAGAGCCAACCCTTTGTCAACGCCAACCTGGATGAATCGCAAGATCTTGTCAATAAAAAACTTTCGAGGATGCCATTTTTGAGACTCGCACCACTCCACATAGGCTCTCCAGACTCTGTAATAAATATTTCTGGAGACCGGTTTCCTAGCCTGAATCAACGTAGATATGACCTGATCTGAGAGGCCTGCCCTTAAGAATTAGGGATTCAGCCGCCAAGCCGTCAAATTTAGCTGCTGTGAAGCAGGGTGGCAGATTGGGCCCTGAGACAGCAGATCTGGGCTCAGGGGGAGCGGCCACGGCGCCCCGACCGACATCTTCACGATGAGTGCGTACCAAGCCCTCCTGGGCCAGGCTGGGGCCACCAGGATCACAGGCCTGCGCTCCACCCTGATCCTCCGTAGAAGGCGGGGAATCATCTGCAGTGGAGGGAACGCATACAGAAGAGAAAACTGGTGCCAAGGGCAAACCAACGCATTGGTCCCGTAGGCCGAGGGATCCCTGGCTCGGGATATGAATTTGTCCAACTTTTTGTTGGATCTCGTTGCCATAATGTCCACATCTGGGACTCCGAATCTTTGGCAAATCTCTTGGAATACCTGGGGGTGAAAAGACCACTCCCCTGGGAGCAACTGTTGACGACTCAAAAAATCTGCTTGAGAATTGTCTATCCCTGGGATGAACACCGCCGAGATGCAGGGTACATGGGCTTCGGCCCATAAGAAAATCAGGTTTACTTCTCTTTGGGCTGCTGGGCTCCTCGTGCCCCCCTGGTGGTTTATGTATGCCACCGCCGTGGCGTTGTCGGACTGTATCCTTACTGGCAGACCCTGAAGGGGGAGAGTCCAGGCGATCAGTCCAGCCGAGCAGCTCTGATCTCCAGGATATTGATGGGAAGCAGTTTTTCTGCCTCCGACCACTGCCCTTGCTGGGTCTGTCCTTCTAGAACTGCCCCCCAACCTGACAGGCTGGCATCCGTGGCTACTATCTTCCACGTGATGGGGCAAAAGGATTTCCCCTTTGACAAATTTTGAGGGACCAGCCACCAAAACAGGCTGCGCCGGACTCCTGGGGAGAGCACTAATGGACGATCTAACGCCTGAATGGACTTGTTCCACGCAGAGAGAATGGCTGCCTGAAGATATCTGGTATGGATCTGGGCGTAGGGCACTGCCTCGAAGGCGGCCACCATCTTCCCCAGCAGTCGCATACATAGGCGAATAGTCGGCCTCTTCTTGCCTAAGATCACTTGAACTGCTTGAGTTATTGATCTGACCTTTGCTTGAGGTAAAAATATCCTCTGGCAGTCTGTATCTAGCCGAAGGCCTAGATATTCCAACTGCTTTGTGGGTTTCAATATCGATTTTTCTTGGTTCACAATCCACCCGAATTCCTCTAGATGCTGAACTGTGCGAACTACTGCCTGATTGAGGCTGGAAGCTGAGCTGTTGATAACCAGAAGATCGTCCAGGTATGCCAGGACCAAAATGCCTTCTGTCCTTAGGACGGCTAGCACCGGGGCTAACACCTTTGTGAATACCCGCGGAGCTGTTGCCAACCCGAAAGGGAGGGCTACGAACTGGTAATGACGGTGATTTATCATAAAACGAAGAAACTTGTGATGTGCCGGGTAGATCGGCACGTGCAGATACGCATCCCTTATGTCTATAGATGCTAGAAAGTCGTCTTGATGTAGGCTGGCTGCCACCGAACGTATGGACTCCATACGAAAGGTCTGAATCTTTAGAAAGCGATTTAGGCGTTTGAGGTCTAAGATAGGCCTGACGTCGCCATTGGGCTTTGGTATTATGAAAAGGTTGGAGTAGAATCCCAGACCCCATTCCTGGGTTGGTACTTCTACAATTACTCCTTGGAGCAAGAGACGATCCAATGCTTTTACAAGAGAGGCCCTCTTTAATGGGTCGCTTGGAAGACTTGACCCCTGAAAATGCGAAGGGGGGACTTCCCGAAACTCTAGCTTGTAGCCCGTGGCTACCACGGACATTACCCAAGAGTCGGGAATTCTGGCCTTCCACACTTCGGAAAACCGAAGCCTTCCCCCCACCCAAGAGAGTGGGGGCGCCCCTTCATGAATCTGACTTGAGGACTAGTTTAACCGGCTTGCGAGACCATGGCCTCTTGCCTGCCGTGGCTTGTCCTTGTGGGCGGCTATTAAATGCTGAACGCCCGGGAGGCCGTCGATACTGACGGGAAGTTGAAGGGGCCGAGCCTGCGAAGGCCTGTCGCTTAAACGCGGGCCCACGCGATCTTTTCTTGACAGGCAAGAAAGAACTTTTACCACTTGATATGGTCTGGATATATTTATCTAGGTCTTCACCGAATAGTATCCCCCCATGAAAGGGAAATCCTGCTAAAAGCCTTTTGCAGGGTGCCTCTGCTGACCAGTTTTTCAGCCACAAAAGGCGACGCATATGAACCAACAGCAGAGATAAACGGGACGCCTGTTGAACGGAGTCCTTAATAGCATCTACTGCAAAGCAGAGAGCCCTTGGGAGGTCAGCCAATTCACGAGCTTGCTGAGCCGGTATGTCCCTTAATATCTGTTTAGTCTGATCCTTTAGAGCCTGACAAACGCCAATGGCTGCCACCGCTGGCTGAACCACGGCACCTACTGTGGTAAAAGAAGCCTTCAGTAGGGTCTCCAATTTTTTGTCGACTGGATCCTTAAACATCTGGACATTTTCCACCGGACAGGTCAGGGATTTATTTACGCAGGAAATGGCTGCGTCCACGGTAGGGAGTGCCCATTTCTTTGCAAATTCTTCTTCCATAGGATAGAGAATGGTGAACCTTTTAGGAGGGATAAAAATCCTATCAGGTCGAGCCCAATCCTGAAAAATCACGCTCTCCAGAAGGGGGTGAACCGGGAAAGACGCACCACTCAACGGTGCCTTCAAGGAACCCAAAGAGAGGACCTCTGCATCCGAACACACCGCTCTAGGTGATGGGGATCTAGCCCGTTTGCCACCCGGCAAAGAGCGGGCAATTAAAGCAGTTAACCTTTTCTCTAGCCCACCCAGGGTGGTCTCTAGCATTTCTTCCGTAACATAAACGGGAATGGGTTGATTGGGGGCCGCCTCTGCCCCTAGCACCCTCAATGGCTCCTGCAACATGCTGTTCGGTGGTCTATCTGGTGAGGGTGGGACCACTGGAGCCTGGCCCAAATCCTCTGACCCCGATGGAGACCCCTTTCTTTTTTTGGTACCTTTTGCAGCCTTAGCTGGTCCTGATCCCTTGGGAGCCATTGCACAACCTGGAGACACCCCTACAGCCAACACCCAACTGTTGTAGCTAGAAGTGAACCATTAATAAGAACAGGCTATGGTAAAAAAAATTCTAAATTTATATACACCTGAGAAGGCGGCAATACCGAGGAAAGTCCTGTGAGTATTGCCACACCAATGCCCGTTAGCTGGAGCCCAAGGCTGCACCGACTCAGATACTGCCAGATCTAAGGCTGAGTCCCTTTAAGAAAAAAACTTTTTTTTTTCTCTGGTCAGTGTGGACTAAGTCCAGACCTGAAGATCCACAAACCACCACTGGGTGTCACTGTTAGACAGAAATGGCTCAGCTGCGCGCTCTATGTCCTCAGCCTCCACTGCTCTCAGGAGGGAATGACCAGCCAGGAAATGCTTTGTTGCTTTATTTGAGACCTGACGCTGCTGGCCCGCCCCCCCGACGCACGCTGACACTGTAAAAGGCGGCGCGCACGCTCGCGCGCGCCCCCGCCCCCCCACGCTGAAACCAACATGGAGGAAGCAGAGAGCAGAGGAGAAGCCTGGACCAGCGCTAGCAACCCAACAGACACCAGGCAAGTCACTAATCTTTATTGTAGTGCACACATAGAGGAAGCTGTCCCCATAGGCTTCCTAGGAAACAGGAGTTTTGTCAGCATTTCCTCCCTATAACACGCGGGGCTGCAGTATCATGCTAACAGGCAACTCTGGGGGGAGTAGCAAAATACATATCTTTAACAGCATATATATATCTACATGTTATCTGGGTAAACATTAGTACATCCCATCCTGCCTCAAAAGACATAGTGGAGATAGTGGCTGATGCATTAGCATACCATTAGCCGACCCAGAACCCCCAGGGGGATACCTACTGTCAAACCAAGTCCCGCAGGTTCCCTCTTACCTGCTCCACGCCGCAGGGTATTGCAAATTGCAAGAGGCCCAGCCTTCCCCCATCTCCGTGGGTATTGTCTTGGACCTTCAGGGACCGGGGTCCTGTATTAAGGAACCCACACCCCTGGACCTATATAGCATCCTGGCATCAGTAGCGTTTTAGTTCTTAGGAGAGACTAAGGCACTGGAGCCCAGAATCCAGCCCTCCTAGGAGAGGCATTATAGGCAACACCCCACTCTAGCATGGCCCGGGTACCGTACACCTTGGCTTTGAAGCACTTCGGACGGATCCGGCTAGCTATCCTGGGTCCCGAGACCTCCGAGGGACAGCTAGACGTGACCAACACCTAAGACACTGGCAAAAAAACTGAAGCACTCCCAGTGGGAGGGGGTTATATAGGGAGGAAACTTCCTGTGAAATTGATTACACCAGTGTCCACACCTGAAGGTACCCATATAACCCAAGTGTAATGGCTATGCGCTCTGTGTCCCGTGATGTACGATAAAGAAATAATATTTTGCATACAATTTTTATTTACCGTATCTTTCGCACTATAAGACGCACTTTTTCACCCCCCAAAAACGGGGTGAAATGTCCCTGCGTCTTATAGTGTGAATACTGACCAGGCACTGACCCCCCCCCCCGTCGCCACCGCCGTCGTGTCAAAATCCCTCTCTCCTTCTCTGTGAAGGAGAGATGACAGAAATGTGCGGCGCATCCTAGCAGGGGCATACCAAGAGGGAGCGGGGGGAGACATTTTTCCCCGGGTGTCAAAACATGGGGGATGTCAGTAGCGGTGCTATGGGGGTGTGCTCTGAACCCAGGTCGGGTGTCATCTGCCAGAGGTGACACCATCCTGATGGCAGTGAGAGCTTTTGTTTTGTTTTGTTTTTTCAGCTGAACCCCCCCGCCTTCCAGCGCCGTGGTCTAGTCCTGTCTGACTTCCTGCTCCTTCCCCCACATCTGCTGCTGTAAACGATGTCCCCAGTCCTCATTTCTAGCTGTTTCCTGGGTACATCTGAGCAAGCCAGAGGGGATTATAATGGCAGTGTCCTCCACTGCCTGAGGTGAGCCCTTGATAAGGGGGTGGGAGGTGTGAGCTGGTATGGTATCCATTGCTCATCACCTGAGCTAATGTGATAGAAGAGGCTTAAGGGGTGTTTGTGTCTGCCCTGCTACCCTGAGCTGATCTGAGAAGGGGGGGGGGGGATTGCTGTGTCCACCACCACCACCAGATATAGTGTAGCTGAGCTGATTTGATAGGTGGGATGGTATTGCTGTGTGTCCACCACCCACCTATAGTAGTAGTATAATAAATAAAAAAATAGTACATCATTTGGTTCAGAATATTTATTTTTCCTGTTTTTCTCCTCTAAAACCTAGGTGCGTCTTATGGTCAGGTGCGTCTTATAGAGCGAAAAATACGGTATAAATTTTTGGAAAAAATACCCCCCCCCTCCCCAAAATGTCTGGTTCAAGCAAATCATTTGATGCTAGTGATTGTCCAGAATCAGCCCCTAGTGGTGATATTAATGTCCAATTAAAATTGGCACAAATACAGGACATGCTGAAAATTGTTTCTAAAATTGAAACAATGTCAGAAAAAGTATGCTAATTGAAGCTGGTCTAGAAACATACATTAAAGAACACAGACACACACACTCCATTCATCAACTCATATCTCTTTATTCATGAAGACTCCTTGAAACCTTATAATTTGAAACTGAGGACACAAGAGGTAATTCCTCTTTAAGCTGAAGCCATTTTGAAAGCCACGACAGCCATTTTAAAACCATCACTTCAGACCATTAGCCATTTTGGAAAGGGTAATTATGTCCTATTGATTTTACCTTATATTCATTTGTGTTATTCTGAATATTGATTTATTGATTATTATAGACAGTTGGATATCTAATTGTCTTGAGTTGATAACTGCCTTGTAGATTTTTCTCTAAGCTTTAATTTTTCATTATTTTTATAGTTTCCACTCTATTGATATAGCAAACGTCTAATTTTATTTCACGTTATTAATCTTTTACTTACCTGCAGTATAGTAACAGTTGAATTAGTGTCTAATTGTAATTTTTACTTGGTTATTGATTCTACAGGGAAGTTTTATATTTTTTGTGTCATTTAGAAAGTACAACACCCCCATTAGTGGGTCTTCAAGTGATATTCTTAATTTTATGTTGCACAATTATTATTATAAATTGTATGAAACGTTTGTTCCTGTCAACATATATATATATATATATATATATATATATATATATATATATATACTATTTTGTTTGAATACATGTCTGGTAATTAAATCTCCTAGTTTTATTCTGTGTTCATATTGATTGATTCTGTATATTAAAAATATTATCGTTTTAAAAGTTTCTCATTTAAAAATACTGGGCCAGATTCACGTACATTGGTGCATATTTTGACCAGCGTAGCGCACCTCCTTTACGTTAGACCGGCGCAATGTAGAGGCTCAATCACCGTATCCTTGTAGTATTTGCGCAGAAATTTGCGCTGGTGTGACGTTAATTCTGAGGCGTAAGGCGGAGTAATTCAAATTGGGAAGGACGTGGGCGTGTTTCATTGAAATGAGCCGTGACCCCATGCAAATGAAGGGCCGGCCGGCTCGCGCATGCGCACATGAAGCAGACCATGGTCAGCACCTCTGTGCGCATGCTCACAACTCAGGAACGGCGCAATCAGTGAAATTGGAAGTGGACCCGGGCAACTTTGTGAACTACGCAGACAGCATAAATAGACAGACACAAACGCACTTCCTTTGCAAAAGTACATCCCTTTGTATTCCTTCCTATACAGCAAGGTGCTTTTGTTCTGTTGTTTGTTGGGTTGTGACTTGTCTTTGTGATATTTGTTGACTGTTTAATCTAGTCTTTGGTAGAATATATTTGAAAGTGTTTTTTGGTGACTGGTTGTGAGACTTTTTGGTTGATAGATTTTGGTTTGTTTGTTTTGTTGCTTGATTTTTCCTGCTTGTTTTTGTGAGTGATTTTTGGTGATTGTTTGGGAGAGAGTTGTTGTATGAGTATGACTGAGAGGAAGCGGAAGAGCAATTTTTCTTTGGGGGAGAAAAAAATTATTGCCCGGGCCATTACCCAATATGTGCGTTTCCTTCACGGCCTGGAGAGTGCCAAAACCCCCCCGGCCAGGAAGAAGGAGATTTTGCAGAACATTACTGACCAGGTAAATGCATTGGGGGGGGGGAGACCCGGACACGTGAGGGGATCATCAAGAAAATCAATGGCAGCCCATGCCAGGGGCACAGGAGGGGGCCCACCATGCCCTGTTAGGCTGACAGTGGAGGAGCGTGCGTTGGCCCACACCTTTAATAGACAACAAGTGGAGGGCCTGCCTGGCTATGACTCCAGTCATGAAGCCGTGATGCCAGGTAAGGTTTTTTTTTCCTATCTGGTGTGTAGCATGTGTGGGGGAGGGGGGGAAAGGAATATGTGGCAAGTGTGTGGATCCTCCAACCTATGAATGTTTTGTGTCATCCACAGATGTGCAGGAGGGTGCTGGGCCATCTGGCCTAACCGCACCATCCCCGGGACAACAGCCTGATGAGGACCCCCCCGACAAGGCCGGATGTCATGTCAGCCAGTGGATTGTTATTTTTGGAGGAGTCTTCCTCTCTGGCTGGCAGCAGCCAGCCCTCCATAAGGGCTAGCCCCTCCCACTCCTCCCCCAACAGGGCTTCCCTCCCAAGGGCCTCCCCTTCTCCCCGGCCACAAGCATCAGCTGGAGGCAGGAAGTCGTCCCAGAAGACCAGGGGGGTGGCCGAGGTTCTGCCCACAAATCTCAGAAGGGACCAGGCCCTTCAGACCCGCCATCTGGGACAGGTCAGCCAGACTTTGGGGCGGATGGAGGAGAGCCTGTCCTCCATAAAGGATACGCTTGGGGACCTGGACTGCCACTCCCTGGCTCTTACAAACTGCCTAAACGTACTGCAGACTACTACAGCAGACGTTGGGCAGGATGTGAGGGCCCTCACCCAGGCTATCCAGGCCAATACGGCATCACATAGTGCTGGCCTGACCAGAATTGCTGTGGCCTTGGAGGGCAGGCCGCCAGGTGGGCAGAGACCAGGGGCTGCTCCTCCTTCCCCGGATTACCCCCCCTCCCCATGAGTCTCCCCTGAGGAGCCGGGGCCGTGGTCGCTAGTGTTGAGCAGAATATGCCATATTCGATTTCGCGATATATCTCGAATATATAGTCGAATATTCAAGATTATTCGTGATATTTTTTGGAAATGAAATGATTGCGAAATTTCCTTATTGCGAATGCGAATGCGAAATTTCGAGAAATGCGGAATGGAGCACTCTGATTGGCTCAGAATATTCGTGATATATTACAATACAAAATAATTGCGAATATTCGGCAAATGCGTAAGGAGCACTCTGATTGGCTCAGAATATTCGTGATATTTTATAATACAAAATAATTGCGAATATTCGGCAAATGCGGAAGGAGCACTCTAATTGGCTCAGAATATTCGTGATATATTACAATACAAAATAATTGCGAATATTCGAGAAATGCGGAAGGAGCACTCTGATTGGCTCAGAATATTCGTGATATATTACAATACAAAATAATTGCGAATATTCGAGAAATGCGGAAGGAGCACTCTGATTGGCTCAGAATATTCGTGATATATTACAATACAAAATAATTGCGAATATTCGAGAAATGCGGAAGGAGCACTCTGATTGGCTCAGAATATTCGTGATATATTACAATACAAAATAATTGCGAATATTCGAGAAATGCGGAATGGAGCACTCTGATTGGCTCAGAATATTCGTAATATTTCACACTACAAAATAATTGCGAAATTTCGAGAAATGCGGAATGGAGCACTCTGATTGGCTCAGAATATTCGTGATATATTACAATACAAAATAATCGCGCGATATCGCTATTGCCGAATAATCGCATTGCGATTTTTCGGCAATATAAAATGATCACTGCAGCTACTCGGCCCAAGGTCTCTAATCATACCAGCAATGCTTTTAGACGTCGATGGGGATCTCTAGGATGTGATCTGTTCTAAAAAAAAATTGAAAAAAATACGAATATTCGAAATAGCGAATATTCGCCGCGATATTCGAGTTATTCGCGAATACTCGAATATGCAATATTCGTAGCGAATATTCGCAATGCGAATATTCGTGAGCAACACTAGTGGTCGCCCCAGGCGTGGGTCACGCCAACGGCATTAATTTGGTTTCCCCTTTTTTTTTTTTTTCTGGATTTTTTTTTCCAGGTTTTTTTTTTTCCCAGGTTTTTGTTTTTCCAGGTTTTTTTTTCAGGTTTTTTTTGGCTGGAATTTTTTTTTGTGTTGTGAATGATTTCGGAATGTGGGGGTGACATTCCTGCCAGAAAAGGGGTGTCATCCTCATTTGTGAATGGTGTATGAATGTACAGTGACATAATTGGAGCCATGGCGTGGCGTTGCTGCTCACAAGTCCTGCATGGTGGGCTTGTGCCAATCCAATTTGATGAGGATGTGATGTGTCTGTGCTAGGGACCACAGTGGTGTGCACGCATGCATTCTCATTGTGCCATGATTAATGTGTGCGTTTAACGTGCAAAGATGCCTAATGTGAGCTGTCTCCGGGCTGCTCTTCCCTCAGAAGACGGGGTAGCCTCGGTTAGGGGTCAGGTCATCACGTATGTCAATCTGCAGGCCATTTCTCACTGCAAAGTTGTGCAGCAGGCAACATGCACCGATGATCTGGCACACAATGTTTGGGGAATACAACAGGGTACCCCCAGACTTATCCAGGCATCGGAAACATGACTTCAGGAGGCCAAAGGTGCGCTCCACCACTGCACGTGTTTGGGGGTGGGCTTCATTGTATCTTTCTTCTCCTGGGGTTTGGGGGTTCCGGATAGGAGTCATGAGATGGGGTCCCAGTGCATATGCAGAGTCACCTGTAAGGGAAAAAACAGGAGGATGTTAGTCATGCATGTGCCCCTTGTGATGTGTGCATCATGGAGGGGGACAGTCATGACTGCCACCCATGTCACTCACCAACCAGCCAGGTGTCCCCATACACGTTCTGTTCGAATTCCATTGGGATGGGGCTCTGATTGTAAATGTAGCTGTCATGGCTGGATCTGGGGTGTTTGGCATGGACGTGCCATATGAGGCCTTGGGCATCAACTATCACCTGTACGTTGATGGAATGCCAATGCTTCCGATTGCGGTATATGTGCTCTGTCTCATGGGGGGGCTGGAGTGCCACATGTGTGCAATCAATGGCCCCTACGGTGCGTGGGAATCTGGCAATTCTGTAGAAATCTGTCATTGCCTTCAGCCGCAGGTCCTCAGTGGTGGGTTTGATGATTTGGTTGGCCATGCGTCTGAGTATTGCAGGGATAACCTGGTGCACACATCTGCTCATGGAGGATTGTGCCATCCCAGCCACCACTCCACTTGTTCTTTGAAAAGAGCCACTGGCAAGGAAATGGAGTGTTGCCAGGACCTTGACCAGTGGCTGCACTGCATGTGAGCGGTGTGTTCGGCTGGTGATGTCATCCTGCAGGGTTATGGTTAATTCCAGGATGGCATGAGGGGTGAATCTGAAGATGCGATACACCTCAGAATCACTCATGCCAAAGAGGTCTATGCGTGTGCGGTATATCCTCTCCCGTGCCCTCCTCCGTGCCCTCCTCCTTCTTTGCTCCTCTAAAGTCATTAGTATAGCTATGAGCAAGGATGCCCCTGGCATCTTGGCATAAAGTTTGTTGTGCAGCAAGTGTGACTGCTCAGCTCCTCACTAACAGTGAATTTGATTTCGATATTGATCTAATTGACCAATTGGAACTATTGAGCCAGGATGACCCTGACAGAATGTTGGAGCTTTTTACTCAACATCTTCAATCTTCCCCACCTACCATACATACCTCCCTAAAACCAATTTCTACTTTTTACCCTTATCATTCGAAAGGACCGCATTTGACCACCTTTTACAATATGGTGTTTGCTGACATTAAGAAAATGTGTACTAATTCCTCCTCACAGCATACCAACTTAGGACGTTTGACCACACAAGAGACTGGAGCTTTACAATCTCTTGCAAAAAATGACGATATTATTATAAAAACTGCCGATAAAGGCGGTGGAGTAGTAATCCAGGACCGGGCTGATTATATTCTCGAGGCTGAACGCTTATTAGGCGACACAGCGACATACGAAAAACTCAGTCAGGACCCCCTCCCACGTTTCATAATTATTAAAGACACACTAGTTAAGACTGCGCTAAGGGACAACATTATTACAAAAAAAGAGGCCTCATTTATGGTAAAAGATTTTTATAATACGCCTTATTTTTACCATATCCCCAAAATCCATAAAAGTACAACTCATCCCCCAGGTAGACCCATAATAGCAGCCATAGATACAATCACGTCTGGCATTTCCAAATATATAGGACTATCATTTACAACCCCTAGCCCAAGGACTGCGTTCATACATACGTGACGGCACAAATCTTTTAGACATTTAAAAATCTTATAAATGGGAAAAACAATACATGTGGATGTCTCTTGATGTGTCCTCACTGTACACTTCGATCCCTCATGATTTTGGCTTAGCAGCAACCCATCATTTTTTAACTGAGAACCCTTATATGAGCAATGCCCAGGCAGCATTTATTTTGGATTGTACTCATTTCTGTTTGACTCATAATTATTTTTCCTTTAATGGTGAGTTTTTCCTTCAGAGAGTGGGGACAGCTATGGGAGCAAATTTTGCTCCCTCGTATGCCAATTTGGCAATGGGCCTATGGGAACATAGACACATCTGGTCCAATAATCCCTATCTCGGTAAATTGATATATTATGGTAGATATATTGATGACGTGGTGGTAATTTGGGATGGCGATGCCAATGAGATTAATACTTTCGTTGAGCATTGCAATAATAACCCCTATGGCTTGTCGTTCACCTATGTTTGTGATTACGACAAACTTGTATTCTTGGATCTTGAGCTGTTCCATCGTAACGGCAACATAGAAGCTAAGACACACTTTAAACCCACTGCGGGTAATTCCCTTTTGCACTACAACAGTTGCCATTATAAAAAATGGATTGATAACATCCCCAAGGGCCAATTCTGCCGTCTCAATCGTAACTGCACCCAAAAAAGTCATTATGTCGAACAAAGTACAATTTTAAAGAAAAAATTATATGAAAAAGAATATCCGACCTCCTTAGTAAACCAAGCATGTGACTATTATTTAAATTCAGAATTACTAACAACCGCAAAAAAACAGTTACCAAATTCATCAACTCGTTTCATCACAAAATTTCATACAGGTTTTAAAACAATGGAGTCAATTTTTAAAAAATATTGGCCCCTTCTCTTAGAAGACCAACACTTAAAAATGCTTATACCACAAAAACCTGTGATTACCTATCGCCGGGCCACCAATTTAAAGAACAAAATAGCCCCAAGCAAATTGAAAGTGCCACCGTCTCAACAATTTATTCCTATGATTTCATTACAAGGAATGTTCCAATGCAAGAAAAAAACATGTAAAACATGTAGCTTTGTCAATCATGGACAAAAGCAGTTTACTAACAAAGGAAACACATACTTGTGCAAAGATTTCTATAATTGTGGGTCAGACTTTGTAGTGTACGCCTTGTCCTGCCCTTGTAAACTGTTATACATAGGTCGCACCATACGCCCACTCCGCCAACGTTTTGGCGAACATAGAAGAAAAATTGAGGCAGGTAAAGATAAGCATAGTGTCCCACGTCATTTCGTGCAACAACATGGTAAATCTACCAAGGGTCTGAAAGTATGGGTCATTGAACAGATACCCAGTAACCTTACGGAGGCTGAAAGATTCCATCGCCTATGTGAGAGGGAAACCTACTGGATCTATTCCCTTGATACTTTAAAACCAGGAGGTATGCACGAAGAACTAGAAATTGCCACTATTTTATAAGCGCAATATTGAAGAGTTAAAACTAATCAATCTTTTATCAGATCTTTAACAATATTATCCCATTCATATTTAGTTGGGAATTTTTTGATGTGTACATGTGTGTATGTATGTATATGTACGTGTATATATTTTTACACATCTTAACCAGTGTGCAGATTGTCCCATAATATAACAACCCTATTTTTACCTCCATTTTTATGATAATATTCATCAATTTTAAAATTTGTTCTATTTAAATATAGTGTTATTCTTTTATTCTATTAATTTAATCAGTCCCATCATCATCCACTAGGGGGTGTTAGTTTATATCATCTTATGCAATTTTTATTAATTGATAGGCCAATCAACAATAGGTTTTTTATTTAGGTAGAAGCGAACACTGGATTGTGATTATTAATGTATTGATTGTAATATTTCCATTAATTTTTATCAGATGTTTTATGTGTCTACATGTATTGAAGTCAGAAGATATGTCCTTGTAGTAGTGAGTACTAAAAGTCCTATTAATTTGTCACTATATATGGCCAGTAATAGCAAGTGTTTTAAATAGTACTGATTTTTTCATATTTGTTGAATTTTTACTATTTGGCCACAAGATAGCGATCACAGGCAGACTTGTATATAAGCTGGCCTTAGTAATCCATTAGAAACAGCTTGAAAAAGGTGCGCGCCGTGTGACAGACATCCAACACACGGCAATTGCACGGAAACGCGTCGCATCCTTGAGGTACTGCGTGATGACGTCATCCCCCCTCGCCAAGCCGCAACCATAGCTTCTCAGCGTGTGTTCCAGAGTGCATTCCAGCTCCTCTTGCTGATTCACTCGCATACAAACACCGGCACGCTTTCGGATTCAGCGTTGCTGGTTTTACCTTCCCTGCACAGCAGATATCAGCTGGATGATTTCCCTGGGACGCTATTTATCCTCGGCTGGTTTGACGATCCATGCAGACCCTCACCTCACTTTATGCCTGTGAACTTCAAATTACCAGGGGTTGCGTCTCGTGCCACCTCTCTGGCTCCTCAGCTGCCTGGAGGGAGCCTCGGGTGGGGGGGGGGGCATCTGGAGGTGGCTCATCCCCGGGTGGGCCAATCCTGGCAGGTGATGGCTGCCTGCCCTCCAAGGCCACGGCAATGTGGCTCAGGAAATGGTTAGTCTGGGCCTGCATCCTCAGCTGCCGGTTGACATGAAGTCGCTGGTCACGCTGCCTCCCCTCATTCCGGATGGCAGCCGTGTTCGCCTGGACCGTCCCAGGAAGGGTGCGAACGTCTGCCTGCAGCTCCCCCAGGCTGGTGACTACTGCAGCACAGTTGCAGCTGACATCCTGCACTGCATCTGTCATCTGTGCCACGGAGGCCAGGCTGTCAGCCACCGGCTAGTTCCCTCATTGCTTTCGGCAGCAGACGATGGCCCCGCTCCCTCCTGCACATCTGTGGATGACACAAAGCATACATATGTTGGTGGACCCACACACTTGTCACATGTCCCCTTCCACCCCCCACATACTACACACTGGTTGGGGGATAAAAAGCACTTACCTGTCCTCGAAGCATCATCAACGAAATCAAAGCCCTCCACGCCCTCCAACTGCTTCCTCTCCAGACACCGGGCGACCACCTCCTCCTCCGGGGTCAAGATCAATGCACATGGTGGGCCACCCCCTGTGCCCCTCTGGTGCCTCCTGATGGCGGCCACCTTCTCCCGCACCTTGCGCCTGACATCGTTGATCTTTTTATTGATGCCATTGCCTGTCCGGGTCCCATAACCAAAGCTATTTATTTGGCCAGCGATGGTCTCCAGGATGGCCTGTTTTCTGGCCCTGCTGGTATGCCGACTTTGGGGACCATGAAGGAAGGCGTCATACCTATCCATGGCAGAGATGAGGGCTGACATCTCCTGTTGGGTAACATTTTTCTTCCTCCTCTCCTTCCGGGGAACGTTAGTAGCCATCGCCAAGCAAAAAGTACCTTGCTCAGGGGGAGAAAAAAGCCGGAATGCACTTTTGCGTCGGAGGGCGCATGTCTAGGCCTATTTATGGGCTCGGCGTAAGACGGTACACCGGCGTATCCCAGGAAGTAGTTGTGAGCATGCGCACAGGGAAGCGCTCATGCGTCGACGTCACTGCGCTTGCTCCGTGGATTATACGCCGGGCGTAAGTCTCTGCACCAGGCTCAGGCCATCATTTACATAAGGTCAGACCCACTTCCTTTGTGTGAAATCCCTGGTGATCCTGCCAGTGCCCCTGCTTTCCTATGCAAAACTGACAACACTAAGCAGGATAGCACAGCATGGTCAGTTCTCTAGCTGTGCTTGAAATTAATCCAATGATCAGGCTTGTGCTTACATGCCCCCCCTTGCACAGCCGTTCACTTGAAAGATTTGTGTACTGCCGTTTCTCCTCCCCCATCTCTCAGAGCTTCTAATCACTTATAAAAAAGAGAAAAAAGCTATCTATAATGTTTATATCTATATATAAACACTGTATATAAAGACATTTATATACAAATGTTGTTCATTTCATTTCTATTTTAAACTGCATAAGTTGTTTTACAATGTAATATACGATAAGAATTGTGGTGCTGTCGCTTCTAATGACATTTTAACAAAAATCAAGCCCTCTTGCAATGAGGTCTTTCACTCAAGATTTGCAGAACTTATTTTTATAAGATTCTATTAGAAAAATGGGTGCATTTTGGATGAAAGTTGTGTGTATCTTGAGTGTACACTTTAATACACAGACCCTTAAATCTTTCAAATTTTTATAGTTTTAATGTGAGTGTAAAAATGTTCAAAAGGTATTACTGTGGGGCAACCTAAAAATGTGCTGCCTATCTCTTAATACTCATTAGCTTACTTAGCCTTAGGAAACAATTTGTAACAATCAGGGTATGTATCATTATTTCTGTAAGATAATTACCTTAGGAGGCTATTAGTTAGCTTTAAAGCTCCTTTAGATTGAAAGTGTTGTGATATTGTTAGGAAACTATTTAATTACCTCTAATAACGTATTTGTGCTGGAAAAGTATTAATTTGCTTTAAAGGGGGTACCATTCAAAACAGTGGAGAATGACAAGGTTTCAGTATATTATTTGTTTGCTGGTGTATATTTATTTTTCTGTGCAGTTCTTTTATATTCACTGAATAAATACATAAGGAATACTCACATCCACAACCGCCTAATTGTGTGGGGTGCAAATTCACGAATTATTAATTTATATAAATAGTACAGAAAATCTTATTTACCACTAGTTAAGAAAAGATTGGTTGCAAAAATGTATGTCAAAGTCTATAAAGCTGGCCATACATTGATAATTTTTTTCTGAAAACTGAACAGATTCAACATTCACACAAATGAGATGGATGGGGAGATCCTAACCACTGCACTATTGTTTACTAACAGCAGAATTGAACGAAAACTTACCAACAGTCCTATTTGAGAGGATTTGATTATTGGATCAACTCCTCTCGAATGTGAATGCCCATAGATGGATTGAAATTTGTCCTGTCCCTGTTGAACTGGCTGAATTTGTATCCATGTATGGTCATCTTTAGGTCATGTCACACTGCAGATTCAGTTGACGACATCATCCAGCCAGCAGCACAATAATCAAAATTCAACTGATAATCCATGCACATCTATATGTGTTTAACCAGCTTTAGATGGTATTAAACCAAAAAACAGAAATGTAATTTCCTGACAGACTCCATAGCAGCATCGTCCTTGTTCCTACCAAATAAGACCCCAGTCCCATACAGTTTAAGGCTGAGTCAGAGACCACATTACTTTTCTGTTCGCCTCACTCATAGGACCAATTTTGTTTGAAGTTTTTCTATCTTTTGGAAATGCCAGTGGCCATGTCTTGTGCAGGAGCAGTTGTGTGGATGTAAGGAGCATTCTGTGACACCCAGAAGTCTTTCAAGTTGACTTGAGTGGTCACAAGTCCCAAGCTATCAGCGGGGTGGTGTTTGGCACAAATATGTAGTGGACTGATGCCTGGAGAGTGTGCCCTGCCATGGGCATTTGCATTGGCTGGAAGCCCTGCTATCAGGGAGGTTGACACGCTGACGTCTTTGCAAGTGGACGGGCGCTTGCATGCCGGCTCTCTTTTACCATATGGATGCCCTGTATATGGATGTTGTTTTTATCTTTTTTATATGTAAGTGCACGTTTGGTATAAATAAAATTGTGCAATACTGTGTTACACTATTGAGTGTTCTTACTTTCTGGGTATACAGTTGGATAAACCCCCCTTTAAGTGTTTGAAGTGCATCTAGTTTCTATATCCCACCTGACTGATGGAGTGTGGCTGATACCTGCAATCATTCTACAGGCTGTTTTCTAGCTTGCCTTTGGTACGCATCAAATTTATGTGGTGGATCACGATTGTATTGTGGTGATTATTGCAATTTCCCCAAGTGTGTGACCCATCTCATTCTTGGAACTCTTCACAGACTTTCACAATTCTTTTTAGAGATTTATTTTATATATGTTTGAGCATTTTTTTTACATATATTGTGATCACATGATTGTTGATTTTTTCAATTAAACTGTGGTTTTTGCAAATTTTTAACGCAGCTTTCTTATTTTTATTTTCTCTAGCACGTGGTATCTTATGTTTTAATGGTAAAAATAGTGATAAGCGCAACTTCTATGATAGATAACAAATGCATACACATTAACAGTGATGGCGTGATAAAGTACAAAATTGCTTCAATGAATAAAATCAGGAAGTAAAACAAAGTGCTGAAATTGAAACAAGGTGCTATTAAATCATGAATAGTGGTTGAATTCTTGCAAATAACATGTCTTAAAGTGCTTCTTATAATGGTCCTCATTATGTTAAATGCTCACAGAGTGCTTACCCCACCAATAGGTGCAATGAGCCTTAAAAATCTCCCAAATAGCTGAATGGATCTAGGATGGTCATTTCATTAGCCTTCCGTGATATCAGCAGCTCAGGTGGTGAAACGTGGTGTCCGTAATGGTGTCAGCTATATTCGGTATGAAACACAGCTCACAACCACCATAAGGAGGACCATTATAAAAAGCACTTTAAGACATGTTATTTGCAAAAATTCAACCACTATTCATGATTTAATAGCATCTTGTTTCAACTTTCTGGATTCATATCCATTGAAGAATTTTGGACTTGATTATATCAGCACTTTGTTTTACTTCCTGATTTTATTAATTGAAGCAATTTTGGACTTTATCCCGCTATCACTGTTAATGTTTATGCATTTGTTATCTATCATAGAAGTTGCGTTTATCACTATTTTTTCCATTACATTTTTTGTGCACGTGTACACTTTATAGATTGAGCAGCGATTTAATTTCACTTATTTACTCACTTTCACATTTTTATTGATCTCACTTATCCTCCATATACACTAGGCAAGCGTATAGAGGAGAAATATAGAGGAGAAACCATCAGGTCCAAAAGCCGAGCCTAATAACATTAAGCACTTCTGCTTGAGTTAATGGTGTTTATCCAATTGAGATGTGGTGAACGTGGGGATTGTAATGGAGTTAAACCAGTCCAAATTCTCAACAGGCAGGATTTTTAATGTAGAAGAAGTATGCTATGTCACTTATGTATTAAAGTTACTTACCTCCTGCCTGTCCGGACTGTACAATAAGCTGCCGCAATAACTAAACGTCCGTGCATGCATAGAATTGACAAAATTTTAACCCAGCAATGGAAACAGCCAGGGATTGCTACCCGGTAGTCGCAGGGCTCAAGATCCCCCCGACAGTTGAGGGCTGAAGATGTCCCCAGCAGGTAGTTTAGGGGAATTGCAGTGCCAGAGAACAGGTGAGTATTGTTCTGCTTTAAATGTGTGCAAAAAAAAAAAGAAGCAAAAAAGGCTCTGGCAGTGGAAGGGTTAAGCAGTAGTTTGTGGAAATACACATTCTGTTAAATATTGAGTATATCGGTTAACTTTTCAGAACCACCTAAGTGACCTTTTATTCAATTGTGTAATTTTTTTTTTTTCGAACTGTTATTATCCAATTTATAACATTCTACTGAAAAATCGATATTTCTCATTTCATTTCTTCTCAAAATTCAAATGCCAATCCTCGAAAAAAACACATTGCACTGAATAAATATTAAGACATCTTTCATAATTTGTTTTAGTAAGGTTGTAGTAGGTTAAAAGGACAAAATACATTTCAAATATTCTTTATACATATACTTTGGATGTTTTGGACACCATAGATTGTTCAAAGAAAGTTAAACTGAAATGCTGATATAGCGTATATACTTGCAATATAGGCAATTGTGTAAAGAGTTATTATTAAGATTTACCATTTATTTCCATTTTAGCCTGAAGACAGACTTATATATTTTTAAACTTCCAAATACATGATCAATTCTTTTCTATGAAACCGTGACAACAGTACCAAGTTTGTATATGTGTATTCATATTATTTTAATCATCTTTCGGCAATAATTTGCTTTTGCCAAATTTTAGGCAGTAGGTACATGGAATAAGGCATTCCTAATATTGGTATTGTGTCTACTGCTATAGATGTCTCGTCTTTGGTGAAATACCTGTACATGACAGTTTCCCTCTGTCAGTGGCTGTTAACCACTTCAATACCAGAAACATTTACCCACTTCCTGCCTAGAGCAATTTTCAGCTTTCAGTGCTCTCACGCTTTGAATGACAATTGAGGGGATTCGCAACACTCAAAATAGAGCTTTCTTTGCTGGTATTTATTCAACGCTGGGTTATATATTTTTTGCTAAATAAACAAAAAGGTTCCTAATATTTTGAAAAAAATTAACTGTCCGTGTTTTTCTTAGTTTATGTTGTAACATATTGCAAATAATCTTTCTCCATACATTTACTGCTACATTTCTTTGGAGAAAACAATCCTCATCATAATATTTAGTCTGTAGGAAATTTAGTCCATTAACTATGGTATATATATGTAGCGGTGTGTTGCTACGAGTTACATCCACGCATATTCACCCTGCTGCCAGACGTCACACTTGTAAACAATGAAGAGTCTTTTGCTTTATTTTGTTGTTTTATTTGAGGGATTGAACTTGGTTGGGGGAAGGGATATGGGATGCCCATAGTATTTGGATGCCCATTGGTATTTGCCATGTTAGGGGGATCCATCTTTACATGGGTCATAGTCGCCTTAAAGTTGAACTACTTAAAAAGAACATTCACTAAATGTGTTGCAGCAATAGACAAAGAAGAAGGAGCTGGTATAGAAGTCCTATCCAAATTCTGGAAAAGATATGACATCTTGGATTGCATTGAGAAAATGGAAACTGCCGCTCCAGGTGAGTGCACTCAGCGATCAGTGTCCTCTCAGAAGCGTGGGTGCAGGCAATGCATAAAGCGAAGACTGGATAAAAGACTGGACAGCCGCACTTCCACGAAATTCTTAAAAAATTTGCCTTAAATGGTAAAAAATGGAAACAGCACTACAGGTCACAGCAGACAGTGGGGTGGATAGCTGCCGCGTTTCGCACTGGGGTATCAGCGCTTAATCAAAGCTCTCTCATCTCCTCCTTCCAATGCTCATCTCCAGGATTTCTCCAGAGCCTCTCCCATCCTCGGAACTCCCTACTTCAACCTGTCCGGCACAAGCACTGTGCTGTATCACATGCTTTAAAGGGACATGATCCTTTGTTTTTAAAGTTAACAAATGCTTTAACATATACAGTCCGTTTGAAATGTATTCCCCCATGCTACTAAGTGAATAAATAGCAACTAACAAAAGTGATATATGAAACTACTGTACTGTTAGATCTGAAGTTTTCACAATACACATGTAGCAATAAATATAAAAGTGATCAGCACAATTTCCCAAACATCAATATAAATGCAAGTGAATATTTGAAAACAAAACATCCAAATATTAAATAACAACAAAATTCTAGATGTCACAGCAAATAAAGTGCAGAGTGTAAAAGTGGTTGAAATTAAAAAGTTCTAAAACCTTTCTCCAAACATAAGTAGATAGGTCCTTTAAATTTGACTCCACAAACAATAAAGTGATCCTGTGCCATCACACACCTACTCAGTGCTCACAGAACTCTGATGTCGCATACACACGACCGTTTTTAATGGTCTAGAATTTTTTTTTTCAACCCGATTATTGTTAAGCCGGCCTTGCCTACTCACGATCGTGAACAAAAAAAAATGCTTTAGCAAACAGACGTACAACACATACGACGGCACTATAAAAGGGAAGTACCATTCAGATGGCGCCACCCTTGGGGCTGCTTTTGCTGATTTTGTGTTAGTAAAACTTTGGTGAGAGACGATTTGCGCTTTTCAGTTTGTTACAGCGTGATGAATGTGCTATCTCCATTACGAACGGGCGCTCCCGTCTCATTACTTGCTTCTGAGCATGCGCATTTTTTTTCACATCATTAAAGCTCACACACGACCATTTTTAGAGCATGTTCTAAATTTTTAATGCCCATTTTTAACATTGCGAAAAATGCTTTGGAGCCCACACACGATCATTTTTAATGACATTAAAAAAAATGTAATTTTTTACATTGCGAAAAGTGGTTGTGTGTACGCGGCATCACCTATTTAAAGTGATGAATCAGCCTTAAGAGTAAATATGGTGATGGCGACCTCCCACTTCCAGGCTCCCGAATGCTGGCTCTTAGTAACTCTCTCAGGATTACGGATTGCACGTGGGAATGAATTGAATGCCTCCGATAGTGTAAATTGTTTAAACACCCAAAAATGTATTCAAAGACAATTGGAAGCTTACATAAAAAAATTGTTAAAAGTGCATTGAATTAAAACAGCAGCATTACAGATGCCTCTCACATCATTTCCGATCTGCTACTCACTTTCGACCATGCCCTATGCTTTACGTCACGCCACGTGACTTCATCAGGGCAAGCAGTTTGGATCTCGAGTGACCGTATTTATATGCAGTAACAGGAAGTATAATCAGTGGCTATTTTCTTGACTACAATGTCCACACAGACATCGCGGCCATTTTCTTGGTTAGACAAAATAGATTTTTATCTTGAAGATAGTGTCCACAGTCTGTTTTATTCCATTTGTAATAAAAAATACAATTTTAAAAAGAAAGTTTAATTTATTTACTGACTAAACTGTATTTTTATTTCAAGCATAATACTTTTATACATACTACATATCACCTTTCCAGTGTAACAAAACTATATTCAATTTGTAAAACTACTGATTTTTATTTTAGTTTTTCTGTTTTTTTTTTTTTATTTTACGGCTTTGAAATTTACAGAAATATTTGATCTCTAGTTCCCACCTTATTTTTTATTTCATTTTCGGACAGGGTTGCAGAGGGTGAGAACCCTTCTTAGGGTATCTTCTATAAAAAAAACACATAAATACTATAGAGTTTACAGTAGTATTAAAGCAGATGAAGAAGATCAGGAATGTCTGTAAACAGCACCTAGGACTCGAGTGGTTAAAAATGAATTGCCACCCTTTCCTGCTACAACATACCCACTTACAGGACAACCCCCTCCATCCCCTCTTGACTTTTTGTAATTTAAACCTATCCCTATACTGCTACTTAACTTTCCCCCACACTTTTTTTCTACCTACACCTGTTTACTCCATGATTATTATCCAAGTCACGGTGGATAATTCCATAAATCTCTTCTAAAACACAAGAAACTAAAATTAGCCTATGGTAGATGTAAGGAACAGATCCATCCCTATCCACAAAAGACGAAAACACATTTTATTTACTGTACCTCCAAAACATGCATTCTTCACTACGTGCGTTTGGTTCAAGACTGTATGCCAGATTCAGAAAGCTATTTACGCAGCGTATCAAGAGATACGCTGCGTAAATACTAAGAATAGCCGGCGTATCTTTTTTTGCTATTAAGAAAAGAAGATACGCTGGAATTCTACTAATATACGAGCGGCGTAATTCTGTTACACCGTCGTATATTAGTTACAGTTTTTATGCTGGCCGCTAGGTGGCGCTTCCGGCGTTTTACGCGTCGAATATGTAAATGAGGGATTTACGACGATTCCCGAACGTACTTGCGGCTGGCCGTGGTAGTTTACATCGTTTGCATTAGCGTTATAGCAGCGTAAGGTTACCCCTGCTATAGGAGGCGTAACCAATGTTAAGTATGGACGTCGGGACAGTGTCGAATTGTACGTCGGTTACGTCGTTTGCGTAAATCGTTCGGGAATGGGGCTCGACGTTAAGTGATTTTACGCATGCGCACTGGGAACGTCCACGGACGGCGCATGCGCCGTGCAAAAAACGTGAATTACGTGGGGTCATGATTCATTTACATGAATCACGCCTACACTTCATTAATTTGAATTGCGCGGCCTTACGCCGCCACACATACGTTACGCCGCCGTAAATAATGGCGCAAGTTCTTTTTGAATAAATCCACGGATCTTTCTTAATCTGGCCCTCTGTGTTATTATACTTACATTGTACAAGTGTGAGAAATGGTAATTGGGAAAATAATTTTTGGTTTGCAAAGCAGTTAAGAATTTATTGTTGGATAAACCGTTGTATATAAAAACTTTAAAATTTAGTTGAGTCACAAAAGTTTTGATTACCCCTGGATACGAAAGAGTTCACATAATGCCTGTTATTCCTGCCATAAAGGACTTTGTTCAGGCACTTCCTGTTATAACAAACAATTCTCCTGCATTCAAAAGTGATGTGAATGCAGTGGATATTGCCTAGGGTCTCTATAGCTCTGGGTTAATGCACAGACCTTGCTGCCCTCCAAAGGTCAGGGGATACTCAATGGAAACACTGTAGAAAAAATTAAAAGAGGGCTCACCTACCTTGCACATTACTCAAGTGGTGTTTATTGATATGAAATAAAAAGAAACCTACTCACAAACAAATCAGTCATAAAAGCATTTTAAAATATCCACAATGGACACAAAGCAACCAGGTGACGCTGGTGGACCTTCTAGATCGCTGATGCGTTTCGAGTGGGGCTCTGGGGAAGAGGGGATCTCCCCTCGTAATGCGTCAGCCATCCAGAATATCCTCCGACATGCCGTATACGGTCCCGGTCACCTGGTCGCTTTGTGTCCATTGTGGACTTTTAAATGCTTTTATGACTGATTTGTTTGTGAGTAGGTTTCTTTTTTATTACAAGTCAATAAAAACCACCTGGGTAATGCACAAGGTTTGTGAGCCTTCTTTTCATTTTTTTCTACAGTACTTCCTGTTATAAGGTGACAACACTCCATCCCTGTCCCCAAAAAGTTTTCCTATGCTGTCAACACATTCTGCAGAGGCGGTTCACTCCTGTGACAGTTAGGAAACCAATCGTGAGAAATGCTATGCCAATTATTGGTAGAATGCATGCATGTAGCCAGGAAGGGAGGTTGCAGGAATTCAACAGTGCTGATATGTAACAGAGGATAAAGACAGGTCAAATAAATATATATTTTTTTTTAATAAAAAAAAAAAAATTCATGATACACAGTGCTTTAGCAAACTATAGTAAATGTCATCCATGCGGGAGGGGGCTAAATTAGATATAGCGCCCCCTCATCGCCTGTCAAATGTCCTCTGAATAACAACCCATTGTGGATCGCTCTTCAGAGGGCAACACAAGTAAATGAGGCCTGGCAGACTATACAACTATATTTGCGACCTGAATTTTTCCTTTTGCAGTAAAGCAACCATGTCAGGTGACGTCTCTGCCCCCAGCCTGTGATTGCACATTGAAAGTACAGCAGCTGTTCACCCGTCTTCTCACACTTCACCCTCCTCCTGTCAGCGTGTTCCCTGTCAGCACAGTGTACCCTTAGTTGTGTTCCTCCCTGTCCCAGTTCTGCTATGCATGCAAAACCTAATACCAAAAGTTGGGTTTTTTTTTAACTGTTTTTTTTTTTTCTGTCTGAAGTGCTAACAGCAGGGCAGAGTACTGCTAACCTCTGCCCAGCACCGATAGCTGTAGGTGCTAGGCAGGAGTTTCACTTTACATTGAAGTCATAAAATACAAAGGCACACTAGAGACATTTTTGTGAAATTGTGTTCAGAATTACCTATTTTGATACATTTAAAATTGCAAAAATTAGAAACATCCTGTAGCTTTCAGTATTTATAACATTAAATAATAAGATTTCAGAAGACTGCTTTAGCTTACAGTTCTGTCCACTCACACATCTTTTGTATGCTAAGCACCTCCACATTTCCCTCCTGACCTCTTCTGACATACTTTGATGGGTTTGGAATCTTTGAACTTTGAAAAATAGATAGCAGGAAATTTACAGTGAAATGAAATGAAATGCTCTAGAGCACAGCATGGTATGCGTTTTGCTGGAAGAAATACAAGCCATTCCTCTAACTTTTATAATTGCTGCCTTCTTAAGCCGAAGTATACATTTACATAGAAATTGAAAGCGATGTCTGATAAGCCCACCTGGCCTGCCCATGTTCCTGATCTTCAGTAAAACATTAGCTTTTAGCTGCTGCTTGTTTATGTTATAAAAATGATATAAGGAACACACTTACCTTTTATATCGTTTATTAAATGCATCTGCAAAATCATTAAGCAGACTTTGTTTTGTACGTTGGTACAAGCACATTGTTATACTTGTTAGCGCTTTGGCAAATCCTACGGCAGGGTAGTAATGTAGAATCTAGAATTTAGAATTTATTGTAACGAATATAGTAGTGAAGCCAGAAAAATGTAATCAACTGCAATACAGTAATCGGTTATCTCCTGTATACCTGTGCAGGGATTAGACCTCGACGCTCCCCATTTATCATATGTGCTTGGTCATGTTATGTGTACTTTTTGCATGGCGAACCACAGGAGGATGCATTCTAGAATATCTGTTAATCTGAGCTAACTCATCAAAGGTTCTTTGAAAAGATTGACTCTGTAGGATGTTAACAGTTAGCACCTCTTTGACTAGCATCTTCTGAAAAATTTACTGTGGGTGGCAGTGGGTACATTAAACTAGAGTCACAGTCATTGTTTTGACTATCTCACAAAACAAACTTCATTTTAACCACTGGGCACTTAAAGTCAGTTGAGTCGAGGCAGCTGGATTAGCTACAGGAGCTCACACGGCACACGTCTCCTAGGAGTAGGAGCGTGCGAGCTATAGCTCCAGGCAGGCGTAGCTAGCAGGTAGTCAGGGTTCCCCTGTCCAGCCAGCCGCATCTTACCTGGATCCCGGATCTCCTCCACATCTACCTCCAGCCGCCTACAGCACTCCTTCCCCCCCTCTTTGGAGCATCTGAGCCATCTGAGCCGTCACACAGCCTTCACACAGGTAATCCAGCCTGTCCCCCCCAGGTTCAAGGACGGCCGTCCTTTTCAGGATAACCGCCCAAACCAGACCTGGAAATTTAGCTCCTCTCACCCAGGCCGCAATCAAGGTCCCCCCAGCCCGTACACACATCCCCCCGCTCTCTCCCTGGCCGTTTTCGCCGGTCCGCGCCAGCCACGCTAGGTCCGCGGGAGTCGCGGCTTAGGAAAGTCCGCGGCTTCAATTGCAGCCTAGCGGCGCACGGCCTCAGCATTTGGCATCGCCCCGGGGCTTCCACCCTAGACCGCACTCAAGCTACCCCCAACCCGTCCCCACATCCCTGCCACTGTACCCTGACTGTTCTCGCCGATCCGCGCCAGCCACGCTAGGTCCGCGGGAGCCGCGGCTTAGGAAAGTCCGCGGCTTCAACTGCGGCCTAGTGGTGCACGGCTACAGCAAGCTATAGTGCCTTAGTGCTTTCGCCCAACTCACCCCCCCTACCCACAGGTGTCCCCATCCACCTCCCTAGCAGCCAACTACCCCCTCTATGGGGTTATTTGCACCAAATTGGTGGCCCAGCTTGGTACACCCCCCAAGCAGGAACTACTCCCTTCACATCATCCCCTCACCAGATCATTAGATTTGATCCAGGGTCTCAACCGATCGCCTCTGAGGGATCAGGAAGGAATTTTTTTCCCTGCCCAGCAGATTGGCTTAGCTGACCCAGGTTTTTTTTGCCTTCCTCTGGACCAAATAAAAAATATCCAGGAGAAAGGATTCAAGGAATCTACTCCCCACCGCCACCTTGACCTCCCCCCCCCCCCTCGGCGGAATATGGCCGTCTGGCAATATTCGGCAGAAACCATCTGGGGCCTGAGGCAATTTGCCACGAAGCTACCAGCCGTCACCAAAAAGGCCCTGAGATCAGAGCAACTCTTGAGGATCGATCGTCGATCATCAGGAAAAAAATTTAGCGACCCACCCCAAGCAAAGCACATATCATGTGCTTTGATCAATACAAGATCGGCAGTAAGGCACCGATTAGAAATCCATGATTTCATTCTACAGAACAACTTAGACTGTCTTTTTATTACAGAAAGCTGGCTTACAGCCGACTGTAACACCATTCTTGGAGAATTGGTGCCAGAACACTACCGGATTATCACTGAAAACAGAATAGGGCAAAGAGGCGGAGGACTGGCGGTGATTCATAAGACGCATCTTGTGATCTCTAAACCAGCCCTTTAGCACTCGCTTCCATTTATGGAAACCCTTACTCTGCAACTGCAAACAAACCCCCAGGAGACCGTCCGTATTCTGCTCTGCTATAGGCCACCAGGGCCTAAATCGCAGTTTTTACCCCCATGGTCAGAGTTCATCTCCACTTACGCCATAACCAGCAAACACCTTTTGCTGCTCGGAGATTTCAATCTCTGGGCCAACTCCTCACAAGACCCCGTGGCCGACGCCTGTATCGACCATCTGGAAGGATTAGGCCTTCAGAAACTAGTACATGAGCCCACACATACTTCAGGTCACACACTCAATCTTATCTTCGGACAAAATCTGAAGGTAAGTATTTTGGAAAATGAACCATTGTGTCACGTACCTGGTGCTGAGCAGAGCCTGACGTGCGGGAGTGGCCACTCTTGCTCCTCTGACTCCGGAACCCCTGGTAGTGCAGACAGGAGGTACTGGAGTTTAGAGTCACACTAGCGCCTGGCGGGGATGTCGTGCAGACACGGTGTCAGTCTTACTGGAGGTGTGCTGTAGCACCGATGCCGACAGGTAGTTGAAGCTAGTGCAGATGACTGGCAGACAGCAGGAGGAAGGTGTTCTGTAGTACGGATGCTGGCAGGTAGCTGGAGCTGGTGCAGATGACTGGCAGACAGCAGGAGGAAGGTGTTCTGTAGTACAAATGCTGGCAGGTAGCTGGAGCTGGTGCAGATGACTGGCAGACAGCAGGAGGAAGGTGTTCTGTAGTACGGATGCTGGCAGGTAGCTGGAGCTGGTGCAGATGACTGGCAGACAGCAGGAGGAAGGTGTTCTGTAGTACGGATGCTGGCAGGTAGCTGGAGCTGGTGCAGATGACTGGCAGACGGCAGGAGGAAGGTGTTCTGTAGTACGGATGCTGGCAGGTAGCTGGAGCTGGTGCAGATGACTGGCAGACGGCAGGAGGAAGGTGTTCTGTAGTACGGATGCATACGGATCAGGTTCAGGGATAAGGCAACAGCAGAGTCGTGGTTCAGGCCGGGTTGGCAACAGGCAGACGGTCACTGGTACAGGGCAAGGCAGAGGCAGCGTCAGACAGGCCGAGGTCAGGGCGGGCAGCAATCAGAAGGGTCAAGACAAGCCGGGATCACAGGAACAGGAGTCAATCAGGTAACGGGTCTTCAGGCAGGTATCGGGAACGCTGATGATCGAGCAGCAAGAGGCCATGGGAAGAGCTCCCTTAAATAGCCTGAACTGGCGCCAAAATGGCGTCATCACGTGCCCGCGCGCCGCTGCCGCGAATGCGCGCTCCCGTGCGCGCCGATGTGCCGCGCGTGCGCGTGCCCGTGCGTGTGCACGTCGAAGTGCCGCGAATGCGCGCTCCCGGCGCCCCTGTGCGCTCCGTTGCACCGCTGGCGCCACCTGGTGGTCGACCACGACCATGACATTGCCCCCTCCCAATGGGCAGCCTCCGGATGCCCAACCGGGCCATCTTAAGTGGATGAGCGTCCTTGAAGGACCGGACCAGTCTCTTAGCGTGGATGTTACGCTCAGGTTCCCACGAATTTTCTTCAGGGCCATAACCCTTCCACTTTACCAAGAACTGGACCTGGTTGTGCCTTCTCCTGCAGTTTACAATAGACTCCACCTCGAATTCTTCCTCTCCATTCACTAAGACCGGCTCGGGCGGATCGGTGCTTCGTCCCGGGAAGGGATTAGCAACATCAGGTTTGAGGAGAGAGACATGGAAGACTGGATGAACGCGGAGTGAGTCTGGCAGTTCTAGCTCGTAGGCCACACTATTAATCCTCCTCTTGATCGGAAAAGGCCCCATAAATTTAGGTCCTAGTTTCTTAGATGGGCAGGAAAGTTTCAGATTTATGGTGGACAACCACACCAGGTTTCCGGGTTCCAGATTGAGTTCACCCCTCCGCTTCTTATCAAAGATCTCTTTATTATGCTCCTGAGTCCTTGCCATGGTTCCTTGCAGTAGCTTGTTGTTAGTGCTAAAGAAGTTTAATGTCTCTTGTACGGCAGGTACCGTACACTCCGGGGCACAGTTAGGCAGAAATGATGGGTGGTAGCCATAATTTGCATAGAAAGGAGATTGCTTAGTAGCAGAGTGGACTGAATTATTATATGCAAATTCGGCCAGCGGTAATAGAGAGGCCCAATCTTCCTGAGAAAACGAAGAGAAACAACGTAGATATTGCTCTAATGTCTGGTTTGTCCTCTCGGTCTGGCCGTTCGACTGAGGGTGATAGGCGGATGAGAAGGACAGCCCAATTTTGAGGGATTTGCAGAGCGCCTTCCAGAACCTGGAGGTGAATTGCACCCCGCGGTCAGAAACGATATCTGCAGGAATACCGTGAAGCCGCACAACTTCTTTAATAAAGATCTTGGCAGTCTCTGGGGCAGAGGGTGTACCCTTCATGGGCAGAAAATGTGCCATCTTAGATAGTCTATCTACCGTTACGAAGATAGTCGTGAACCCCTCAGAGGGGGGCAGTTCAACAATAAAATCCATGGAGATCATTTGCCATGGTCTCTCTGGTACGGGTAAAGGCCTTAACAAACCCCAAGCTCTGGATTTGCTCCCCTTATTTCGGATGCACGTGGTGCACGACTCCACATAGCTTCTGCAGTCCTTCACAAGTTGGGGCCACCAGAACGTGCGCTGTAGAAGTTCCGAAGTCTTTTGTGCCCCAAAATGACCAGCCAGTACATGATCATGGCAGAGGCTCAGGACAGTGACCCGCAAGTCCTCGGGTACAAAGATTTTGTTGCCATGCCATAACAGACCGTCCCGAATTTGCAGATCTGTGCCCAAGGAAGAGGAAATTCCTGCAGAGGCTTGCTTGATCCGAGCCACTAGGTCATCTTGCAACAACAGAAAATTCCCAGAAGATAGGATAGTGTCTGGGGGGGGCGGAAGTTTCAGGATCGCAGTACATCCGCGAAAGGGCATCGGGTTTGGTGTTCTTGGATCCAGGCCTATATGTTATGTGGAAGGTAAACCTAGTAAAGAAAAGTGCCCATCTGGCCTGTCGTGGCCTCAGCCTTTTAGCTACCTTCAGGTATTCCAGGTTTTTATGGTCCGTGTAGACCAGGATCGGGTGAGCTGCACCTTCCAACAGGTACCGCCACTCTTCCAGTGCGGCTTTAATCGCTAAGAGTTCTCGGTCCCCCACATCGTAGTTCTTTTCAGCGTCGGACAATTTTCGAGAGAAAAAGGCGACCGGATGCAGAAGAGCCTTTGGCCCCTGTCTCTGGGAAAGAACAGCTCCCACTGCCGTTTCCGAAGCATCCACCTCCAGGATGTAGGGCAGACTGGCGTCAGGGTGTTTAAGGACAGGTGCCGATGTAAACAACTTCTTCAGGGTTTCGAAGGCTACCTGGGCTTCCGGAGACCATCGGAAACGGACAGTTTGTTTGGTCAGGCTGGTTATGGGTGAGATAATGCTGGAAAATCCCTTGATAAACTTCCTGTAAAAGTTTGCAAATCCGATGAACCGTTGTACACCTTTCTTGTCTGAGGGCGCGGGCCAATCAAGAATTGCTGCGACCTTTTGTGGGTCCATCTCGATACCATTTACGGAAATGATCAGTCCTAGAAATTGTATGCTCACACGTTCGAATTCGCATTTTTCAGGCTTGGCATAAAGTCCGTGAATTCGGAGTCGCCTGAGGACGTTCTTAACGTGTTCCCGATGCCTGTCAATAGAGGGGGAAAAGATAAGGATGTCATCGAGATATACCACAACAAACAGATCAAGATAGTCTTTAAAGATGTCATTCACGAAGTGCTGAAATGTGGCGGGGGCGTTACAGAGTCCGAATGGCATCACCAGGTATTCGAAATGGCCAAAGCGGGTGCGGAAGGCAGTTTTCCACTCATCGCCGTCCCGAATTCGTACCAAGTTATAGGCCCCCCGCAGGTCGAGTTTCGTGAAGATGACTGCTGCTCCAAGTCTCTGAAATAATTCCGGTACCAGGGGAAGGGGGTACCGATTTTTGATCGTCACCTTATTAAGCTCTCGGTAATCCACACAAGGGCGTAGTGTATGATCTTTCTTTTCGACAAAAAAAATTCCTGCTCCTGCTGGTGAGGTGGAGGGGCGGATAAACCCCTTCTTAAGGTTGTCATCAAGGTAGGTCTTCAGATTCTCCAGCTCTAGCTCTGTCAGAGGAAAAATCCTGCCGAAAGGGATTTCAGCCCCAGGGAGAAGCTCAATTGGGCAGTCATAGGGCCGGTGCGGAGGGAGAGTGTCAGCCCCTTTTTTACTAAATACGTCCAGAAATTCATGATACACTTCGGGGACGGATTGGCGGGTTTCAATGTCAGAGTCCATGCAAAGCAGAGAGGGGGAACAGGAGGTCACTTGCAGGCAGTGTAGTTGGCAGTAGGCGGAACTGAAACAAATCTCCCCGGTAGTCCAGTCTATTTGTGGGTTGTGAGCCCGGAGCCAGGGTATGCCCAGAATTATGGGGAATAAAGGGGACTCAATAACATCTAGGCATAGAAATTCCCGATGAATGTCTAAGATAGTGGTGGCAATAGGTACAGTTTCTTGGGTAACTGGGCCGGATCTTAGAGCTGACCCATCAGCCAAGTGCACAGACAGTCCCACAGCTCTTGGGCGCAACGGAATCTGGTGTAGAGTGGCAAAGGAAGAGTCCATGAAGCAGCTGCAGGCCCCAGAATCAAGTATGGCGCTGGTCCGGATGACCCCTCCTGGAAGCTGGAACAAGACAGGAACAGCCAGATGAGTAGAATTGTTGAGGACAACAGGTGTATGGACAGAAGACATGGAGATGGACTTACGGGACTTTGCTGGGCAGGTCCTCACATAGTGGCCGGGCTCTCCGCAGTAGAGGCACAAGTTGTTGATTCGGCGACGAAGTCGTTCCTCGGATGTGAGGGATGGACGAATCAGACCCAGCTGCATAGGTTCTGGTATGTCTCTGGAGGAGGGGAGCGAGGCAGAAGGAGTCGGGTTGGGAAAGGTAGGGACCCTAGGCAGCATCCATGTCGGACGGGTCGGACCTGTGGCACGTTCAGTCCTGCGCTCCCTTAGGCGCCGATCAATCTGGATGGCTAGATTAATAAGAGCTTCCAGAGTTCCAGGGACCCCCACTCGAGCAAGCTCGTCCTTAAGTGTCTCAGAGAGGCCAAGACGAAACTGGTAGCAGAGGGCCGCGTCATTCCAGTTAGTGTCCGCACTCCACCTTCTGAACTCGGATACATAATCCTCCGCAGGTCTGCGACCCTGCTGGAGGGCGTGCAATGCGGCCTCTGCCGTAGCGGCCTGGTGAGGGTCCTCGTACAGCAAGGACATGGCCTGAAAAAACGTATCAAGACGGTCAAGACATAAGTCCTTTTGCTCCAAGAGCCGGTGGGCCCAGGCCTGCGGTTCACCGGTTAGCAGGGAAATGACAAACCCGACCTTGGTGGCCTCTAATGAGAAAGTTCGAGGCTGGAGTGCGAAATATAGTTCACAGGCATTCCGGAAGGCCCTATACTTGCTTCTTTCCCCAGAAAATCTCTCTGGCATGGGTACTTTGGGCTCTGGTGGTAGCATGATGACGGAGGGAGAGGAAGAAGTACCTGAAGCGGAAGCAGAGGAAGGTGCGGACAAGGCCTGGACGCGGTCTTCAAGTCGGGTGTAGCCTTCTTGCAGGGCCCTGACTGCTTGCGTTAAGCCATCCAAATAGCGACAGAGTTCAGTCATAGGGTCCACTCCCTGTGCAGGCTCAGACATGGCTGCTCGATACTGTCACGTACCTGGTGCTGAGCAGAGCCTGACGTGCGGGAGTGGCCACTCTTGCTCCTCTGACTCCGGAACCCCTGGTAGTGCAGACAGGAGGTACTGGAGTTTAGAGTCACACTAGCGCCTGGCGGGGATGTCGTGCAGACACGGTGTCAGTCTTACTGGAGGTGTGCTGTAGCACCGATGCCGACAGGTAGTTGAAGCTAGTGCAGATGACTGGCAGACAGCAGGAGGAAGGTGTTCTGTAGTACGGATGCTGGCAGGTAGCTGGAGCTGGTGCAGATGACTGGCAGACAGCAGGAGGAAGGTGTTCTGTAGTACGGATGCCGACAGGTAGTTGAAGCTAGTGCAGATGACTGGCAGACAGCAGGAGGAAGGTGTTCTGTAGTACGGATGCTGGCAGGTAGCTGGAGCTGGTGCAGATGACTGGCAGACAGCAGGAGGAAGGTGTTCTGTAGTACGGATGCTGGCAGGTAGCTGGAGCTGGTGCAGATGACTGGCAGACAGCAGGAGGAAGGTGTTCTGTAGTACGGATGCTGGCAGGTAGCTGGAGCTGGTGCAGATGACTGGCAGACGGCAGGAGGAAGGTGTTCTGTAGTACGGATGCTGGCAGGTAGCTGGAGCTGGTGCAGATGACTGGCAGACGGCAGGAGGAAGGTGTTCTGTAGTACGGATGCAGACGGATCAGGTTCAGGGATAAGGCAACAGCAGAGTCGTGGTTCAGGCCGGGTTGGCAACAGGCAGACGGTCACTGGTACAGGGCAAGGCAGAGGCAGCGTCAGACAGGCCGAGGTCAGGGCGGGCAGCAATCAGAAGGGTCAAGACAAGCCGGGATCACAGGAACAGGAGTCAATCAGGTAACGGGTCTTCAGGCAGGTATCGGGAACGCTGATGATCGAGCAGCAAGAGGCCATGGGAAGAGCTCCCTTAAATAGCCTGAACTGGCGCCAAAATTGCGTCATCACGTGCCCGCGCGCCGCTGCTGCGAATGCGCGCTCCCGTGCGCGCCGATGTGCCGCGCGTGCGCGTGCCCGTGCGTGTGCACGTCGAAGTGCCGCGAATGCGTGCTCCCGGCGCCCCTGTGCGCTCCGTTGCACCGCTGGCGCCACCTGGTGGTCGACCACGACCATGACACATTGCCATGGACGGATCACCATGCAATTAAATTTATAATTTCCCATACGGCCCTATTGATAAAAACACCCAAGCCAGTGACAACACACTGGTCTAGATCTCAGAAGAAGCTCCATTCGGAACTCTTCAAATCTACCTTGGAAAATAAGATTAAAACAATGCAACCAAGACAAACGGCCGCAGATATTCTGGATGCCATAAATACAGCCCTACTACAGTCAGCCGACTTAGTAGCGCCAGAACACAAAGTCCTTACCCGGAAAAACAAGGCAAGCTGGTTCAACAACCAGCTATCGCTACTGAAGCAAGAGCGTAGAAGGGCAGAAGCCGCCTGGAAAAGAAACGATTCCGAGACGAACCTCGCCCTCTACAAAGCAGCAACTAGAAGATACCACATAGAAATCTTCAAAGCCAAGAAAAACTATTTTTCCATGGCTATTAACAGCGCTTTAAACTGCCCCCGGGATCTCTTTAAGCTGGTCTCACAGACCATGAATCCACACTGTCTTGAAGCCCCCAAAACAGACACCCAAGAATTTTGCAATGAATTGTCGGATTTCTTCATCAATAAAATTGAGGGAATCCGGGAAAGCATTTCGCAAAACAACACTCCTGAGCTACCACACAGTACCCAGAGGAATACACTACAACCAACAAAGTTCACTTTGGAACCCATTTCCATCGAGGACACAGAAAATATCATCGGCGCACTGCGTAACAGCACTTCGCCTAATGATATCATTCCCACTAAGCTGCTAAAGGAATGTGCCAATATCCTGGCGCCTCCCATTACGCAGCTTATAAACCAGTCATTTAAGGAAGGCACAGTGCCCTCCCTGCTGAAAGAGGGCACAATCCAGCCCATCTTGAAGAAACCTACCCTGGATCCCAAGGACCCAAATCACCGCCGTCCCATAACAATGCTAAACGTTTTCTCCAAGGTAATGGAGAAAGTGGTGGTACAACAGCTGCAACAGCATCTAGATACCCACAACTTACTCGATCCACTGCAATCGGGTTTCCGTCCCGGACACGGGACGGAAACAGCACTGCTCAAAATATGGGACGACGTTCTGGAGGCCGCAGACGAAAGAGAATCTTGTCTCCTGGTTCTGCTGGACCTAAGCGCAGCCTTTGACACCGTAGATCACAAACTGCTACTGACTCGGCTGACTGAGGTAGCCGGAGTCACAGAGAGTGATTTACCATGGTTCTCCTCTTTTTTGGGAAACCGATCTCAAACGGTGAAATTGGGACCGTTCATTTCAGGAAAACGCACGGTGTCATGTGGAGTCCCCCAAGGCTCACCTCTATCACCGGTGCTCTTCAACATCTATCTTCGACCTCTCTTTGAAGTCATCAGTAGTCAACAACTACTTTATCACTCATATGCAGACGATACGCAACTGTATTTTCGCATCTGCAATAGAAAGGATCGTCATCTCAGCTTAGAGAATTGTCTCTCTTCAATAGAAAAGTGGATGACTAGGAGTTATCTCAAACTCAACAATTCTAAAACAGAACTTCTTCTGTTTCAGGCCAGTCGCAAGAGTCAACTCACAACAACCTGGACACCTCCGCCCATTCTGGGCCAGATCATCTCCCCTAGCGCCAAAGTCAAAAGTCTTGGGATCATATTTGACACCAACATGACTATGGACGCACAAATAGGGTCAGTAGTCAGCGGATCTCACCATCTGCTGCGCCTACTCCGTAGACTGATCCCATTTATTCCCAAAGAAGATGTGCCAGTCGTGGTGGGAACAATTGTCAACTCCAGACTGGACTATGCAAATGCTCTCTACCTCGGACTCCCAAAGTACCAAATCGCCCGTCTGCAAGTCGTACAAAATACGGCCGCCAGACTGGTGACTGGGAAAAAACCCTGGGTATCAATCTCACCGTCGCTGAGATCCCTTCACTGGTTGCCGGTAAAAGACAGAATTGCTTTTAAAGCGCTCTGTCTGACCCATAAATGCATCCATGGAAAAGCCCCGCAATATCTTTGCGATAAAATAGAACCCCACAACCCCAATCGCGCTCTGCGATCCAGTGACCAAAATTTGGTCAAAGTACCCAAAGCCAGATTCAAGTCCAAAGGAGAAAGAAGGTTTGCTGTCCAGGGTCCCAGACTTTGGAACGCTTTACCAACCAGCATTCGGTTGGAGGAAAACCACCTGACCTTCAGAAGAAAGATTAAAACTCTGCTCTTTTGATGTCAAGAGAGACGGAGACAACTAGCGCCCAGAGGCGATTTGGTTCGCATGTGCAGCGCTATATAGGTTTTTCATTCATTCATTCATTCATTCATTCATTCATTCATTCATTGTGTTCCACTCAATATTGTTCCACACTGGATTACACATGGTTTGGGTTCAACCAAAGTGCAAATAATCAATTATTTCCTGTGCCTTAAAAACAAGCCCTGTAACTTAAAACCCAGTAAAAAACTGTCCTAAGTAGGTCATACTAATGGCTTCCTCAACAGTCATGGTCAGGGCAGGACTTGGGGTGGTGGGGGCCCCTGGGTTTGAGTCACTTTCGGGGCCCTACCTTCTAAACATTACTTTAAATAGAACAGAATGATACATACACAAGCTATGTATTAGAGCTACACAATTCTGGATAGACTGAGAATAAAAATAGAGATCACGATTCTGAAGTAAACCCCGCCTGATTTTTGCAATTTTTCAATTATTAAATTATAACTGCTCATCGCAATACAATACATATATATATATATATATATATATATATATATATATATATATATATAAATAAATACATAAATATATATATATATATATATATATATCCCCCAAAAACTAGGCCTGCAAATACCTTTTTTAGGATGGTTTAATTCTCCGTATTTCCGGGTATCTCAAGCGCCATTGGTACTGCTGTTATGTGATTCAAATTATGGCTGTGTCCCTGTCGGTAATCTCGCGCATGCGCCGTTGCACCGTTGTGCCGTAACCATTTGCTGCTGTGTCTGCGGCTGTTGTTTTTTTTTTTCACTCCCCTTTTGTGACAACTTCTTTAGTCACACAGAGGAGTATCAGGAAGAGTGGAAGGAGCTAAACACTGCAAGACTTCTTCTCTGTGCCGGACAGAGGGGAAGTCCTCATAGACTGCATTCCGGCAAGCTTTAAATGCCGGTTTAGAGGGGCTAATGTGCGCAAGAGTGGTGACGTCATGCAAATGATCAGCTGCCTGTGTTATGGGCTATTTTTTAAGACAATGTTGTGTCCGAGGGTTTACATTACAACCACTTTAAATGACTGGCATATTATTGAAAAAAACTTAAATGTAAGGGCCCCCTATTGGGCTGGGCCCATGGGCTTGAGCCCAGTCAAGCCCAATGGTAAGTCCGGCCCTGGTCATGGTAGACAGAGGCCAAAGACAGAGGCCACCTCAAGCATAACATAATATACAGTGGGGTCCATTCACAAAGTGGAATCTACCGCTTTAACAAATTAGCTTGCGAAATATACTGTTTTTATCTTGTGAAACCATGTGGTATTTTATCTCATGCGACATCCAGTGGGATGGACACAGTGGAGAAGAACTAGAACCCCTGTCAGTTTTTATTGCTAATAAAGAGGTCAAATGGTTTAAACCATAGAAATATGCCAGCTAATAAGTCAGTGTGGTCCCTGCAGCAATATGTATTAATACAAGAGAAAAAAGGTGACTAGAATACCAGTCAAAGGAAGCTGCATTCACAGGGCACACATGGTGTATCAAAAACAGGTGACCCCCTGAGATGTCACATTTGGTATGTAATTTTTTTTTGGGGGGGGGGGGCGGATACCCTCTTTTTGGAGGCATCCAGCTCTCACTTCTTCCCGGGGCTCCGCGGTGCCGGAAAGGAAGTTTACCTCTCCGCTTATCCCTCCGTGCAATCTTCTGGGACACTTCACATGTCCCAGAAGATTGCCCAGCCAAATACATGCGCAGTGTGTGCCAGGCTGTGAAGCCAAAGCTGGGTGCCCACAGTCAGAATGCCGGTGCTGTGGAGAGAAGAGGGAGAGGAGCTGGGCTTTGTTTGCCCTTATCACTGGACCGCAGGGTATCCAATTATTAACACTTTTTGTAGCTGTTAACTTTTATATGGGTGGAACTCCGCTTTAAGTAGATACAAAATATCTTTATAAATGTCAAATATTAAATGAAAACACTAGGGCTGCGGAAATTAACGATTAATTCCTCGATTGATCGGGACGATCTGTGGATTGAGCTCCGCGGTCTCGCCCATAGGGAAGGCTGTGGCTTCGGCCTAGCTCCTGAGCCACAGCCATACCCGGCGGCTGCCTAGTAGCAGCACGAGCAGGGGAGATGTGGACATTACAGTATGGGGCGAGATGTGGACATTACGCTATGTGGGGAGATTTGGACATTACGGGGGAGATGTGGATATTATAGTATGGGGAGATGTGGACATTACGGGTGAGATGTGGATATTACAGTATGGGGGGGAGGGGGAGATGTGGACATTACAGTATGGGGGAGATGTGGATATTACAGTATGGGGGAGATGTGGACATTACAGTATGGGGGAGATGTGGACATTACAGTATGGGGGAGAAGTGGATATTACAATATGGGGGAGATGTGGACATTACAATATGGGGGAGATGTGGATATTACAGTATTGGGGAGATGTGGACATTACAGTATGGGGGAGATGTGGATATTACAGTATGGGGGAGAAGGGTATATGACAGTATGGGGGGAGGTGTGGACATTACAGTATGGGGGAGATGTGGACATTACGGGGGAGATGTGGACATTACAGTATGGGGGGGGGAGAGTTTAATAAAAAAAAATGTAAAAACTGTGCGTTATAATTAATCCGAATTAGTCGATTAATCGATTTAAAAAAAAATTAATTGAACGCGAAAATTTTAATCAGTAACAGCCCTAGAAAATAGTATCAAATATATACTTTTCTATATTTAAAATACCCTTATAAGAAGGGTATTTGTACAGTATCTCACACATTTTTGTGAATATTTTATTATATCTTTTCATGTGACAACACTATAGAAATTACACTTTGCTACAATGTAAAGTAGTGAGTGTACAGTTGTATAACAGTGTAAATATTCTGTCCCCTCAAAATAACTCAGCACACAGCCATTAATGTCTAAACCGTTGTTAACAAAAGTGAGAACACCCCTAAGTGAAAATGTTCAAATTGGGCCCAATTAGCCTTTTTCCATCCGATTGAAGAAATGTAGAGGGAAGAGATTGTTAGAACTGGCAACAGAGGAGAAAAACGCACCAGCAATCTGCCCAGGATCCCAACACAGACACTGAACCCAGAGGAGGTTCATATGCGTGTTTTGACCACGCTTAATTGCAAGGTCACACACTCTAAAGCTCTGTACACACAGGCAAGAATCTCGTCAGAAGAAAAACGTTGTTTTTTCCAACGAGATTCTTGGCAAGAATCACTTGCCGCCTGAGTGTACACACTAACCCTTTCAAAAGAACCACGGTTCTCTTGAAAGGCAAAAACGCGATGAAGTCATTGCGTACGACGAGCATGTGCTCGTCACATTCCATGCCATAGCCACCATCTTGCTTCACCCTACCTATGCCGTGGAAGCTACCGCGCATGCGTCAAAGTCAGCGACAGGAAAGTATACACACTCTCGGGTTTCTCGTCGGGAAACAGGCCCACAAGCATCTTGACGAGAAAATAGAGCGCAGGTTATCTATTTTTCCTCTTCTAGATTCTGGCCAGATTTCCTGACGAGAAACCTGAAAGCCTCGTACACACAAACGGTTTTCTCGGGAAGAAAGCTCTGCCAGCAGTTTTCTTGCTGGTTTTTGCAGAGAAAACCGGTCGTGTGTACGAGGCCTAAGGTGAGCGTACACACTGAAGGGGGGAGCACCTGAGTGAACTCAAGTACATGTTTAGTCAATACCAATATAGTCTGTGGATCTGATTAAATTGGAATGGACTTTATATTTACATCAACGCATGTTATCGCATGAAGAATCTTGCACATAGCACTGTAGTGCACTGGAACACTTTTATTTCATTTTATAATATTGGATCACTTTATAAGGATTTTGTTAATAAGATGATATAAGTGTATACATTGTATTATGTTGTTACACCTAATCACTTTTGTGTTACTTGGACACTTTAAGCATTAGATAAAGTACTATTATCTAATGACTTTAATCATATGATTTATAGTGATTTGGTGGAAGCACAAATGGAAGTATAATATTAATGTGGTCCTCACACATTTGGATCAAGAAAGCGCAGCACTCTCCTCTGTATTTTAGTATTGTTTGCACGGTCATATGGGACATGATCGGTTCTAGCAGTTGTCTAGATTAACTAATTGGCATATATTTATGGTAGCTCAAAAGAATTTTACTATTTAGATATGCGTTACTGTTGAGAGAACTGATTAAAAAAGGCAGCGACTTCTCAAAATTGGCTATTTTATTTTTACATTTCTTAAATACCGCATGGCTGGACCACGGCCTAATTACCGCATGCATTTAATTATTCAGTGAATTGAGTTTAACACCTCTTCATGCGGTATTTACCAAGCGGTTTCAGTGTTTTGCAGTAAATATCACAATTGACAGTTTCGGGATCGCTTGTGATATTTAGAGGAAAATGTGTCCAGACACCTAAATACAGCATACAGGCATACCCCACTTTTAAGTACACAATGGGGTTTATTTACTAAAGCTGGAAAGTGCAAAATCAGGCTCACTTCTGTATAGAAACCAATGAGCTTCCAGGTTTTATTGACAAGCTTAATTCAACAAGTTGGGGTTAGAAGCTCATTGGTTTCTATGCAGAAGTGAGCCTGATTTTGCACTTTCCAGCTTTAGTAAACAAACCCCATTGTGTACTTAAAAGTGGGGTATGTCTGTAATATTTGCTTTAGTGAATGAAGCCCAATGTCTCCTAACTTTACAAAGACACTCCACAAAGGTGGAAATATAACGACATTATGGTCTACTACTCTATTTGATCGACAGTTCTATTCTCAGAAGGACTTTTAAATCATAATTGCCATGTTGGTGGCCTGGCAGTCCACATAGATAAATTGCAGAAAATAAACTTTTAATTTTATCTTATTTTAATCTAATCACTTTTCCTGTGTTCATTATAAAATAAAATGTGTGTGGGAACTCAACAGGTAGCATTTTCCTATGCTTTTTCTGGAGAAAACAGATGTAATGTTGCGAAAATGAGTAAACTACTATGGATATTCACAAAGCAAACCAGATTGGATGTTGGATGTATCATCAGCATAAGTTGTAACTCTTTAAATATCTCTTCTTTTGGTTCAAAACTGTTCAAAAAAATTGTAACTGGGCACCCCGCAGAAAGTAATAAAAGGCTTTCTATAATTGTGAGAGTATAATGGTTGTGAATTAAAAAGCCAATTAGGAGCATTCATTGTTAAGATGGTAAATTATTATTTTCCTCCACTTATTTTTGGCTATATTGTTAATGGTCATTGTTAAATGTATACCATAATGATAGATAAAAAGTATTTTTTGTATAAAAATCAAGTGGATCCAAAACATGACAAATATATCATCTTGCTTTAGACAAATCAGACACAATAAACGTTTGATACTGATGCCTGCCTGTGCCCCTGAATCTTTTATCTTGGATGATTGGTCAACTGGCCAACAGTAGCATTGGTACCTGCGCTGGCACTTTCCAAGAGGAACAAGGAGGTAGAGTACTTTCTATGTTTGCCATGCCATAATGTTGCCTCCTGTACTATAAATGGATGTGAAAAGTGTGCCAAGGTGATTTGAGAGTACGGACATGGAAGCAACTGGGTATGTGCAATGAAAGAAACGAGACAGCTGTGCATGCTGAGCTTGGCGCTGGCCAATCAGACTGCATGTGTGTTGGCACACTACTGCATTTTAATCTAGAAACAGTGTTGGATGCTATGATTATTGTTTAAGGAGAAAAAAACTGAAATGTTTAAAGTGTTTTGACTGCCCCCGATCCAGAGGGTTAAGAGACATTTGAAAGCCGCACTACCCTAATCAGATGAAAACACATACTAGTAATCCTGTGGCAATTTGCGGTCACAGACGTTGATAAAGTTGCATGATATCAGTGTTTCTTAATTTAATTAATTATTCCTTGTGTACTTTTCTTCTTAAAGGGTTTGTAAAGGATTTTTTTTTTATCTTAATAGCTTCCTTTACCTTAATGCAGTGCTGTTTTCATGTCCTCATTGTTCGTTTTCACTCTCAAGTTGCTGTAAGCCTTCTCTGATCTCCACACTTCCTGGTTGTCTGTTTCCTGATAACCACAGTACTGGGAGCTTTCGCTCTGTGGTCACTAATCAAAGAGGTGTGATTACTGTGTGCCTAAAACCCCTCAGCACCAATCAGTTTCATTTTCCAAACCATCACTGCCCTGTATTGCCTCTGTGCCTCTGTACATCACAGAAGCATGAAACAGCATGCAAAAACTAAACTGAAACGGCAGGTACATTATATGATTGATTTTTATCATTTTTTGATCCTTTTTAAAAGGAATCAGTTAACTATTATGTCTCTATACCCTGTACCTTTTTTTTTTTTTCCACTTCAGACTTAACCATAACTTGAGACCTGCTCATGGTTACGTTCAATGATTATGTCTCGACCTAGGTTTTGCATCATGTGTGGAGAATATATATATCTATATCTTTTTTTTTCCTCCCATCTCTTCTCCCCCCCCCCTTTTCTCCCTTTCTCTCCTTATAAAAAAATCCCTTCCCTTCTCTCGTCCCCATCTCCCTCCGTCCCCATCCCCATCTCCCTCCTCCCCCCCCCCCCCCGACCTCCTCCCGATCTTCTTGCTAGGCCTCTACCATCTCTCCTATTCGGTAATTTCCTCCCCTCATTGTTACTTAAGCCTCCATCATTTCTGCATATTCCATCTTAGACTTATATTTTTTCCAGGCATCCCATTTGTCTTCAAAATCTACCCAAGTTTCCTCCTCACTATATCTTAAATATTCATTATAGTATATTTCATCAAGCTTTTCCCCCCATCCTCTTAGTGTAGGGCTCTCTTCTTGTTGCCAGTTACTCGAGATTTGACTTTTTGCGGCATTGAGGAAATCTGGGATTAGTATCTTTAAATATTTTTTGGTTGGCATTTGAGCCCCGTGCAAAACGCAGACACAGAAGTCCTTAGGTATATTCATTTTATTATTTCTTTCATTTTTTGTCTAATTCTTGACCAAAAATGTTTAACTTTAGGGCAAGACCACCAGATATGGGTCATTGTGCCCACCTCTCCACAACCTCTCCAACAAAAACGCAAATTAATTCCTAGGGATGAATGTATTTTACCTGGTGTAAGGTACCATCGTACCAAACATGTATAGTTCTGTTCCATTACTTTGTTGTTTATAGAGGTAACATGGACCCTATTTATTATCTGTCTCATTTCAAATTCGTTTATTGATGAGCCCGTTTCTTCTTCCCATTTTTTGATGAATGGAGGTATGCTCTGTTTTTTTGAGACGTTCAAAATTTCATACAACATCGAGATTATTCCCTTGTCGATTTTCCTTATACAAAGTCTTTCGAGTGGCCGTATATTCGTTTCGGATCTAATAGGCTGTGGGAGGCTTTCAAAGAAATGTCTTATTTGAGCATATCTCCATTCATCAATCCACACAAGATCTCTCTTCTTTTCCAAATCCTGCAATGATAATAATCTATTTTGCTCCATAAGATCTTTTAATTGGGTGTCATCTCTCCTAATCCAATTACCAAAAAATTGGATTAGCAATATTGTGAACGTCAGGGCTTAGTCTTCTGTATTGTGGTGGGATCCAGATTACCTTCCCCAGTGCAGTTTTACTTAATTTATTTTCCATAACTACCCATCTTTTTTCTACATTATTTTTTGATCATTCTATAACTCGTGATAAAATGATTGAATAATAATAATTTTTGAAATCCGGTGCCCCCAGCCCCCCTTGTGTCTTATCTTTTGTCAAAAGTGATAATTTAATTTGTGTTTTTTTCCCCCTCCATATAAATTTAAGAAACATTGCTTGCAGTTTTTTAAAAAAGGCTTGCGGGATTCGAATTGGAAGCATCTGAATTTTGTAGATAATTTTTGGTAGTATTATCATTTTAAAAATATTTATCCTCCCAGTCCATGTTAGTTGTCCTGGTGCAATTCTGTTAAGGTCTTCTTTGATATCATTCAATAATGGTATGAAGTCTCTCTAGAATTTCCTAATCTAATTTCAAGGTAGTTTAGGTCTTTTTTCCAACAAAATGGAAAATCTTTCTGCAAAGCCTTCCCCTCTTTTTTAGTAAGATTGATATTCAGCATTTCTGATTTAGTTGGGTTTATTTTAAAGTTAGATAGCATACCATATTATTTTATTGTTTTAATTATATTAGGCAGACTTGTCCTTGGGTTTGATATATAGAATAGAATGTCATCGGCATATGCTGCCAGTTTATGTTCCTCCCCTCCCAACATTATCCCCCTGATATCCACGTTTTGCCTTATCTCATTTAGAAGGGGTTCTAATACAAGCGTGAATAGTAGCGGGGACAATGGGCATCCCTGTCGAGTCCCGTTTCTTAATTCTTAATTCTTAATTCAAAAGGATCAGATATCTTCCCATTAATTTTGATTCTTGCAGTTGGTTTGTTATACAGGGCTCCTATCCATTGCCTCATTCTGGGTCCAATTTCTAATGCTTATAAAGTATTCTGCATGTCTCTATACCCTGTAAACAGTCATTTCAGCAAAAAAAAATTCCTTTACAACTCCTTAAATCTTATCTAAAGCTCAACTCTAGGCAAATGTGTTTTTTTTTTTAGTTTAAGAACCAGTTTGAAAGGGTTAGAACCTGAGTCCAACTGCAACATTTGGAAGAGGGTAAGGTCTCACTTCCTGCTACAATATACTGTAGTCTTTAACTATCTGCAGGGTCAAAAGCAACCAACTCAAAACTTAAGCCTCATACACACGTTCGGACTTCAATCAGACACCTTCATTGGTTGCCAGTAAAAGACAGAATTGCTTTTAAAGCACTCTGACTTACCCATAAGTGCATCCATGGGAAGGTCCCCCAATATCTATGCGACAAACTTAAAGCTCACAACTCCAATCGCCTTCTGCGATACACCAATTAAAATCTGCTCCAGATACCCAAAGCCAGATACAAGTCAAAAGGAGAAAGAAGATTTGCGCTCCAAAAGTCCCAGACTATGGAACGCTCTACCAACCAGCATTCGGTTGGAGGAGAACCACTCAGCCTTCAGAAGAAAGATCAAAACTCATCTCTTTTGATGTCAAAGGAGAAAGGAACAACAAGCGCCCAGAGGCGATTTAGTTCGTGCTGAGCTATATACGTTTTTCACTCACTCACTCAGACAAATCTGTGGAATTTTGTTCGAAGGGCGTTGGCCGTGAACGTGTTCTGCATACAGGCGGCGGAACTTTTTCAGTCAACATACAAAACCCTTCTATCATACAATTGTTGTCGGAATATCCAATTGTGTGTACAGTTGCACTAAAGTGTATGCTACCTGCTGTATCTGTATCTAATGAAGAGAAATTGGAATGCTGTTAAACTTCTACTGGGTGTTAGAAATTTATATAAATACACCCCGCTATAGTGTAAGTACTCTCTCCTGGATTAATAACTTCTTGGAGCCGTTCCGCTCTTTTGCTGCTATTTCCTTCCAGATAGTTTCTAACTCATGCCCATGGTAACTGTGTGTTTTGGGCAAAGCTGGGGGGATAGGAAATAAAGACCCAGTACACAACATTATGCTATTTCTTACTTTTGGTTTATTGTAATATAAAATATGATAGTACTTGTCCTTTAACCTTTAATTTGTATTTTATTTTTTAAAGTCAGCAGCTACAAAGACTGTAGCTGCTGACTTTTAATAAGGACACTTACCTGTCCTACTCATCCGCGATGTCAGCCCCCCCCCCCCCCCCGGCCTATCCCTTGATCCTTGCAGCACCCGGCGCCGCCATCCTCAGTAAGGGAAACAGGCCGTGTGGCTTCACTGCCCATTTCCTAACCATGCAATGTGCGATCCCTGCAGCTTTTTGTGAATGGTCCGGCTGCTCTCTGGGATACACACAGTTCCCAGAAGGCAGCATGCCTCATTCCCCAAAAGACACCGCGACTAGGACGGAGGAAGAAGACCCACCACGGACGATGAAGAGGCAGATTAAAGACTTCCGCATAGCAACCGCAATTTCTTTTTCTATTTTTTTAGGATTTTTGGCAAAAAATAAAATTTCAGGGTGGAACTCCACTTTAACTCATTCCTTTTTATTCATGTGCAGACTGTCTATTAGATTTTGTATTTGTATTCAATGTACTTTTTTCTGTTTTGTATACGTTTTTGTTTTGGAACACATAAAAAAAAAAAAAAATTATCGATTTATAAAAACCTATGGTTCTGGCAAAAGTTTGACTTTAACTGGTTCCCGACCAGCCGCCGTTTTACGGTGGCAGGTCGGCTCTGCTGGGCGAGAGCACATAGTATAACGTCACCTCGCCCAGCAGCCAGTAAAAGTGCCCCCCACTCACCCCCGAGTCCCGTGCGCGTGCCTGGCGGGCGCGATCACCGCCGGGCACACGCGATCGCTAGTTACAGAGCGAGGACCGGGAGCTGTGTGTGTAAACACACAGCTCCCGGTCCTGTCAGAGAGAAATGCCGATCTTCTGTTCATACAATGTATGAACAGAAGATCAGTAATTTACCCTAGTCAGTCCCACCCCCCATACAGTTAAAACACACCCAGGTGACACATTTAACCCCTTCTCCGCCCCCTAGTGTTAACCCCTTCACTGCCAGTGGCATTTTTATAGTAATCAATGCATTTTTATAGCACTGATCGCTATAAAAATGCCAATGGTCTCAAAAATGTGTCAAAAGTGTCCAAAGTGACCGCCATAATGTCGCAGTACCAAAGAAAAATCGATGACCACCGCAATTACTAGTAAAAAAATAAATATTAATAAAAATGCCATAAAACTGCCCCCCATTTTTGTAAACGCTATAACTTTTGCGCAAACCAATCAATAAACGCTTATTGCGATTTTTTTTTTACGAAAAATATGTAGAAGAATACGTATCGGCCTAAACTGAGGAGAAACATTTTTGTGTTATATATTTTTGGGGGATAATTATTACAGCAAAAAGTAAAAAATATAAAAATATATATATTTTTTCAAAATTGTCGCTTTATTTTTGTTTATAGCGCAAAAACAAAAAACTGCAGAGGTGATCAAATACCACCATAAGAAGTCTCTATTTGTGGGAAAAAAAGGACTCCAATTTTGTTTAGGAGCCACGTCGCACGACCGTGTAATTGTCAGTTAAAGCGACACAGTGCCGACTTGCAAAAAGTGCTCTGGTCTTTGACCAGCAATATGGTCCGGGGCTGAAGTGGTTAAAGAGTAATTCAAATAAATATTCCCCTCTAGGTCATGTATGTACATTACAAGGATTTTAACTAACTTTGTTGCAGATTCTTACCTTTTGTTATTCTGAAAAAAAACACTGTTTGTATGTTTCTGTGGAAAGTGAATCTAATGGGAGTGGTTTCATAATTATCAATCATCTGCTGCACTTGCAGGGCTCTAATTAAGAAAACTGCAGGGTCTGCATCCCTTTAGACATGATTTCCTATTAGGAGTATCTCACCAAACATTTTTGATGTAGATGATGCCTGAAATCTGACTTGTATGTCTTAGTGCAGACTTTTGAATGAATGAATGAAAACTTATATAGCACAGCACATGCAAACTTAATCGCCTTTTGGGAAAATCAGTGAGTCAGTCACACAAGCAGGAATTTATGTTTCTGGGGCCGTTCTGTACACATTCTGTGTACACCTGGAGGTGTACAGAACACCTCCAGGTAGCCATATTGCATTGCATTTCACAGAAAATTACAGAGCTTTAGATTGAAAAGGAAAAATCATTTTTAATAGCATTCAATTACAATATGCAATAGTCTATGCTATATATATATATATATATATATATATATATATATATATATATATATTTTATCAAACAATGTTTATTGATTTTCAAAAGAAAATATACAGCAGTAGGCATAGTTGCGGACGCAGCCACTGTAAAAACATTGAACAAAAAACCTAATTCCGCTATCGTAAAAAGAGTAGTATGACACGTACAATGGTACTGGTGTGATACATCTGCTAATCCTGTAGAAGGGTATTTAACAGGTTGAGTGTAACCATTAAGCCAGTATTAAGTAAACTAAGGTGAAAAAGCAATATTGCTTTTTTTGCGCACAAAAGTGAAGTTACCTTTTAACTGTTTTTCAGACAATCCCATTGCCGACCACCCCATGTATTTTTACTGGGGGCAGCGGCTCCACTTTTAGGTCTGTGGCCGGTGACCCACTCCCGCTGTGCTTTGACTCAGCGGGAGCCAATCAGCGGGTCCGGCGATGTCTGCCAGGACCCGCCAATCATATCTGGCAAAGGCAGATCGCATTCGTTTACTAGGGAAGACAGAAATCCTGTGTTTCTGCTAAGCAGGAACACGGATCTTTGTCTTACCACAGGTAAGCCACCCCACACACAGTTAGAAATCACTCCCTAGGAACACATTTACCCTTTGTTTGACCCTGGTGTTAACCCCTTCCCTGCCAGTGTCATTAGTACAGTGACAGTGCACATTTGTTAGCACTGATCACTGTATTGTTGTCACTGGTCCCCAAAAGTGTCACCTAGTGTCTTATTTGTCTACTGCAATGTCGCAGTCCCACTATAAGTCGCTGATCTCCGCCATTACTAGTAAAAAATAAATAAAAATTCATCAAAAATATCTCATAGTTTTTAGGCACTATAACTGTTGCACAAACCAATCAACATGCGCTTATTGGGATTTTTTTTTACCAAAAACATTTAGCCTTATTTGATTAAGACATTTTTTATTGGATATGTTTTATAGGCCTGGTCAGGAAGGGGGGTAAACATTTCAGAGGGCAATTGGTTTAAATTAACAGATCTGCTTTAAATATTATTGTACGAACTGGGGTATATGTACTGTATTAATAATTCAGAAACAATGCACTATACCTGCTTACTATTAGGACCGTTACCCGTTAAGCATCTTAAATTACATGAAATTACTGCCTTTCCATTGTGTTTGGCCCGTTCTTCTTTTCTCAGCAACTAGTCCAAAAATGTGTGACTTCCTGCAGCATAAAGTACAGAGCTGTCATTTACAATGAGTATATGAATGCATTTTCATTTTAAAAAAAAAACGTGCTGAGAAAAATATGGAGGCTGGCATTACTTTCTGGTCAGTAATTAAAAAAGGATTAAAGCCATTAGATCAGCATTGCAGCTAGACAAGGCAAATGCCACATTCAGGAGTCAGCAATTGCAGCCCCCATAATTTTGCCAGCACTGGTTTCTTATAAAGGGTTGTCCTATCACAAACCTGCTAGGACAAAATAATTAGCCACTGTATGAGACATGTTTGTATAAATGGAGTAGTTTACTGTATACCGTGCATGCATTCCTAATGAAAGGCACAGCATAAGTAATATGAACATTTTTATTATACAGTATCTAGAATAATTTCCACAAAAAAAAGTTAATTACTTAGACATTCTAACAAAAATTAGTATACAGAATAGCTTTAATACACAGATTTAAGTAACAATCCAGTTTCAGGTAGTTAATGTGGAGAGCTTTGTTCTGTGTGCATACTCCTGTCAATACATCAATATAAACTGTACAACAGATGGTACTCAGTCAGTGCTCTTAGGCATGGACATCCTCCAGAGCCTCTCAGAAAGGGTCACTTTTCTGCACGTATTGATCTCCTTTTTTTTTGTGATGGTGTGATTTTTGGAAGGTCTAATTAGCAGATTTTATTTGTTTATAATTGAATTTTCAGGATATAGATTTAGGCAATGCAAAATGAATCAAGGTCTACATTATTACAGGGAAACTTAATAAATATTTTTTTTACCTGCAGCTCACGTTAAAAATACAGCTCTCTCAAAACACTTTCTTTTACAAAGATGTTACATTGATATCCACCAAACATTCACTGCAGGTGAATCTCCTAGTTGCATGTGTTTTATCCCTCCTGGCAGTAATCCCGAGTGTGGCTTGAGGTTAAATTTCAGTACCGTTAGCATTAACCCTGTGATTGCATTGCAGAATCCTGGTACAGATAACTTACCATAACCAGGAACCTGCAATGTCCCCCTGCTGTGTCCTCCGCCGGATCCTCTGCCCGATGCTCTGTGTGCCGGGCTCTGTTCCCTGCGAGCGTCGCGATGCATGGGGGTAGAGCCCGGCGGCAAATTCAAAAAGTTAAAAATACATAACTCATACAGTACACTGTAATCTTACAGATTACATTACTGTATCAAATCATTTCACCTTTCTTTTGTCCAGGGCCAGATTAAGAACATCATGGGCCTGGTGCTGAGGATTTTGTTGGGGCCTTTTATAAATAATAAATAAATGCGTGGGAATCACAGAGCAGCAATGGAGGGCCCAGTCTGACAATGTAAGTGTACCCTAATGTGCTAATATGCTGTGCATACTTGTACATTGTGGCATAACCTACCTCAGGGCCTCTAAAAAGTAGTAATGTCAAGAAAGTTTACAACCGCTTTAATATCACAGGATCCCAGAAACCTCTTATGGGGCCCCCTACTGACCCAGTGGCCCTTGGGCAGTGCATAAGTGCATAGTTGCCAACATTTAAAAAATATTTTCAGGGACACTTTTTCACAAGTGCTATATTTTTAGTAGCTGAGATCCCCGGTGTTCCTCTGTACATCACAGTAGTAATCACAACATTAAATACGTTCTAATAATGGGACAAAACAAATATGAGAACTGAGATTTCCTTTAGTTGAACTAACAAAAGTGTGTCCATTCTGGAGCTGGTAACATTGAGGGCATTCAGTATCATTTTATAGAACTGCTTTTGTGGGTAAGCGACATAGGGGAGGAGTATGGACGGTATATAAGTGGGAAGTATGTGCAGGTGAGGGAGAGGAATGTGGAGGGTCTAACATTGGGCACTATGTACAGGAGAAGAGTGCAAAGGGTACGGCAAAAGGCACAATGTACAGGAGAGGAGTGTGGAGGGTATGACAGTGGGCAGTATGTACAAGAGAAAAGCGTGCAGGGTATGACAGTGGGCATCATGTACAGGAGAGAAGCATGGAGGGTATGACAGTGGGCAGTATGTACAGGAGAGAAGTGTATGACAGCAGGCACTATGTACAGGAGAGGAGTGTGGAGGGTATGACAGTGGGCAGTATGTACAAGAGAGAAGCGTGGAGGGTATGACAGTGGGCGTCATGTACAGGAGAGAAGCATGGAGGGTATGACAGTGGGCAGTATGTACAGGAGAGAAGTGTATGACAGCAGGCACTATGTACAGGAGAGGAGTGTGGACAGTATGATTGTGGGCACTATGTATAGGAGAGGCGTGTGGAGGGTATGACAGTGAACAGTATGTACAGGAGAGAATTGTGGAGGGTCTAACAGTGGGCACTATGTACAGGAGAGGAGTATGGAGGGTATGACAGTGGGCAGTATGTACAGGAGAGGAGTGTGGAGGGTATGACAGTGGGCAGTATGTACAGGAGAGAACCGTGGAGGGTTCGACAGTGGGCAGTATGAACAGGAGAGAAGTGTATGACAGCAGGCACTAAGTACAGGAGAGGAGTGTGGAGGGTATGACAGTAGGCAGTATGTACAGGAGAGGAGTGTGGATGGTATGATAGTGGGCACTATGTATAGGAGAGGAGTGTGGAGGGTATGACAGTGGGCAGTATGTACAGGAGAGGAGTGTGGACAGTATGATAGAGGGAACTATGTATAGGAGAGAAGTGTGGAGGGTATGACAATAAACAGTATGTACAGGAGAGGAATGTGGAGGGTCTAACAGTGGGCACTATGTACAGGAGAGGAGTGTGGAGGGTATGACAGTGGGCAGTATGTACAGGAGAGGAGTGTGGAGGGGATTACAGTGAGCAGTATGTACAGGAGAGAAGTGTGGAGGGTATGACAGTGGGCGGTATGTACAGGTGAGAAGTGTATGACAGCAGGTACTATGTACAGGAGAGGAGTGTGAAGGGTATGACAGTGTGCAGTTTGTACAGGAGAGGAGTGTGAAGGGTATGACAGTGGGCAGTATGTACAGGAGGAGTGTGGGGGTATGACAGAGGGTAGTATGTACCAGAGAGAAGTGTGGAGGGTATGATGGGGGGCAGTATGTACAGGAGAGGAATGGGGATGGTATGATAGTGGGCACTATGTAAAGGAGAGGAGTGTGGAGAGTGCGACAGTGGGCACTAAGTACAGGATAGAAGTGTATTACAGGTATTACAGCAGGCACTATGTACAGGAGAGGAGTGTGGGGGGTATGGCAGTGGGTGTTCTGTATAGGAGAGGAGTGTGGAGGGTATGAAAGTGGGCACTATGTATAGGAGAGAAGTGTGGAGAGTATGTCAGTGTGCACTATGTACAGGAGAGGAGTGTGGAGAGTATGACAGACTATGTACAGGAGTGGAAGTATGTTTAGGGACTGCGTAGTGGTTAAGCGGTACATACATGGATTGAAATTACACCAATTATGCAGAGACCAGCCATAGTCGATCTATGTATGGGCTAGCTGGTTTTACACAAGGCAATCTATTAATCGACTTGAGTCAATCAGCCTATTTTTCCAAAAAACAATCAGTGCTGCCAGCTATAGATAGCAACACTGATCATTGTACTCACTGGCAGAACACAATAACACTACAGGAGTGATTCTACAGGTCAGCAGGTGAGAGGGTGTGTGGGGACAGGCTGGGGAGAGATACCAGTCAGTGGCTGGGTAGGCACTGGCTAGTATCAGAGCCAGATACACACAGGTTACATACGTTGCGATCGTTAGAGCGAGAGCAATAATTCTAGCACTAGACCTCCTCTGTAACTCTAAAAATATAACCTAAAACATTTTTTAAAGCATCGCTTAGGATACCAAAAAATAAATCGTGCTAACTTTAGTGTTTTTTTTTAAATGAATGAACAGTTTATTTCCAAAAAAAAAACACGTTTGAAAAATTGCTGCGCAAATACAGTACCGTGCTAGAGCTGCACAATTAATCGTTAAAAAATTGTGATCTTGATTCAACCCCACTGACATCTCCAATGCAGAGTTTGCTGATTCTTTCATATAACAAGTGGAGAGACTTTCAGCTGTCAAAAGAAAATATCTGGGCAGTCTGCCAAGTTCTTAGCAGGAAACATTGTAACCAACACTTTCTTCATAGATCAAAGGGATAAACTTCTGTGTGTAAAGAAAATATCCGACTGTCTGCCAAGTTTGTAAACAGCATGAAACATTGTAACCAACTTCCTTTTTGTATCAAACTTCTGTGTGTAAATGCAAGAAATGTAACCACTTAAAGTCCAACACTTGTTTAAGTTAAAAAGCAATATTTTTTGCTAGAAAATTACTTGGAACCGCCAAACATTATGGGCCAGATTCAGGTAGGACAGCGGTTCTTTATTTCGGAGTAACGTTAGTCATTTACGTTACTCCGCCGAAACTTTAGGAGCAAGTATTGTTATTCACATAGCACTTGCGCCTAAAGTTGCGGCGGCGTAGCGAAAATGAGCCGGCGGAATTCAAATTGGGCGGGTAGGGGGCGTGTATTATTTAAACTAGGCGCGATCCCGCTGCGAACGTACTGCGCATGCGTTGACTGTCAGTGCGCATGCTCCAAATTCTGTCAGTGAACGTCAATGACGTCAATCCCAATTCACGGACGTTTTACGCAAACGACGCACATTTTTTTAAATTCGACGCGATTACGATGGCCATACTTAACATAGGATACTCCACCTAGGGGGCATGGTTTTCTTTACGCCGCGTATCGCTTACAGAAATGTCGGAAAGTCACTGCGTCGGGCCCGCGTACGATCGTGAATTTCCGTCTCTCGCTGATTAACATATTCTCGGCGTTAATCAGCGGGAACGCCCCGAGCGCCATTTTTAAAATTGCAGTTCCGATACGACGGCGAAATACAATTACGCCGCTCATATAGGAACTCCAACCTGGCGTTTCTTGTTTTCTGCTTACAGAAAACAGAAACGCCAGCTCAAAGTGAGAGTTATGCTGGCGTATCACTGATACTCCAGCCTAACTCTACCTGAATCTGGCCCTATATATATTTTAGCAGAGACAAAAATGGCAATTGCTGCAATATTTTATGTCACACTGCATTTGCCCACTTTAATGAATAATAAAAACCATAAAAACAAAACAGTAAAGTTAGCCCATTTTTTTTTTTTCATTTTAATGTGAAAGATGATGTTATGAATCGTGATCTATCATCTAAGCAAAAAAATTGCAGTTGTCATTTTAGCCAGAATCGTGCAGCTCTATACTGTGCAACATAAAAAGTTACAAAGACCACCATAGAGTTATTTTCTAGCAAAAAACAAATGATGATTTTTTTTCTCAGTCAGCTGCAGTGTGTCAGCTTGTATTTATACTGGCCGCTCTGTATGTAGCTTCTGACAGGCTGTGCAAGCAGGCCCGTATCTCCGGAACCATAAATGATAGCCATCCCATATTTTGACCCGTTGTGGGGTAGATCTTCAGCTGCCTACCCCCCAAATGTGGGGGTTTTGTGACCTCTGATCGTCGAGCTACAACCCCCGAAGTCAAACTTTTTTTTTTTTTTTTAGATTTTTTTTTTTTTTTGGGGCAAATGGGCCTATCTTGAGAAAGGGGCCTGGAGCTGCAGCTCCAACAGCCCCTCTGTTAATCCGGCCCCGCTTTTGTCCCTAATGCTTTGTCCAGTGCCCTGCCTGCAGTTGTATATTATATAGACTGTTTATTCTGCCTGGAAACTTGAGAATGTCCAGGGCAACCAAAAAGTGTCTCTTCTACGTCAAAAGTGGTTTTAGCAATAGTAAATTCAGCAATAGTGATTTGTGGGGAAATCCATTTTATAATTATTATTATATTATTATTTTTTATAATTATTATATTATAATTTATGATTTATTTTTTCAAACTTTATCATACCCGGGATATCTACTAGACTCTTGTTTCGACAGATTTAAATGTGTTATTACTAAGAATTACAGGCCTACAATATAAAATGTCAAATTTCTATGCAAAACAATGTACTGTTTCTGACATAATCATACCACCAGGGAGGCTACTTGACGTTGATTTCTTCACTAAAAGTGAATGTTTGGTAAGAGTCACATTTACTGCTTTATAAATATGTCCTAAAGTTAACTATTGGTATTTTTTTTTATCTTAATTCCTTTTTATTGTTATTTTCAATTTTAACAAACATTTTATACAGTATCATATTGTTGACATAAATAATTGTTAATATAAATAATTTAATGTGTCTTAACCCCTCCCCACAAAAAATCGTGAGTTGTGCTTATTCAGTGTCTCAATCTATGCCCTCCCACCACTCCACCCGCCCTCCCACCCCTCCCTCCCCCCTAATTAATAATATAAAAAAAAAAGAGAAGAATAGCAAAATAGAGAGGCAGAGGAAATGTCCTAGTCTGAGGTATCTGTTTAGACAGTTCAAAGAGATGCTCAAGGAATAGAAGCCAGGAACCCGGTAGGGTATTAAATAGACATACCTGGGGCCCGAAGAGAGGTTAGGGGGGTTTACTATTCCCTCCAGTTCTTTCCTCCACCTAGGGAGGGTATGATAGTATCTAAGAGCAAAAAGTTAGCTAATCTATATCTCCATCATGGTTCCAATGGGAACCCCATTACCCTTAACCAGGGCCCCCATACTTTTTTAAATTTGTTATAATTTCCTTTTTTAATAAAGGCCACCTTCTCACACCATATCAAGGCGTTAATAGTTCCCACCCAATTCTCTATAGATGGTGGGGCCTGCGCTTGCCATCTCTGTGCTATCAGCTTCCGGGCCTGGAACAAACACCTTAGTAACCCTTCCAAGACTCCGGCTGGGGTGATGTGGTTTCCCATACCTCCTAGTAAGCAGGTGGTTACTTCTGGTTCTAGAGAGGTCCCAAAGATCTTATTAATGGTATTAATCACTTCTGTCCAATATCTAAAGAGCTTAGGACATCTCCAGAACATATGGATATGTTCCTAGTAGGAACATTTTTTTAGGAGTATAATAGGCCCGGTGTAATAGAAATAAATGGGACAATCTCTGAGCTGGAGCTATTGAGACCAATATCCCCCTGTGTAGAATGTCCTTCCACTGCTCCGAGGTTAATAGTCCAATGTCTCTTTCCCATTTTTCTCGGCTCTTAGAGACCCCCGTTTGGTTTATAGCTTTGGAGCCCAATTTATGGTATAATAAGGATATTTGACCTTTCGTGGCATTTGTTTGAATCAGTTTGAGGAGCGCAGGGGTATGAGTTCTAGTTATTGGATGATTATTAAACTGAGTTTGGAGGGCGTGCCTGATCTGTAGGTAATTAAAGAAGGTTGTATTTGGTATTCCAAATTCTTCCTTCAATTTCGAAAACGTTTTAATAAGATTGCCGTCATACATATGTAGCAGCCGTGTTATGCCCTGAGTTACCCAAACTTTAGGGATTTGTATTTCCCTAAGTTCTGTTAAGTTAACGTTATGCCAGAGCGGAGTGAATTCGGTTGTTCCCGTATACCCCAGTAAAGCTTTAGTATTCCGCCACAGTTTATTAATTAAGTTCATAGTTGGACACTGATAATAGAATGAAGCTGCTTCCAGGGCTTCTATTATTGTTTTATGAGGGACCCTTAATAGCATTAGCCTGAAGCAATTATTGTGTAGATTTTGATTTCCACAGCCCGCTAGATGCTGTAGCTGAGATGCCAAGAAATATGTTCTTGGATGGGGGACCGCCATCCCTCCCTCGCCCGCAGGGAGCTGCATCATCTGCAATCTAATTCTAGACTGGCCTCCTTTGCACATCAGGTCTCTGAATAGGGATTCTATTCTTCTAAACCACGTCTGGTTTATCCAGATCGGAGAGTTGTGTAAGAGGTACAAAATCTGGGGGAGCCAGATCATTTTTATAAGATTGCATCTCCCCGCGACCGAGAGAGGGAGGCGGCTCCAAATATCTTTTTTCAATTTAAATTTCAATAATAATGGGGCTATATTGTTGATGATGTATTCCTTGGAATCCTTAGTTATCCAAACCCCCAAATATTTCAATTTCGTTGAAATTTTCAACTGGGACACCTCCACTATTTCCTGGGTCCACAGCGTGTCTATTGGAAGTAGAGCAGATTTGTCCCAATTGACAGTTAGCCCCGAGAACCTTCCAAACTCCTTCACCATTTGCACAACAGAAATCAACGAGCTGTCGACGTCCCCTAAAAAAAAAAAAAAAACGTTGTCCGCAAAAAGCGAGATCTTGTCCTCCACCGAGCCCCTTCTGAACCCTTGTATATCATTGTTTAATCTCGTTTTAATAGCAAGGGGTTCCATAGCTAACGCAAAGAGGAGCGGGGAAAGCGGACAGCCCTGTCTTGTACCTCTCTCGAGATTAAATAGAGTTGAGATCTCGTCATTAACTTTAATTTTTGATTGTGGTGCATTATATAGGAGTTTGACCCTTTTAATAAAAATTGGGCCAAAACCGAAGCTTTCTAACACTTTCCAAAGATAGGGCCATTCGATACTATCGAATGCCTTAGCGGCATCTAGAGCAATCAATGCTCTAGAGCCCTCGTTGTCAATTGGGAGTTGGATGTTTAAGAAAGCCCTTCTAATGTTTATGCTGGTTGACCTATTTGGGATGAACCCTGATTGGTCAGGGTGAATAAGGTCCTCTATACATCTCTTAAGACGATTTGCCAGGACCATGGCAAAGATCTTTACGTCCGTACAGAGTAGTGAGATTGGACGGTAAGAGGAGGGATCTAGTTGATCTTTTCCCTCCTTATGTATTACAACTACCGTTGCCTCCATCATGGAAGGGGGAAGATGTCCCTCCATAAGCGCCCCTTCCAGTGTCTGCAGCAGTTCTGGCAACATAACTTCTCCAAAGCGTCTATAAATCTCTATCGGTAAGCCGTCGGGGCCCGGGGATTTATAAGAGGACATCTCTCCAACCACCGTTTGAAGTTCTTGAAGTGTAATAGGGGACTCAAGCTTTTCTCTGTCTGTTTCTGTGAGGACTGGAACCGGGATACCATGGAAGAAGGTTTCCATACCTTCGTTTTCTCCTCTAGACTTATAGAGAGATTTATAGTACTCATGGAATACCTTTATTATCGCCTTGCTCTCCGTGTAAATATCTCCTGCAAAGGTCTTAATTGCCCCAATGTTTGAAGAGGGGGAGTTGGCCCGGACCAGCATGGACAGTGCTCGCCCCACTTTCTCCCCCTCCCCAAAGTGGGTTTGTTTCTGAAATATTTGGTTGTTTGCTGCTTTCCTCATAGTAGCCATCCTGTATAAGTTCTGCTTATCAAGCCACTCTTTTTGCTTACTCAAGGTTGGAGCTTTAATATACTGTTGCTCAGCAGCTGACACCTCTCTTCTGAGGTCCTCCTCCTCTGTCTTAGACTCTCTTCGAACCCTAGCCACATTTTGAATTAACAGACCTCTCAAATAAGCCTTTAGTGAGTCCCAGACCACCCCGGGTTGAGCCGTACCTGTATTTATTTGGATATACTCTTTCAAATTGTTCAGGATATCCCTTGGTTCACCCAATAACTCGAGCCAGTATGGGCTAAATTTCCATTCTTTTGGAGCCGTTTTCTTATTGCCCCTAATAACCAAGTCTAACGGAGAATGGTCCGAAACCCCCCTAGTCCCATATTCTATCTCCTTCACCATTTTTAGTGCCAACTCGTTCCCAAGGGCCATATCGATTCTAGAGTGGGTGGCGTGGGAGTTGGACAGACAGGAGTATTGCCTGATATGTGTGTGGCGAATACGCCACATATCTTTTAGACCTATCTCATCGAGAAATTGGGACAGGCGGCTTCCTTCTTCCGGAGCTTGCTTCTGAGCCAGAGGAAATCTATCATACACTCTGTCTATGACTTTGTTGTAGTCCCCTACCGCTATCAACGGAATTCCGGTTTTATCTAGCATAAATTCCACTAACCTCTGGAGAATGTCAAACTTGAAAGGGGGGAATATAGATATTGGCTAATACGTATGGCCTGCCCAAAATAGAGCAGGCCAAAAATATGAACCGGCCTTGATCATCTGAACAACTTTTCTTGCAAGTGAAGGGCAACCCCTTTGTCACCATTACACTGACCCCCTTCGAGTATAAGGAATGGACGGAATGGTATCGAAACGGGAATTTCCCTATACCCATTTGGGCCATGGTATCTTTTGTTAAATGTGTCTCCTGTAAACAGAGTATACCTGGCCCTTCCCCATCCATTGATGACAATACTAGTGCTTTCTTAGCAGAGTCCCCTAATCCACGAACGTTCCAAGACCTAATCCTCCAAGTCATAGTTCAAAAAATAAAAAAAGTAGCAGAGCAGGCTTCCTATCCTCACATTTCCCCTTTCATTTCCATTGGTATCTCCCTCCTCTTCCATCTCCTGAGTTCCATCTATTATACTACCTCTTCTATCTCCTGTAAAACCTGAAGTACTTTCCTGTAGCAAGATTCCCTTCCCTCTTCCTCCCCCCCCTCCCCCCCCCCTCCTTGCCCACCTGGGCTCCCCCATGGAGCTTCACCTGTGACCTCCCCTCTCTCACCCATTCGTCTCCTCCCTCTCATTCTTGCATTCATTGGCCTCCCGCCCTCTGTTGAGTAGCGAAGGCCCCTCTCACCCCTCCCACCCTTACCCTACCTCCTGGACTACTACTTCGCCTGTACCAAAGAGAAGAAAAAAAAAGAAGGAAAACAGGCTAGAAGTACTAGCAGTTAACAGTCAGCACCAGAATGGCAGACCCCATGCAGCTACAAATGATGTTTTCATAAATATCCTCTCCCCCGAACCGAAGGAGAGAAGAGGAACAAAAAAAAAAAAGGGGGGGGAAAGGGGGAGGGGGGAACCAGGGGGTGGAAAGACCTCCTCCTTTGAAAGGATCCGCCAGTTTAATTCTTCAAATATTATAATTCAGACAAATTGTTGGCGTTCCTTGCCCCGTTGACCATATAATATTGGAGAAAATGCCACTGGAAAGAAAAATGAAAGGCAGTACATAGATTTCCCGTCTCCTCCCTTCAAAAAAAAAAAAAGGGGGGGGGGGAAGCCAAGGAGAGTGATAGAGCCCCCACCTTTATAAGAGTCTGCTAGTTTTAGTTCACTAAATATTACAATTCAAAACAAATTGCTAGCGTTCCTTACCCCATTAATCATATAATTTTAAATAAAGTGCCAGTACAAAAAATAGCAAAACAGTGCATAGGGTTCCCCAACTCCCTTCTCCAAAGAAAAACAAAAAGGAGGGAGAAAAGGGGAATAACAAATAATAAACCATTTAGTGATAATTCCCTTCCCACATACAGTTCAGATTTCCTCTTCCCTCTCTCCTCCTCCCTCCCCACATATAGAGAAGAGGGAGGAGAAAAAAAAAAAAGGAAAACACCAAAGTCGATTATAGGTGAGGAAAAAAAAGAAACAACTCGATAAGAACCATCCTAACATTTGATGGCATTTAGTGTCTTGTGGTAAAAAAAAAAGAAAAAAAAAAAGTTATGAGTGTAAAAAGAGAAAAAGAGGGCCAAAGCCCATACAATCCCTTGGGGGGTTGTTGGATAAGTGGATAAGTGGTGGAGAAAGAAAAAAAAAAAAGAAAAAAAAGGGGTGTAGGGCAATTAGTGATGGCGCAAATTTATGTTAGTTTCTATAAGTCCTTGCCATTTGCTTCTAGCCATTGAGCTCCCTCTGCTGGTGAATTGAAAACCCAAGTCCTGCCCAAGGCTGTCACCCGTAGGCGGGCCGGGTACTGCAAGGCATAGGGCAGTTTATGATGCTGTAAAGTACGCTTTATTTGCGCAAATTCGGCTCTGCGTTTTTGCAGATCAGGGGAAAAGTCAGGGTAAAATGAGATTCTAGCTCCCTTATACATAATGTCCCCCATACTCCTGGCTTTCTGGAGGAGAGAAACTTTGTCTCCATAGTAAAAGAATTTGAAAAGAAGTGATCTGGGGCGAGCCCCTTCCTGTGGGGGTCTAAAAGGGACCCTATGGGCCCTCTCGATGGCAAAAAAGGGTGAGAAAATATCAGGGCCAAAAATTTCCTTAAGCCAGCCTAACAGAAAGGATATCGTATCTGGCCCCTCGCACCGTTCTGGGAGACCGATCACTCTAACATTATTCCTTCGGAGTCTGTTCTCGATCTCATCCAATTTGGCTGTCTGGCGATTCGTTTTCTCTTGTAGATCCCCGAGATCCTTCTCGAGTGAGTATAGGGCATCTTCAGCTGTACTCATTCGTTCTTCCAAGGTATCAACTCTTTCAGCAATATTTCGTATATCCTGATGGGTTAGCACGAGCTCCTCACTAAGGATTTTTAATTGATTTTCAAACCCCCCTATGATTTTCTTACAATCATTGACAGCCCGCAGGACATCCTTCAATGTAGGGTCTTCTATTAATTCAAGTAGCCGGATGTATTATTGAGAGTACAGGTACCGATGATGTTAATATAGTTCCATTTACCTCTTCCCCTAACCCTTTACTAGGCTGGCTTTTACCCCCGGATGGAATTGTGGGGATGGTGGATTTAGAAGTTGACAAGCCTTGGCTTTTCCCAGCAACCGGTGCTCCTAGGGGAGCCCTGGTCTGTGTACCTGATGATGGTTGGCCTCCTTTAGCAGGTGAATGGGAGGCTGTCTGAGCGGGCTGAAAGAAACGATCTAGCTTAGCCGTTGCGACCTGGCCTCCCTTCTCCTTACCCCTAGCTGAGCGGGTGGTAGGGGCTCCCTCTGTTTGTTGATGATCGTCCAGCCCACGTTTGGTGGTCATAGTGAACATGGATAGGAGAGGTAGAGGTGCTTACCCAGCAAAAAATGTCTCAACAATCTCTAACTTAGGGAGAAAGCTAATCCCTTAGTCCCTTAGGAGCTCCTTGTCCGAGAATGTGTCCGGGCAAATCAGATGGAGAAGATCTCCCCTTTGGGACTGTATGATCTGGGCCCTGTAGTGCACACGATAAGGTATGTCTCTCAATTATCCCGTTCCTTAAACTGTACAGAGGGTATGTCGGCTAGCTTTTATATCATATTAGTAGGATGTATTAAAATAGATAATTGGATCCTTTCTTCTTATTGGTTTTTCTTTTTTTTCTTTTTCCTTCCCCCCCTTCTCCTCCTCCTCCTCTCTCTCCTCTTGCCCTTTCCTTCTCTCTTCTCTTGGAGGTTAAGATTAATCAATAGCAGGCTAGTATATTGTCCGTTCCCGCAAGCTGACAAGGGATTAGCACAGGAGAGAAGTTCAGCTGGATCTTAGTGCAGGGCTCATTAAGGGTTTTTAAACGGCCAAATTGTATACTAAAGCCGACATCACCTTACCGGATCCTTCGCCCGTCCTAGTCCTGTCTCGGTAGCTGACCTGATGTTTCTGAGGGCACCTCCGTTCTCCGGTAGTGCTGCAGTGAAGCCAGCGTCCTTCCTTCAGTTCTCTGCGCTCTCCCAGTTCCTTCCCCAGCTTCAGCCGACGAATCAGGAGTAGTGTCGGAGACAGCTGCTGGGGAGCTCAGCCAGGGAGCGGGACAACAGCCTCCGAGCAGAACACCAGGTAGGGTGAATGAATAGCCCAATAGTCCAGGGGTCCAGGGGTCTATTAAACTCAGCAGTATCGTGGCATAGTTATCTCCCAGGGATGGGAGGGTAGAAAGATCCTCACACTCTCATGCTCTCATGCTCACACTCGCACTCTGACTCCCTCCTGCATCCGGTCACGCCCCCAAACTATTGGTATTTAACATATGTAAGGTGCTTGCCAGAAGAGCCATAGTAAGTTCCAAAGGCATTCCTGATATGGTTAGATCACATGTAGTAGATCTTATGAGATTAGTATCAAATGATAAAAGCAAGAGATACAATTCTCAACACAACAGCCACAAGTAAATTACAGGTTTGGTATTCTTATGCACTTTTATTCTTGTTGTGAAGTTTAACACATACTGTAGGGGTTGATTGCCTTATTCAAACAATGAGAAACTACAATCAAGGCATGGAATAGACCTTGGTTCTTCATAGCACTTAATCTAATCAATGGTCCCCTTATACCCCTTGGTGAAAGAACCCCAATCTTCCACACTTACTATGACTCCTGGAGCCAATCATTTGAATGTTAGAGGGCATTAAGGTTTTGGTTGATTTGTTTTATTGTGATACATTTCTACAGTTTCCTACAATACAGACCAGTAGCGTAACTAGAGACTTCAGGGCCCTGGTGCAAGAAATCATGAATGCCCCCCCCCCCTCCACAGTGACATGAGAGTCTGGTGGACCCCTCACACTGGCGGGGGGCAGTCGGGCACCTCACACGGACAGAGTCCGGGGTGTGCTACGGACAGAGTCCAGATGTCAGAAGTGTACAAACAAATATATCTATAAAAGCAGCTCTATATTAATAGCAGGAAAATCAATACGAGAATAGGTAAATCAATATTTAGCAACACAACTGTAATCTTAACATGTCTAAAGGAATAGCAGTTTCCTAGTGGTTTTTGAGTGCACTTGAAAAAATGAGAGAAGGTGGGTTCCCCTTTTAAATGGCAACAACAAACTGCGCAGGGCCAGTGCAAGGAATTTTGTTTACTTATCCCCGGTCCAAGAAGTGACGACATACAGGGGAGGGCTGGCAGCCTCTCCAGTTAAGTGGCCCATTGAACCACCCAATCAGCTCATCCATGCCCACCTGGTTTTTCAATGCAGCCTCACCAGTGCCGCCTCCCCAGGGCCCCATCAATGCAGCCTCACCAATGCCCATCAATGCAGTCTCACCAGTGTCCATAAATGCATGCTCAACAGAGTTGTAGTTTCCCCTGCCCTGCTCAGGAGCTTAAGCGCAGACTACAACTACCGGAATAAAACAGTAGCTGGCTGGGTCGTCGGCCCAACTTCCTACAGGAGAAAAAAAAAAGTCATCGGGCAACAGTGCCCATAAAAATGGTGAAGGGGGTTGCACATTGTGGCAGTGGTGGAAGTGATAGGCGGCTTTACAGCCACTTGTAACACTTCCACATGAAAGGGGACAGTCAGCTTTACTAAAGTACACACACTTCTAGCTGCTATAACGACTGGGAGTGTGTAAAAAAATAAAAAATAATTCTGCACTGTAAAAATCTGAATCCCCAGCAAGTGTCTAGGGATTAGGATTTTACTGCCCCCCTTTTCTGACGCCCTGAGGTGGCTGCTTAAGGCGCCATATGGTAGTGCCTGCCATAGCCCTGGGGCCACTGCAGTTATAGGGCAGTCTTTATGCTCGGTTCACACCAGTGTGCTGTGCAACCTGACTTGTGATTCGCACCACACTGGAGTGCAAGTCACATGTGAAGTCTGTGCTATGTGATTTTTGCCATAGAGATAGTATGGCTGACATTGCATCGCATTTGGACCAAGGTCATGCAGGACCCTTTTTTGGTCCACACCAGAATCTGATTGCATGGGTGTTCACACCCCTGCGATCCGATTAATGTCTGAATTGACAGTTTGCACGGCACTATGTGAACCAATCTGGGGGTGTCATTAACTTTGTATTGACACTACCAGCGGTTCGCATAGGGCAGTGTGAACCGCCTGCGTGTCAGGTGCGATGCAGTAACCCACAGTGGATTTGCAGGGTTCTCGCATCGCACCAGTGTGAACCAAGCCTAAGTGCTGGTTCACACTGCAGAGATGTGAGAACCCTGTGAATCCACTGTGGGTTCCCGCATCGCATGTCTCCCAGTGGCAGTTTACACTGCCCTATGCGAACTGCTGGAAGTGTCATTTAAAAGTTAATGACACCCCCAGATCAGTTTGCATATCACAGTGCGAACTGCAAATTCGGACAGGAATCAAATCACATGGGTGTGAACACCCACGTGTTCGTATTCTGCTGCGGACCAAAAAAGGGTCCTGTGCGAGTTTGGTCTGAATACAATGCAAATTCAGCCATACTATCTGTATGGCTGAAATTGCATCGCACAGAGATTGCATGTGATTTTCACTGCAGTGTGGTACAAATCTCATCTGATGTCGAACATCGCTGCAGTCTGAACCAGCACAAGGGCCGGTTCACACTGGTGCGATGGGAGAACCCTGCAAATCCACTGCAGGTTCCCGCATCGCACCTGACTCGCACAAGTTCACACTGCCTTATGCAAACTGCTGGGGAGTGTCATACGATGTTAATGACACTCCCAGTTCAACTTGCATATCACACTGCGAACTGACAGTTCGGACATGAATCGGATCGCATGGGTGTGAACACCCATGCGATCCGATTCTGGTCCGAACAAAAAAAAGGGTCTGGTGTGTGTTTGAACCGAATGCGCTGCGATATCAGCCATACTATCTGTATGGTTAAAATCGCATCGCACAGACATTGCATGTGATGTGAACAGAAGTGCGCTGCAAATCACATGCGATGTCTGGCATAGCTGCAGTGTGAACCAGCACTAAGTCCTAAATCTTCATCTCTAATTGCTGGTGCATGTTGCAGCTGTGAATAGGGTCTGCGGGCAGTATTAGGGCTAAAGAATAACAGGGTGGGCAGTTCCGATGGATGGCAGTAGATAATGGCCGACCGGCCCTCTTACCAGACCCAGAGATACAGCAACAATGGTTCCTCCGATCAGGAATAAGCTCATTCTGGGTTGCCTGTGGTGACTCCGCTGGATAGTGCCAAGATCTGTATTCTGGAAATAACTTTATGCCTTTCTTCAGAAGGGATAGTGCTAGGCTGTGTGGATTTCTCTCTAGTGGTGCAGTGCAGTGGGATTATCTCTCTCTCTCATGGACTCCTCCTGGGTGCACTTCCCCAAAATTCTCCCGGGCTCCTGGATCTCTCTCCCTCGGCACTACATTTCCCATAATCCTCTCTGCTTCACTGTAGAGTTTTTTTCTCCCTGTCCAATAAGGAGGGGGAAGAAAAAACGAATACTGTACAGAGATGAGAGGAGGAGGGGGAGGAGGAGGGAGCCCGCAGCAGCAGCAGCTTCTCTCTCTCTCCACACAGACACTGTCGCTCCGATCTTCTGCTGCTCTGCTCTCTTCTGACAGGAGGGAGGAGGAGAATGGGCAGGAAACATAGAGAGAGAGAGAGACATCCAGTTCTTTTAGCGGCGGCTCAAGCAGGGGGGATGAAGGAGCTCTCCTTCTCGGACCCGCTCCTGTCATTTGCCGGCGGCGGCTGGCGGGGAGAGCAAGTGGATTGGTATCCACGGCACCCGCTTACAGGAGCATGACGGCCCAGGACCTTCATCCTACTCGGCCAGTACCTGATCCCCGGAACGAACAGCACGCACCAGCGGTGGGTGGGCACCTCACACGGGCGTGTGGCGGGCCCCCCGGACTTGCTGGGATTACAGGGCCCAGTCGCAACGGCGACTGTTGCAACCATGATAATTCCGCCACTGATACAGAGCGCACTACTCTTTCACCAGCTGGTAAATTGCTTTCTGTAGCTTCATAATGCTTGTACTTCTCAATTGGATAGAACTAGAACCACTCTCTGTTACGATGTTGAAATCCCTTTTGAGATCTTAGCCCCTGTCTAAAGTACACTCAAACATCTACAAGGCATCATCATTTCTATTCAACATTACTCAAATGCAGACAGAAATGGTCTCAAGTTCTTGTGTCTTTGGACAATGAGGACAGGGACGATGTGTGGGATTACTCATTTAATTGACAAATTTAAAATAGTTCAATGCAGTTACCTTACACCAGCACAGCTCTCTGTTAATCATTCTGATGATTTCTGGAGGTGCTCCTCTGCCCCTGCTGATTTCAAACAAGTTTTTTGGTCCTGCATTGCAACCACAGTCTACTGAAGTCTGATTCTATAATATATTACCAACCAAACTAGCATTGTGGTCCCCTTGGATATTGGTGTATGTCCCTTGGGCTTGATGGAGCCTCTAGCCAATAGAAAATAAATCAGGATTCTGCTTCACCTTCAGTTATTCCTTCAGTGGAATGCTCAAGCCACCATACCTAGGATTAGGGAGTGGAGCACTGCAACTTACTTGCCTCTGGCACAGTTAGGCCTCGTACACATGACCGTTTTCCTCGACAGAATCCATCAAGAAACTTGGTGGCAGAGCTTTTTTGCAGAGGAAAACGGTCATGTGTATGCTTTTCATTGAGAAAACGGACGTGGAACTCGACGAGGAAAAAAGAGAACAAGTTATTTTTCCTTGTCGGGAGTCTCAATTTCCTCGTCGGGCTGGTTTTCGACGAGAAATACGTTCGTGTGTATGCTTATAAACCCGTGCATGCTCAGAATTAAGTATGAGACGGGAGCGCACCTTCGGTAAAAATAGCGTTTGCAATGGAGATAGCACATTTGTCACGCTGTAACAGACTGAAAAGTGCAAATCGTCTCTTACCAAACTTTTACTTAACATGCAGTAACATGAGATTAGCAAAAGCAGCCCCAAGGGTTGTGCCAGTGTAATCGAACTTCCCCTGCCGTCTATGGGCCAGATTCAGGTAGAATAGCGGATCTTTATTCTGGTGTAACGTTCGTCATTTACGTTAATCCGCTGAAACTTTAGGAGCAAGTATTGTATTCACAAAGAACTTGCTCCTAAAGTTGCGACGGCGTAGCGAAAATGACTCGGCGGAATTCAAATTGGGCGGGTAGGGGGCGTGTAGTATTTAAACTAGGCGCGATCTCGCGGCGAACGTACTGCGCATGCGTCGGCTGTCAATGTATCCCAGTGCGCATGCTCCAAATTCTGTTGGTGTTTTCGTCGTCAACGTCAATGACGTCAATCCCCATTCACGGACGAGTTACGCAAACGACGTGAAACTTTTTCAATCCGACGCAATCACGACGGCCATACTTAACATAGGATACTCCACCTAGGGGGCATGTTTTTGTTTACGCCGCTTATCTCTTACGGAAACGTCGGAAAGTCACTGCGTCGGGCCCGCGTACGATCGTGAATTGCTGTATCTCGCTGATTTACATATTCTCGGCGTAAATCAGCGGGAACGCCCCGAGCGGCCATTTTAAAATTGCAGTTCCGAAACGACGGCAAAATACAATTATGCCGCTCGTATCTGAACTCAATCCCGGCGTATCTTGTTTTCTGACTACAGAAAACAGATATGACGGCGTAGGTTAGAAGTTACGTGGCTTATCTACAGATAAGCCACGTAACTTCTACCTGAATCTGGCCCTATGTGTTGTACGTCACCGCCTTTGAGAACCAGGAGATTTGGTCTTGACTGTTTCAAAAAAGAAGGGGGGTGGGACTTTATATGAGGCATGTAGAGATTTTGCCATAGGCCTCCATTCCTGTAAATGGATAACAACTGAAAAAGGTTGGGACTTTATATGAGATGCGATTTTAGCAATATGCAATTAAATATAAACATGGAAAATAAATTATATATAACCATGTGACCAGGCTCAAAGTTGTCAACCAAAAAGCACTAAACCAAATTAATCTGTCTAACTGATGTAGGTAAAAACAGAGGTTTAGTTGCAAGAATTTGCAAATACCTGGGAAGCTGCAGCGCCAACTCCATGGCACTCTGCATGGCTGCAGTCCTAACTATAAATTTAGGGTCTCCTGAAAGGGAGCCCAGGTGTGCTAATCAACAGGCAGAGGACAGGTGTATGTGTACGCAAAGGCAGCTTGTCAAGTTTCTCGACAAGCCTAACAAGGAACTCGTCGAAGAAAACGATGTGTCTTTTCCGACGAGTTCCTCGGCGTGTGTATGAGGCCTTAGTCTTGGTGTGCAATTTGTTTTGTACATCTTTCTTTGTATATATTTTTTTATAACTTTGTATTAAACTGAAAACTTCAATAAAAAAACATACAGTACTCAATCTTTCTGGCTATGTTTCATGTTACATTCACTTTCAGCATGTAACTTGAAACATGGTCACATTCCCTAACATTCAAACCTCAATCTGACCCACACTTAATTCAATTAAATGGTTCCTTTCCCTTCTGTCTTCTGTTTTAATTTGAATTTGGCATGGCTGTGCATGGCTCCTCCCACAAGGCAACATCATCTATTCACTGTGAGGCCTCGTACACACGATCAAATCTGTCTGCTGGAAACGGTCTGCTAGACCGTTTCAGCAGACAGATTCGATCGTGTGTACGGGCAAACAGACGGATTTGGCCACCCGACAGATTTCAAAGCATGCTTTGAAATCTGTCGGCTGGGAACCCGTCCGCCCGACATGTCTGCTGGTTAGTATGCTAACCAGCAGACATGTCTTCTCGCACACACGCCGAATGATTTCGACGCATGCGCGGAAGTGTTTTACTTCCTGGTGTGGTGATGTGGCGGCATCAACGTCACCGCCACATCACCGACACGTCTACTGGCGGGGATTTTGGTTTGCTCGTGTGTACACGCGAGCAAACCAAAATGCCAGCAGACAGATCTGTTCAAATCGGTCGGTCCGACCGATTTGAACAGACAGATTTAATCGTCTGTACAAGGCCTGAGTCTAAAAGTCACATTTTGCCAAAGGATTCATTGATCTCAATAGCGCAAAGTGCAATGGTGTCACCGCAATTGTAGTCCATTGTTTACAACATACTTACTGAAGCTTCATAATTGAAGGTCTGTATCTTGGTTTGGACCTGAGGCTAGGGAAAGAGTCTGTAGGAGTCTATGCATTGCATTTTTTGTAATTCTTTTGTTTTCAAAGAAAGTGCATTTAACAGTCAAAAATGGACAGGAGAGATACAGGTGAATAGCACTAACATAAGGTACAGACAGGGTCTTATAAAGTAATAGACAGATCAGACATAAAAAAATCAAACATCAAGTATCAAGTGTCAGATATAACAAATGTATTAAATGTATTAAGCATATCAAATGAATCAAACATATCAGATGAATCAAACATATCAAATATATAAAATGTATCAAATATATCTGAGACCCCCGGCAGTACACAATGAGGAAGACACAATAAGAAGGCACATGAAGTATAGAAAATGAGGAATAGGGAGATGAGGCAGAGTAAAGTAGAGTAGCGCAGTATAAAGGAAGAGTAGCGTAGCGCCCCCCGACAAGGGGGCAAAGCAGACCCAGTGGATCAATCAAAATGTGCAACCTCACGGTATGCATTGCATTTGCGATCGAGTAGTCAATCTACTGATCGGGCCTTTATGCTATTTTTCTACACGTATATTTTAATTTACTTTTTAATGTACTACAATACCCTAATACCTATATGGACTACTGTCCCTATGGGTAGTAACCACTGAGTGTATGAGTGGAAGGTTGCTTTAAATAATATCATTACACTCATCTTTGGTGTATGTTTTGTGCCCTTAGAAGATAAACTACAGTACATTGAGATATTTATTATTATATTATATATATATATTTACAATCGGTTCCTCAATAGAGTATCTATAAACCTTAGCTAGGACCGGAGGTCTGTTTTCTCCCATGGTGTGGTTTTATGGAACTTTTATTTAAAATTATTTTTGTATACATTTCCTGATATATATTTTTTATGCTCTCAGGCTTCACCCCACATGTTCGCTGATAGCTGTCATGTGGTTATGTGGCCTGTTGTTATGATTAGCTGCTTATAGGGAGTGTTCCGTTAAAATGTTTCCCCCTTTGCTTTGTATATTGACGTTTACCTGTGTAAACAAGGTTTGGTCCTGTCGTTAATGACGGAGCCGTAGAATGAGAACGAGGCTTGGTTATGCCTCCGAACGTATTTAAGTGGTGATGTCAATGCGTCGCCCGTGCCCTTTGAGAACGTCAGATTTGACGAAACTGGTCACGGTGGTGCTACGTATTGTCGTATTGACTGTTTACCATTTTTTCCATCTGGTAACTCTATGAGTGGAGACGTGGAGGACTACAGGAGTCGGATGATCTCGACATTGTGAAGAAGACCTCGCAGAGGTTCATCTGCAAGCCTCTATGACCTTGCCCTAGGAAGGTCCACCTTATCTGGTAAGGTTCCATTTTTTACCTGTGGGTACCGTAGGAGGAGGAATACATCTTGGTGGTGGTGAACAGCCCTTTTATCCCCCTCTTTCTTCAACTTTAATGTATATGGATTTTGCATTGTGGGACTGGAATTTTCTTTTTTCTTTTTAGACATATTTGACTATTTTTTATTGTTCTATTTTTTTATTCAATATATTTTACATTTTATTATTCCCATTTTTTTAGACGCATGAACATTTGCTATCTTTATTCACTGATTTTTTTTCACGCAGAAGGGATCTGTGTGATGGTTTGCATTTCAATATATTTTGCGCGCTATTTTGTGTGCTCTTCACTGTATGTCACTTATCTGTGTAGTAGTTACATGCACTTGTTTAACATATTTTTTATTACAACATTTCCATTTCATATTTCAATAAGCATTTGGACTTTTCTATATACACTCTAAATGTTATTTTAGCGCGACTATTTCCTTTGCACATCAGTCTTGCCTACACACCATCAGTCAAAAATCCGACCGTGTCCAACGCGTTGACATGAAACACTATGACGTGCAGAGAAAAATTAAGTTCAATGCTTCTGAGCATACGTCAACTTGATTCTGAGCATGCGTGGATTTTTCTCCGATGGAGTTCCACACAGACGATTTTCAATCGTTTTTTTTTATCCATTGGAAAATTTTAAAAACATGTTCTATTTTTTTTTCACCGATGGAAAACAAACCGATAAGGCCCACACACGATCGATTTGTCTGATGAAAAACGTCTATCGGTCCGTTTTCATCAGACAAACCGATTGTGTGTACAGGGCTTAAGTGGATATCTGGCAGATGATTACCATACTTTTCTTGCAACTTATGGAGAGGATTTGGAGCCACTCCCAATGATCCACGCTTGGAGGATTAAGTTTTGATCCCTTTTGATATTTCTAGAGATAGAAGGTCACTTACAGCGGTAAGCAGGGCTGTCTTAACCTCCCTGGCGGTATGATTCTTTCAGATTTTAGGTGCTAAAAGCGGTACCATTATTTGCAAGGGAATTTGGCGTTTTATACTGTAGGCTTGTAATTCTTAGGAATAACTCACTGAAATCTATCCAAACAAGAGTCTAATAGGCATCCTGGGTATGATTTTTTTATTTTTTCTTATTAAAAATTATAATATAATAAATAATTATAAAAAATTATAACAAATAATAATATAATTATAGTAAAAATTATTCAATAATGTAATCAAATCAAAATCACTGAAATTTGCTCAGTTGCAGAATTTTTGCTGTCATTTTTTTTTTTTATGACGAATTTCCCCATAAATCGCTATCGCTAAATTCTGCAAGTGATTCTGATTTATTATCGCTGTTTTTTAGCTGCTCTAAAACAATTTTTGCCATAAAGGGACACTTTTGGTTGCTATGGGCAATCTACAGTTTGCAGGGAGAAAGAACAGTTTTTATTATATAAAAGGACATGTAGTGTACAGGGCAGACCACTAGGGACATGGGGGGTGTGTATTTTTTACATACAGTACTGTAATCTATAAGATTACAGTGTACTGTATGTATAGTGTTTGTTTACTTTTTTAAATTTGGCGCCGTTCCCCCCCCCTATGTCGCGACGCTCGCAGGGAAGGGAATCGGCGGAACACACATCATCAGACGGACATCCGCCCGCCGTGTACTGCGGGGATTCATCGCTGGATCGCAGAGAAAAGGTAAGTAAACTTTTTTCTGCATCCAGCGAGGCAAGCCCGTGTGTGGCACGGGGTTACCGATCGTAGCTTGAAAATCTCACCCCGTGCCACACACGGGAAGACCGCCAGGTAGGTTAATAGCATCATGGGCCCCTGGGCAAAGTAATGCTCTGGGACTCCTACAATGATGACAGTGCAGATAAACAGACATAAAGTAGGTAGGAGGCAGACTGCCTCCCCTTTGTATCTATCACTCTCAGTGCCATCATGGGGCCCCCAATTTCAAAGGCTCAAGGACTAGCTGCTTTGGGGAACCTGCAGGAGCAGTGCCCAGGTGTGCCCTCTCTTTAAGACAGCCCTGGCGGTAAGCATGAATTTTATCCATTTGAGGTATAATTTTTTTGCATAAGGATAGAATCCATCATCAGTGATGGACATTCACAAAATTTATGAACTTCTACGATAGATCTTCTGTTCATTCATGTGGACTTTGTTTTGTTTTTGATTTTTGCTTTTTCCTTTTTTACAATAGTTGTGGTTTAAATTTGAATTTATATCACCTGATAACTAGATATTGATGTCTAATTAACTAATTGTTTGATACCGCAGCTCTGAAATTTATGATTGTCCCTCAATAGCCGAAATGTGACAAATTGCACATGTGTGAACCTAAGAGGAGAGAACATCAAGTATGCCAGAAGCAGCACTAGTCTTGTAGTCTGGGATGGATGGTGAGATTTTGTACTACAAACTCCTGTTAGGCCCCGTACACACGACCGAGTTTCTCGGCAGAACCTCGATGGGAGACGTATTCTGCCGAGAAAACCGGTCGTGAGTACACTTTTCGCTGAGCATCCCGTCGGGAAGCTCATCGTGCCAAAAAGAGAGCATGCTCTCTATTTCCTCGTTGTTCAATGGGAAAATTTGTCTCGACTAGCTTTTTGACTGCCGAACTAGGAACTCGACCGGCGGAACGATGAGTTTCGCCCAACGAGTTTCTCGGTCGTGTGTACGGGGCCTAAGTCGATACTCTGTGCTACAGCATAGTTACATACCAGCTGCATTCATGACCTTGAGAGTGCTGACTTTAGAATATATAGTCATTGTCTGATCAAAAGTGCCTGTTACTCTTGTGTGGCTGTTTCACTTGTTTGGATATCTTTTCTTATGACTCAGCCTTATCTGTGATTCTGCTTTTAACTTCCACTTGCTCTGACTCTTAACTTGTTTTCTGACCTTGTTAACGTGTCATCTACCCTGATCTCCAGTCTGTATAACTCAGATACCGACACATATTTTTGTACTGCACCTGGTTGTTTTAGAGAGTCAGTCGTCACACATTGATACAGAAGATTCACTGCACCCCATTACATATCTGTGCCTCCTCCTCATCCTCCAGTTTCCCCACTACAACAATGATTTTGATATTAACCTCCAGTGCCTCCCTGTACTGCTCCTCTCCTCTGCCTTCAGCACCCAGCAATACTGCTTACTCTGTTTCCGAAGCTAATAAAAGGAGCAGCCAGCTCCGAGCATGTAGTCTTCACCACTGCAGCCCTGATTGACAAGATTCCAGCCCTGCCTTCGTCCAATCAGATGCCGTGACATCACTTCTTGTTGCACAGTCCATGCTGGTCAGTTTGGAGCTTCCTGGTTCTTTGCTTCTGGAAAAACACTGTGATCCAGCGAGCTGCCCAATCCTTTTCAGCTTTCTGGAACAGCGGTGGGACCTGCAGAGCCATGTGGAATGCCAGGACTGCACATTACTTTGACGAGCATGCATCTTAGATCATCTTGAAAAGTGTTTTTAATCTTATACTTAAAGTCATTATTTAATACTGCATATGAATTGACGCCTCCCCCTTCTTGTTTTTATCCTTACATGTCTTGCAGAATTCCCGGAAAACACTCTGAAGGATTCCTTTTTAACCCTTAATACCCCTTTCTTTTACAACCACCCAAACCTATGGATACATCACTATCCAGACATTACAGCCACAGACTACACTCCTAAGGATTACTCCATTTGGAGCGTCAGATAAAAATGGACTATACTGCTCCCCTACGGCTCCTCTCCTCTGCCTTCAGCACCCAGCAATACTGCTTACTCTGTTTCCGAAGCTAATAAAAGGAGCAGCCAGCTCCGAGCATGTAGTCTTCACCACTGCAGCCCTGATTGACAAGATTCCAGCCCTGCCTTCGTCCAATCAGATGCCGTGACATCACTTCTTGTTGCACAGTCCATGCTGGTCAGTTTGGAGCTTCCTGGTTCTTTGCTTCTGGAAAAACACTGTGATCCAGCGAGCTGCCCAATCCTTTTCAGCTTTCTGGAACAGCGGTGGGACCTGCAGAGCCATGTGGAATGCCAGGACTGCACATTACTTTGACGAGCATGCATCTTAGATCATCTTGAAAAGTGTTTTTAATCTTATACTTAAAGTCATTATTTAATACTGCATATGAATTGACGCCTCCCCCTTCTTGTTTTTATCCTTACATGTCTTGCAGAATTCCCGGAAAACACTCTGAAGGATTCCTTTTTAACCCTTAATACCCCTTTCTTTTACAACCACCCAAACCTATGGATACATCACTATCCAGACATTACAGCCACAGACTACACTCCTAAGGATTACTCCATTTGGAGCGTCAGATAAAAATGGACTATACTGCTCCCCTACGGCTCCTCTCCTCTGCCTCCAGCACCCAGCAATACTGCTTATTATGTGTCCATTGCCTGTCTGTGCTGTTCTAGATAGTGGAGGCAAAACTTATAAACTTTAAACCGAACACTAATGTCAGGACCCACAGGACTGCAGATAATGCCATCCTGAACTTTAACTATTGTGATATCTGGACACATTTAGGAACATCAAGTTAGGACCGTGATCTTGTTCATTATATTGCTTAATTTCTTAGATACACTTTAGTATATTCCATTGTGTACTATGTTATGGCATGTAGTATATATGTTTTACAGCATAGAATAAATTATAAATTATAGTTCCCAATTTTTTTGAAAACTTAGCATAGTACATTCCATTTACATCATGTTGTAGGCCTACCCATAGCCCTCCTGAAGTTTTCACACAGGATCCCACCTCAAGTCCTGCATCTGATTGGCAGGATTTGTATTGGGTGTTGGGCTAAATGATTGCTTTTACACTCTAAGGGCCAGATTCAGGATGGCGAGCTTTATTCAGGCGTAACGTTGCTCATTTGTGTTACTCCGCCGAAACTTTAGGAGAAAGTACTGTATTCACAAAGCACTTGCTCCTAAAGTTGCGACGGCATAGTGAAAATGGGCTGGCGGAATTCAAATTGGGCGGGTAGGGGGCGTGTAGTATTTAAAATAGGCGCGATCCCACGGCGAACGTACTGCGCATGCGCCGGCTGTCAATGTATCTCAGTGCGCATGCTCCAAATTATGACGGTGTTTTGGAAGTGAACGTCAATGACGTCAATCCCCATTCACGGACGAGTTACGCAAACAACGTAAAACTTTTTCAATTTGACGCGGTCACGACGGCCAGACTTAACATAGGATGCGCCTGCTTTTTGTTGCTTTATCTTTACGCCGGGAAAACCCTTACGTAAACGTCGTAAAGTGACTGCATCGGGCTCGCGTATGTTCGTGAATTGCCGTATCTCGCTGATTTACATATTCTTGGCGTAAATCAGCGGGAACGCCCCTAGCGGCCATTTTAAAATTGCAGTTCCGATACGACGGTGAAATACAATGACGCTGCTCGTATCTTAACTAAATCATGGCGTATCTTGTTTTCTGAATACAGAAAACAGATACGCCATCGTAGGTTAGAAGTTACGCGGCTTATCTAGAGATAAGCCGCGTAACTTCTACCTGAATCTGGCCCTAAGAGTGTGATATTGTGGGCTGTTTTGTACTGCACTGTTGAATAATATAACTTAGCAAACAGATCTATTCTTTTCTACACCCTTCAGAAAAGCTGTTATATGTTAAAGAAGGGTATAGGTTGTACTCGAAATGTATCAAAAGAAGGTGCTTTAAGTATTTTAGGCATTAGACTCAAGTAAGGTTACTTGTAGCAGTAGGAAGGGCTAACTGTGATGAGAATGCACGAGGAGACCAACTTTGGAAAGGATGCTCTTTTTTTGTGTACCTGCACTTCTATTCCAATTGCATGGCTTAAAACTGACAGTTCCCAAACATGTAACATTTTATGCCCCATACACACGATCGGAATTTCTGATGGAAAAAGTCTGATGGACTTTTTCCATCTGATTTTCCGATCGTGGGTAGCCCCATAAGATGTTTTTTCATCGGAAATTCCGATGAATTCCATCAGACTTTAGATATAAAACATGTTCTATATTTTTCAGATGGAATTCCGTCGGAATTCCGATGTGATTTGGCCAGGCAAATGCCCGATCGCGTGTACGCGGCATAACACGTAGAAGCACTATTTACGTTATTAGGTGCAAGACTATTACATACAATTTAAAATTCCACCACTAGTCAAAGCTTGTATGAACAGCATGCCTAAAATCAATCTTGAAAATTTGTGTAGAGCATAAAACTGCCATTAGACAACCCGTTACAGAACCTTATAATTTCTCTTTATTGATATTATACCTTACCAGTCTTTCTCAACCTTTTTACTCTAGATGAAACCTTTAAATCATTTTGAAGTCTTAGGAAACCTATGACAAAAGTAGGGTATTTGATACCCAGAGAAGCTTATTTTATAACATGCCGCTGCTCCCTGCAGTAATAATAATTTAATTAAACAAATAATACTGGCCAGAAAAGAAACACAAACTGTGAAATTTGTAATGTCCTCTTACATTGGTGGTCAATGAAATAATACCCCCTCACAAGGCAGCCAATGGAGAAAAGCCCCCCTTACACTGAGCAATTTAGAAGTGACCCGTTACATTGGACATCAGTGGGAAATTGTCCACTTACATTGGTGGTCATTATAGGTGGGGGATCAATCTGATACTGCTCACTGCTTGAAGAACCCTTAGCAAGCTCTGGAGGAACCCTAGGTTCCATGGAGCCCTGGTTGAAAAAGTCTGCTTTTATACTGTGGTTCAGGTGTTGAGGAGGATACCTGCATGATAAGCTGTATTGATGGTCTATTATTATACATATTACATATTTCCTATGACATTTGGAGGGCAAGTGCAGATTTTATTTTAACTCTGTGGTTAAAAAATTAAAAATTGTGTCATCAAGTGGAAATCAAACTCCTTCTAGTTCAATTAACTAAGCAGCATTGTGATGTTTCTCTACTTATAACAATGTAAAGGTAATTACTTTGCCTGGAAGTTAGCCTTCTTTATCATAAAAAAAAAAAAAAAAAAAAAGAATACAAATGAAAACACATAACTAACCATTTGAAAGCGGAGCTCCACCCAGGAAAACAACATTTTCCCATGTTGTTTAAAAAAATAAAATAAAAAAAACCTGAAAAAATAAAATAAAAATACTCACCCGAAATACCTGTTGCTATGCGGAAGTCCGTAATCTGCCTCACCTGCACCGCGGTCCGATTTCTTCTTCTCCTTCTTGTGAATGGGGCGCGCTGCTTTCTGGGAACTGTGTGTGTTCTCAGAGAGCAGCGCGCCCATTCACAAGCCAGCATGAGACTCACGCAGGCGCAGTAGGAAATGGGCAGTGAACCCGTACGGCTTCACTGCCTGTTTCCCATAGTGTGGATGGCGGCGCGGGAACCCGGAGCGATCGTGGGACCGGCATCGGGGGGCCCATCAGCGCGGGCAAGTAGGACAAGGTAAGTGTCCTTATTTAAAGTCAGCAGCTACACTGTTAGTAGCTGCTGACTTTAAAAAAAAAAAATTGCGGCTGGAGCTCCGCTTGATTGTTGTTGTTTGAAAGAAACTAACTAACTCTGCTTGTTTTTGTTGAGAAGCAATTATTACAATATGGAAAAACAAGGGGGGTGGTGTCTGCGCTGTGAAAAGTGGGTGAAATCCAAGGGTGGTACGGGAATAAATCCCTGGGCTGGTGAACGTGGGGGAGGGGGGGGGGGAGGGGGGAGGGGGGGGAGGGGTGGTGTTTTTAGAACAGAGTGATAGCGTACATAAGTTTAGTGTCAATACGTAAACCGTCAAAATGTAGCACAAAAGATAATATTGAATACTAAACAATGGCAAGTGACAAAAAAGGAGTACAAATTCACAAGCAGTAAAATGTACATAATGTGCTGGTCCAAGTAATGTGAAATCAGGGAGAACTATCGCTAGGGGCGCCCCTGAATGTGTAACACAGTGAACAATACAAATAATAATATATAAATCAGTGAAGAAATGCAAAAAAGTCTCTGAAAGTGTTTCCCAAATGTCCCAGAAGACAGGTTCCAAAGATGTCCCAGAAGACAGTTTCTAAAAGATGGAGGAAATGGTGCCGGGAAAGGACGTAGTACAGTGAACACCTCAGGTGGTCCCTAGCCCCGCACCTCACGGCTATGTCACGGATAGCCAAATAAAACCACCTCTGGCAGGGGGAGGAGGAATACAATGGAGGTGATGGATGGTGGGCCTATCTCCCACGAACACCGAGTTCATCCTAAGTCCTGGATGCACACCTGGCTCCTCTTCTTCTGTGTCTGAGCTGGGTGGACACTTGGAGCAGATAGAGGGGACACCTTGTTTCTGGATGTGTAGACTTCCAAGACCTACATCCAGGATCACCTATATAATTTACTCATGGATGATGTGTACTGTAAACTGTATAAGATCGTAGTAGATATTTTCTATTTATGTACATGTGCCATGAGTGTTGTCTCTGAAGCTCCCATATATTTTTTATATATCCTTTTCCTATTTTTTATTGTTATTGGACCTTAATCCTGTTTAGGATTCTTAGTAGACATGCCCCAGGCTGGTATAGCCAGATGTGAGGGCTTTTGATACATCAGCCTCCCCCCCTTTTTTCATCTCAGCATGTATGAGACTGGTCGGTCCATATAGCTGACCCCCCTTTTTTTAACTATATCTATTAAGGATCTATCCTCTAGACATTGATTCATTTTAATTTTTAATATATATTTTTTAATAACATTTTCTCTCCATCCATGGTATGGAAACAAAACATCTCCCCTCCAGTCCATCTGACCACTGGGGTCCTTTGCTGTATATGCAAACATGGTAGCCGCTCGCTATATGTCAGCATACAGCTTCCTCTGGTTTCAGACACACAGGTTCTCTCCCCTTCCATGCTAAGTTATTGGTCCGCCTATTCTGCTGTACACTGCACCAAGATCATCCCTTATCCTGGAGTCACTCCTACCTATCAATAGGAAAAAGCCCAGGCAAAATGGCGATTGCTTTATTTGTGATTAGCCATTACAATAAGAGTGTGGGCTACGAGAAAATGGCCGACATGCGCCCAGCATAGCAGACACCCAGGCAGTCGAGCGGTGCTTCTCTCTGTCTTCAAGCCACTCCTACTTACTAATAGGAAGTGACCTAGGCAAGATGGCCACTATCTCAGCAGTCACCAGTTACCTATATGAGTGCAGGCCACAAGAAAATGGCCGCCATGCACCCATTACAGCAGACCATTAGGCGGTCTATTTAAAGCCTCCAATATTCCATCTATGTTATCCCCTAAGGAAGTCATGTGACATGACGAGACGCGTAGGGATCAAGGAGCATCAGAGTCCACACGCCTGACGCAGCAAGACCCCCCCTGCCGTCCGTTTGGTTTCTGTGCCCAGTTTTTATCATCCAAATGTGAGTGCACCTATATGTTTTAATAAACCTGTTCCATTTTTGCGGGGCTGTACTATGGTCTTTTTTTCTCCCATCCTATATGCTGTGTGAGGGTCCCCTCTATCTGCTCCAAGTGTCCACCCAGCTCAGACACAGAAGAAGAGGAGCCAGGTGTGCATCCAGGACTTAGGACGAACTCGGTGTTCGTGGGAGATAGGCCCACCATCCATCACCTCCATTGTATTCCTCCTCCCCCTGCCAGAGGTGGTTTTATTTGGCTATCCGTGCCATAGCCGTGAGGTGAGGGGCTAGGGACCACCTGAGGTGTTCACTGTACCACGTCCTTTCCCGGCACCATTTCCTCCATCTTTTAGAAACTGTCTTCTGGGACATCTTTGGAACCTGTCTTCTGGGACATTTGGGAAACACTTTCAGAGACTTTTTTGCATTTCTTCACTGATTTATATATTATTATTTGTATTGTTCACTGTGTTACACATTCAGGGGCGCCCCTAGCGGTAGTTCTCCCTGATTTCACATTACTTGGACCAGCACATTGTGTACATTTTACTGCTTGTGAATTTGTACTCCTTTTTTGTCACTTGCCATTGTTTAGTATTCAATATTATCTTTTGTGCTACATTTTGACGGTTTACGTATTGACACTAAACTTATGTACGCTATCACTCTGTTCTAAAAACACCACCCCTCCCCCACGTTCACCAGCCCAGGGATTTATTCCCGTACCACCCTTGGATTTCACCCACTTTTCACAGCGCAGACACCACCCCCCTTGTTTTTCCATTTGCTACTTCTCTCTGCCCAGGACAGAGTGTCAGGTGTTTGCAGCAGTGACCCCATCCCACTCCACCACCCCCCTTGGTAGCGCAGGAGCCTCTATCTACAATTATTACAATATGACTTAATTTCTATAAAATTTATAGAAAAAAAAAAAAACGAATACATGTTTTCATTCAAACCTTCTTTCTCTGCTACAATTCTATTGCAATTGTATTTTTTTTCTTCTGCTTTAACTGAAATACAATTCAAACATAATTTAATTTGCATATAAATTACAAGTGCTCATACAACATAATTATCACTCACAACCAAAAAAGTCCCTTATGGTTGAGTATTAAATGTGAAACACAGTAACAAGCAATTCTGAAATTACCAATTAAAGAGAACTTTTGTGCTAAAAATTACCAGTTGCAGACACTTGTTTCATAGGAATTGCTATTAAAAGACATCAGAGCACCTACTTTCCTTCACCCAGCTGTATCTTAAAATCGCATTCAAGACTTTCTATTTAAATACACTTTTTCCAGTATCATTTTCTAATAGCCTGAATTTTGAAGAAAAGCACATTTGAAAAGATTTTCCAGCTATGTGTCTGATTCCACCATCAAAATATTTAATTCTATAAGAATTTAAAAAAAACTAGCTTTGCATACAGAATGGGAATCTCATGCATACAATACAAGTGCTTAAAATGGTTTTCTTTAAAATAGCTTAACACACCTTGAAGCTTGTGTCAGTGTTCTAGATTATGCTTATTATTGTTTGACTATAGAAATCTATATTAATGGCATCGGTTTAAATCTAGTTTATTTATGCTGAGCAGTCCAAAACTCAAAGACATGTATTTATTCTTGTTTTAATTATAACTTTTTATGGTAAAAACAGAAACAGTGGGGCGCCAGAATAAGTGCAGTATTTAAATCAACATTTTAATAAAAGCAAGACAAATGGCAGCTCAAAAGATAGATAAACAATACATGATCAAATAGTAGGGACTCATCAGTTTCCAGGCCTCTCTGGGCCATCTGCGTGTCGTAGCAGCCTCAAACGCTAGCTGTGTCACTGGATGCAAGCAGGAAGCAGCCGATCAACCAGCATGGAACGCAAGATGGCGCCGGGCCGGACGTGACATCATGTCCAGCGTCATCTTGCGTTCCACGCTGGTTACGGTGGCGACCCACTGCTTCCTGCTTCCATCCAGTGACAAAGCCAGTACTTGACCCAGATGGCTTGGAGAGGCCTGGAAACTTACAAGTCCCTGCTATTTGAGCATATATTGCTCATCTATCGTGAGAGTTGCCATTTGTCTTGCTTTTATTAAAAAGTTGATTTAATACTGAACTTATTCTGGCGCCCCTCTTTTCCTGTTTTCACCATACAGAGTCACTTGCTTCGTTCTAAGGGTGCTGCCGCCAGGTGCTGTCTGGTTACTCTTTATCTCATGGACATCCAAAATGGACTTATTATATCATGATGTCTTGTACATTTTTTGTCTGTCATACATCCCTCTAGTGCTATATATATATATTTGTAATTTTAACTTTTGCCTGCATAATTTTAAGATAAATAAAGATGAGATTGTAGTATTAAGTATTATTACTATTTTGCAAAATTTTTATTGTAATATATATTTTTTTAATTATATGGGTGTAGCACTACCCCGAAGGAGCTCCTCCGCCGCCTTAGGGGTGTATGGTGAATGTAGCAGTAACGGAATGTCCACGACAGGTGTCTTTTCTGTGCTCTTTATTACCAAGCCGGGTAAAAACAGTAAACTTGGAGAAGGAGAACAGCAGATTCAGGCATAGTTATAGGAAAACAGTCCTGCTCCCACGTGTAACACTTCTTGCGCTCTTCCTGAGTGGACTTTGTGTACCTGGACAGGCCTCTCTCACTGACCTGGCAGCCAGAGTATCACTCAAACCTTTAGGGAAAAGTCTCTGCCACAGACCCTCCTGGAATGAACTTGATTACGGAGATGATCCTCCTGGAATGAACTTGATTACGGAGATGATCCTCCTTGATAGAATTTTGCCTTGGTCTTCTTCAGATAATTTTCAGGTACTGACCTACAGGTGACCAGCCTCTCAGTGTCCGGCTACCTTGTTCCGGATCAACATGGTCCCAGAACCAGGAACACTGTGTGGCACTCTCACCCTGGCCTGGAAGGTCATTACGATGCAGTCGAAGAAGAACCCAGACCAAATGGTGTCTGTCCCATAAATACCCTCCCCCAGCATGCACAGCGAGGAAGCTCCCTCCTGATTGGCTTCTAAGGAAGAGCACCCAAACCTTGACTCCACTGCTGCCATCTATTGTCCTGGGGAGGGAATAGCACCCCAGAAGCAACAGAGTGAGCCCACAGCACAGTCAAGCTGAGACAGAGACCCATATATAAACATATTAACTGGATCAGAGTCAGTTAACACTCTGATCCCCCTCTAAATTTAAATAGCACCGGTACTTTGAAGTAACCAGGCGCTACATGGGTATATCAGAACATGCTGTTTTTATGCCCTCAATGACTTTTCTATGAATGGTATTCACTTTAGTACCATTGAGAGAAAATAAAAGGATTTTTAATAAACAGCTTACCTGTAAAATCCTTTTCTTGAAGTACATCACGGGACACAGAGCGCATAGCCATTACACATGGGTTATATGGGTACCTTCAGGTGATGGACACTGGTGTAATCAATTTGACAGGAAGTTTCCTCCCTATATAACCCCCTCCCACTGGGAGTGCTTCAGTTTTGTAGCAAGCAATTCCTCCGAGGTTACACAATGTTCCCCAAAAGAGGGGTGGGAGCTCTGTGTCCCGTGATGTACTTCAAGAAAAGGATTTTACAGGTAAGCTGTTTATTAAAAATCCTTTTTTCTTTATCGTAGATCACGGGACACAGAGAGCATAGCCATTACACATGGGATGTCCTAAAGTAATGCTCTATGAAGGGAGGGAGACCGTAAGCCCAAGAATAGCCAAACAAAAAAGTTATCAGGAAGTAAAGTAGCTCCACCAACAGACAAAAGGGGGCGTGACCCGGGCCAGAGGATTCTATACTGCTGCCCGTAGGACCGCCTGCCCAAATGCTGCGTCCGTACCCTTTGCGACGTCCAACTTATAAAATTTAGTAAACGTATGTACGGAAGACCAGGTTGCCGCCTTGCAAACCTGTGCCATAGAGATCTGATGGTGTGCCGCCCAGGAGGCACTCATGGCCCTCGTAGAATGGGCTTTAACTGATAAGGGAGGTGGAACGCACTTCAGACCATAGGCCTGAAAAATCAGCTGCTTAATCCACCTAGCCAAGGAAGACTTGGAGGCCGGCTGACCCTTCTTGGGGCCATCCGGAAGAACAAAAAGCACATCTGTTTTCCAAATCTTCTCTGTAGCCTTGAGATAGACCCTCATGGCTCGAACCACGTCCAAAGTATGAAGCAGTCTTTCCTCTCTGGACTGGGGTGTAGGAAAGAAGGATGGTAGGACTAGGTCCTGATTCAAGTGAAAACTGGATATGACCTTAGGAAGGAAAGAAGGTTGAGGCCGCAGAACCACTCTGTCCTTATGCAGCATAAGGTATGGCTCCCTGCATGACAAGGCTGCCAGCTCGGAAACACTTCTGGCCGAAGCCATAGCCACCAAGAAAACCAACTTTCGGGTTAGTAGCACAAGAGGGATTTCTGTCAGAGGTTCAAACGGCTGCCTTTGTAAAGCTGACAAGACCAGATTTAAATTCCAGGGGCAGAGGGGAGCTCTAATAGGGGGATTCACATGCAAGACCCCCTGCAAGAAGGTTTTCATAAGCGAATGGGTGGCCAAGGGTCTTTGAAACCATATCGATAAAGCCGACACCTGCCCCTTTAGAGTACTAAGAGCCAACCCTTTGTCAACGCCAACCTGGAGGAATCGCAAGATCCTGTCAATAAAAAACTTTTGAGGATGCCATTTTTGAGACTTGCACCACTCCACATAGGTCCTCCAGACTCTGTAATAAATATTTCTAGAGACTGGTTTCCTTTCCTGCCCTTAAGAATTAGGGATTCAGCCGCCAAGCCGTCAAATTTAGTTGCTGTGAAGCAGGGTGGCAGATTGGGCCCTGAGACAGCATATCTGGGCGCAGGGGGAGCGGCCACGGTGCCCCTACTGACATCCTCACGATGAGTGCGTACCAAGCCCTCCTGGGCCAGGCTGGGGCCACCAGGATCACAGGCCTGCGCTCCACCCTGATCCTCCGTAGAAGGCGGGGAATCATCTGCAGTGGAGGGAACGCATACAGGAGAGAAAACTGGTGCCAGAGGCAAACCAACGCATCGGTCCCGTAGGCCGAGGGATCCCTGGCTCGGGATATGAATTTGTCCAACTTTTTGTTGGATCTCGTTGCCATAATGTCCACATCTGGAACTCTGAATCTTTGGCAAATCTCTTGGAATACCTGGGGGTGAAGAGACCACTCCACCCGGGAGCAACTGTTGACGACTCAAAAAATCTGCTTGAGAATTGTCTATCCCTGGGATGAACACCGCCGAGATGCAGGGTACATGGGCTTCGGCCCATGAGAAAATCAGGTTTACTTCCCTTTGGGCCGCTAGGCTCCTCGTGCCCCCCTGGTGGTTTATGTATGCCACCGCAGTGGCATTGTCGGACTGTATCCTTACTGGCAGACCCTGAAGGGGGAGAGTCCAGGCGACCAGGGCCAGCCGAGCAGCTCTGATCTCTAGGATATTGATGGGAAGCAGTTTTTCTGCCTCCGACCACTGCCCTTGCTGGGTCTGTCCTTCTAGAACTGCCCCCCAACCTGACAGGCTGGCATCCGTGGCTATCTTCCACGTGATGGGGCAAAAGGATTTCCCCTTTGACAAATTTTGAGGGACCAGCCACCAGAACAGGCTGCGCCGGACCCCTGGGGAGAGAACTAACGGACGATCTAACGCCTGAATGGACTTGTTCCAAGCAGAGAGAATGGCTGCCTGGAGATATCTGGTATGGATCTGGGCGTAGGGCACTGCCTCGAAGGCGGCCACCATCTTCCCCAGCAGTCGCATACATAGGCGAATAGTCGGCCTCTTCTTGCCTAAGACCACTTGAACTGCTTGAGTTATTGATCTGACCTTTGCTTGAGGTAAAAATATCCTCTGGCAGTCTGTATCTAGCCGAAGGCCTAGATATTCCAACTGCTTTGTGGGTTGCAATATCGATTTTTCTTGGTTCACAATCCACCCAAATTCCTCTAGATGCCGAACTGTGCGAACTACCACATGATTGAGGTTGGAAGCTGATCTGTCGATAACCAGAAGATCGTCCAGGTATGCCAGGACCAAAATGCCTTCTGTCCTTAGGACGGCTAGCACCGGGGCTAACACCTTTGTGAATACCCGCGGAGCTGTTGCCAACCCGAAAGGGAGGGCTACGAACTGGTAATGACGGTGATTTATCATAAAACGAAGAAACTTGTGATGTGCCGGGTAGATCGGCACGTGCAGATACGCATCCTTTATGTCTATAGATGCTAGAAAGTCGTCTTGATGTAGGCTGGCTGCCACCGAACGTATGGACTCCATACGAAAGGTCTGAATCTTTAGAAAGCGATTTAGGCGTTTGAGGTCTAAGATAGGCCTGACGTCGCCATTGGGTTTTGGTATTATGAAAAGGTTGGAGTAGAATCCCAGACCCCATTCCTGGGTTGGTACTTCTACAATTACTCCTTGGAGCAAGAGACGATCCAATGCTTTTACAAGAGAGGCCCTCTTTAATGGGTCGCTTGGAAGACTTGACCCCTGAAAATGAGGAGGGGGGGACTTCCTGAAACTCTAGCTTGTAGCCCGTGGCTACCACGGACAGTACCCAAGAGTCGGGAATTCTGGCCTCCCACACTTCAGAGAAAAACCGAAGCCTTCCCCCCACCCAAGAGAGTGGGGGCGCCCCTTCATGAATCTGACTTGATGACTGGTTTAACCGGCTTGCGAGACCATGGCCTCTTGCCTGCCGTGGCTTGTCCTTGTGGGCGGCTATTAAATGCTGAACGCCCGGGAGGCCGTCGATACTGACGGGAAGTTGAAGGGGCCGAGCCTGCGAAGGCCTGTCGCTTAAACGCGGTCTTTCCTGACAGGTGAGAAAGAACTTTTACCACTTGATATGGTCTGGATATATTTATCTAGGTCTTCACCGAATAGTCTCCCACCATGAAAGGGAAATCCTGCTAAAAGCCTTTTGCAGGGTGCCTCTGCTGACCAGTTCTTCAGCCACAAAAGGCGACGCATATGAACCAATAGCAGAGATAAACGGGACGCCTGTTGAATGGAGTCCTTAATAGCATCTACTGCAAAGCAGAGAGCCCTTGGGAGGTCAGCCAATTCACGAGCTTGCTGAGCCGGTATGTCCCTTAATATTTGTTTAGTCTGATCCTTTAAAGCCTGACAAACGCCAATGGCTGCCACCGCTGGCTGAACCACGGCACCTACTGTGGTAAAAGAAGCCTTCAGTAGGGTCTCCAACTTTTTGTCGACCGGATCTTTAAACATCTGGACATTTTCAACCGGACAGGTCAGGGATTTATTCACGCAGGAAATGGCTGCGTCCACGGTAGGGAGTGCCCATTTCTTTGCAAATTCCTCTTCCATAGGATAGAGAATAGTGAACCTTTTAGGAGGGATAAAAATCCTATCAGGTCGAGCCCAATCCTGAAAAATCACGCTCTCCAGAAGGGGGTGAACCGGAAAAGACGCACAACTCAACGGTGCCTTCAAGGAACCTAAAGAGGATACCGCGGGGGCTAATTGTTCTGACACTGGAAGTTTAAAAGCAGTGCGAACCATATCTGTCAGAGACTGGATCCACAGGCTCTCCGCTTAAGAAGCCGAAAAAAAATTCATCTACAGTGGAACCCTCAATGTCTGAACCGTCGGGACTCGGGTCCGCTTGATCCCCCTGTGGGTCCAATTCCTCCGAAGAGAGGACCTCTGCATCTGAAAACGCCAATCTAGGTGACAGGGATCTAGCCCGCTTGCCACCTGGCAAAGAGTGGGCAATTAAAGCAGTTAACCTTTCCTCTAGCCCACCCAGGGTGGTCGCTAGCATTTCTTCCGTAACGTAAACGGGAATGGGTTGATTGGGGGCCGCCTCTGCCCCTAGCACCCTCAATGGCTCCTGCAACATGCTGTTCGGTGGTCTATCTGGTGAGGGTGGGACCGCTGGAGCCTGGCCCAAATCCTCTGACCCCGACGGAGACCCCTTTAGTTTTTTGGTACCTTTTGCAGCCTTAGCTGGTCCTGATCCCTTGGGAGCCATTGCACAACCTTGAGACACCCCTAAAGCCAACACCCAACTGTTGTAGCTAGAAGTGAACCATTAATAAGAACAGGCTATGGTAAATTTTTTCCAAATTTCCATACGCCCGAGAAGGCGGCAATACCGAGGAAGTCCTGTGAGTATTGCCACACCAATGCCCGTTAGCTGGAGCCCAAGGTTGCACCGACTCAGATACTGCCAGATCTAAGGCTGAGTCCCTTTAAGAAAAAAAACCTTTTTTTTCTTTTTTTTTTTTTTTCTTTTTTTTCTGGTCAGTATGGAGCTAAGTCCAGACCTGAAGATCCACAAACCACCACTAGGTGTCACTGTATAGCCAGAAATGGCTCAGCTGCACGCTCTGTGTCCTCAGCCTCCTCTGCTCTCAGGAGGGAATGACCAGCCAGGAAATGCTTTGCTGCTTTAACTGAGACCTGACGCTGCTGGCCCGCCCTCCCCACGCACGCCGACGCTGTAAAAGGCGGCGTGCGCGCGCCCCCCCCCCCCACGCTGAAACCAACATGGAGGAAGCAGAAAGCAGAGGAGAAGCATGGACCAGCGCTAGCAACCCAACAGACACCAGGCAAGACACTAATCTTATTGTTGTGCACACATAGAGGAAGCTGTCCCCATAGGCTTCCTAAGAAACAGGAGTTTTGCCAGGATTTCCTCCTTATAGCACGTGGGGCTGCAGTATCATGCTAACAGGCAGATCTGGGGGGAGTAGCAAATACATATCTTAAACAAGCATATATATATCTACATGTTATCTGGGTAAACATTAGTACATCCCATCCTGCCTCAAAAGACATAGTGGAGATAGTGGCTGATGCACAAGCATACCATTAGCCGACCCAGAACCCCCAGGGGGATACCTACTGTCGAACCAAGTCCCGCAGGCTCCCTCTTACCTGCTCCACGCCGCAGGGTATTGCAAAATGCAAGAGGCCCAATCTTCCCCCATCTCCGTGGGTATTGTCTTGGACCTTCAGGGACCGGGGTCCTGTGTTAAGGAACCCACACACCTGGACCTATATAGCATCCTGGCATCAGTAGCATTTAGTTCTTGGAAGAGACTAAGGCACTGGAGCCCAGAATCCAGCCCTCCAAGGAGAGGCATTATAGGCAAAACCCCACGCAAGCAGGGCCCGGGTACCGTACACCTTGGCTTTGAAGCACTTCGGACGGATCCGGCTAGCTATCCTGGGCCCTGAGACCTCCGAGGGACAGCTAGACGTGACCAACACCTAAGACACTGGCGAAAAAACTGAAGCACTCCCAGTGGGAGGGGGTTATATAGGGAGGAAACTTCCTGTGAAATTGATTACACCAGTGTCCATCACCTGAAGGTACCCATATAACCCATGTGTAATGGCTATGCACTCTGTGTCCCGTGATGTACGATAAAGAAAAAGTGGCATTAAACCCAAAACAAAAATGTAATATACTTTAGTTTAGCAATCATTAGATGTAGTGACTGCATTAGTTCTCTTTTCTTTGGCTATTTTCCCCCTGTCAGTAGCACACCTCCTGTGAGACACTGAATGAATGAGCATAGGAAGCACAGCAGGCATCACCATTGACAGTCTGGGGGAAAATGTAGTGTTACATGTATTAGAGGACTTAGATACACTACCAAATTGAGGCCAAACTCCAACTCACACTTTAAAATCAGCTACAGCAAACTTTTGGGATAATGATTTTGCATGAATAAAAAAAAGCTAATTATTTTAACCTCCCTGGCGGTATGATTCTGTCTGGAATTACGTACCAAAAGCGGTACAATTATTTTGCATGAAAATTTGGCATTTTATACTGTAGGCCTGTAATTCTTAGGCCGCGTACACACAACCAAATAGATTTGTTCAAATCGGTTGGGCCGACCGATTTGAACAAATCTGTCTGCTGCCGTTTTGGTTTGATCGCGTGTACACACGATCAAACCAAAATCCCTGCCAGCAGACAGCGCGCTGACGTGTCGGTGACGTTGACGCCGCCACGTCACCACACCAGGAAGTAAAACACTTCCGCGCATGTGTTGAAACCATTCGACGCGTGTGCGAGAAGACATGTCTGCTGCTTAGCGTACTAACCAGCAGAAATGTCGGGCGGACAGGTTGTCAGCCGACAGATTTGAAAGCATGCTTTCAAATCTGTCTGCTGGCCAAATCCGTCGGCTCGCCCGTACACACGATCGAATCTGTCTGCTGGGATGGTCGGGCCGACCGTTTCCAGCAGACAGATTTGATCGTGTGTACGCGGCCTTAGGAATAACTCACTTAAATCTGTCCAAACACGAGTCTAGTAGACATCCCGGGTATGATAAAGTTTGAAACACAAAATCATAAAATTATAATTTAATAAATAATTATAACAAATGATAATGTAATTATAATAAAAATGATTCAATAATGTAATCAACTCCAAATCACTGAAATTTGATCAGTTGCAGAATTGTCGCTGTCATTACTTTTATTTTATTTTTTAGCTTTTTAAGTTTTTTTTTTTTTTTATGTGGCTGCCATAGCTGGGGTTAATTTTTAGCCTGTGTCTGCCCATGTCTAGTCGATTATGTCTCTCTATCCAGCTTTTACAGTTAGGCTTGGTCAGTGTTTGTGTGTCATTCTTTTGTTAATGAGATATCCACTCCAACGTGCCTGTGTTTACTACAGCCTTCGACAGTTACTTGTCAGTAGCTGTGAACAGTTAATAAGATTACAAATGACTGATGTCCATCGGGTTCTATACAACCCAAGTTTTGGTCCATACTAGGGATGATCCGAACACCCCCCCCCCCCCGTTCGGTTCGCACCAGAACATTCGAACGGACTGAACGTTCGCGCGAACATTTAGAACCCCATTGACGTCTATGGGACTTGAACGTTTGAATTCAAAAGTGCTCTTTTAAAAGCCTAATATGCAAGTTATTGTCGTAAAATGTCTTTGAGAACCCGGGTCTTGCCCCAGGGACTCCTGAAAAAACAAAAGTTTTTAAAACTTTTTTTCCATTGATACATGTTCCCTCGGGCAAGACCCGGGTTCTCAAAGACGTTTTCACAGGCAAACTATAGACACCCAGCAGGTACAATATTTAAAGGAATTTTTCATTTTTTTAAATTTTTTATTTAAGCATCATTAAAATCACTGCTCCAGGAGCAGTGATTTTAATGATGCTTAAATAAAAAATAAAATAACAATTCCTTTAAATATTGTACCTGCTGGGTGTCTATGCCTGTGATAATGTTTTTAAATAGCATAATCACCTGCCTGCCAGTAAATTAGGAAGAACTGATCTAGCTAAGCTATACAGTGTATAAATATATGTACAACACCTGGGATGTATATATATACTCTACACACTGTAACATTAACATTAACTGACTAGCCTGCCTGCTCTATCTACCTGCAAACAATAACACTGTCTCTCTCTGTTCTCTGTTAACTGCCGCAACACACTACACAAGGCCGCCCTGCAGTGTAGGGCGTGTACTAAACCCCCTGAGCCATAATTGGCCAAAGCCACTCTGGCTTTGGCCAATTATGGCTCTCCGATTTTTGCACATTGTGATTGGCCAAGCATGTGGGCCATAGTGCATGCTTGGCAAATCATCAGCGTGCAATGCCGCAGTGAATTATGGGCCATGATGCGCCACTCGAATTTGGCGCAATTTACGTTGTATGAACAGACAATCAGGCATTTCTCCCCCTGACAGGACCGGGGGCTGTGTATTTACACACACAGCTCCCGGTTCTCGCTCTGTAACGAGTGATCGCGGGTGCCCGGCGGTGATCGCGCCCGTGGGGCAGGGGCGAGTGGGGGGCGTGCGTGTGCCCCTATTGGCTGCTCGGTGAGATGACGTTATATTACGTGATCTCGCCCAGCAGAGCCGACCTGTCGCCGTAAAACTGCGGCGGCTGGTCGACAAGCGGTTAAACATGGAAGTAGATCTGTGCTGGCATGGTATATTCCATGGTTAATTTAATCATGAGCTATAGGTCACTGTGCAGATGCATGGTATGTCTCTAGTTCCCCCATTAGTCTTGCTGAAAAGCCCCCTACTGGTCATTTGGATTGACTGGCTTCCTAGCAGAAACCTCTGTAGCGCTACCCCCACAGGAGCTGCTTGGTCGATTGGGTTCTCTGTTCTCTGTGAACAACCTCAGCCCACTGACACACCAGGTTAAGCAAACAGATACTGCACTGCTACTGGGAGAACACATATAGATACCCTGCACGCAACTAAGGTTTAGTATCAAAAAGAAAACATCAGACTGGTTAGTGGGAAATGAACCCAATATATTGTCATATGTTACAGTAAATAGCAGCATTTACATAAATGAGTAAGAAAAGGATTAGGTCAATCACAGTTCAGTACACACTATGTTTACTAGGCTATAGCAACATAAAATGGAGTTATATGCAGATAAATTAGAGAAAATCTTTTAATCCACAAAATCATCAATAGAATGGCATTAGAAAGCAGTAACAGCAATGATCAATACTGCGACAACTCCTCTGTACACAGTAGGCTATATCCACTTTAGAGTGCACTCTATATAAATTTAAAACTCCCTTAACCTCCCTGGCAGTATGATTATTTCAGATTTTAGGTGCTAAAATTATTTATATAGAAATTTGGCGTTTTATACTGTAGGCCTGTAATCCTTGGGAATAACTCACTTAAATCTGACCAAACAAGGGTCTAGTAGGCATCCCGGGTATGATTTAAAAAAAAAATGATAAATTATAATATAATAAATAATTATAACAAATAATTACATTATTGAATAATTGTTATTATAATTATGTTATCAACTCAAAAACACTGAAATTTGCTCAGTTGCAGAATTGTCGCTGTCATTACTTTTTTATTTTTTTATTACGAATTTCCCCACAAATCGCTATCGCTCAATTGTGCAAGTGATTATAATTTATTATCGCTGTTTTCTAGCTGCTCGAAAACCATTTTTGACAAAGAGACACTTTTTTTTTTGTTTTATTGGTTTTTATTGAAAAAAAGGAAGAATGACAATAGCACTTAGTACAGCAAAAGAACATTACATTGTACAATATATAGTGAACAATATCGCAATGGAATGCTAGAGCAGTAATCAGTAAAGAGTAGTGACATAAGTGTGGCAGATACTACAGGTGACAACGTCAACATTAACACCAAGATTACACTCAAATTTTAAAAATACAGAACAAAGAAGAACAAAAAAGTAGAAACAAACAGTTAAACAAAGAGCGAACATTAAGTCTGGTTTGAAGAATCGTTAAAGGCATAAACTGTAGGCCGCAAACCAACAGATAAGAGGGGTGGTCAGACAAAAAGGGCACTCCTAGAAAAATTATCGATCCTTGGCCCATAGAACCCACAAGTGCCAGTGGCGGTCAAATAGACACTTAGAGCCATGTTTATACGCCAGTAGATTTCCATTTCCTAGCAATTAAAAGCCTAGCAGCTAGTAGGATGTGGGTAACAATTTTTCGACAGTCCGGAGGAAACAGATCTATACCTAGATTGAGAATCGCCAGAGCGGGAGAGGGTGGGGTGAGTATCCCAGTTATTTCAGAGATCATATAAAATACCTTGTTGCAGAAACTGGTAAGGTTTCTACACAACCAAAAAACTTGCATAATCTGGCCCACCCCCCCACAACCTCTCCAACACAGCGGGGAGTATGAATTTAAAAATTTAGAGAGTCTATATGGAGTGAGGTACCACCTTAGGGCAATTTTGTGGGCCAACTCCCAATGGTTTGCACATTTGGAGGCCTGGTAAATAGATTTAAAGGCCGACTGCCACTGAGATTCTGTAAAAGACTTACCAAGGTCCAGTTCCCATTTTTGGTAGGAAGTAGACTTTTGAAAGGAATTTTTGATCTGCAGCAAGTTGTAAAATAAAGAAGTACCTTTAATGGAAGGAGATGCCTCAAAAAAGAAGCGCCAGCCTTGTTTGTTTACAATTATTTTGGGGGAGGGGAGAGATTTCAAAAGGTGGGAGAGTTGGAGATATAAATAGTGGTCTGCGACAGGCACATGAAATTCGTCTTGAATCTGAGCGAAGGGCTTGAGTTTGTCATCTTTTAATAGCTGCTGAAGAGTCAAAATACCAGTCCACTCCCATCTTTGCAAGGATAGACCAGGAACCAGTGGTTCTAACACTTTCAGCGGGATGGGCACAGAAACCCCCTGTTCTGGAGAGGGTTCTAAAGAGCAGAATACTCTCCATGCTACCAAGGAGGCCTGAGTGGAAGGAGGACGGTGCCTTAACGTCCTCGGCTCCCAAACATCAACCAATAGTAAATTTCGAAGTGAGGAGGTAGAGCTACAATGTTGTTCGACATCTATCCAAAGTTTATTTGGGGTGGTCGAGAACCAACTCCTAAGCTGGGCCAAACGAGTGGCCACCCAGTAGTCGTTTAGGTCAACCAATCCCATGCCTCCAGCATACCTATGTTTTATAAGCTGGGCATGTGAGCATCTAGGTTTCATTTTTTGCCAAACAAAATTTTTCAAAATCCTGTTAAGCGCTAAAAGATGTGCTTTTTTTAGAGGCAAAGGGAGCGTTCTAAACATGTATAAGATCTGAGGTAGCATAAACATTTTGAAGGTGGCTAGACGTCCCGTCCAGGAGAGTTCAGATTTAGACATTTTCTTTGCGTCGGATGTGAGCTTATCGATAAGAGAGAAGTAGTTAATATCTGCCATACAATTGACATCCGATACTAATTTAATACCTAGGTAAGGAATCCCATCCGTGCTCCACGTATATGAATATAAAGACTGATGTCGTTTTCAGAGAACAGGGTCCACACCTAAATCTAGCACTAGGGATTTTGTATAATTAACTTTATAGTAGGACAGGGTGCTGAAGGTCGTGAGAATATCATGGGCTGCTGCTAAAGAGGTACTAGAGTTGGTCAAAAAGATAATTATGTCATCTGCGAATAAATTGATAACATGGGAACTATTTTGAAATTTAAAACCAGTAATTTGTGGTGAGCTCCTAATTGCTTCTGCCAGGGGTTCAATTAACAAATTAAAAATGGAAGGGGATAGAGGGCATCCTTGTCTGGTCCCATTGGAGATTGTAAAGGAGCGGGACAGAATATTGGAGGTGTACACCTTTGCAGAGGGCGAAGTACACAATGCCAATATGGCTGATAAAATGGGCCCAGTGAATCCGAATTTCTGAAGAGTGTGGGTCATATACTGCCAGTGGATACGGTCGAATGCCTTCTCCGAGTCCAAGGACAGCAGCAGAGAAGGCACCCGACCCACCCCGGCATGATGAATTATGCCCATCACTCTCCTAGTCGCATCAGACGCCTGGCGTGTGGCAACAAAACCTGCCTGATCAGGTTTGATAAGGATTGGGAGAATAGGAGTAAGTCTATGTGCAATAATTTTCGCATATATTTTAAGATCCGTATTTAACAACGAAATTGGTCTATAGTTGGCCGGTTGAGTAGGATCCTTGCCTGGTTTCGGGATGGTCACAATATAAGCCTGTAACATCTCCTCTGGGAAAGAGGCCAAGGACATTGCAGCCGCGAAGACCGAGGCAAGTTTTGGGGCAATAATGTCAGGGAACTGCTTGTAATAGTCATTTGACAAACCATCGGGACCCGGGGATTTCCCTAGTGGCAGCGAAGAAATAGCTTTAGCGATTTCCTGGGGAGTTATGGGTGCACTGAGCGTTTGTAATTGCTCAGCCGTGAGAGTGGGGAGATGCAAAGAGGCCAAGAAGGATTGGATATCAGGGATGCTAGGCTGTGGGGTGCTAGAATCATCTTTCAAATTATAAAGGGAACCATAATAGGACGCAAAAGCTTCAGCAATAGCCTTAGGATTGATAATTTTTTGTTTCGAGCAAGAAATTTGCCTGCTTTATTGCCAGAGGAGTAGTGTGTAAGCTTGAGGGCTCTAAGATATTTATCATGTCGCTCTATTAGGAGCAGGCGTAAATCAGAACGTAACTTGGAAAGTGCTGCACATGAGGAATGTGTAGGTTTAGATTTATTAGAAGATTCCAAGGTTTGAATCTCCCTCACGAGTTTGTCCAGCTGCAATGACCTCTGCCTCTTCAGGCGTGAACACATTTGAATGAGAATGCCTCGTATAAAAACTTTGTGAGCACACCAAACAACAAAAGGGTTAGAAAACGACTGAGAATTTAACTGAAAGTATTCCTGAAGATTCTTATTAACCTCTGTAACGGAATGAACCATGACAGACTCAGATATTCTTATGTCTAGGGTCACCTTATGTCCACTAGGGCCATAGGGTGACAAAGAATCATAATTCATATATTACATGAGATGGGACATTAATAATAATTCATATAGGACTGGAATATTACAAAAGTGGTTCATGTGGACTTGAGACCAGGTTACCAAGACAGTGACACATCTCTATGTGTAACCGACTATTGAAATGTTAAGTAGGTTGGCTCTTCAATGTGAAAGACACATTCTGTTCAAAAGGTGTTAATTGCAAGAAAGACTCTTTCATTGTGTGAAGCTCTCTGTTTACCCTATTGTGTTATTATTTAAGGTTAATTGAATTCTATTCATACAGGAATGTATTAATGCTCAGGTGTGATAGTATTTGGTTTTGATGTCATCCTCTCTGAGTTAACTCTATTGATGATGCGGTGCCGACGTGTCTACATAATTAGTTTACCTGAATGCCTTTTAAAGTGATTGAAGCCCCCCATGGTGTGAAGGGGGGTGGAGACTACATTGTCCTGTGATTAACTGCATTATGCTTGAAACTGTATAAGAAGCTGAGAAAATACCAATAAATTGTGATATCTTTGAAAGCAAGTGCAGAGCTTGAGTTTCGTCTTGTTTATGGGAATGGATATGGATCGTGTATGCAAGATTGTCGCAGTGTGTCAGATAAGCTTGTCGTGGTTGGATGGAAGGTCGTAAGTGGTGGTGACCGTTACATTTGGTTGGCAGCGGTGGGATGATTCCATCATCAGAAGGACGGCTACAAGGACACAGGACAATGGAGACGCTGTATGAACAGATGAAGCTCTCTTCCCTTATGGACTTACTGGAGAGCCGGGGCAGACCGGCCAGCAACTGTAAGAAAAGGGACATTATCGCAGAACTAGTCGAAATGAATAGAGCTAAGAGGCCCAGCGTAACAGACAGGGCACCTGAGGAAGAATTTTTTGATCGGGCTGTTAAACATGGACTGGCACAATATGGTCCTAATCCTCCACCGGAGATCATAGACTGGGTTATAGCGGCTGTAGATGCCACCTTGCGACAGCAAAGAAGTGCTGCAGCAGCTGAAGGCACAGCGGCACCAACTAAAGAGAGAGGAGAGGTGCAGATACCAGTCTCCATGGAAGAGGAATTCCAAATGAGGTTACAAGAGATGCGGATACAGCATAGAGGACCAGTATCAGAGGAGGTCCTGTTGGGATGGACTGATGTGATTCATTGCCAACTCTGGAAGGAAGCATTAGCTCTGGAGCAGCAACACCAAGGAAAGGTCCTTCCCTCCATCTATGCAAGGTACTGGCCACAGTATGACGTACGAATGCTGTTGTTGGGGGAACAACCGACGCAGGAGTGGATAGCAGAGTTAAGCAGGCTGATCCGGGCAGAGATGCAGCTGGACGAGAGCTACAGAGCCCTCCGGTGGTATGTAGCCCAAGAGTGCCTGTGGTCAGCGGATGACAGCCCCACAGAAGGCTATGACTATGATGGCCTGGGATTGTTGTATTGGAGGATGTCCAGTGATCCCGACTTCGGGGATGATCGGGAGCGGCGCTTGGAGGACATAATGGAGCACAGAGAGGAAAAGTTGAATATCTCGGCAGGCCACTGGTCACAGGAAGATTTAGAATTTCTGGCCATTCAAGAATGGGAGCTGGAGGTCGCCTACAGACAGCTGCTATACTCGGCTCAGCAGCAGGGTGGGGCTCCCATTGCCTGGGACTATGAGGAAAGGTCAGATAACTGTGAAATCATGGCTGATGAATCGGCAGTGGAAAATATGGAGATTTTCATCCCTAAAGCCGAAGCGGATGGTGTGGAGTTCCAGAGAGCCGGGGCGGTTGGCCCCTCCCTCCAGCAACAAGCTGAGGTGGTAAAGCTTTTACACCCAGCTGAATCACTGGCAACAGAACAGAGGGTCACGGACCTCTGCTCCTCACTAACAGAAGAGGGGGTCCCTGTGGTAGTGGATAAGACTGTGGTCTCCACTCACAGCAACCCAGCGGAAGAGCTGGCAAAAGAGCAGAGTTTCGTAGGCCTCTGCTCCTCACTAACAGAAGAGGGGGTTCCTGGGGTAGTGGATGGGACTTCAGTCTCCACTGGCACAACCCCAGAAAATGGTACAGGACTGGGACAGGAGGATGTCGGCTTTGCTTTGCAAGCACCGGGGGGTTTTCACCAAGCACCAGTGGGTGGGACTTCAGTCTCCACTGGTATACTCCAGGAAGGGGGGGCAGTTGGCCCAGACCCCCAACAGCATGATGGACTGAGCCCAGCCACCCTGCCTTCTCTCCAGCGGCTGAAAGGACTCCAGGGATTAGGGCCAGTCCAGACCTCTCCCCAGCGGCAGGCGTGTTCTCTGAGAGAGGCAGAGGTTGGTGGGGTAAGTAATGCTCTGTTTAGAGCCATTTATTTGGGGTACAGTATGGATACCAGCATTGGAGGACTGGAACTACTGATGGACTTCGGAGTCAACCCGTTTAGGGTTCCCACCTGTGTCCGTCTCCCACCGAAAGGGGAGAGATGTAACGGAATGAACCGTGACAGACTGAGATATTCTTATGTCTAGGGTCACCTTATGTCCACTAGGGCCATAGGGTGACAAAGAATCATAATTCATATATTACATGAGATGGGACATTAATAATAATTCATATTGCAGGACTGGAATATTACAAAAGTGGTTCATGTGGACTTGAGACCAGGTTACCAAGACAGTGACACATCTCTATGTGTAACCGACTATTGAAATGTTAAGTAGGTTGGCTCTTCAATGTGAAAGACACATTCTGTTCAAAAGGTGTTAATTGCAAGAAAGACTCTTTCATTGTGTGAAGCTCTCTGTTTACCCTATTGTGTTTATTATTTAAGGTTAATTGAATTCTATTCATACAGGAATGTATTAATGCTCAGGTGTGATAGTATTTGGTTTTGATGTAATCCTCTCTGAGTTAACTCTAATGATGATGCGGTGCAGACGTGTCTACATAATTAGCTTACCTGAATGCCTTTTAAGGTGATTGAAGCCCCCCATGGTGTGAAGGGGGGTGGAGACTACATTGTCATGTGATTAACTGCATTATGCTTGAAACTGTGTAAGAAGCTGAGAAAATACCAATAAATGGGTCATATCTTTGGAAGCAAGTACGGAGCTCTGTTTCGTCTTATTCTGGGAATTGATATGGATCGTGTATGCAAGATTGTCGCATTGTGTCAGATAAGCTTGTCGTGGTTGGATGGAAGGTCGTAAGCGGTACTGACCGTTACAACCTCTAATACATTCTGTGCAGAATTAAAGAGTTGTGAATTGACCCTCCAAACAAATGCAGGGCTCGGTGTGTGATCCTTCAGTATTGATATAGAAATCGGAGCGTGGTCCGACCACGTAATGTCGTGAATACTGGAGGATGACACAGCCTGCAATAACATCTTGTCCACCAGGATCATGTCGATCCGAGAATACGAGTTGTGACGTGCAGAGTGAAAGGTGAAGTCACGTTCCTCAGCGTGCTAACATCTCCAAACATCATAAAGATCTTCTTTGTGAAGAAGCGGTTGGAGTGCTGGCGGAAGACGCTTAGGCTTAGAGGAAAGATCCAGATGTGGGTCAGCAGCTACGTTGAAGTCCCCGCAAATCACCAGCTGGCCTTGCCTAAGTTTCGAAATTTTGCGGAATAGTTTGTTGGCAAAGCGGAGCTGATGAGTGTTGGGAGCGTAAGCATTAACTATTGTGAAAGGCTTGTTATTAATATCGCATACAAGTATCAAAAATCTGCCAGCGGGATCACAGATACAATCATGTAAGGAGAAAGCCACAGAGTTTTTAACAGCAATAAGGACCCCCTTACGTTTTTGTGGTGCAGATGCGGTAAAAATGTGAGGGTATTTCCTATGGGTCAAAATTGGCAAGGCTGAGTCTAGAAAATGTGTTTCTTGCACACATATCAAGTCACTACCCAGTTTGAGAGATTCTCTCCATAAGGATGCCCGCTTGGCAGGGTGGTTGAGTCTTCTCACATTAAACAAAGTCACTTTAAGTACCATAGATACAGTAGGATAATATGCTTACGTTACCTCCAGTCATCAGAGATAGTTCGCACCCGAGCACGCAGGGGCTGCTGCAAAGCCTACCATCAGCACGGAGCCTTGTCGACCAACCAGATGCTCGTTGTAGTAAAACTAGCATAAAAGAGAAAAAATAAAGAAAAAAAAATCCAAGGAGAGATAAAAACAAGGGTGCAAAAGTAAGGCACAACAGTTGTAGAGGGGACATCGTGAGCATAGCGTCCCAGTGGATCAGGGAAAATGAACAGTAATCAATGGAAACATCAGGGTGAGGCGGCTAAGTAGCCCAAGTCTTTTGCTTACGTTTGTGGGACACGGTCTGCCATTCCTCTTGGGTGTCGAGTTTAAGCGGAGGCGAGCGGGACATAGGTTCCTGCTCCGGCAGGATATCCCAAGAGCGAAGCAAGGCCAGGCCCTCATTTAAGGAGGTGATGACAGAGGTGGCACCATTATACGTAACACTGAGCTTCGTAGGAAAACCCCAACGGTGGATTATTTAATGATTTCTAAAGAGCCTTCGTGATCGGCAGGAGCGACTTCCGTTTTTGCAGCGTATATTGCGAAAGATCTGCATACACCTGAAGACGTGCGAACTGCTCAGGGATCTGGGATCTATTCCGGAAACTGGCCATAAGCTGGTCTTGGACATGGTAAAAATGCACTCGCATTATAACGTCTCTAGGTATGTCATCTGAAAGGTAGGAAGGCTTTGGCAAATGACGTATCCGGTCAATCACCACTTCAGAGACAGGGATAGATGGCAGGATCGCATGGATCAAATCACAGGCATATTGATTTAGATGAGCATTCAGAACAGTTTCAGGGACACCCCGAATCTTCAAGTTGTTTCGTCTTGAGTGGTCCTCAAGGTCTGCGACTTTGGCTTTGAGGGCTTCTAGCTGGTCATCTTGCTCATTATGTGCACCTATCAAGGTGTTATGAGAGGCAGCAAATTCACCCATTTTATGCTCTATTTTATCCACTCTTCCCCCCAATTCCTGTACTTCAGCTTTAAAGATGCTACACAGTTCAGCATGTCAGTCTGCAATGATGTCCTAAGAGACCCCAGCATATCTTTTAGTATAGATGCAGAAACAGGCTGTGCAGTGGCTGGGAATTAATCAAATGTGTCAGACAGTTCCTTAGTAGCGTCAGCAGAGCCACAGTTGAGGCTTACCTCTATAGGGGAAGAGCCAGCTGACAGCCTGGGTTTTGATTTTGCAGGGCTCTGCATTGATGGGTGGAGGCCGCTGGCGATCTAGGCTGGGAGGATTTGGGAGCTCCGATCAGTGCAGGGCTCCGTGGGGAGCGAGAGGAGTCGCTGGAGGATGCAGGCGAGCCACCGCCGGCGCCATCTTGGCCATGCGCCTGCTCCACAGGGAGGAAGAAGTGCGGGAGCTTCTTGACACCCGTGGCGTCCTTCTTTCTAGCCATCCCGGGTTTCAGTGCCTCCTTCCCCGAGCTGCGGAGCCTTTTGCCGAGCCTCTCTACCCCCGATGGCCGTTGTTAATAGCCAGGAACCCCGATCCACTGGAGGAGACACAATCTCAGGCGTCCATCCAGCCGTGCGGTAGCCACGCCCCCAGCATAAAGAGACACTTTTTGGTTGCTATGGACAATCTACAGGTTGCAGGCAGAAAGAACAGTTTTTATTATACAACAGAACATGTAGTGCACTGGGCAGACCACTAGGGACAAAGGGGGTGTGTATTTTTTTACATACAGTACTGTAATCTATAAGATTACAGTATACTGTATGTAGTGTTTGTTTACTTTTTTGAATTTGGTGCACTTCTCTGCCCCTTGCGTCGTAACGTCACAGGGAACGGAGATCGGCGGCACACGGGGACACTGTGTAAATCGAGCAAAGACCTGCTCGCTCACACAGCTGAGATGCATTGCTGGATCCAGGGACAAGGTAAGTAAACCATGCCTGTGGACCATGCGAGGCGAGGGCGAGTCTGACTCTGGGTTACCGATCACAGCACAAAAATGTTGCCCGGGGGATACTTCCGGGTATCGCGGCTCCAGCCAATCACAGCGCCATGACATCACTCGCCATCGGCACGACCTCAATCAGGAACGCCACGCTACTGTGCACCTGCGCCGCTGTCTACGGCCCATGTGCCGTAGGCAGCGGTGCCCATGATTTTAGTAAAAATCTCCTAAACCTTTGAGGTTTAGGAGATATTTCAAGATATTTCAAGCACCAAAGATAAGCCTTTATCTAGGTTTACCTGTAGATTAAAGTGGTTGTAAAGAGTTTAGAACCACTTTAAGAGATACCTCTTACTATGGACAATAGGCCAAGATGTTGTTAAGAAGCTGAGTGAGTAGTCTTTAACACTAGTTCTTCAACTGGCTAGCATTGGGACCCAGTCTTCATGGTGGTACACATAAGTATAGTCCTAGTAAAGTCTGCATGCAGTAATAATGCTTCTAGTTAGATAGCCAGTCCCTATGTGCTTAGTCGCTGCTAGCAGCAACAGGTTAATGGGAGAGCCAATCCTCTCACGTGTTTCAGTGATACAGCAACAAGGGTTTCACTGTTCAGATGTCAGCTCATTACTGGATCGGCCTGGAGTGACTCTGGTCCTCAACACACAGCCAAAGGCTTGCACAGGTTGATGTTAACACAGCAGCAGTGATTTGCACACCTTGGTCTCCTTGCAGCAAAGAGAGAGTTTCTTATACCTGGCATTGGGAATTGTAGTCTAATGGTCCATAGACTGCCATAGTAAAGTTTTTCTTTACAAACTTCGGGCCAGATTCTCAAAAGAATTACGCCGGTGTATCTACAGATACACTGGCGTAATTCGAATATCCCGCCGGCGTATCTTTGTTTAGTATTCACAAAACGAGATACGCCGGAATTACGCTAGGATCCGACTGGCGTAAGTCACTTACACCGTTGGATCCTAAATGCAATAAATCGCCGGCCGTTAGGTGTCGTTTACGTAGTTTTCTGCGCCGAATTTGCAAATGAGCCAATACGCCGATTCCCGAACATTTTTGCACCGCGTTGACGTACGTAGGTTGCGTAAGCGCAAGGTTTCCCCTGCTATATGAGGGGTAACCTTGCGTAGGTCCGCCGTAAGCCATGTTAAGTATGGCCGTCGGGACAGCGTCGCGGTTTTCCGTCGTTTGCGTAACTCGTCGCGAATAGGCCTATACGTTAATTACGTTGCCATCGTAATCGCTGTATTTGCGGTGTATGACTGAGCATGTGCAATGGCCTACGTTTAAGGCCGGCGCATGCGCAGTTCGTTCTGCAAGGGGGCACGCTTAATTTAAATACAGCACGCCCCCCTCCTTCCCTATTTGAATTACGCGGCCTTACGCCATCCCCTTTACGCTACGCCGACGCAAATTACGGAGCAAGTGCTATGAGAATACAGCACTTGACCATAAAAACTGCGTAGGCATAGTATAAATGGGATACGCTACGCGGGAAATATGCGTTTTTTTTAAGAATCTGGCCCTTCATCTGCCACGATTTACTGCTGCCAGGCATCAAGTCTCTTGAGCTCCTTCTGCATGTCAGGTCCCCCTGGTGGATGGAGGCAAGAGTGTTAACCCATTAATCTGAAGTCCATTGGATTTACAGAAAGCACTGAAGCACAGTGCACAGAGGCTACACCTCACTGTCACATATTTAGGGAATTTCCCCTCTGCTGGGAGGAAAGGGTCTTGAGTTTGTAAGTGGCCCTGGCTTTACTGTGGACAGAAGGAGATTGCTGTTGCTTCTGCCAAGTATTTGTACTTTAGTTTTCTCTATGGACAGTATGCAGCTGAAGCAAGCCAGTAATATTTGTGTTCAGGGCTTTACTGTAAAAGCAGCGTTTAGGTTAATTTTTTTGCAGCAAAGAAAGGCCTTCACAATAGAGACTTTGGGCCAGATTCAGGTACATTGGCGCATATTTTGACCAGCGTGACCTCCTTTATGTTAGACTGGCGCAATCACTGTATCCTCGTAGTATTTGCGCAGAAATTTGCACCGGTGCAACGTAATTCCCGAGGCGTAAGGCGGAGTAATTCAAATTGGGAAGGACGTGGGCGTGTTACATTGAAATGAGCCGTGACCCCATGCAAATGAAGGGCCGGCCGGATCGCGCATGCGCACATGAAGCAGACCATGGTCAGCACCTCTCTGCGCATGCTCACAACTCGGGAACGGCGCAATCAGTGAAATTGGAAGTGGACCCGGGCAACTTAGTGAGCTACGCAGAGAGCTTAAATAGACAGACACAAACGCCCTTCCTTTGCAAAAGTACATCCCTTTGTATCCCTTCCTATACAGCAAGGTGCTTTTGTTCTGTTGTGTGTTCGCGTTTGTTGCTTTGTGACTTGTCTTTGTGAAATTTGTTGACTGTTTGAGCTAGTGTTTTGTAGAATATATTTGATAGTGTCTTTTGGTGACTGGTTGTGCGACTTTTTGGTTGATAGATTTTGTTTGTTTGTTTTGTTGCTTGATTTTTCCTGCTTGTTTTTGTGAGTGATTTTTGGTGATTGTTTGGGAGAGAGTTGTTGTATAAATTAGACTGAAAGGAAGCGCAAGACCAATTTTACTTTGGGGGAGAAACAAATTATTGCCCGGGCCCTTACCCAATATGGGCGTTTCCTGCACGGCCCGGAGAGTGCCAACACCCCCCCGGCCAGGAAGGAGGAGATCTTGCAGAACATTACCGACCAGGTAAATTCTGTGGGGGGGGCGAGACCCGGACACGCGAGGGGATCGTCAAGAAAATCAATGATCTCCGGCGTCTGGTCCGTAAGAAGCTGGGGCAGATGGCAGCACATGCCAGGGGTACTGGAGGGGGCCCACCATGCCCTGTTAGGCTGACAGCGGAGGAGCGTGTGGTGGCCCAGATCTTTAATAGGCAGCAAGTGGAGGGCCTGCCTGGCTATGACTCCATTGAGGAGGCCGTGATGACAGGTAAGGATTTTTTTTCCTATCTGGTGTGTAGCATGTGTGGGGGGGTGGGCAAGGGGATATGTGGCAAGTGTGTGGATCCTCCAACCTGTGAATGTTTTGTGTCATCCACAGATGTGCAGGAGGGTGATGGGCCATCTGGCCTAACTGCACCATCCCCGGGATACCAGCCTGATGAGGACCCCCAGACAAGGCCGGAGTCCTCGGAGGAGTTTGAGTTGGAGGAGGAGGTCATGTCAGGCAGTGGCTTGCTGTTTTTGGAGGAGTCTTCCCCTCTGGCTGGCAGCAGCCAGCCCTCCATAAGGGGTAGCCCCTCCCACTCCTCCCCCAAAGGGGCTCCCCTTCTCCCCAGTCACAAGCATCATCTGGAGGCAGGAAGTCGTCCCAGAAGACCAGGGGGGTGGCCGAGGTTCTGCCCGCCAATCTCAGAAGGGACCAGGCCCTTCAGACCCACCATCTGGGACAGGTCAGCCAGACTTTGGGGCGGATGGAGGAGAGCCTGTCCTCCATAAAGGATACGCTTGGGGACCTGGACTGCCACTCCTGGGCTCTTACAAACTGCCTAAACAAACTGGAGACTACTACAGCAGACGTTGGGCAGGATGTGAGGGCCCTCACCCAGGCTATCCAGGCCAATACGGCAACACTAAATGCTGGCCTGAACAGAATAGCCGTGGCCTTGGAGGGCAGGCCGCCAGGTGGGCAGAGACCAGGGGCTGCTCCTCCTTCCCCGCATTACCCCCCCCATGAGTCTCCCCTGAGGAGCCGGGGCCGTGGGCGCCCCAGGCGTGGGTCACGCCAGCGGCATTAATTTGGTTTTCCCCTTTTTTTTTGGTGCTGGACAATTTTTTTTTGGGTTGTGAATTCTTTTGGAATGTGGGGGTGACATTCCTGCCGGAAAAGGGGTGTCACCCTCATTTGTGGTGGAGAAGGGTTCCCCAGGACCAGGAAGAAGTGATCCCCAGGTCCGTGTGAATGGTGCATGAATGTACAGTGACATAATTGGAGCCGTGGCGTGGCGTTGCTGCTGACAAGTCCTGCATGGTGGGCTTGTGCTAATCCAATTTGATGAGGATGTGGGGTGTGTGTGCTAGGGACCACAGTGGTGTGCATGCATGCATTCTCATTGTGCCATGATTAATGTGTGTGTTTAACGTGCAAAGATGCCTAATGTGAGCTGTCTCCAGGCTGCTCTTCCCTCAGAAGACAGGGTAACCTCGGTTAGGGGGGGATTGTCTGGTTCAGGTCATCACGTATGTCAATCTGCAGGCCCTGTCTCACTGCGAAGTTGTGCAGCATGCAACATGCACCGATGATCTGGCACACAAAGTTTGGGGAATACAACAGGGTACCCCCAGATTTATCAAGGCATCGGAAACGTGACTTCAGGAGGCCAAAGGTGCGTTCCACCACTGCACGGGTTTGGGCGTGGGCTTCATTGTATCTTTCCTCTCCTGGGGTTTGGGGGTTCGGGATAGGAGTCATGAGATGGGGTCCCAGTGCATATGCAGAGTCACCTGTAAGGGAAAAGACAGGAGGATGTTAGTCATGCATGTGCCCCTTGTGATGTGTGCATCATGGGGGGGGGGGGACAGTCATGCCTGCCACCCATGTCACTCACCAACCAGCCAGGTGTCCCAATACACGTTCTGTTCGAATTCCATTGGGATGGGGCTATGATTGTATATGTAGCTGTCATGGCTGGATCCGGGGGGGTTTGGCACGGACGTGCCATATGAGGCCTTGGGCATCGACTATCACCTGTACGTTGATGGAATGCCAATGCTTCCGATTGCGGTATATGTGCTCTGTCTCATGGGGGGGCTGGAGTGCCACATGTGTGAAATCAATGGCCCCCACGGTGCGTGGGAATCTGGCAATTCTGTAGAAATCTGTCATTGCCTTCAGCCGCAGGTCCTCAGTGGTTGGTTTGATGATTTGGTTGGCCGTGCGTCTGAGGATTGCAGGGATAACCTGGTGCACACATCTGCTCACGGAGGATTGTGACATCCCAGCCACCACTCCACTTGTTCTTTGAAAAGAGCCACTGGCAAGGAAATGGAGTGTTGCCAGGACCTTGACCAGTGGCTGCACTGCATGTGAGCGGTGTGTTGGGCTGGTGATGTCCTCCTGCAGGGTTGGATGGTAATTCCATGATGGCAGCAGGGGTGAATCTGAAGATGCGATACACCTCAGAATCACTCATGCCAAAGATGTCTATGCGTGTGCGGTATATCCTCTCCCGTGCCCTCCTGCATGCCCTCCTCCTTCTTTGCTCCTCTAAAGTCAGTAGTATAGCTATGAGCAAGGATGCCCCTGGCATGTTGGCATAAAGTTTGTTGTCCAGCAAGTGTGACTGCTCAGCTCGTCCCTAACAGTGTTGCTTTAGCTGACATGTAGACGGATTGTCTAATCTTATTCCACCTTTTATATGGACTAATTTTAGACAGGACGTGCAGCTGTTGAGCACAGCACGTAGCCTGCGCTGCACCAACTTACTTTTGTGGATCCCCGTAACTCCCTCATTTGCATATTTGACTAGCAAATCAATGGTGTGTCTAGCGCAGTTTTGCGTGCACGGATGCGCCAGTCTATCGAAATTACGCCGGTCGAAAAAAATTAGATTTCATGCGTATATCGTTTTGGGGATGCGGCGCATCGATACGCATGCGCAGATTTAGACTTACACCGCGCATCTCCTGTAACGCCGGCGTAATGGCTCTCTGAATCTGGCCCTTTGTTTTTGTGAAAAACATATTGATGTCCTGCATCTCATCTAATCCCAAAAAAATCACATGCCATATATTGTTCTGCTTTTTTTGTCTTATTTACATCTAGCTTCTCCCCTTTATGTTTTATTTTATTCAGTTCTTCTAGCATTGTTCATTTCATTCCATAACATCAGCATTGGTATAGCTATATGAACAATAGCTATGTTTTACCAATCCAATATAAGCTTATTTGTAAAAAAAAAAAAAAAATCATGTTTTGAGTTCTACCTGCTGGTCAACTCTTTCCACAACTTCCTGGACTCTCTGCATGCTTCACAACACTGCCTTTGCTCACTTGTTTGCTTTACGTTTGATTTTTAAGAACTACATATCCTATGGTACATTGCTACTTGTGAGCCATGATTTTGGTATTGATTCCGCCTCCTGAAACTCCTCTAGCTACCACCTCTGTAGTTCAGAAGGCAGGCTCTGTGAAATGTGTGACACAGCAGTACCTACCCACTGTACTGTACGTGTTACAGAATTCAAGGATGTAAATGTGTGGAAAACTTCACAAAGTAAGATTTAAAGCTCCAAAATTGTTCAGGTGAATAGGAGTAGGCTAGAAATATTGAAATGCAATGTGGAAATTAATATAAGATTTACATTTTGACATTTTGCTTCTAGTCCCATGGATTTTGCTTCTAATCCCCTTGTGGGGGCTTCCATTTGTGGATGGACATTTTATGGTTACACAACCTGGTCACATTGCTATAATCTTTTTATAGGGACTATAAACTGAAGAACCTATGAATAAATGTTTGCGGAACAAATCATTTGAGTTTCCATTATTTTCTTATGGGGAAATTCGCTTTGATATACAAGTGCTTTGGATTACAAGCATGTTTCCAGAACGAATTATGCTTACAATCCAAGGTTTTACTGTAATTTATTAGTGTTAAAGGTTTGTCTCAGCCCTCTAGTTGCCACTTTTACTAGACAGCTGATCTCTGAAAGGAACACAGACTTAGGCGCCGTACACACGGCAGAGAACCTCGACGGGCAGAACACATCGTTCCGCCCGTCGAGGTTCTCTCCCGGCCGTCGAATTCGGCGACCCGGCCGTCGGGAATGGCAACCAGCCATTCTTCCAGGCGGGCCGTCGAGGAAATAGAGAGCGTGCTCTCTATTTCGGCTCGACGGGCTTCCCGACGGGAAGCTCGCCGAGACCGTACACACGGCCGAGGTCCTCGCTGGAATGCACACTAATTTTCAGCGAGAACCTCGGCCGTGTGTACGGCGCCTTACTGGCTGGACCAACAGGTGAAAATAAAGGGAAAAGGGCCATAAAAAGAAAACTAATGCAGCCACCACATCTAAAAATTTGTTTTTGGATTTAATATTACTTTTATTTAAACAGGCAAGCTGTTTTTACATACCTACTAATGTAGAATTTACATCTAGCTGTATCTGCATTTTAGTTTTTTTTTTTTTAAAACCTTCAGACAAGAAATAAAAAAAATGAAAATGCGTTTTTCATTTCTATGACAACCACATAGACAGGTAAGCAGTGTAAGGAACTGTTGTCATAGAAACTAATATTTGAGAACATGGATATACTAAAATCTCAAATTAATTCCCATAATTTATTTAATGAGGTCTGATTTTAGAACACACGCAAAAGATGACATTCAACACCCGTCATTTTTATGACTTTTCCTCCAATTTGTGGAATTTCCTACTCTTCTGTGTTTATATCGCTTTCATAAAAGTGGTTGACTGCACTCTTTAGAAGATTGAATAAAGCTGAAGTGTACACCAGTGGTCCAGCATATAGCAAAATTATACATCTGCTGAAGAATCCACATTTGTCTCCACATGTAAGGCCTCAAGCACGCTGGATGTTAAAATAACGTTATAAACACACCAGTAGCTTTGCAGTGAGTTTTTCAACTTTTTTCAACTTTTTTGCAACAGTGTTTTATAGCATTTATTAGCGTTTCTTTACTTTTTTTATTTAATTTGTATTTAATTTTTTTTAATGGATCAAAAACATAAAAAAATGCTGGCGAGCGAAACTTTTGAGCGTTTATCTGCATGTATCAAGTTTTATCACCGTTTATCAGCGTTGGAGCGCATTTACAGCTGAAAAACGTCTCTCAGAACCCACTAGTTTTTTTTTTTTTACTTTTCAAAAACGCCACTGCCTAAAACCGCTGATAACAGCCCATGTGTGCATGGACACATAGGATAACATGATGGAGAGTTTAATGACTGTAGAAAAAAACATCTACTGCCAAAAACAGCTGCTATAAAAACATCAAAAAACATCCAGTGTGCTTGAGGCCTTAATGTACATTGACTGTAGGTTTACACTGTACAGTCAGGGCTTAAATCCAAAACAACAAAAAATAATTCAGATGAAATTCTAATCGATTCAAGTAGTTTTTGAAAACAATTTCAAATAGTTTTCAAATTCAAATAGTTTTCGATTTGTTTTTTAATTTCCAAAGAGAATAAAATAGAATAGAAAAATAAAGGAATAGACTAGAAAAAAATTCAATAGAATAGAAAAAAATAACATAAAATAAAAGAACAGAATAGAACAGAGAATATATTAATAACAATAGAATAATCTAGAAAGAATATAACCATATTATGAAATTGAAATTTCAAATTCTAGAAAAGAATAATAAAAAAAAGAAAACAATAGAATAGACATATATATATATATATATATATATATATATATATAGATGTATTACAGAAAATAAAAGAATATAATTAAAAAAAAATAGCATAGAATAGAATGGAAAGAATATACATATTTTCCAAAATTCAAAACAATCAATTGGAATTTGAACAGAATAGAAAATAATAGATCAGAATATGATAGAAATAACAGAATAGTATAGAAAAAAACATCAACATAGAACAGAAAGAATATAACCATCAGGGCCGGCCTTAGGCCTCTAAGCGCCCTGTGCGAGAAAGAATTACAGCGCCCCCTAGTGACCACGCCCCTCAGTAACCACGCCCTCCGTAACCACACCCCTCCATAACCACACCCCTCCATAACCACACCCTTTCAGTGTCCACACCTTTCTCCAATACCGGCTCCATTTAAAGCCTTCCATTCCCAAAAAACAGTGTACAAGCTATGATAAAAATACAACTTTTATTCACATGGTATAATAACGCCACCTATACTGCAAATCACATGCTATAATAACACCACATATAAAGTAAATCACAAGGTATAATACCACTACCTGTACATTTTCTATCAAATATCAAACATAATTACAATAAAGTATTTTTTAACTTTTGTATTTACTGTTCCTTTAAGAAACACCTTATTTAAAGCGGTGGTTCACCCTAAATGTACTCTCTCCCATGCGATCCAGCATACTGGCGTCAGCGCCAGTATGCTGTTTTTTGTTTTTTTAATCCCCCACTTACTGCGTAATCTTTAATTTCTTTCCCCGTGGTGGATGGCGCCTGTATAGCGCGTCACATCTTACGAAAATACCCGATTTAGGACTCGGGTATTCTCGGCGCAATGCGGCGCCTGCGCACAGACTTAGGAGCTGACTGCGCAGGTGCCGTATTTCTCCAAGTCCTACGGCTATGGCGCATCACGCCCTCCGAAAAAAGCCGGAATAGGACTCGGAGAAATACGGCGCCTGCGCAGTCAGCTCCTAGGTCTGTGCGCAGGCGCCGCATTGCGCCGAGAATACCCGAGTCCTAAATCGGGTATTTTCGTAAGATGTGACGGGCTGTATAGGCGCCATTCACCGCGGGGAAAATATATAAAAATTAAAGATTACACAGTAAGTGGGGGTTCAAAAAAGAAAAACAGCATACTGGCGCTGAAGCCAGTATGCTGGATCACATGAGCGAGGCTATATTTAGGGTGAACCTCCGCTTTAAATAAGAAAATACAAAAGAGACACTGCATTTATAAAAAAATTATTTACTTACAGAAAAAAGTTTTTACATCTGCTGCCTGCTTCTGTGGATTCTTGCGCTCCTGTGTCTTCTCAGTGCGCATGGCATATGAGCTCCTCATCCCTGCTCCTCATAGCAAGGCAAGGACAGCCGCCCACGCTCTCTTTCCAGCAGAATCCGCCTGTGGCCTGCCAGTTTTATAGATGGCCACCACACTGTCGCCGAGCGGCGGCAATCTTTTTTTTTTTTTTTAACAGAAAAGTTTTTGTCTCCAAAAGGAGAAACATAAAGACATACAACAAACATCGAAATTAACACGTTGCAGCTATACATAGCAAACTACATCACACAGAAATGGAATCAGAAACATTATAGTGGTTGAGGAACTGATCAACACATGTACATTCTTATCAACAGCACCTACACAGTTACCGGAAAAAAAAAAAAAAAAAAAAAACAGGACCGGGAGCAAAGGCAGAAGGCCCAAAAGGGAGGGCTGAGGAGAAAGAAAGAAAGAGTGAGTGAGTGGGGGAAGGTGGGTAAGCGGAGCAAAAGGAGGGGGGGAACAGGAGGATGTGGAGGGCAGAACAGGGATGAGAGAGGAAGAAGGGGGGATTGGGATCACTCCATGGCCCAGGCGCCCCATATCTTTTCAAACTTCTGTGGGCACTTACGATTCATGTATGTGAGTTTATACAGAGGCAAAGTAGCGTCTACGAGAGCTCTCCACTGGGAGACCGTAGGGGGATCCGGCTGCTTCCACTTCAGCAGAATTGCCTTTCTAGCATAAAAGGAGGTGTAGAATACAAACAGCCGTTTGTGCGTGTTGGGTATGATATTATCACATATACCGAGGAGCGACACAATTGGGTTCAGGTCAAGATGTAGATTGCCCACTGCATTGATCACCCCCAGCACCTCAGACCAAAATTTCTGAATGGCAGGACAGGCCCATACAACATGCAGAAATGTGCCCAGATCTGTAGTACACTTAGGGCACCTATCAGATTGGGATGGGTAAATTCGTGAGAGTCTCACCGGTGTATAATATGCCCTATGGAGAAATTTAAGTTGGATATATCTGTCCCTTGTTGAGATCATAAGGGGAATATACTGTTGAAGTCCTTCCTCCCAGTCGTCAGCAGCCAGGGCTGGCAAGTCTTCCCTCCACTTATCGTATAGCCTAGACCCACCGTCCGTCTCCCCACAAGTCAGTCTAAGATATAGAGAGGAGAGATTGTGGTCTACTCCCCTGGAGAACAAAACCGTCTCCACGCTATGTGACCGCAGTTCAATCCCCCCAGGGAACTGAGCCTGCACTGCGTGTCTTAGTTGTAGATAGCGAAAGAACATCCTAGGGGGCAATTGAAAGATGTCCTTCAACGTGTCGTATGGTAGGATCTGACCCCCGGACACAACCTGATGCAAAGTTTTGATCCCACAGCGCACCCACAGTGTCGGGTCTGGAACGGTCTGCAGATGGGGCAGTCGGGGGTTACCCCACAGCGGTGTGTGCGGGGAAATGGTACCTGGCCCACCAAGTTTGGTCGTAATCTGATTCCAAACTCTAGTAGTTGTACGCATGGGAGTCGTCATCTCGGGATGTGCTTTAGGTCCCCTAAACACTAACTCGCTCAGCGCCGAGTAAGAGCCCAACACTGCAGCCTCTAGGCTGACCGCAGGGTTGGACCGGGTCTGGGAGAACCACCAGCGCACTGTCACAGCCACTGCCGCCCAGTAGTATAATCTGAAGCAGGGGAGCGCCAGGCCCCCTAATGACAGGGGAAGCTGTAGAGTGGAGCGGGCGACCCTAGGGGCCCGCCCGCCCCACACAAACGTGGTCACTGTCTGGTCCAATTTCCGAAAGAAGGAATTAGGGATGGGAACCGGGGTATTGCGGAATACATAAAGGAATTTAGGGAGGAACGTCATTTTAAGGAGGTTGATCCTCCCGACAGGTGACAAGGGGAGAGATCTCCAGGCCTGAAATTTGGCAGTCAGTTGCTGGTAGATCGGATACACATTATCGGTCAGGTACTGGGATGAGTCCCTCTGGACCTCGATCCCAAGATACCTGAACCTAGGGACCAGAGTCAACGGGGTCCGCGGGCCCAGGGGGGGCACGGTCTGGGATAGAGAGAATAAAGTTGATTTAGCCCAATTGATTGATTCGAATTCCGGAGAAGGAGCCGAACTGATCAATAATCTCTAAACCCGCCGCCAGGGAAACAGATGCATCTGGGAGGTAGAGCAGTGCATCGTCCGCATACAAGGAGAGTTTCTCAAGTACCGGACCCACCTGGATCCCGCCCACCTCCGAAGACGACCGAAGGAGAACAGCCAGGGGCTCCATCGCCAGGGCGAACAGCCCCGGGGATAGCGGACACCCCTGCCTGGTGCCCCTACTTAAGGCAAAGGGGGGGGAAAGTAAGCAGTTCGTGCGGACTCTAGCAGTGGGGTTTCTATAGAGTAGCTTGATCCACGAGACAAATTTAGGGCCAAAATTAAAGCGCTCGAGAACCTGCCACAAGAAGTCCCACTCGTCGAGTGAGGCCACTACACCCGGAGAGTCCCCTCCTCCCACCCAGGATATGTTATTAAAGAGGCGACGGAGGTTGATATCCGTGCCCTTGCCAGGCATGAAGCCAGTCTGGTCGCCATGGATTAGGGATAGAATTATCGAGTTTAATCTATTTGAGAGAATTTTAGTAGTAAGCTTGGCATCCACATTTAAGAGTGAAATAGGACGGTACGAAGCATAGGACGTGGGATCTTTATTGGGCTTAGGGATGACTACTATTATCGCCTCCGCCATAGAAGGAGGTAGACAGCCTTCCCCCAGCATGGATAGAAGCATTCTATGGAACTTAGGGGCAAGGAGTTCTGCATTTGCCTTATAAAATTCGGCCGCCAGGCCATCAGGACCCGGGGTCTTAGCCGATTGGAGCGCGGCCATCGCTACCTGTACCTCCTTGAGAGTGATAGGGGCATCTAGCATAGTATGGGCATTGGCAGATAGCTGCGGGAGGTCAACCTGATCTAGGAAATGTCCCAAGCTGTCCGAGGTGAAGGCCGCCCTAGAGGTATAAAGGCGCTCATAGTACTGTGCAAATTGCGCGTTGATACCCAAAGGGTCACAGTGGCACTCCCCCCTGTCATCTCTAATCTGAGCGATATGCGACACAGAAGAGCGTTGAGCGGCGGCAATCTTAATGAGTAACCCACAGGCAGGGACAGTCGCCCACGCTGTCATTCCTGCAGAATCCGCCTGTGGCCTGGCCTGCCAGCAGGGGCGTACCTAGAGCATTTGGCACCCCGGACGGATCCTATATCTGCCCCCCCCACGGTAAAATTTAAAATCCCACTGTGCCCCCTGAATCCTTCAATATCTCTGTCACTACTGTGTACCCCTCTCCACAACTGCACCTCCGGACCCCTTTACATTATACAACACCCTGCATCACTTTACATTACACAGCTCTAGACACCTATATGTTACACAGACACCCCCTAACAGTTCTGGACCCCCTGCATGTCACGCAGACCTCCCTACAGTCTCCCTCTACAGTGCAGACCCATCCCCCTACAGTCTCCCCCTACAGTGCAAACCCCCCTTACAATACAGACCCATCCCTACAGTACAGACCCCTCCTTACAATACAGAACCCCCTCTACAATACAGATTCACCTCTACAGAGCAGACCCCCTTCCTATTAAACAGAACCCCCCTCCTATAATACAGAACCCCCCTACAATACAGATCCACCCCTACAGTGCAGACCCCCCTACAATACAGAACCCCCCCCCCCACAATACAGACCCCCTACAATACAGAACCTCCCCCCTACAATATATATCCACCCCTATAGTGCAGACCCCCTTACAATACAGAACCCCCCCACAATACACAACCCCCCTCCTATAATACATATCCACCCCTACAGTGCAGACCCCCTACAATACAGAAAGCCCCCCTCCACACAATATAGAACCCCCTCCCCCCTACAGTACAGAACCCCCCACAATACAAAATCCCCCACAATACAGAACCCCCTCCCCCCTACAATACAGATCCCCCCCTACAATACAGACCCCCCCCCTCCACACAATATAGAACCCCCCACAATACAGAACCCCCCACTATACAGAACCCCCCTAATACAGACCCCCCCTCACAATACAGACCACCCCACAACGCAGAACCCCCTCCCCTACAATACAGAAACCCCCCTCCCCTCTACAACACAGACACCCCTCCCCCTTTCAGACCTGTAAACCAGGCAAGCTGGTTATCTGAGCCACGTGCTGCGCACACACACAGGGGGGCGCGGCTGCACTCAGTGCACTGTGCTGGGCTGCCTGTGACTGAGACAGACAGCCGAGACTCATCAGACCCGCGGCGCTGCACACTGTGCACAGGGAAGGGGGATTATTGCTGCCGGGTCCCGGGTGTGCTGACGGCTCGCTCGGGTGTGACTTGCACCCTCCCTACCTACTGTGTCTCTGCCTCCCTGTCACCAGGCATGCCACCTGGCGCCCGCTAACGGCGCCAAGTCATATTCAGTCGCGGGGCGCCCTATGCGAACCGCACACCCCGCACACCCCAAAGGCCGGCCCTGATAACCATCTTCTGAGATTTAAATTTTGAACAGAATACATTTGAATTTAAATAGAAAATAATAGAATAGAATGAAATATAAAACAATAGAATCGGAATTTTAGTAGAATAGAACAAATAGAAAAAGAATGGGATTCAAAAACCAATAAAATAGAATAGAATGGAAAGAATATAACCATTTCCCAAAATTGTAATAGTATCAATTAAAATTTTAATAAAATATTTTCTATTGTATTATAATTTGAATTGATCCTATTAGAATTTTGGGAAATTTTGGGGAATAGATTAGAATAGGAAGTTGGTTATATTCTTTCTATTCTATTCTGTTGTTTTTTCTATACTATTCTGTTGTTTTCTTGATTTTTTTCTGTTTTCAATTTTTTCAATTCTATTCAAATTTGAATTTGGGGAAATGGTTATATTCTTTTTATTCATTTTTTTTAAATTCTATTCTTTTGTATTCTATTCTTTAATATTCAAATTTAAGAAGATGGTTTTCTTCTTTCTATTTTATTTGATTATATTCTATTCTTTTATTTTCTGTTATATTCTTTTCTATTCTATTTTGGAAAATCAAAAACTATTTGAATTTGAAAACGATTCGAAATAGAAAACTATTCAAAATTGATTCAAAAACCATTAGAATTTGAAAAATTCAAATCAATTTGAAGTAAATGAAACAAATGCAAAAAAAAATCCAGGGATTAAACCAATTTAACTAGACAAATGTATGTAAATAACGAATTGAAATGAAACAAAACCTTTTTTTCCCCTTCTGCCCATGTCTGGGGCTCAGCCCACTCTTTGCAGCTTTGGGCCTGCACACAGCAGCTAGCTGGCCGGCCTTCTCCTAGACTCTCTCCTCTGCACCCTGAAAACTTAAGGCTTCCTTGCTATTCTTCCTCTTTCCCTAGGCTCAAGGCACCTGTGACCCCAGCGCCTCCTTAGCCAGGCGGTGACCAAGCAAATCAGAATTTTCTTACCCCCCTCTAACCCCATTGCATCATCTCAAGGCTGCAATGGCAGCAAATCACAGTCCTCCCTTCCTCCCTGCACTGTCAATTATTGCAGGGAGCAACAATCTGTTGCCGAGATGCAACATCCTACCTGTTGACTTAAAGAGGCAGCTGGCCTGACACCACAGTTGCATTGTTGGATAAGTATATATACTTTATATTAAATCATTACCTTGGATAAAACTAAAACCAGGAAATTAATTAGGAAATAATTACTATAAAGTAGCTATTTTCAACTAGGGTTCCTGCAGAGGTTGCTAAGGGTTCATTGGGCTCTGGCTTTTTGACCTCTTCTTAAATGGTGCTGCATAGCACTGGGGTCAGCTGCATTCAGACCACCATTAAAAGGGGGGCATTTTTCTATGTAGCCACCAATGTTAGAGGCATTCATACCAGTAACTTCCAATGATTGAGTTTTATTATGGGTTCCATGCAACCTTTTTAAAGGTTCCTCTGCGGTTAAAAGGTTGAGAAAGGCTGCTATAGATCCACAAAACAGCTGCTCTTACCAATTAGCTTAGTGATATATTAAGCTTCTGGCCTGCCTTCCGAATTTGGAAAACCGAGAAGAAGCTGTTGTCACCAGTGTTTATTTAATCAGTTTACATCCTGCATGGTCAGAGGACTGTTAAGCCCTGTACACACGGTCCAGATTCTCGTTAGGAAAAAAACTTTATTTTTCCTGACGAGATTCCTGGCAAGATTCTCTTGCCGGCCGAGTGTACAGCCGTACGATTCAAAAGAACTGCCGTTCTTTTGAATGGCACGAACGCGGTGACGTTATCGACTACGACGAGCATTCGATGCCGTCGCCGCCACCTTACTTCACCCTGCCTATGCCATGGAAGCTATCAAAGCCATTTCAAGCATGCGCAGGTTTCCACGGAGACAGGTACGTTCACAAACGCTCGGGTTTTTTGGCAGGAAAACAAGAAAATAAAATGTAGCGTTAAAAAAGGGAAAGAAAAACCCTGTGATTGAGTCTTTGAAAAAGTGAGTGAAACAAAAGTCTGTGACAAACTCCAATTCAACAAATTATAGTGACTTGTAAGATACACTGTGATTGATAGATGATCCACCACCAGCTGATGATAATTATGAGGCTTACTAGAGGGATCGGACCAAAATAAGTGTATACTTATCAGGTCATACAAGCTAAAGTAATGCCAAGACTCCCAATGAACTCCAATAAAGGAAAATCAATGGGCCTCCTAGAACATCCTTGTAGATGGTACTTGATATGAAGCAATATTCATAGAGACCAGTTGAGTGGTAATAATAAATGCTCCAAAAAATGGTGTTTAAACGTCCATAGGTTTCAAACGGTGCAGATTGGAAAAAGAGAAATAAAGGTGCACATAGCATAATTCTGTAATAATGCTTGACAGTATTTAATGTAAAAAACGGTTTTACACTCACATTTAAGTAGGATAAAACAATCGCTTAAAACAAGTCCAGCAGTGGGGTCAGTGTAGTGTCCCGACGCGTTTCGTTCACTAGAACGTCATCTGGGGCACTGACCCACTGCCAAATAACACCCTTATATATACAGGAGTACCCCCATATCTTAATTATGGCTCAAGTGCAAAGAGGGACAGTGTCTAATGCATACTTCTGGATTACATCAAGATGGCATCCACAGCGTGTGCTCAGGCCCGTCAGAACAAGACAGGCAAAGCAAGCAATTGCTTGGGGCTCCGAGCTGACCAGGGGCCCCCAAGCAGAAGCCTGTTTGTTCTGCTGCGGGGATGGTGGCTTTCGTTTGCTGAGGGGTCAGTGTTGCCAACCGTACGTTAAATCACGGACAGCCCATAAATTTAGCTTGTTTTCGGGCTGTCCGTTAAAGTCCGTTGTATGGGCAGCAGTGCCCGTAAAATTTATGGCCGCGGGCAGCCCATGCAACTGCGCCTGCGCCGTTCCGAAGGCTGCCGAGCTCGGGAAAGTTCATACACGCTCGGCCAGGCAGCGCATAGTAAGTAGATGTCAGCAGCGGCGGGAGGAGGGGGGGGGATTGACTTGTTTTTGTCTTAGGGGACCATGGCTAAACTCAGGGGGACCATGGCTGAACCTAGAGGGACATGGCTGAACCTAGAGGGACATGGCTGAACCTAGAGGGACATGGCTGAACCTAGAGGGACATGGCTGAACCTAGAGGGACATGGCTAAACAGAGGGACATGGCTAAACAGAGGGACATGGCTGAACCTAGAGGGACATGGCTGAACCTAGAGGGACATGGCTGAACTTAGAGGGACATGGCTGAACTTAGAGGGACATGGCTGAACTTAGAGGGACATGGCTGAACTTAGAGGGACATGGCTGAACTTAGAGGGACATGGCTGAACTTAGAGGGACATGGCTGAACTTAGAGGGACATGGCTGAACTAGAGGGACATGGCTGAACCTAGAGGGACATGGCTGAACCTAGAGGGACATGGCTGAACCTAGAGGGACATGGCTGAACTTAGAGGGACGTGGCTGAACTTAGAGGGACGTGGCTGAACTTAGAGGGACGTGGCTGAACTTAGAGGGACGTGGCTGAACTTAGAGGGACGTGGCTGAACTTAGAGGGACGTGGCTGAACTTAGAGGGACGTGGCTGAACTTAGAGGGACGTGGCTGAACTTAGAGGGACGTGGCTGAACTTAGAGGGACGTGGCTGAACTTAGAGGGACGTGGCTGAACTTAGAGGGACGTGGCTGAACTTAGAGGGACGTGGCTGAACTTAGAGGGACGTGGCTGAACTTAGAGGGACGTGGCTGAACTTAGAGGGACGTGGCTGAACTTAGAGGGACGTGGCTGAACTTAGAGGGACGTGGCTGAACTTAGAGGGACGTGGCTGAACTTAGAGGGACGTGGCTGAACTTAGAGGGACGTGGCTGAACTTAGAGGGACGTGGCTGAACTTAGAGGGACGTGGCTGAACTTAGAGGGACGTGGCTGAACTTAGAGGGACGTGGCTGAACTTTGGGACAAGGCTGAACTTTGGGACAAGGCTGAACTTTGGGACAAGGCTGCATTTGGGGACACAAGGCTGCATTTAAAAAAAAAGTATCGGTATTCGGTATCGGTGAGTACATGAAAAAAAGTATCGGTACTTGTACTCGGTCCTAAAAAAGTGGTATCCGGACAACCCTACTTGATATGAAGCGATATTCATAGAGACCAGTTGAGTGGTAATAATAAATGCTCCAAAAAATGGTGTTTAAACATCCATAGGTTTCAAACGGTGCAGGATTGGAAAAAGAGAAATAAAGGTGCACATAGCATAATTCTGTAATAATACTTGACAGTATTTAATGTAAAAAAAGGTTTTACACTCACATTTAAGTAGGATAAAACAAGCGCTTAAAACAAGTCCGGCAGTGGGGTCAGTGTAGTCTCCCGACGCATTTCGGGGCACTGACTCACTGCCAAATAACACCCTTATTTATACAGGAGTACCCCCATACCTTAATTATGGCTCCAGCGCAAAGAGGGACAGTGTCTAATGCATACTTCCGGTTTGGGGGCCTCCATGTCCATTTTGCTTGGGGCCCCCAAATTCCTTTAAATGGCCCTGCGTGTGCTTCAAGCCTCACAATGGAAACGAGGCTGGAACGCATTGTCATAGGCGTAACAGGAAGTGAACGTTCCAAGCGCGCGCTCCAAGCCTCGTAATGAGGAAAGGGACCGGAACGCAGCGCAATCTGCATGATGCGAAGACTATGCCGTTCATGAATGGAAACGTCTCCTCTTCAATAGGACGCCACAGCCTCAGTGAAATGAGGACCCACTAGCGATCGGAGGTGGAAATAATCACCTAAAAGAAAAATAGTCCTGCATAGACTTATCCCAGTTAGCACTCAGACAAGCCATGCTAATCGGAAATGTACAGATTGTGAGCATTGGCATAACCAACCTCACTCCATAAGAAAAAGGGGGCTTTTAAACAGTTATTCTGATATAAATAACTAATAATAATTATGCTCATTGGTATATCGTACCTAGCAAATATTAAAAGTTGATTAAACTTAAAAATACATGTATGGTTATAAAGAATGATAAAAAAAAAATCATAATTTGACGGATGGGTAAAAATTCCAAATATTTGCCATAAAAATTTTAAACAAAATCCACTAAGTTCCATGGGAAGGAGCCTTAATTGGATATGATGTACATGCTGTGAAGGGCTAAGATTGATTAATAAATGCATTTATGTCCCATTCAACATTGAGCCCATATGGCACATAAGTTTGTAATTCATATATCCAATAGGTTTCCGATGCAGCCCTATGTAATTCTAACTCGACTGTTGCTGCATCATATCCTTTGTCAACAAATCTTTGTTTAAGAATTAATGCTTGTGAAAGATAAGTATCAGTACTAGTGCAATTCCTACGTAAACGGAGGAACCGACTCCTAGGGACTGAGTTGAGCCAGGACTTGTGATGACAGCTGTCGGTAGGAATAAAACTATTCCTATCTGTGGTTTTGAAATGTGTTTGAAATTTGAACTGGCGGGACTCAAGTTCAATTTCAAGATCCAAGAAGTTGACCTTAGTAGGACTGCAATTAAAGGACAAAGAGATGCCACGATCGTTGTTGTTCAAGGATCCCCAGGATCTCAGGGGAACCTCCGCCAGCCCTCTGCACCAGGGGAATGGTCTGAAAAGTGCTGTTTGATTCGGGTCCCGATTTTCAAGATGGCGCCGCCGCGCTCACAGTTAAGGGGACTTGATTACACACAGGTGGATTCTATTTATCATCATTAGTCATTTAGGTCAACATTGTATCATTCAGAGATCCTCACCGAACTTCTGGAGAGAGTTTGCTGCACTGAAAGTAAAGGGGCTGAATAATTTTTCAGTTTTTTATTTGTTAAAGTTTGAAATATCCAATAAATTTCGTTCCACTTCATGATTGTGTCCCACTTGTTGTTGATTCTTCACAAAAAAATACAATCTTATATCTTTATGTTTGAAGCCTGAAATGTGGCAAAAGGTCGCAAAGTTCAAGGGGGCCGAATACTTTCGCAAGGCACTGTATATTCAACAGGCTGATGGCTATACTGAATACAGCCCCCTATGGCTTAATGATAATTACATGGAATTGGCTAAATTACAGATAGGGACCGTCTGGAAATTATATGGGATCACGCATATCAAACATGTTTTTTAGACATGGAAGACTTAGGCCGTTTGCAGACCTGTGGGTGGAATATGGGCTTCCGTCCTCAATGCTTTTCCAGTATCTGCAGCTTCAACACGCAGTAAGGGCTCAGAGTAGGTCTTCTGAGTGGCATTTGTCGCCAACCCCAGTGTTCAGTCTCATTGGGGATGCTGTGTCTTCGAAGGGATTTATCTCTCAATGCTATGCCATCCTATTACAGAACTTCTTGGGGCAGCATCCAATACTGGTGAGGGAAAAATGAGAGAGGGACGTGGGCCAACTGGATGGAGAACAGTGGGAAGAGATATTTCAGGGGGTGAGCACTTGTTCACTGAATGTGGCCCAGCGGCTCACTCAGCTATATATCATCTTTCGGGTATATTATACACCACATAGGTTGCAGTTGATGGGGATGCAAACTGATGATACATGCACTAGATGCAAGCGTGACCATGGGGATCTTATCCATCTCCTGCATAAATCCCCACTGCACAATCTGTACATTTCCGATAAGCATGGCTTGTCTGAGTGCTGACTGGAATAAGTCTATGCAGGACTATTTTTCTTTTAAGTGATTATTTCCACCTCCATTTCACGGAGGCTGTGGCGTCCTATTAAAGAGGAGACGTTTCCATTCATGAACGGGCGTAGTTTTCGCATTATGCAGATTGCACTGCGTTCCGGCCCCTTTCCTCATTACGAGGCTTGGAGCGCGCGCTTGGAACGTTAACTTCCTGTTACGCCTATGACAATGCGTTCCGGCCTTTTTTCCATTGCGAGGCTTGAACCACACGTAGGGCCGTTTGAAGGGATTTGGGGGCCCCAAGCAAAATGGACATGGAGGCCCCCAAACCCCAGCCCCCCCCGCACACACGCAAAGCCTACAGGAACCACAGCATAGCGATACAGTTTACGTTCACCCACACGTTATATAAATAAAAAAAGTTTACAGTGCAAATACTGCTGTAATGTGCCGCAGCAAACGCGTGTAGCTGAATTGCGAGTGTTCTGCATATAAATGGGGGACCTTTGTATCAGTGCCCCCTAACATTATTGTATTCATTCCCCCTTACACCAGCAACCCCCCCCCCCCCCAGACTGGCCTGGCGGCACTGTCACTGACCTCTTAGGTGCACGTGCAGGGCCCAGTCAGACGGCTCCAGCTTGGTGGCTCTGGTTTTATCCCATATTCTCCTTTCCACAGTCCACACATGTCTGACTCCTCTTGAGACCCCCATCCCGGCAGTGCTCCCACTCTTGACTCCTCTTCAGACTTCCCCTCAGAGACTGCAGACATGGTACAGGAGGTGGAGGACCGAGACTGCGGACATGGTACAGGAGGTGGAGGACAGAGACTGCGGACATGGTACAGGAGGGGGAGAACAGAGGCTGCGGACATGGTACAGGAAGAGGGAGGACAGAGGCTGCGGACATGGTACAGGAGGGGGGGAAGACAAAGGCTGTGGACATGGTATAGGAGGTGGAGGACAGAGGCTGCGGACATGGTACAGGAGGGGGGAGGACAGAGACTGCAGACATGGTAAAGGAGGTGGAGGACAGAGGCTGCGGACATGGTACAGGAGGTGGAGGACAGAGGCTGCAGACATGGTACAGGAGGTGGAGGACAGAGGCTGCAGACATGGTACAGGAGGTGGAGGACAGAGGCTGCGGACATGGTACAGGAGGTGGAGGACAGAGGCTGCGGACATGATACAGGAGGTGGAGGACAGAGGCTGCAGACATGGTACAGGAGGTGGAGGACAGAGGCTGCGGACATGGTACAGGAGATGGAGGACAGAGGCTGCGGACATGGTACAGGAGGGGGAGGACAGAGGCTGCGGACATGGTACAGGAGGTGGAGGACAGCGGCTGCGGACATGGTACAGTAGGGGGAGGACAGAGGCTGCGGACATGGTACAGGAGGGGAAGGACAGAGGTTGCAGATGTGGTAGGTTTCCTTCTCTGCTCCTCTTCAGTATCCTTCTGTGCCCCTCCAGTCCACAGGCACATCTGTGTGACAGGCAGTGTCCTCCTCCTGTGCCCTATTTCTCCACAGGGCAAGGCACATGTGAGCTCCTCTTCCCCCTCTTCACGGCTTCACCCACTACTGGCCCCCAGTACTCGAGTCCTCATTCATTCATTCATTCATCGTCCCCGGCTGCTGTGCGAGGCAATAGCAGCACCACCGCCAGCACGCCGAGAACGAATAACAACCGCTTTCTGTGTACTAGCCCCCCCTCTCCTCCTCGGGTCTAAAGCCATGACGAGGATTCACCGAAGCATGAAACAAGCCCAAGAATCCCGCTCCCCTCCCATACCATCCCCCTCTCCTCCGTACACGGTACCTGCTCGTTGTTCTGCTCTCGACCACCTTGTGCGGAGTTGTCTGTGCTCGTCCCCCCTCAGCGATCTCTGATAATTGATTGGTTCCTCAGGTCCAGCCCAGCCTCTCTGGGAGCAGATCGCCGCTAGGTTTAGATTTAAAAATGGCGCCATTACGTTACTGTGCATGCGCCGCCTGGCCGAGCGTGTACGAACTTTCCCGAGCTCGGCAGCCTTCGGAATGGCGCATGTGGAGTTGCATGGGCTGCCCGCAGCCATAATTTTTATGGGCACCGCTGCCCATACAACAGACTTTAACGGACAGCCTGAAAACAAGCTAAATTTACGGGCTGTCCGTGATTTAACGTACGGTTGGCAACACTGACCCCTTGTACCGGCCCTGTCTCTCAGCAAACGAAAGCCACCATCCCCGCAGCAGAACAAACAGGCTTCTGCTTGGGGGCCCCTGGCCAGCTCGGGGCCCCAATCAATTGCTTGCTTTGCCTGTCTTGTTCTGACGGGCCTGAGCACACGCTGTGGATGCCATCTTGATGTAATCCAGAAGTATGCATTAGACACTGTCCCTCTTTGCACTTGAGCCATAATTAAGATATGGGGGTACTCCTGTATATATAAGGGTGTTATTTGGCAGTGGGTCAGTGCCCCAGATGACGTTCTAGTGAATGAAACGCGTCTGGCCACTACACTGACCCCACTGCTGGACTTGTTTTAAGCGATTGTTTTATCCTACTTAAATGTGAGTGTAAAACCTTTTTTACATTAAATACTGTCAAGTATTATTACAGAATTATGCTATGTGCACCTTTATTTCTCTTTTTCCAATCTGCACCGTTTGAAACCTATGGACGTTTAAACACCATTTTTTGGAGCATTTATTATTACCACTCAACTGGTCTCTATGAATATCGCTTCATATCAAGTACCATCTACAAGGATGTTCTAGGAGGCCCATTGATTTTCCTTTATTGGAGTTCATGGGGAGTATTGGCATTACTTTAGCTTGTATGACCTGATAAGTATACACTTATTTTGGTCCGATCCCTCTAGTAAGCCTCATAATTATCATCAGCTGGTGGTGGATCATCTATCAATCACAGTGTATCTTACAAGTCACTATAATTTGTGGAATTGGAGTTTGTCACAGACTTTTGTTTCACTCATTCTAGTGTTTACCTGGACAATTTAGGTACTACAGTACCACTTTTTCAAAGACTCAATCACAGGGTTTTTCTTTCCCTTTTTTAGCGCTACATTTTATTTCTTGTTTTCTACTTTACAAAATGTATCTATTTTTGTGGTGTTGGCTGCTATTAATCACCATATTGAACAGCCCGATGACGTTTGTATATAATAAATTGTTTGTTCTCGGCAGGAAAACACTGCCGAGAATCACAACGAGAGAATAGAGAGAGGATCTCTATTTTTCTTGTCTAGATTCTGGGCAGTTTTCTTGACGAGAAACCTCAAAGCCTCGTAGACACGCTTGGTTTACTCGGCAAGAAAGCTCTGCCAGCGGGGACTCACACCTTAATTCTGGTCACGCAATTAATGGCGCCCATCATTCCCTCATACCTACCCAAAGCTGCTTACACCAGGTGCCAGTTTATAAGGCACAACACCAAGTGAGTGTATCTTTTTAACAACAAATATTTTTGAGTGGTTTTACGCATTGCGATTTTCTTCCTTTTATCCTCCCCCTCTGAGGTATATTATCGAGCATGCTAAGTATCATCTGTCAAAGTCAAATGGTGTCGATCAACTAGGGCAGGGGTCTCCAAACTATGGTCCTCCAGGTGTTCAGGAACTACAATTCCCATCATGCCTAGCCATGTCTGTGAAAGTCTGAGTTTTACAATGCCTCATGGGAAGTGTAGTTCTGCAGCAGCTGAAAGGTCATAGTTTGGAGATCCCTGAACTAGGGGATTGCCCCACAAGTGCTATTGACCATACTAGAGATAGTTGGTCAATTATATAAGGTGATTGTTAGTCCATGTGGAGAACACTGTTAAACCCCCATGGGGACATATATCTTGTTTCTACCTAAATCCATGCATGGATTGCTGAGCTGTGGTGTAGCTCCAACCAAGGGGGGTTATTTATTAGTGTTGCTCACGAATATTCGCATTGCGAATATTCGCTATGAATATTGCATATTTGAGTATTCGCGAATAACTCGAATATCGCGGCGAATATTCGCTATTTCAAATATTCTTATTTTTTCAAATTTCACAATCAATTTCGCATTCGCACTAGCGAAATTTCGCATTAGTGAAATTTCGCAATTTTTTTTTTTATAAAATATAGCGAATATTCGTAAATATCGAATATTCGTGATATTTTATCCCAAAAAAAATAGCGAAAATTTCGCAATTTTTTTTTTTATAAAATATCACGAATATTCGATATTAACGAATATTCACGAAATATCGCGAAATCGAATATGGCGTATTCCGCTCATCACTATTATTTATATGGGTCTAGTTATAAAACAATTGTTGGATGAATGTCATACACATTTGTGCAAAATGCTCCTTGTTTTTATCTGTAGTCAATGAATTCCTATGATAAGGGCCTGTGCTTAACTATTTTGTGCCCTAGGCAAGGCCAACACTCCATCCACCGGACTGCAGCTACGTCTCTGTCTCCTCCTCCGCCCTCATGCCTGCCTCCTCCTCCTCCTCCTCCTCCCCTCCTCCACCCCGTGTTCCCCGGCCAGGCTAACAGGGAAGTCAGTGGGCCATGGTTGCACCCCCCTAGGCAGCAGTGTGCCCTACGCGGTTGCCTAGTTCACCTAGTGGGAGCGCTGGTCCTGTCTATGATCTTCAGCTCCAACTAGAAACAAAAATCCAGTTTAGTTTTGTGAAATTCCTCAATGAGAGATTAAACTGCATTTTGACCACTAGATGAATCTAACAATCATAGGAATTAATAAATTAGTCATTACAGTAAATTGGGTCAAAATTTGTCCAGCCATTTGTCCAACATGGGAAACAATTAAATCAGTGGGTCTGGTTCCACTGTAAGATGAACTGTGGCTGTAGATGTCTTTAAGATCTGAGCATTAAATTCTGAAATCAAGCACCATAGCACTACAGTGCAGTACATGAAAACGTTTGTGCTGCTTTACCTTCTCCTGACTGTAGTCAGTTAAATCATATTACTTTTTTATTTTATTTGGCAGGCTGTGAGAAATAATTAATAAACAGCCTTTCCACCTACTCATATTGACAGCTGTTATTCTTCTAACACACACATTTACCTTTCTTTTATACACATTTATTCTATTGAATTTTTGTTTAGACACAAAGCGATCTTCTGCCAGGCAAAAAATAAATAAAAAATAGCGACTTGAAAGTGAAAAGTTTCATTCTCACTATCTGTAGTCCAGAAAGTTTTCCCAAACGAGAATGTATTTGGAAGGATGGCATTTTTCATTTTCCGCCCCATTAAATCCTGCACATGCAGCTGTGCTGAGTCAGAAGGAGACAAAGATAGGGAGGCTGACAGGTGATTTCATAGGACTGCATTCCTAAACAGTTTCCAAAAATGTAAGCATGGATGACAACCAAAAGGAAAAACATCTCATGCGTCTTCCATGTCTTGATGAGTCTTTCCAGAAAAAAAAAATATATATAAAGGTGCTGAATTTAGTATCAGCTATTTTTATCTGTCTCATACAAAATGACAGCTACTTGGCTATTTATCAGTGCAGAGCTGGTATAGTTCCTACTGTAGGTATGTATTGAATAATGGTCTGTATTTATTATAGTTTGTGTTTATAAAGTAAAGAAAATCTCTAGGGGCTACGTTCATCTTTTTATTAAAAAAAAATATGTGAATCTCTTAGCAGCCTTATTTTTATGTGATGATATCCTAGAAGAAATAGATTTTCATTGGTCAGCATGATCATGTGGCTGTGATAACCAACAGCAGCATTACATGCAGTGTGATGGTACACAGTGGGTAGCAGGAGAAGCTAATCATAACAGAGAAATGCAGCAAGGACTGGGGGGGGGGGGGGGTGTGGAGGGTGCTCTGAACGTTGCCATTAAAGCGGCGATCCGTCTCAAAAAATTAATAATTAACCACTTGAGGCCCGGCATATGCTCAATTGACGGCAGCTTTGGGGATCTGAATTTCCAAGCTGCCATCAATTGACGGCATAGTTTTTTCCGGCCACTGGGGGGCACACGCGCGCCGAAGGCGGCGTGCGCGCGCACCCGGCTGATGATGCACGTGCCTGGCGGTCGCGATGTCTGCCAGGTACCCGCTGATCGGCAGTTTTAGAGCAGGGACGTGGAGCTCTGTGTGTAAACACAGAGCTCCACGTCCTGTCAGGGAGAGGTGACAGATGCGGTTTCTCTTGTACATAGGGAGACAGTATCGGTCACCTCCCCCAGTCACCCCCCTCCTCCCACTCAGTTAGAACACTCATAGGACACACATTTAACCCCTTCCTCACCCCCTAGTGTTAACCTCTTCACTGCCAGTCACATGTATACAGTAATTAGTGCGTTTTTATAGCACTGATCGCTGTATAAATGTGAATGGTCCCAAAAATGTGTCAAAAGTGTCCGATGTGTCCGTCGCAATATCGCAGTCCTGACAAAATTCGCAGATCGCCGTATTACTAGTAAAAAAAAAAAAAAATTGTCAGAATTCTATCCCTTATTTCCTAGCAACTATAATCTTTGCGCAAAACCAATTACTATACGCTTATTGCGATTGTTTTTTTTACCAAAAATATGTAGAATACATATCGGCCTAAACTGAGAAAAAAAATATATATTTTTAAAAAAATTGGATTTTTATTATAGCAAAAAGTAAAAAATATTCTGTGTTTTTTTTCAAAATTGTTGCTCTTTTTTTGTTTATAGCGCAAAAAAAAAACCGCAGAGGCGATCAAATACCACCAAAAGAAAGCTCTATTTGTGGGGAAAAAAAGAAAAATATAAGAAAGCAGTACTTACTTAAAAAATATATATTCAGAGCATGGTGGGGGCAACTAAGATGGAGAGTAGTCTGATCAATATTCCGTTCCTGGTAGATATGGCTCATAAAAATGGTGGGTGCTGCAGCGATTACCAGTTCGGTCCTGGAAACATCAGACAAGCGTACATATTCGCCAGCATCATTGGATCGACAAATTTTGTCCAGAAAGTTTTAATGAAAAGAGATCACAAAGGTGCAACGTTTCGAAGCCGTGCAGGACCCCTTCGTCAGGCATGTGATGAGATGGAGAGTAGATAATAGGGAACAAAAATATCACACTGGAATGCAGAGTAAAAAAAGGGAACAATTAAAAATGGGGTATTCGTGCAAAACTTGAAAAAAAGGAAAAAATTGGAAAAAAAACTAAAATTGAAAAAGGGAATAGCCTTAAAAGAAAAAACGTAGAAAAACGGATACAAATGTATAAGAAAGAATGGAAACAAGAATAAGGGAGAGTATATTATTAAAAACATTTTTTATTTATTAAGCATATATACCTTCTGGTATGATATTTAGAATATGCAACCTAATTACAGGTGCGAAGGATATGTCTCAAAATGATCAGCATGATTTAAAACGTTATAGTAAGTTATAGAGTAGTCATACAATGAAGGAATGACCAGTAAAAAGGAATGTATCAGAGAGATCAATAATTTACACAGGTGAATGGGCATGGCCTGCACATCACAAGCTGGCCAATACAATAAAAGGAGCATCGCAACTGAACAGTAAAGTATAATAAAGAAGCAGTATTGCTAAACAGCAGGGTAAATGCAGATGGGAAAAAGAGAAAAATAAAAACAGATTATGGAAGGGGGGACAATAATTGTGTGATGGTGGGAAGGTCACCCTCCGTCTCTGGCACTGTCATGGCCCGAGAAGCCGGCTTAAATGTATCCTCCATCGAGTTGGCGTCTGACGTCACCGATTTGATGCGGACGTGACTAGAGTACTGCCTGACCCTCCATACTACAAGCCCAGGATGCTGTGCGGCATCACGTGGGGTGGCGCATGTGAGGGAAAAAAAAACAGACGTAATGGCCAATGAGGAGCGTGGTAAGCTTCCTTCGGCATGAGCGCATGGACAATATTGAATACCCCCTGACACAATGACTATATTGTATGTTTAAATTTGGTTTATTCTGTCTGTTATTTAAAAATTCCTTTTGTCCTTCCCTTTTTAAACCATTTTACTTCTTGGGGTGAGGTGCCAACTTCTTTGGGTGTTCTATCCTTAGTCGGATACAATCACTATGGAAAACTCAAAATATATATTTCTATAAATAGCAGTCCATCTATCCCACAAGAGGAGGGACTGAAAAAAAAATAATCAGAAATAGAACAAAACAAATAAACAACACAAAACGTAGGCCCCTTTCACATGTGCGGACCGTTTAGGTCCACCTGTCAGTTTTTCAGGCGGACCTAAACAGGGGCTCCATGTACCTCTATGGAGCGACGGATCGCAGCTGTTACGTGTCCGCTGACATCCGACCTGCTCCGATCCACTAAAGTGTGACGGATGGCAACCCTATTTTCCATCCGTATGGCGTATCGGATAAATACTGACTCTACGGTCTGACTTCATCTGATCCCCCATAGAGGAGAGCGGTGCTCTGACAGGTCGGTCCCTACACAGTGTGCAGAGAAAGACCTTTCATCTGCCTGCTCAGTGGGGATCGACGGAGCGATCCCTGCTGAGCAAAGCTGAGCCCATAGACGGACACGTGCATGTGAAAGGGCCCTTACACAAACATCCAAGGGTGGACCGGAGATTACCGCCAAACGATTCTGCACTTAGCTAAAGGAGGTTGCAGCCCCCTAATGAGCTCTCCGAGGAAAGCACTATGATATTAAGGAGAAGAAGCCTAAGCCTGAAGAATAATCTAACAGGTCTCACTATATATGGCTATATGTAACACAAATATAAAATGGGTGTATGATAAACAATCCTACAATGACAAATATGTAGTAATACTCCCCTAGAGCTAGATACAAAGTTCTAGCAATGTAGGGACAATAGCTCCTATGAAGGACAGACCCAGGAGAATAGGCCCCAAACTCGGTGATCAATTGAACACCCAGTGCTTAAATGTGATTGGGAGATCTACTCCAATGCAGTGCCTGCTGATGCAGGGTGCATATAACAGTGAAGCGTGAGAGATCAACTCTCCTCCTAGTGTCAGAGCGTAGGCTACTAGATAGTGTTATACGTAATAAATCAGTAAAAAAATATAAACATATATGATTCTATGTGAAAAATTATAAAATCAAAAGCAAATACACATAATTACTACTAAACCAGTGACGTTAAATAAGTGACAACAGACATCAAACCATATGTATGCTGGTGTAATTCAAAACATTGTCCATGTGAATTAACTCCAAACAGTGTCTGTCCACATCTATTCAGTTACTGATAAACTGTATGGGACAATCCTCATGAAGTTCCAAAAAGAAGTTCCAAAAAGAAAAGTGCTTGTTGTGACAAATATTCAGCAGGTGACTTTTGTGCTCCCCCTCCTATCACCCCTGCAGGGGTAATTCGGATATGAGATCAGCTCCTGATGACTTTAGGCGGTTACTCCTTCTGATCACAGGAACTGCAGTCTCCGGGAACTCGCTCAGTGTCCAGGATTAGTAAAGACAGTGAAAGATACACTTAAAATTCCTCAGAAGAAATTGGAGATAATGGCTCCCATGGTGTAGTACCAAAAATGAATTTATTAAAAAAGTTCACCTGCAGTACAAAACACCAGAACCGGTTAGCTTCGAAGGAAAGCGTAAGCTGAAAGTGGCAGACTAAACAGAGCCTGGGTTTTGTAGCGTGCGTCCCAGCTGCGTTCCACTCAAGACTCTGAGAAACCGGAAGTGACGTAGTTTGCATGGCTCCTACTTACGCGTTTCGTCATGGGCGTCATCTTGAGGCAGTGCCACAACTGAACTATTGTCCCCATTGGAAGATTTCCATTCTGTTATGGTTCTGGCATCAACCCAAAATGTGAGATTTTCTTTACTTTTAATAATGGTAAACAGTAAAAAAAAAAAAAGGGTGAATATCCCATATGGGGAACAGACAAAGAAAACAACCTAAATTGCAAACAAATTAGATGTGCTATTGCCTTTATACAACATGAAAATAAAGTGATTTATGTGATAGAAAATAAATACACTGACATTCAATAAATGCATACAAAGTCCATATTTAACCCCTTCCATACAGGGCATTTTCACCCCCTTCCTGCCCAGACCAATTTTTAGTTTTCAGCACTGTTGCACTTTAAATGACAATTGCGCGGTCATGCAATACTGTACCCAAATTAAATCTTTGTTTTTTCCCCCCATAAATAGAGCTTTCGTTTGGTGGTATTTGATAATCTCTGAGGTTTTTATCTTTTGCGCTACAAACAAAAGAAGAGCGACATTTTTTTTTAAAACACAATATTTTTTACTTTTATTTAATAAATATCACAATTTAAAAAAAAATAATACTAATTCCCTCAGTTTAGGCCGATACGTATTCTTCTATGTATTTTTGGTAAACAAAAAAAAAATCGCAATAATCATATATTTATTGGTTTGTGCAAAAGTTATAGCGTCTTCAAAATAGGTGATAGATTTATGGCATTTTTATTTTATTAATTTTTTTACTAGTAATGGCGGCGATCTGCGATTTTTTATTGTGACCGTGACATTACGATGAACACATCAGACACGTTTTTAGGACCACATTTACACAGCGATTAGTGCTATAAATATGCACTGATTACTGTGTAAATGTGACTGGCAGGGAAGGGGTTAATGCTAGGGGGCGCTAACGGGGTTAAAATGTTCCCTAAAGTGTGTTTTAACTGTAGGGGGAGGGGGACTCACAAGGGGAGGAGACAGAAGCGTGTTCCTCTGTACTGGGAACACACATCAGTCTCCTCACCGCTGATTACCGGCAATCGCGGGTGCCTGATGGCAATCGCGTGCCCTAGATCGCCGGGAACAAAGGACATTATATGATTATATGACGTCCACCCCAATTAAGGGAGGGTTCCTGCCGGCGTCATTTTACAATGCTCCGGTAAAGAAGGGGTTAAAGACTGAAGTGATGATTTAAGTGCTGAAAATAAACACAGTGCAAACATGAGAGACTTAAAGCGGTTGTCCGCTGAAAAAAAAAGTATTAAAAGCCAGCAGTTACAAATACTGCAGCTGCTGACTTTTAATATTAGGACACTTACCTGTCCTGGAGTCCAGCGCTGTCTGCAGCAGAGGATGAACGATCGTTCATCACTCTGCTGCTCCCCCCGCCATCCACGGTGAGGGAACAAGGAAGTGAAGCGCTCTGGCTTCACTGCCCGATTCCCTACGGCGCATGTGCGAGTCACGCTGCGCCTGCCGATTGACTCCTGATGTGTACTGGGTGCCAAGTGTTCCCAGCACACAATGGGGGGGTGGAGAAGGGCAGTGACGTCATGCCTGCAGTCTGCCCGAGACTGTTGTGGCCGGAAGTGGGTGCAAATACCTGTCTTTAGACAGGTATCCGCACCCCCCTCCCCCTGAAAGATGTCAAATATGAGGAGGGGGGAGGGTTCCGATCAGCGTGATCCGCTTTAGGGTGGAGCTCCGCTTTAAGTGCTCCAACACCATAAAAAGCACACGGCCAAACATGCTCATGTGTGGAACTGTACCTGTACGGCCAACCAGCAGACTCCAAGTTGAGAATCACCAACTTCCAATAATCCCAATAAAGATGTGTCAAACCCTATGATGAAAAAACACCCCCACTCTCTCCTTATTGGCTCTCTGGCTGTGATTGACAGCAGTGGGAGCCAATGGATCCCTTTGCTGTTTCAGTTAAATAGGAAGAGGGAGTCCCAGGACATCCAAGGCTCTTGTGCACATTGTTGGATCGAGAGGGGGTCAGGTGAGTATTGAGGGGGCTGTGGGGGAACCTGCAAGAAAAGGTTTTTTACTTTCATTCATGGCACACATGAAAAAAAAAATCATAATTATGTACCGTATTTTGTAGGCAATATAACTTTTGCTCAAACCAGTCACTATACGTTTTTTTTACCAAAAATATGTAGAAGAATACGTATCGGCCTAAACTGAGATAAAAATTTTTTTTTTTTTTTTAAATGGGATATTTATTATAGCAAAAAGCAAAAAATATTGTGTCTTTTTTCAAAATTGTCGCTCTCTTTTTGTTTATAGCGCAAAAAATAAAAACCGCACGGGCGATTAAATACCACCAAAAGAAAGCTCCATTTGTGGGGAAAAAAGGACGTCAATTTTGTTTAGGAGCCACGTTGCACGACCGCGCAATTGTCAGTTAAAGCGACGCAGTGCCGGAAGCTAAAAAACATTGTTCTGGGCAGGAAGGGGGTGTAGGTGCACAGTAGGCAAGTGGTTAAGTACTTGAAAATGCTTGATTCTGGAGTTAGATAACACCTGATGGAGGTATTGTCACGTACCTGGTTGGAGGCCGAAATGCTAAGAGGGCTCCCCTTGCCGCTAAGTGCAGTACACCTCGGAGGTTGGGTACAGAGGGTGTAGTGCCCAGAGAAGCACAGGTTGCCAGATGGATCCAGGAGAGAAGAGCTGGTGAGTGCCTGAAGAATACTGGAGAATACATGAAACACCGCTGGGCTGCAGTCTCTAGGAGTCCTCGGTAACACTTGGCAAGATGTGCACAAGGAGCAACAGTGGAAGCCGGCTGGGGATCAAACACTGTGGATCCAGGCAGGAGATGCAGGTTTGCAGGAATGGAGACAAGCCAAGGTCTGGTGTTGGAAAACAGGCAGGAACAGATAACTGAAGCAAAGTCCGTGAAACAAGCCGGGATCAGGTGCTGGAGAAGGTAACAAGTCAGTAAAGCAAGCCAGGGGGTCAAACCAGGAGAGCAGATCAAACAGGTCAGGAACAAGCCGGGTCACAACAGGAAATCCAAACAGAAGACAAAGAAAAATGGATAGCCGCACTCCAAAACCTGATGCGCGTTTCGCACTGGATCAGTGCTCATTCAGCCATGAATAAGCACTGATCCAGTGCGAAACGCGTCGGCTGTTCCTTGTTTCTACTGCTGTGACCCTATTTTTGTACATGCTGTCTATTGAATAAAAGACCACCCATCAGGTTTTGGAGTGCGGCTATCCATTTTTCTTTGTCTTCATTTTGCTTAGTGCACCGCCAGCACCCTCGGTATCCTGCACCACCTGTAACCATTTAGTGATCCCACCTGGAGCGGTGACTCCTTTCTCTCTATCGTTTCAGGAAATCCAAACAGTAATAATACAGAGACTCAGGAACTCAGGAAGGCTGACGACAATCCAGCAATTTGGATCAGACAATGGCAGCCTTTTAAAGGCCAGCAGGAGGATCTTCCTGTCACATGATGAACCTATGGCTCCCATTTTTTCTACTGGCAAGATTGCCAGTAATTCTCCTATGGCTATTTCTTCTACTGGCAAGATTGCCAGTACTTCTACGGACATTTCCCTGACAGTGCCCCCCCAGGGGCAGCCTCCGGATGCCACAACGGGCCGATGCTTCCGGATGTCTGCTGTGAAAGTCCCGTACCAGTCTAGGAGCATGCACATTGTTTGCAGGCTCCCAGGAATTGTCTTCGGGAGGGTATCCCCTCCATATGATGAGATACTGGATCTGCCTACCTCTCCTCCTGCAATCCATAATGGCTTCAACCTCAAATTCAGTTTCCCCTTCTACCAGGACTGGAGGTGGAGGTGGCTCTTCTCTTACAGGAAATGGACTGGGTACCACGGGCTTAAGCAGGGAAATGTGGAACACTGGATGGATCTTGTAAGTATTGGGTAGTGCCAGCTCAAAAGCCACTGGATTTATTTCTCTTTTAATTTCAAGGAGACCAATGAACTTAGGTCCAAGCTTCCGGGCTGGACATGAGAGCTTGAGGTTTACTGAAGAAAGCCATACCTTGTCCCCAACCTTAAAGACAGGATTCCCTCTTCTTCTTTTATCATGAAACCTCTTATAGTCCTCTTGGGCTTTTCGCATTGCCTCCTGAAGTATCTTGTAGTTAGTTTGAATGAACCTTAACCGGTCCTGGACAGCGGGGGCAAATGTTTCAGGTATAGTATTTGGAAGGAAGGAGGGATGAAATCCATAATTTGCCCAGAAGGAAGACTGATTGATGGCTGCATGCAAAGAATTGTTATATGCAAACTCAGCGCAGGGAAGAAGGGAGATCCAGTCATCCTGTGAGCAAGTACAGAAGCATCGAAGATACTGTTCTAAGGTCTGGTTAGTCCTTTCTGTTTGACCATTGCTCTGGGGGTGGTACGCTGAGGAAAGACATACTTGAATTGATAGAGATTTGCAGAGATCTCTTCAGAACTTGGAGGTAAATTGTACCCCTCTGTCAGAGACAATACTATCTGGTAGTCCATGTAATCTGACAATCTCTTTAATGAACATGTCTGCTGTCTCTGAGGCGGAAGGTGTGCCAATCATTGGGAGAAAATGTGCCATTTTGGAAAGGCGGTCTACCACCACCATGATGGTGGTGCATTCCCCAGAGGGAGGCAAGTCTACTATAAAGTCCATGGATATTTCTTTCCAGGGTTGTTCAGGGATGGGTAGTGGCCTCAAAAGTCCCCATGGTTTGGCATTGGAACCCTTATTGCGCTGGCACGTGGTGCAGGCGTTAACATATTTTCTACAGTGCTGTCTTATGCTGGCCCACCAAAAAGAGCGCTGAACAAGTTCAGTGGTTCTTCGTATTCCAAAATGTCCGGCAAGTTTGTGATCATGTGACATCTTTAGAACTTGGAGTCTAACTGATTGGGGAACAAAAATCTTGTTCTGGTGCCATAAAAATCCATCTTGGCTTCTCAATGAGGACATTTCTGGGCCAGGGCACTGGGTTGAGGCTTGTTTAATCAAAGTCTTTAAGTCAGGTTGGATTAGTAAAAAATTTTGAGCGGAAAGGATTGTACTTGGCTCTGTTGTTTCAGGGGTGTTTGGAAACATTCGAGAAAGTGCATCCGCTTTCCCATTCTTGGAACCTGGGCGATATGTAAGATGAAAATTGAACCTGGAGAAAAACAAAGCCCATCGGGCTTGCCGGGGTCTTAAACGTTTGGCTGTCCTGAGGTACTCCAGGTTCTTATGGTCTGTAAAAATCATAATGGGATGAGCGGCACCCCCAATAAGTATCTCCATTCTTCTAAGGCAGATTTAATGGCCAAAAGTTCTCGATCCCCAACGTCATAATTTCTCTCTGGTGGGCTCATCTTTCGGGAAAAGAAAGCAATGGGGTGAAAGAGAGCCTTGGGTCCTTGCCGTTGGGACAGGATTGCCCCTGTAGCTACTTCAGAGACGTCTACTTCCAAAACGTAGGGCAGAGTTGGTTCCGGGTGTTGTAGATTTGGTGCAGACGTGAACAGATTTTTTAATTTGTCAAAGGCTGCCTGAGCTTCTAGGGACCACTGGAACCGGGTCGTCTGATGGGTCAATTGAGTGATGGGTGCTATGGTGGTGGAGAAACCCTTCACAAATTTCCTGTAAAAATTGGAGAACCCTATAAAGTGCTGGACACCCTTCTTGTCTGAGGGAGCTGGCCAGTTAAGTATTGCTTCCACCTTCTTTGGGTCCATTGTAATTCCTTCTGTGGAGATGATGAGACCCAGAAATTGAATAGATGTCTTTTCAAAATCACATTTGTCTGCTTTGACATATAGACCATGTTTTCTCAGGGTTAGGAGCACTTTCTTTACGTGGGTTTGGTGAAGTTCCAAAGAGGCAGAAAAGATGAGAATATAATCGAGGTATACAATTACAAAGTAGTCAAGGAATTCCCAGAAGATATCGTTCACTAGATGCTGGAACGTGGCTAGAGCATTGCATAATCCGAACGGCATCAAAAGGTATTCGAAGTGGCCAAATCTCGTCCGGAATGCTGTCTTCCACTCATCTCCCTGGCGGATGCGGACAAGATTGTAGGCGCCCCTTAGATCTAATTTAGTGAAGACCCGGGTGGTTCGGAACCTTTGAAAGAGTTCAGGAACAAGAGGGAGAGGGTATAGATTTTTTACGGTCATTTTATTGATGTCTCTGTAGTCTACACATGGCCGTAATGTGCCGTCCTTCTCCACAAAGAAAATACCCGCTCCAGCAGGAGAAGAAGAGCATCGGATAAACCCCTTTTCAAGACTCTCATCAATATATAAACGTAAGGCTTCCAGCTCATTCTCAGATAGAGGAAAGATCCGTCCGAATGGGATCTCAGCCCCTGGAAGCAGTTCAATCGGACAATCATAAGGCCGGTGAGGTGGGAGGACATCGGCCTTTTTCTTGTCAAAAATGTCTATGAACTTATGATAAGCAGAATGGACAAGCAGGAGGTTATCAGGAGAAGGTTGCACGGCCAGACAGCTAGCAGGCTTACTGGAACTGGGAGGAAAACAATGTTGCGAGCAATAGTCTGAAGAAAAAGAGATTTCCTTCTTGGCCCAGTTGATTCGTGGGTTATGTGCCTGTAGCCACGGAATTCCTAAGATGATGGGAAACATAGAAGAACATAAAATGTCAAAACGGACCGGTATCAGTAGTAGTGAAGATGGGTATGGTTTCACAGGAGACAAGTCCAGAACTGGGCAAGGAACCATCGGCCAATAAAACTTCTAGTCTGTTTTTTCTCATAAAGGGGCACACCAAGTTTCATGGCCAGAGATAAGTCCATAAAGCAACTACATGCCCGGAGTCGATAATTGCTGGTAGTCGAACCTCCCTTCCTGCCACTTGTAAGGAGATAGAAAGAGCGAGGTAAGAATGGGAAGATACAGAGACTTGCAGATAAGTGGAACTTGGTGGGTAGGCCTTACTGGGTCTTATGGGACAGCTGCGTAAAAAATGTCCAGCCCCTCCGCAGTACAGGCAGAGATAGGCCCGCCGGCGGCGTTGTCTCTCATCAAAGGTAAGGGGAGAACGGACCAGGCCAACTTGATTTGGATCTCTTTTGGGACCTGCAGAACAGACAGGCGTGGGTTCAACAGCAGGTGGAGACCTGGGTGGCCTCTTGGTAGGCTGGAAGATTTGGCCGCATTCCGACCACCGCTCCCGCAGGCGCCTGTCAAGCAGAATGGCTAGGTGGATAAGTTTGTCAAGAGTGTCTGGAACAGCAACTCGGGCTAGTTCATCTTTAAGGGTCTCGGATAGTCCTTGGCGATATTGAAACCTGAGTGCTGCCTCATTCCAGCTAGTATCAGTGGACCATCTGCGGAATTCCGCTGTATAGTCCTCCACTGGGCGTTCTCCTTGCCGTAAGGCGACTAAGGCAGATTCAGCGGAGGCCATACGCTGGGGGTCATCATACAAAAGAGTCATAGCCTCAAAAAAAGTGTCCATAGTGTTCAAAGCCGGGCTCTTTTGTTCTAGTAGGTTATGAGCCCAAGCTTGGGGTTCCTCGGATAGTAGGGAAATTATGAATCCTACTTTCACAAACTTGGAGGAAAAAGTTCTGGGCTGGAGGGCCAGGTACAGCAGGCACGCATTCTTAAAAGCTCGAAACTTATTTTGGTCACCGAAGAATCGTTCGGGTGTTGGTACCCGTGGTTCAGGAGAAGGCATCATCACTGTATGGGTTGGGTTAGCAGATTCTTGAGGCAGGGAAGCTGATGCTGTGTTAGTGGAAGATGAGCTGGAGTCCACCAAGGCTGGAGCGACAGGCAAATGCTGCAGCCAATCTTCCAAATGAACGTAACCATCCTGGAGTTTCTGGATGGCTTGTGTAAGGGTGGTGACTTGTTGACACATCATCTCGAGCAGGGGAGCACCTCTGTCAGCCTCAGTCATGGCTGGATTGTACTGTCATGTACCTGGTTGGAGGCTGAAATGCCGAGAGGGCTCCCCTTGCGGCTAAGTGCAGTACACCTCTGAGGTTGGGTACAGAGGGTGTAGTGCCCAGAGAAGCACAGGTTGCCAGATGGATCCAGGAGAGAAGAGCTGGTGAGTGCCTGAAGAATACAGGAAACACCACTGGGCTGCAGTCTCTAGGAGTCCTCGGTAACACTTGGCAAGATGTGCACAAGGAGCAACAGTGGAAGCCGGCTGGGGATCAAACACTGTGGATCCAGGCAGGAGATGCAGGTTTGCAGGAATGGAGACAAGCCAAGGTCTGGTGTTGGAAAACAGGCAGGAACAGATAACTGAAGCAAAGTCTGTGAAACAAACCGGGATCAGGTGCTGGAGAAGGTAACAAGTCAGTAAAGCAAGCCAGGGGGTCAAACCAGGAGAGCAGATCAGACAGGTCAGGAACAAGCCGGGTCACAACAGGAGATCCAAACAGTAATAATACAGAGACTCAGGAATTTTGGAATGCTGACGATGATCCAGCAATTTGCATCAGAAAATGGCAGCCTTTTAAAGGCCAGCAGGATGCTCTTACTGTCACATGATGAGCCTATGGCTCCCATTTCTTCTACTGGCAAGATTGCCAGTACTTCTTCTATGGCCATTTCTTCTACTGGCAAGATTGCCAGTACTTCTCCTATGGCCATTTCTTCTACTGGCAAGATTGCCAGTACTTCTATGGACATTTCCCTGACAGGTATATTATGCCATGTGTAACCCATACTGTCGAATCTGAGAAAGATTCTAACTCGAGTAGGTTTTTGTTGAACCATAGTGGGACGTGGGTGTGATTTTTCCCAAGGTTTTGTTTTTTCAACGTGATTTCCCATATTCTTTGATGAAGGAGTAGCATTCCCATATTATACCTTGTGTTTTTTTTTGTGAGCTGTTTCCCTCTAAGGATAGCTTGGAGCGGGGTAAATGCTGGGTGCCCCGGTTTATTACATACTAGGGACCTATAGCATTGCATTTCCACTTTGTTAAAGTGGTATATGTGGGAGAGTTGAGCTGCCAAGTAATAATCCTGTAAATCAGGAAGGGACACTCCTCCCATATCTGCAGGGTTCTTCAGAACATGCCAGGCCAGTTTATGTCTGCCATTTCCCCATACAAATGAATTTAGAATGGCTTCCATTTGTTTAAAGACTTTTAAAGGGATATAGAGAGGTGCATGCCAAACCATATAGAGTATTTTGGATAACAAAACCATTTTTATTATATTTTTCCTTCCCATCACCCCTAGTGGCAAACTGGACCATGTCTGGGTTTTGGACTTTATTAAGTCAAATAAGGGTGTGACATTCATGTGTGTGTAGTGCGTTAAAGTCCTAGTAACCTCTACCCCCAAGTACTTAATTTTTGATACTCTAGATAACGGTAAAGTTGGGTTTGTTTGGGGGGGGGGGGGTATGTCCAGTGGGAGGATTTGGGATTTGTCCCAGTTGATATGCAATCCAGAGTAAATACTTATTTTTCAATGATGTCAAGTGTGGCCTTTAGCGAAGGTCCCTGATCTGCAAAGTACAAAATAGTGTCATCAGCATACAGACCTATTTTATCTACTGTGTGTCCTCCTCTCAATATTAGTGCCTGCTCTGATGGCTATTGCCAGTGGCTCTGCTGCCATGGCATACAGTAGGGGGGACAATGGGTTTTTGGAAGAAACATCATATCCTTCTTCGGACAATATTGTTTTCTTTGGTCGTTACATAAACATAATTGTCATTTAGGAAGGTACACCTGAATCTATTGATCCTTTCCTAAGTTACTGTAATGACAAGATGTAAAGCAAGAAAAATCGCGCTAAAAATTCAATTATAGTATATCAAACAACTACAAATGGGGGTAAGGGCATCCTGGATATATATATAAATACTGTGCATAGACCGCAAAGAAGTGGATTCAATGTTCAATGTTATGTAGTTTCACAGATATGCACAGTCCACCAAAAGGTTCCAAGTTCATATGTTAAAAGACTCCCAATGTGAGGATGATGAAAGTACACTCCGGACACAGTGCTACAAATTAGACATGTGCACAGAAAATTTTTTCGTTTTTTTTTGTTCCGTTTCGTATGGTCCCGTCTGTTCGTTTCCGTTCGTTTTTCGTAAGACGCCCGTTTTCCCGTTCGTTCCCGTTCGTTTGTCGTACGACGTGATTTTTTCGTATTCCGATCGTTTCGTATTTCCGTTACCGTTTTATTTTCGTACATGTGGGATGATTCGTTATTCTGTTTAATTCATGTTCGTTTCTTGTTAGACAATAATTATCGTGAATTTTCGTCAATTTGCATTCTGTGTATCTTGAATGCTTTTCTTTTGTTAGTGTCAGTTGTATGTTCATTGTTCAATGACATCTATAACAAAAGAATTTCATTATGTATATTGAATGAATTCCTTTGTCTGTTATAGGTGTCATATCAACATACGAAAATAACAAAAGAAACGTGTTCAAATGCAAATCTTTTGTTTATGGTTTTTTTAATAGCCAGAGAGTTAGGCTGGCCATACATGATACAATTTTCTGTGCAATTTTCTTTAGATTTACCTTCAACTATGTAGTGCAAGGGCCTGCCTGATTGCATACAATTGAAAGTGTTGTTTAGTTTGACCTCATATATGGTTTTTGGTAAATCTAAAAGAAAATTGTACAAGAAAATTGAACATGTATGGCCAGCCTCAGTGACTGAAAGCAGCTTCTCTTTTGTGCTGAGTACTAGAGTAGTGAGTACACTTGTACAGTAAAGCCTAATAAACTTTTCTGTGGATTTTCATCTGAAGGGACATCAGTTGGCCAGACTTCTGAACCCAAAAATGGTTTTCTGATGCAGTTTAAAAACGAACGAATTTTCTGAGAACGATCGGAAAACGATCGTTTTTATGTTTGTTGTTAAAATAGTCTGACCAAGTGTATAGGGCTTAACAATAGTATTGTTCAATTTTCTTGTACAATTTTCTTTTAGATTTACCAAAAACCATATATGAGGTCAAACTAAACAACACTTTCAATTGTATGCAATCAGGCAGGCCCTTGCACTACATAGTTGAAGGTAAATCTAAAGAAAATTGCACAGAAAATTGTATCATGTATGGCCAGCCTAATGCGATGAAAAAAAACGAAGTTTTTTTAAAAAGTCATTTAAATTGATCGTGTGTGGGCAAAACGTCGTTTTTTGTCTTCAAAAAAACGACCAAAAAAAAATTCCAACATGCTTGAATTTTTTGTGTCGTTTTTCAAAACGTTGTTTTTTGTTTCACAAAAAGTCACCGTGTGTAGCAAAAATGTCGTTCAAAACCACGTTTTTCAACCCGCGCATGCCCAGAAGCTAGTTATGAAGCGAGCTTCAATGGAAAAGAGTGGTGAATGTAACCTCGCTTTTTGTGAAAAAACGATGGTGTGTATGCAAAATTGTCTTTGAAAAGTGACGTTTCAAAAACGTCGTTTTTTACTTCACAGAAAACGTCGTTTTTTTTTCATCGCAAAAAACGACCGTGTGTACGCGGCATAACTCTCTGGCCATTAAAAAAAACATAAACAAAAGATTTGCATTTGAACAAGTTTCTTTTGTTATTTTCGTATGTTGATATGACACCTATAACAGACAAAGGAATTCATTCAATATACATAATGAAATTCTTTTGTTATAGATGTCATTGAACAATGAACATGCAACTGAAAACGAACACAAAACGAATTCAAACAAAATACACAATGCAAACCTCTTGATACAGATTTAATTTTCGTTATTTTGCCATTTTCGTTTTGTCGTTTTTTCCCGTCGGATCGTTCGTAATTGCGGTCGTTCGTTATGCGGCTAATCCGTTATCCCGTCGTTTTCGTATTTTGGTGCTTTAATATTTTCGTATGTACACATTATCCCGCGGGTACGAAAATGAAAATTTTCGTACGAAAATAACATTCGTACGAACGGGAATGCACATATCTACTACAAATAGAACCTCCACCACACGTATATGTATAGCCTCTTACCAGATAAGAGTAAACAGCATTCAAGGGTAAACGTGAGATCCTGAGAGGGCTCTCGGTCGCAGTCACCTGGATGAAGACAATCTCCTCACACACTTAATGTGCATCAAAGTATGTACAGGAGACAACAAAGGCTCACATAGTGTGAATCATTCATTTATTAGAAGAAAATAAAAAAGTATGCACTTACAATGAATGTGTAGTAAAAGCATCAAAAAGACATGTAGCCGGCCAGCTAACACACACAGCCCGTATCTTCCGGGTAAGGATCGTATGCGCGGTGACGTCGGCACGTCGCCTCCCTACGTTTCGTCTCAACTGGGACGTGTTCACGGGATACAGGCGGCGTGCGGAATCACCGCATTTGTAGACCTGACATGGAGCGCTGCCTCGATGTGAGCAACACCAAGCCCTCCGCCCGCTATCTTAGAAACTGGAATCGGCATATCGAATATGACAGTAGTTGATCCGCCAATACACAAACTTGCCAATCATTCAAAATAACCTTAAAATATTTGTAAACTACCGGCAATACGCTCGGTAAGTAAATGATAAAATTAAAAATTAATATTGTATGGATAAGAAGCCAAACAGCATCTGGTCACTCCTTATACAGGGAGACCAGGCAGGGGCCACAATATAAAATACAACACATCTCGCAGCTAAGTGGAGCTCACATCAAGCTTGCTTCTCACTTACAAATATAAAAAAGTAAATATAAAAAAAGTAATAATAATAAATACCGGCTAGTAAAAACCGGGTATTCATAATACTAAACAGATAGGGCCAGATTCAGGTAGAGTTAGGCTGGCGGATCAATGGATCCGCCAGCCTAACTGTCACTGTAAGCCGGCGTTTTTGTTTTCTGTAACCAGAAAACAAGAAACGCCGGGTTGGAGTTCCGATGCGATCGGCGTAATTGAATTTCGCCATCGCATCGTTACTTCAACTTAAAAATGGCGCCGGGGCCGTTCCCGCCGATTTACGCTAAAAAAATATGTTAATGAGCGGAAATCGGCAATTCACGATCTTTTTCGGGCGCGACGCAGTGACTTTACGATGTTTCCGGAAGCGATACGCGGCGTATAGATAAAGCAGCCCCCTAGTGGAATATCCTATGTTAGGTATAGGCGTCGTCATCGCGTCGGAAAAAAACCAAATCACGTCGTTTGCGTAAAACATTCATGAATGGGGATGTGACGTCATTGACGTTCACTGACAGAACTTGGAGCATGCGCACTGGGATGCATTGACACTCGACGCATGCGCAGTACGTTCGCCGCAGGATCGCGCTTATTTTAAATAATACGCGCCCCGTACCCGCCCAATTTGAATTCCGCCGGCTCATTTGCGATACGTTGCCGCAACTTTAGGAGCAAGTGCTTCATGAATAACAGCACTTGCTCCTAAAATTTCTGCAGCGTAACGTAAATGAGATGCGTTACTCCAAAGCAAAGATGCTCTGATCTACCTGAATCTGGCCCATAATATATAAATACAAAAATTGCAGGTTGCAAAAAAACATAAAAAAAACATAGAAATACAATCTACAGATAATTTGAACATAGAGAGCCCAACTCATTTAAATTCCCTCATCGCAGTAAACCTTTAAATCATTACGAATTGGCTATAAAGCAATTTACGTCCACCTCTATATTGAGCCCCAAAGGCGTAAAACATTTTTATTCGTACACCCAGGACATTTCCAATTTGGAAATGGTTCTTACTAAATGGCTACCCCTCCAATGGGGACTAAATTTATCAATGCCTAAAAAGATAGTATTCTTAGGGTCCCTATTATGGGTGGTGAGGTAATGCTTAGACACGGAGTGTTTGGTATATCCCAACCTAATATTATTTATGTGTTTGTTTAAACGTACCTGTAGGGGGCGTTTTGTCCTGCCCACATATTGCAAGCCACACGGACATTGCAACAAATACACCACCCCCTTGGTAGAACATGTAATAAAGGGTTTAATGGGGTAGCTTCTGGATGTACGAGTGGAGCTGAAGGTCGTCGTTCTCCTTGAGTCGCAACCATTTAATGAACACACTTGGCACCTACCACATTTATAATACCCAGTGAGTCCGGATAAAAATCTAGACTCCATATTTGGGGGGTTCAAAATATTGATAGTGATGGTGCACCCCGAAAGACAACCTGTGGTCTGATGGGTAATATGCTTCCCAATACCTTGTCATTTTTTTAAATATGCCAGTGTTTATTGACAGTGGGGTAGATTCATATAGCACTTACTCCGGCGTTTTTAGAGATGCGCGGCGTAACTGCTACTTTGCGCCGTCGGATCCATGCGCCGTACCTACTATACCAGATCCGCCTTCAAATAGGCTACTTCTTACCGGCGTAACTTTTCCACGCCGGCGTGGCTTTGGCGCATCTTTACGCGGGACAGATCAACCGTTCCCATGGATTATCTATTCAAATATGCAAATGAGGGAGAACCGCCGATTCAGACGGCGCCGGCGTAACCCGGTGCGCGTAACTGCAATTTCCTACGGAAAGTCACCCCTCATAAAGCAGGGGTAACTTTGCACAGGAGTTAAACAGATCAGCTGGAGAGCAGCTAAAGCAACACTGTTACAGATGAATTGAACTAAAACACTTGCTGGACAACACATCTGTCTGCCAACATGCCAGGGGCAGCCTTGCTCATAGCCCTACAGCGTCGACGTGCACGTAGGAGGGCACGGGAGAGGATATTCCGCACGTGCATTGACGTGTTTGGCATGAGTGATTTGGAGGTGTTTCGTCTATTCAGATTCAGCCCTGAAGCCATCCTGGAACTAACCACAACCCTGCAGGATGACATCACCAGCCAGACACACCGCTCACAAGCAGTGCAGCCACTGGTGAAGGTCCTGGCAACACTCCAACACCAACACTCCAACACCAAGTGGATTGGTGGCTGGGATGTCACAATCCACCATGAGCAGATGTGTGCACCAGGTTATCCCAGCAATCCTTAGACACATGGCCAACCAAATCATCAAACCCACCACTGAGGACCTGCGGCTGAAGGCAATGACAGATTTCTACAGAATTGCCTGAATCCCACGCACCGTGGGGGCCATTGATTGCACACATGTGGCACTACGGCCCCCCCGGGACACAGAGCACATATACTGCAATCGGAAGCATTGGCATTCCATCAATGTAGAGGTGATAGTTGATGCCCAAGGCCTAATATGGCACGTCCGTTCCAAGGACCCCGGGTCCAGCCATGACAGCTACATATACCGTCAAAGCACCATCTCCACAGAATTTGAACAGAACGTGTACAAGGACAGCTGGCTGGTTGGTGAGTGACATGGGTGGCAGACATGACTGTCCCCCCCCATGATGCACACATCACAAGGGGCACATGCACTACTAACATCCTCCTGTCTTTTCCTTACCAGGTGACGCGGCATATGCACTTGGACCGCATCTCATGACTCCATTCCGGGATCCCCAAACCAGAGGAGAGCAAAGATACAATGAAGCACACATAAAAACCCGTGCAGTGGTGGAGCGCACCTTTGGCCTCCTGAAGTCACGTTTCCGATGCCTGGATAAGTCTGGGGGTACCCTCTTGTATTCCCCAAACTTTGTGTGCCAGATCATTGGGGCATGTTGCATGCTGCACAACTTTGCCATGAGAAAGGGCCTGCAGATTGACTTACGTGATGACCTGACCCCCGAACCACACAGTCCCCCCTTGCCCGAGGGTCCCCCGTCTGCTGAGGGAAGAGCAGTCAGGAGGGTCCTTGTGGTAGGCTACTTTTCACGTTAAACACACACATTAATCATGTCACAATGAGAATGCATGCATGCACACCACTGTGATCCCTAGCACACACACACACCACATCCACATCAAATTGGATTAGACCAAAGTACACCACATGGGACTTGGGAACAGCAACCCCACGCCACGGCTCCAATTATGTTGCTGTACATTCATACACCATTCACACGTGTCGTGGTCAGGAGTGTCACCCCCACACATTCACACCACATTCACACTGTAGCCTGCACTCCTCACCGTGTGCAGGGAGATAAAAATAAATAAAAAACTCATAAACTGAGTATCAAACATAAATTAATATAAATCAATGGCCCTGTCGTGGGCTCCTTCTTGTCCCTAGGCTCCTGGGGCGCAGTTGCCTGGGACGAGCCACAGGTGGGGGGACTGGGGGGGGCTGGTGGTTGAACCTCCCCCAGTCTCTCCCTGGCTGCCTGGCTGCCCTCCATTGCCACGGCTAGCCGGTGGAGGTAGGTATTGGTGGCAGCCTGCATCCGCAGCCGGTGGGTGGTATTGCTGCGCTGTTGTCGCCGTGTCTGCCTCCCCTCCTCACGGACAGCAGCTGCCAGGCTCCGGACCTCAGAGACCAGGCCAGATGTTGTGGTCTGCAGGTCCACCAGGCAGGACAGAAGGGCTGCCCCGTTCGCAACAACATCCTGCAGACTTTCATTGATATTGGTATTCTGCCCAGCCTGCTGGGTGATGGCTTTCTGCACTGCCACAGTGCAAGCAGCCTGGCTCTCGGCCGTGGACGCCAGGCTATCTGCGACCCGATGCAGATCACCTGCAAGACACCCAATATGGCGGGTCTGCCTTGTCTGGTCCCTTGCCAGATGGTCCTCAAACTCGTCAGGGATTCCTCGTGATTTTTTTGTTGCCTTACTAGAGGCCTGAGAGGCTGGAGGACGGCTGTAGGGGAGGTCCCTTGAGGGGGTATCCCTGGAGGGGATGGTGTCCCTTGAGGGGGTATCCCTGGAGGGGATGGTGTCCCTTGATGGGGTATCCCTGGAGGGGATGGTGTCCCTTGATGGGGTATCCCTGGAGGGGATGGTGTCCCTTGAGGGGGTATCCCTGGAGGGGATGGTGTCCCTTGATGGGGTATCCCTGGAGGGGATGGTGTCCCTTGATGGGGTATCCCTGGAGGGGATGGTGTCCCTTGATGGGGAATCTAGCAGGGGGGGAGGTTTGGGAGGGGCCAGGTATGGGGGTCTCATCCAGCAGATACAGAGCATCCTCTTCTACCCCGACATGCTCCTCCTCAAGCAATGATGTAGGGGCGATCTCCACCATGGATGGGGTGGATCGCCCTGCAACCAATGACGGCCCAGCTCCATCCTGCACATCTGTGGATGACACAAAACAATCACATGTTGGAGGACCCACACACTTGTCACATGTATCCCCCCCCCACCCATGCAACACACCACAAAGCAGATAAAACACACTTACCTTACCTCAAAGGCTGATCCCCTGATTCGAAGCCTGGCAGACCCTCCACAAGCTCCCTATCCAGCAACCTGGCCACGACCATGTCCTCTGCCGTCAGGGTGATTCTTGTGGCTGGTCCTCCACCTGTGCCACTGGCATGCTTCCAGATTGCCACTAGCTTATCTTTTACCAATCTCCGCATGTCGTTGATTTTCTTGCGGATGTGCTTGGGCTCCCTGTCCGCCACACCGACAGCATTGACCTGCCTGGTTAGTTCCGCATAGATGCAGGTTTTCTCAGATTTCCCAGTGTTGGCACTCTGTGGCCCATAGAGGCGGGCACCATGTTGGGAGAGCCCATCGATGATCTCAGCCTTCTCCTGAGGGCTGAAATTTAACATTCTCCGGTCAGCGGGAGTCTCTGGTGCAGCCATCATAAATGCAAAAAGCAGGATGCAAAAGCCCTGGCAATTCAAAAAAATGCTGGTCGCGTTTTGCAAGTGAGTGGTGCCTCTGTGTGCGTATTTATGCACTGGAGTAGGAAGTGGTGCGGCGGATCTTGGTGGTGACGTCGGCGCCATACTGCGCATGCGCACAGGAGGCAGACAGCCAGGTGACATCAGTGCGCATGCGCCGTTTAAGATACACCGTACGGATCTCTCTGCACCACCGTCAGACCATCATTTGCATGTGGTGACGCCCACTTACAGTTCCGCCGCCTTACGCCGTTGAAAAAACGCTGCGCAGGTGAGTGAAAATTGATGAATAAAGTACATGCCTCTCCGCGCTGGTACGGCGTAGCGGAAAAAAGATGCGCCACGCCGGAGCAACGATGCGCCATTGTACATGAATCTACCCCAATATGTTTAATGTTTGCATGTTGGCAGGAATAATTAGTGATATAGGGATTTCTAAAATTATTAGTTGTTACTTTATCTGTCTTTCTCTTATTTTTATGGTATTATTTTATGGTATTTCTATGGATTTTTTATGTTTTTTTGCAACCTGCAATTTTTGTTTTTATATATTATCTGTTTAGTATTATGAATACCCGGTTTTTACTAGCTGGTATTTATTATTATTACTTTTTTTATATTTACTTTTTTATATTTGTAAGTGAGAAGCAAGCTTGATGTGAGCTCCACTTAGCTGCGAGATGTGTTGTATTTTATATTATGGTCCCTGCCTGGTCTCCCTGTATAAGGAGTGACCAGATGCTGTTTGGCTTCTTATCCATACAATATTATTTTTTTATTTTATCATTTACTTACCAAGCGTATTGCCAGTAGTTTACAAATATTTTAAGGTTATTTTGAATGATTGGCAAGTTTGTGTATTGGCGGATCAACTACTGTCATATTCGATATGCCGATTCCAGTTTCTAAGATGGCGGGCGGAGGGCTTGGTGTTACTCACATCGAGGCAGCGCTCCACGTCAGGTCTACAAATGCGGTGATTCAGCACACCGCCTGTATCCCGTGAACACGTCCCAGTTGAGACGAAACTTAGGGAGGCGACGTGCTGACGTCACCGCGCATACGATCCTTACCCAGAAGATACAGGCTGTGTGTGTTAGCTGGCCGGCTACATGTCTTTTTGATGCTTTTATTACACATTCATTGTAAGTGCATACTTTTTTATTTTCTTCTAATAAATGAACGATTCACACTATGTGAGCCTTTGTTGTCTCCTGTACATACTTTGATGCACATTGAGTGTGTGAGGAGATTGTCTTCATCCAGGTGACTGCGACCGAGAGCCCTCTCAAGATCTCACGTTTACCCTTGAATGCTGTTTTTTTACTCTTATCTGGTAAGAGGCTATACATATACGTGTGGTGGAGGTTCTATTTGTAGCACTGTGTCTGGAGTGTACTTTCATCATACGCACCTGGGAGTCTTTTAACATATGAACTTGGAACCTTTTGGTGGACTGTGAATATCTGTGAAACTACATAACATTGAACATTGAATCCACTTCTTTGTGGTCTATGCACAGTATTTATATATATATCCAGGATGCCCTTACCCCCATTTGTAGTTGTTTGATATAATATAATTTAATTTTTAGCGCGATTTTTCTTGCTTTACATATTGTCTTTGTGTAGTTTACCACCTTTTAATCGCTGCTTCACATGTTGTTTCCTGAACGAGCGCTATATTTTATCTTTGTAATGACAAGGTATATGGTTTGTCTTTTACCTCAGTAATAGATAAAAATACTCTGGCCCAGATTCACATACAATTAGATTTGCGTAGAGTATCAGAAATACACTACGCCGCCGTATTTAACCTGGCTCTACGTGGAATCCCGGTAGATTTTGTCCTGTAAACTACGGCGTAGTGTATTTCTCCCGGCGCAAGCCATCTACGCGAGTAGGGGGCGTGAAGCATTTAAAATAGGCGCGTTCCCGCGGCGATCGAACTGGGCATGCTCCGTTCAGAAATTTCCCCGCCTGCATTGCGCGAAATTACGTCATTCGTTGTTTTAATAGCGTCGTTTACGGACATTCCTATTCCCGAACGAGTTACGTAAAAAAATAAAAATAAATTAAATTCGACGCAGGAACGACGGCCATACTTAACATGGGCTACGCACCGTTAGACCAGCAAATAGCTGGTCTAACAGTACGTAGCAAAAAAATGACGTAAGCGATTGCGAAGACCACTCGTATCTTCGTGGATCGCCGTAAAAAGTCATTTGCATATCCCGACGCTGAAAACGACGCGGACTCCTCCCAGCGGCCGCAAAAATATCGCAGCGTAGATCCGAAGGCTTACGAAGACGTAAGCCTCTCGGATCGAAGCCCGAAGCCGCCGTATCATGGTTTGAGGATTCAAACTAGTGATACGGCGCGCAAAATTTGAAATTACTCCTGTCTAACACCAGTTAGACAGGCGTAATTGCTCTGTGAATCTGGGCCCTTGTCTTTTCTTGATTTAGAACTAGGCCATGATTAGGATTCCACTGCCATCTTCTCTAAAAACTACATTAAACCAAAGGCCGGCAACTCATACCTACACCATAATAATTGCCTATACCCAAAATGGATTTCTAATTTCCCCAAGGGACAGTTCTGTCGTCTGCGCCAGAATTGTACCAGGGATAGTGACTATATTGATCAGAGTACGCTTCTAAAGTAAAAGTTTAATGACAAACTGTATCCTGAGAATCTTGTAGCTCAAGCTTACAACTACTACCTCAATGGCAAACCGCCTAAAAGGACCCGTAAGCCTGAAGACCACTCGGTCCGATTCACTACAACATCTAATTTCTAGTTTAAAAAGATGGAAAACATACTGGCAAAACATTGGGACATCCTACTACAAGATACCAATTGAAAAACTGTCATCCCTGAACATCCCAGGGTGACTTACAGGAGAGTGCCGAACTTGTGTTCTAGTATAAGTACTAATTGTCACATTTATTTTTTATTGCTGGTATACCATTTGGTGATTTTTTTTCTTTTACACATAAAATAAAGGTGTTTTTAAATTTTGTATATTTTAAGTACAATACTACAAACAATTATAAAGAAAAGCAAGCTTCCATTTTTTTATCATAATAAACAGTATAAAAAATGATGAAATAATTCCGTAATAAAAAATAAATAAAAAAATAGTTAATGAGAGAAGGCAAATGAACATTTAGGGGTTGCATAGAAAAGTATTTTTAATGAAATGAGATTGTTACATTGACTTGTAACTGTACACAGACAGACTAATCTTATTAGTGAATTGCTGACTTTCCAAACTCTCTTTTCTTGGAACAGATGGAGAAAAGCAAAGAGCAATAAGCATGTGAAGTGTGGTAATTCACAGAAAACAGATCCCACTTCTCTTAATAAGCCTGTATATATACACTTGTACTGTAGAACTTACAGCAGCAAACCCCAACAAATTTTACTCCCAAAAGAATTTATTATAATCTATATTTAAAAATAAGTCTGGGTATAATGTTATGTTTGTAACTACCGGTAATTTGCTTGACAAAAGAAAATATGTTATTATAAGTAAAGGCCATTGATGTTCATATACTGTTGGGTACAAAGATCAAGTAATTTTTTTTTTACTTCCATAGATTGAAATAATATGTTACATTTAATGCCAGCATATGTAAAGGGAATGTACAGCTGTGTGGGACTGAATTTATGTCTTCCTTTATTATGGTTAGTACTAAAATATATATATACCGTATTTATCGGCGTATAACACGCACAGGCCTATAACACGCACCCTAACTTTAGTAGGGAAGTTTCAGTAAAAATTCTTTCCATAGCACCCTGCGTATAACACGCAGGCACAGTTTACCCTCTATTTTCAGGGTAAAAAAGAGAGCGTTATACGCCAATAAATACAGTATATATATATATATATATATATATATTTTAAAAAGTATTTTTTTTTGTCAGCTAAATAATAAATGCCACATATTCATGCAGTCTTCTATAAAGCCAGTAGGTGTAACTCTAGTCTCCTTTTCTAGAAGCCTTGTATCATTCTTAGCTTTGCTGCAGGAAGCTGGTTGCTTACTGTAACAGGCGCTCCGCTCCGCGCGCCTGTTACTTCCTGTTTGCATTCCGCCTTGGAACGCATTACGGCCTTCGCATGATTACGTCATCACTCGGCGCCCCGTGCGTTCCACCCTGCAACACGGACGTGCGTTGGCGAATGACGCTTCTTTCAAACTAAGTACAATGCACTACAGCTGGTTACTGGCCTATAAAGGCACTCAGCTTAGACACAAGCCTCGTTCTATTATTGTCAGCCGTAGCTCGGCCACGGTACTGAGAAGGGTGTCATCGCTCCCCATGCTGGAAGACCGCTCCTGTCTCAACTACTCCTTAACTGCCATCTAAAGATACTGCAACTGGGAGCCATTGCTGGCGACAACCTTTACGAAACTTCCTTGCTAAACATCCTTCACCACAGATTCCTAATTGCCTAACCTGAAGCCTGCAAAACGGATAAGTACCAAAATAATACAGGGTAATTGTAGTGCTATAACAAGATCTGCTACTTATATGCCACTTAAACAAAGAAGTGCTCAAAATAGCGTGATACCGTAAAATCTGTTTAATATCACACTTAAATCTTCAAATATAGCACTCACATGAATCTCCAAAAATAGAGCAATACACTGCACATTAAACACTCGTTCAGAGATGAACCAAAAACCGAGTATATTGGTCACAGCAGACCCAAGGTGTCAACTGATCGCTCACCACCTCCCCTCTGTTCCTTCCTGGATCTCTGCTTCCTTGATCGGCCTTAATACGTTCACTTCAGATGGTTGCCACACAGCCACGCCCCGACATGTTTCATCATAAAAGACTTAGTCATGGGATTGACCACAAAGTCTTTTTGTACACGTTTACACGCCAAACACGAGAGTGTAAGGCAATATGAGTTGGTGAGTTTTGCATCTGAAGGGAGAGGATTCACTGACACTGGGTGTGGTGGAAGATTGCAAGCTATTATCATTATTTTTTCACAAACCTACTTGATGTGTTATATGGACTTATATTTAATTAATGTTTAAAGACATTTATATACTTTTTGAAATTTGTGCACATATTCACTTTTGTCACTTGGTGATGTTTATGGACATTAGCATTATTTTTGAATACCTGTGAAAACAGATATTTCATCTTACATTGTTTACAGCGCTGCTTATATTTTATTACACACATTTTTGGGGTTTTAGAATATGTTTTTCACAAATATATTTTATCCATAGGACCTTTTCTCGTGCTGACATTGTTTTATTTGTCAGGAAGTGAGGGGAAATCTTCAACAACACAGGCAGACAATACTGATTTTCTTTAGATAGGAGGAGAAGGTAAATCTCTGGAATGGAGCCACTATAAAAAAAAAACAAAAAAACAAAACTGGAGATCCAATCCTTTCCCTCTCTGTTCAAAAACTAGAAAACCCTTTGTATCCCCCGAGTCAGCACCATGGACAGTGTTTTTTGCATTGGTAATGTGGTACTGAGTGCTGAAATTGCTAACACACACTTCTCATATTTGATCTCTTAGGGCCAGATTCTTAAAAGGGATACGCTGGCGTTTCGTAGGAAACACCGGCGTATCTCTGTTTTTTTTCCTGAGTATCTATGCGTGTGATTCCTAGAATCACTTACGCATAGATACAATGAAGATCCGGCAATGTGTAAAACAATTACACTGTCAGATCGTAGATGTAATGACATCGCTGGCCACTAGGTGGCCTTTACGTTGATTTCTCATTTTTCCGTCGAAAAAAATAAAGGGAAGCTCCACATAGTGCGATTAAACCCATAAAAGGGGTAAAGCAGCTTTATTTGTAAAGCAAGGTATAAAAATATCAGGATAACATTTAAAAAAATGGTAAAAACAACAAAGGTACTAGCCAAATTGAAAAGGTAAGTACAGGTGATAACAAGAAGTAAAGCGCGGTGGATAGATAAGCTGTTGCAGGCTATGTACCCTACATGTTTCGAGCTAGTGGGTCTTCAACTGGGGCATAAACCTTCTAATCCACACCATGCTTTTAAATACTAAACCTAATTGGCATTTTAAAAACATAACAACTAACAGCTGATACAGATACAGAGAACGTCCCTTGTATACAGTTGATAGCAGCACAGGGCATTCCCATAGCAATTGTGGCCAGATTCAAAGGGCGGGGCGTCATATGTATGTATCCAGCATAGGTTAGGGGAACTGCCAGTCTAAGGAACAATCCCTCAAGATGTATGGCCAGCCTCCAAGGGCGGGGCACCCATGTATATGCATACAGGGCAGGGCGGGCAAGCCGTCACTTCAAATTACGTCATTGGCACGCAGCCACGCTCACCCGTGGCGACGCCCAGACGTCACAGGACCTTTCCCCCACTGTTGTACTGAACCCTGACGCCTATACGTTCGTCGAGGGCGCACCTACGTCATCACGTCGGCGCCCGTTGACTTTATCTTGCAGCGCAAGTCTGCGTTCCAAACGGCAAACCTCCGCTGCTATCCACTAATAGGATAGCCCGGGGGCTAGGGCAGCCACCATGAAGGACAAGGGATCGAAACAGAAGCAACTATAGGTGGTCAGAATTAAAGGCAAAACATTGAGGGGAAAAATAGTAGCAAATGCAAATATTTGGCATGTACTAATAGACTAAAAATAAATAAAAAATATATCAAAACTATACCCCAAACATTAACATAGTAACATGTACTTATACTTGGCGTGTCTTAATATAAATTCCATTAAAGATGCATCAAAGCTCTACCCTAAATAGATAGTACCCTCATGGCACAACAGGGGATAGGTATAAAAAAGATACGCTCCCCAAATATAACTGAGAAGATCATAATAACCATAATGAATTGTGAACCGATATGTAAAATAACTTATATCACAATACTCTAAAGAGTATACTACAAGGTAAATCCTGCCGTGGAGACAGGTATATACATATAGGGAAAAAATGAAAAAAAGCCTTAAGCTTTATTAATAAAGGCATTGATATCCCAGTCGATGTTTAATCCGTACGGAGAAAAACATCTGAGCTGGTATATCCAATACATTTCCAGTTGGGAAACACCCCTGACACAAGATTCACCCCTCCAATGAGGGGTGAACTTGTCGATCACCTGGAAACTGGTACCTGTCGGATCTTGATTGTGGTGTTGCAAATAATGCCTAGGTACACTGTGGTTGGTCTTTCCTTTTTTTATACTTGTGATATGTTCATTGACTCTAATAGAAAAAGTACGTATAGTTCTAACAACATGGGGCCAGATTCAGGTATGAGAGCGGATCTTTATTTTGGAGTAACGTTTGTCATTTACGTTACTCCGCCGAAACGTTAGGAGCAAGTACTGTTATTCACATAGCACTTGCTCCTAAAGTTGCGGCGGCGTAGCGAAAATGAGCCGGCGGAATTCAAATTGGGCGGGTAGGGGGCATGTATTATTTAAACTAGGCACAATCCCGCGGCGAACGTACTGCGCATGCGTCGACTGTCAGTGCGCATGCTCCAAATTCTGTTAGTGAACGTCAATGACGTCAATCCCCATTCACGGACATTTTACGCAAACGACGCTAAACTTTTTAAATTCGACGCAATGACGGCCATACTTAACATAGGATACTCCACCTAGGGGGCATGTTTTTCTTTACGCCGCGTATCGCTTACGGAAACGTCGGAAAGTCACTGCGTCGGGCCCGCGTACGATCGTGAATTTCCGTCTCTCGCTGATTTACATATTCATGCCGTAAATCAGCGGGAACGCCCCGAGCGCCCATTTTAAAATTGCAGTTCCGATACGACGGCGAAATACAATTACGCCGCTCGTATCTGAACTCAATCCCGGCGTATCTTGTTTTCTGACTACAGAAAACAGATAAGCCGGCTCAAAGTGTGAGTTATGCTGGCGAATCACTGATACTCCAGCGTAACTCCACCTGAATCTGGCCCATACTGTTTATTGCAGGGGCAGGTTATGAGATATACTACATAACGTGTGGCACAGGTAATGAAATCCTTCATGTGGTAAACAGTGGAAGTTTCTGTGGACGTAAAACTAACTATCTTTCTTTGAGTCAGAGTATTATGAAGGCATACATTGCATTTGCGACAGGCATGGAATCCTTTAATCGCAGGAAAAAAAGTGGGTTTGATTGGAGGATCTGATACATTCGGGGCCAATTTGTTTCTAAGGGACTTGGCACCTCTGAATACAACACCAGCTCTGTCAGGGCCAATTTGTTTCTAAGGGACATGGCATCTCTGAATACAACACTAGCTCTGTCAGGAAGTACTGGGCCCAATATAGGCAAGTCTGAAGTACATTCCAATGACGGTTGAAGATATTTTTAAATTTGTTTGTGTGGTACCGAATATTAAACTTAGTATCAGAAGTACGTTTGGGTTGTTCTGAAACAATATTGTCCCTGTTGAGCTTAGAAACACGTTCAATATCATCATCAATACTGCTCGGTGTATAGCCCTTCTCGATGAATCTCGATTTTAAAATCATCGCTTGTTGGTGAAAGTCAACTAGATGAGTACAATTCCTCCTTATACGTAATAGCTGGCTGTATGGTACTGATTTAAGCCATGAACTATAGTGACAGCTGTCGGTGGGAATATATCCATTGCGATCGGTGGACTTGAAAACATTCTTAGTCACCAGTTTCTGATCCACAACGGATATTTCCAAATCCAAAAAATGAATCATGGTGTGGCTGATCTCATATGTCAGAACAATCCCCATCTCATTGTCATTTAAAGTGACCATAAACTCATGTAGCGATTCTTCATCGCCATGCCATAGGAGGAGGATGTCGTCTATATAACGGGCCCACAGCGTCAATTGAGGGCGCTGCAGGGCATAGATGACATCCTCCTCCCACTGAGCCATGAAAAGGTTGGCCAAATTGGGGGCTAACTTGGCCCCCATGGCCACACCTTTAGTTTGGAGATAAAATTCATTATTATACCAGAAGTAATTCCCCTGAGTGGCAAATTTGAGCAATTTCATAATAAACCGTTGTTGATCCTCTGGGATAGAACTCTCAGGCCGCGTACACACGAACAAATCTATCTGCTGAAAACGGTCTGCCAGACCGTTTCAGCAGACAGATTCGATCGTGTGTACGGGCGGACAGACAGATTTGGCCAGCCGACAGATTTTAAAGCATGCTTTAAAATCTGTCTGCTGGGAATCCGTCCGCCCGACACGTCTGCTGGTTAGTACGCTAACCAGCAGACATATCTGCTTGCACATGCGTCGAATGGATTCGACGCATGCGCGGAAGTGTTTTACTTCCTGGTGCGGTGACGTGGCGGCGTCAACGTCACCGTGCTATCTGCCGGCGGGGATTTTGGTTTGATCGTGTGTACACAATCAAACCAATACATCCCAGCAGACAAATCTGTTCAAATCAGTCTGCCAGAACGATTTGAACAGATGTATTTGGTCGTGTGTACGCGGCCTTAGTAGATAGAAAATACTCAACAGCTTTAAACCCCAGTTTGTGTGGGATGGAAGTATATAACGATGTGACGTCTGCTGTCACCAACAGACATCCATCCTGATAATCAACAGACTGGAGTCGGCGTATAGTATCTCCCGTATCTTTAAGAGAAGATGGGACTGTACGTAGTAATGACTGGAGATGGAAATCTATATATCTACCAATCCTGGAAGTCACAGAGTTAATCCCACCCACGATTGGTCTACCTGGGGGCTGAGTAATACTTTTGTGGATCTTGGGGAGGTAGTACATGACCGGGATTTTAGGAACCACCAGTACTAGATAGTCTCTTTCTTTCTTGTCAAGAATGCCTTCCCGAAAACCTTCATTGATCAAAGTAGATAACATCATCTTAAGTTTTTTAGTAGGGTCTTGGGGGAGAGCTTCATAGGTACTTGTATGTGGGAGGAGCCCTGCATGGCTGCGCTTTTTTATATTGTTACAGCGCGTGCGTGGAGAAGAGCTCCCACTTTCTGTCACATCAGGGGTGTTATCCGTATGTTATCTTTCGAGATTTAATATATCTCAGATATGATTTGGGTTAATAAGAGTTCTTTGACCATGAGTGAAAGTTTAACACAACAAAAAAATGTATTGGTAAGTAGTAGGAAAGCCTAAACGAATAGAAAGTACGCTATCCATTTATATTATTTGTCTTTAGTTATACAGAGAATCCAGCCCCTTTACAGTGAAGAACCCTACATGTTTGCAGAAATTACATTTATTTCTTTGACATGTAGCACTGACCCCCGCAGGAGCTGCTGATTAAATTTTGGGCCTGCACTCTCTAACTACAACCCCAATGATAAGGCTCAATCCCCTTTACACAGCTGTGGTGCAATACAATACAATACTGTACAATGTGATACCAGATACCTGTTTGTAACTTCAGGATCCACGAGCGGCACCTAGAGTGAATAAAGCAATACGCCACAACCCTGATATGCTTAAACAGTAGTATTCTTTTACTGTTGATAATTGGCAAGTAAAGAAACACCAGTACATAAACTGTGCTATCCTCCTAACATGGGATGATAGCACAAAAAAAATTGAATCTATACAGCAATCAAATAACAAACAGTATACCTGCAGGTATATGAATAAGAAAATAAAACTAAGCCTAGGAGCTCCCCCTACTTTGTAAGGTAACCGTGAGATCTCACAAAAAAACAAACAAACAGTCAGTTCTTGATCTTCTTTCTTCGCTAGCTAATAATGTTTCCCAAGTAATTTGTAATCCAAACAAAACGAATAAACTTCCTGAAAAAAAATGTCTCCGCAATGAGTGGGTTAACTGCCTTGGCCTTCTGGAGAGCGTCCCGAACAACTAGGCCTTCAACCTTCCTAAAGGCAACCCCTCCGCTTCTTCTTGGAAGTATGTAGTGAGGCCTGTGTGTTAGTCTAATGGCGTGTGAGGCATAACAAACTGTGGGCCGTAACCCACTCACCTAACTGGACACAGGCTCCGTACAGTCCGGCGACCTCCTCCCGTTGCTCCGTCAGCTGGATCAAACACCAGGCCAACTCTGCTGGGGGACTCCCGTCCTCCGATGCTCAAAGGAAATGTCCGTGGGCCTTGTTGTTCGGTCCCGTCTCCTCACAGATCCTCTCCGGCTGCCCATGCGGTTCCAAAAGGACCCAAGATGGCTGCTCCCACTCCTTATATAGCAAATCCCAGCATGCACTGCGCAAGAAATTGTTCCTGGGTCTTTGATCAACTTCCTATTTACAAAGGTCAACTCTGAGAACCAATAGTCTTTCTTCTTTATTCCTCAGATAGTGGAATGCTTCTTGCATTAACAACAATTGGCCACTAGATGGCTCCAAGCACTCAACAATCTCAATGTCCATGAATGCCATCTAGGGAATGCAATATACACATTTATATACATCAGCGCTACAGACAGTTGCAAGAAGTATCCTTGTGTCCTTTACACTGACCTTAAGGTGAACAACTTTCCACTGAATTTACTATATAGACCATTTATATATGTATACAAGTTGATCATACCATATATATCATGTCATATCTTATATATGTCTTTAATAATCACATTTTCAATTCTAGGAAATCTTTGTAAACTGGTACACGAAACTGAACACCAAATTATAGAGGCTTTGTAGAGGGGTAAAACTCTCCATTCTCTATATCAAATATTTATTTTAGGGCAAGAAAACACAGTATCTTGCTTGCTTTAGAGGTTGTAGATTGGCACAGTATAAAGCAGTGTTTCTCAACTTCAGTTCTCAAGTCACCCCAACAGGTCATGTTTTCAGGCTTACCATTATTTTGCACAGGTGATTTGATTTGTTCCACTGACTTGGTAATTACCACAGCCGTTTCATCTGAGGGAAATCCTGAAAACATGACATGTTGGGGCACCTTGAGGACTGGACTTGAGAAATGCTGGTATATAGTTACAAGTGCATTGAAGTTCATACAAGTCTTTGGTCCACAGGAATGCTTTGATCTTTCACCATGACCAATTTGTTTAATTCCCCCCTCTTTCCTTAGATTGTATGTTACCTGCTTGTTAGCATGTATGTTGCTTTCTTATAAGTTTATATTTATTCACACTAAATCTTCCTTGCCAAATATATTATATCCAAAGGCACACATCCACATTTTTTGCTTACCTCTTCATAAAAAAAAACTGTAATTTTTTATTACAAAATCTTTTTATAAATCCAGGTTAGCTGTTACTAATAATATTTTTTCTATCACATACTATTGTGATACCTCTAGCAACCCCTTCAGGGTAGAGATGTGGTGGGACTCCATTTTGTAGCTATTACGATGCAGTCCCACCTGCATGCAGGTTCTTTTTATAGGTGCAGAAATGTGTGAGGCAATCCACTGCCTCGCACCACGCGGCTGGTATCTGAACTTTATGTAATGTCTGTGTGACGTCTTGTTAAAGTTAATTTAAAAAATAAAATAAAGGAAACATTGTGATCCACCAAACTCATCAACCGATCAACTCAGTTTTCATATTGAATGCTGTTGTTTTCCAGTCTGACAGGCCTTTGTTTGTAAAACATAAAAGTGTACCTCTGGATTTATATTTTAAATACCATTTTTTTTTCTTTTTTTTTCCCTACAACAATTTTGGCAAATAGATCCTGGCATACTTAACATCGGTAGCCACCTAATGAAGAAATGTTAGATTGGCCCAGGCCAACATTTGAAGTCTAAACTAAAAATGGTTAAAGTATTGTTTCGCTAGGTGTAACAAATTGAGAGGTGTACAGTACTGTGGAGGGGTGTATATGTGTCAAGGATTTTATCTTTTTTTTTTTATATGGCCTGGCATTGGACAGACTCTTAACAGTGTAATTCTTTTTACTGTACATTCCACAATCAAGTAGTCCCATAGATAAGCTGGGTTTTCTTTATTTCCCTAAAAACAGTTACACAGATCTTTGCTAAAGTTAAATCTGGATTACCAGTGCATAACTAGTGACGAATAAGTCACCATAATCCTGTAATCTGGATATTAATGCACAAACAAGAGAAGATAGCAGGTCAAAGACTTCACCTTTATTTAATCCTATTACCGTCTGAGGTAATTACTGGACTACTCTTCCTTTTCTTGCTATGGCCCTGTTATACCATGAGTAGGAGCATTGCATATTATTGAAAGCAAACCTGTGAGAATGCAATTATTAAAGCTGTCCTTGCTGTCATACTGATGCTGTCTTTGCTACCTAGTGACTAGTTGAAAAGAAAAATGAATGCAGTCAGTGATGTCAGAAAATCTGAACGTATGTACAGCATGCTTGTTTTTGGATGGGTTCATATTGTCTTCGAATGCGGCTCACAGCAGGTGCCTGGTGCGTCCCTGTTCTCCCTTTCAGGGATGAATCAGGTCTGAATTTTTTACTGAATTCAGACCTAAAATGGAGCCAAAGACGCACAGGACCCTTGTGCAATCTGTTCCAGTCATATTCTCCTGTCATGCAAATTGGATGTGGAGAAACCTGCATCAAATTCGCATCAGCCTCAGGATAGTGACTAGGTAGTCCCACCCAGTTGTGTACCTACAGCCATAGCAGGCCAAACTTCCATTGGATTGGATTGAAATAAATACATAGAGCGCCGAATGCGAGTTGTGAAACTCGCGTCTAAGATCCATGGAGCCTGGAGGTGTGAGGAAGGCTTCACTTGGAAGGTTTTTGAGATAAATGAAACATAGGAAATCTGTGTGCATGTGAAGATAACACATATCCACAACTGTATCATTAAAACTGAATTCCAAGTGTGTCTTTCTTTGCCTAGTTACACCGATCCACTTTGGACCCAAGTAAGCATATGCCATCCCTTCGGGATCCTTGTGAATGTTACAGTGACTGTACCAGTCTCTGCTATTTTCTGGGTCCAGTGCCAAGTGGGTGTCCTGCTGCGCAGTGAACATAATCAGGGGCACTCATTTGGCATGTTGGCCATTCAAAGAATGCCTTGAACAAAGTGGGATGGTGATGCCAAAAACTCCACCTTGTCTTATCAAAGGACGCTTTGCATCCATTAAGAAAAACTGAAGGCGTTCTGTGAATGGTGTCAGCAAATTATCCACTCTGAGGATGCGGTGCAAAGAAACTCTAGGCCACATTTTTGTGCTCAGACCTGAGTGCTTCTGGGGTAATACATCACAGGGAATGTTTGCTGGTCTCCTGTCCTCTCCATCCCGATTTATGCCATGTTGATCCCCAGAGACACAGTTAAGCCAGAGACATATGGTGTTGGGGGGGGGGGGGGGTGGGACGTTACTGTTCTTGTACAGTACTTTTTCCCTTTTTTTGTATACCATGAAGGAGATTGTTTTAACACAAATCTTTTAAAGATTGATGTGGATTCCGAATCAAAAGGTATTGTATTTAGCTTACTTTGTTGCAGTAATCACATAGAGGCCAAACAGATAAAAGCTTATGAACATTTTTTTTTAAATTGGTATTGGGCCAGATTCAGAAAGACTTACGTCAGCGTATCTCCAGATACGCCGCCGTAATTTCAAATGTGCGCCGCCGCATCTTTGTGCCGATTTACAAAGCGAGATACGGCGAAAAAACATGGCATCAGCTGCCCGACGTAACTTGCCTACGCCGGCGTATCATGGGCGCATAGTTACGCTGGACGCATTCGGCGTTCCCATGTTAAATATACAAATGAGAAAGGTATGCCGATTCACGAACGTACGTACACCCGACGCAGCAATCTACGCCGTTTACGTAAGGGATTTTTCCGGCGTAAAGATAAACCACCAAAAAGGTGGCGCATCCCATGCAAAGGTATGGACGTCGGAACAGCCGTAGTTTTTACGCCGTTTACGTAAGTTGTACGTGAATGGGGCTGTGCGTAAGTTACGTTCACGTCATAGGCATTTACGCCGACGTATCTTAGGGAGTTTATGCGACGTGATTCTGAGCATGCGCGGGCATGCCTAGTTCGACCGACCATTCATTAGCATGGGGTCAAGCGTAATTTAAATAGATGCCGCCCACCTCCTTCCTACTTTTAATTAGGCGGGCTTACGCCAGCGGATTTACGATACGTCGCCGCAATTTGCGGAGCAAGTGCTTTGTGAATTCAGAACTTGCCTCTCTAAGTTGTGGCGGCGTAGCGTATCGTATATTCGATACGCTACGCCCGCACAAATATACGCTACGCTACCCATATTCTTTATTGTTTTCTTCAGTACAAAAAACACTATTTAAAATGCATACATCTTTATACATCAAACACATAGATTTTAAAGTGCTCACTATCCCCATATCCCGCCCTCCGCTCTTAACCCCATTATCATATTTGTACCTCACACATGACCTCTATGGGCCAGATTCAGGTAGAGTTAGGCTGGAGTATCAGTGATACTCCAGCCTAACTGTCACTTTAAGCCGGCGTTTTTGTTTTCTGTAACCAGAAAACAAGAAATGCCGGGTTGGAGTTCCGATGCGAGCGGCGTAATTGAATTTCGCCATCGCTTCGCAACTTTAATTTAAAAATGGCGCCGGGGGCGTTCCCGCTGATTAACGCCGAAAAAATATGTTAATCAGCGGGAATCGGCAATTCACGATCGTATTCGGGCGCGACACAGTGACTTTCCGACGTTTCCGTAAGAGATACGCGGCGTAAATAAATACATGCCCCCTAGTGGAGTATCCTATGTTAAGTATAGCCGTCGTCATCGCGTCGAAAAAAAAAAAACGCGTCGCTTGCGTAAAACGTTCATGAATGGGGATTTGACGTCATTGACGTTCACTGACAGAATTTGGAGCATGCGCACTGGGATGCATTGACAGTCGACGCATGCGCAGTACGTTCGCCGCTTAGTTTAAATTAAACATTCCCCGTACCCGCCCAATTTGAATTCCGCCGGCTCATTTACGATACGCTGCCGCAACTTTAGGAGCAAGTGCTTCATGAATAACAGCACTTGCTCCTAAAATTTCGCCAGAGTAACGTAAATGAGAAACGTTACTCCAGAGTAAAGATGCTCCCATCTACCTGAATCTGGCCCTATAACTTCTGCAGTTTGAGCTTTTTCCTCTTCTCTCTTTCTCTCTTTTTCCCCCTCTTTCCCTCTCCTTCCTGCTTCCAAGTGGATTTATCCACTTTATCTATCAAGTACAACTCTCTTTCTCCATTTACTCTCTCTCTCTCTCTCTCTCTCTCTCTCATTAGGCTGATCTCTTTGCTACTGGTCTAGCTTCTTCTACCCTCTCTAGGGTGGACACCCCATTCTACTCAGCCAAGGCTCCCACAAGAAGTCCCCGCCCACAGGGATGTAACGCGTACGGAGCACAGGACCAGCGCAGTGACGTCACCCCCGACCATCATTCACTTGTCTATATGCCGATCTTACCAGCACTGGGATAGTTCTTTGCTTGTAAGTTTTATTCTTGTTATTAATTAAAGTTGTTTCATTACGCAGAGCACTATGGGTATCTTCTTTGTGATTACATGACATATGCCATATTGGGATCATTCCATCTCCTATGAGACCACTGTGCAATACCAGGATTTGGATTCATTTACCCATAAGGGGATGCTGTTTTTGACCCCTGTCTTCTGGGGGGTCATAACAAGGAGGTGAGTGGCCATCTTATATCAGCTGGTGGAGGTTTTTCACTCCTGTACTTTGACACCTAGGGCATGACACCGATGTTCCCAACTCCAATATCCGTTCCCATTGTTCAGTTGCTATAGGGCCTACATCCTCCTCCCATCTTTGTTTATTTTTTCCCACTCTCTCTCCTCTTATAGACCCATCGCTAATCTGCGTATATATAGTTCTGAAATAAGGCCTTTGGAAATTCCTGATTTAATTAACCGTTAAAGATGGGGGATTTTTTGCCATCTCACCAGCTGAGCTTTAAATTGGGCTTGAATGGCATGTCTAATCTGCAGGTAAGTATAGAAAAGAGTGTTTGGAATAGCATATTCTCTACTCAGTTCTGAAAAAGATTTCAGTATATTACCTACGTATAAATGCGCCAATCTAGTTATACCTAGCTTTTCCCATTCTTTTAACTTTCCCATAGCTAAAAAGTATTTGTTTTCCCAAAGTGGGGAGTATTCCGTTAGCTCCTTATACCCCAAAGCTAACTTTCCTGCCTGCCATATTCTTTTCACCATCCTTAATGTTGGATTCTTACAAGGGAAAGAGTCGGCCTCCAAGGTTTCGATTATAGAATTATGTGGTTCCCCCATTAACATCATTTTTTCACATTCCTCCACCTTCTATAATGCACCCCCCCAGGTGCTGTAATTGTGCGGCTATAAAACAGCTGCGCGGATGTGGGACGGCCAGACCTCCCTTATTTGTTGGCATTTGTAATGTTTGAAGACTGATCCTCGCCTTTCCCTTCTTCTATAGTAATTCCCTAAAAAAGGTCTCTATTTTTTTAAACCATGCTTTACCTACCCATACTGAAGAGTTATGGAGCACGTAAAGCAGTTATGGCATCCAGATCATCTTGATAAGATTGCTTCATCCTGCCACTGATAGAGGAAGTCGTCCCCAAAAATCAGCTTTACGTTTAAACTTGGCTAAAAGTGGATCTAAGTTATTACTTATGTATTTTTATAGGCAGGCCCGGACTGGCCATAGGGCAAACCGGGCAAACCGGGCAACCTGTTGTGGCCCGCGAACGGCCCTCGGCGGCCAGCGAGCTGTATGTCAAGTCTCCCCAGGGGTGTACACCACCAACACAGCGCCAGATAATGAGAGATCAGCCAGCTCAAAGCCAGCTCTGACACTTCTCCCCTCCCCTTGCTGCCCCCACGGCCAGTTAGAGGAGAGGAGCTGCTTCTACTCCTCCCCCTCCTCTCTTCTTCTCCTCCCGTGTCTGCCCCGCCCACTCTCCTGACAGACACCGTTCTGCTGCCTAAGGGATGTGGGCGGGAAGATTCAAGCTAAAGCCAAACAGAAAGGAAAGATGAAGTCTGATATCTATCCATCCAGTCAGTCCCTCCTGCCTCTGAGTGAGTACTGTGAGTACTGTACACTGATGTAGGGGGTGCCCTTCATTCCCTTCTCTCTCTCTCTTTTCACCTTTCTTTCTTTCTCTCTCTTTTTTCTCTTTTTTTTTCGTTTGCACCCCCCTACCAGCCGCCACTGTAGATAGATAGCTAGATAGATAATAATCTATCTAGCTATCTATCTACAGTGGTGGCTGGTGCTCAAAATTTTTGGGGGGGCGCAAATGAAAAAAAAATTGCAGCCTCACTGTGCCCATCAAACGCAGCCACTGGGCCCATCAATTGTCACCACTGTGCCATGCCATTAAACACAGCCACTGTGCCATCAATTGTCACCACTGTGCCATGCCATCAAACACAGCCACTGTGCCATCAATTGTAACCACTGTGCTATGCCATCAAATGCAGCCACTGTGCCATCAATTGTCACCACTGTGCCATGCCATCAAATACAGCCACTGTGCCCTTCAATTGTTGCCACTGTGCCAATTGATGCCACTGTGCCCATTGTCGCCACTGTGCCCATTGTCGCGGCTGAGCCAGATGGACCGCCACTATCTATCTTTATCTTTCTTTATCTATCTATCTTCTTTCTATCAATCTATCTTTATCTATCTTCCTTCCTTCCCTTCTTTATCTATCGATCTATCTTTCCTTCTTTCTTTCTTTATCTATATTTCTTTTTTTATCTATCTTCCTTTCTTCCATTCTTTCTTTCTATCTTTATCTATCTTTCTGGTTTATCTTTTCGATCTATCTATCGATCTATCTTCCCTTCTTGCTTTCTATCTTTATCTATCTATCTATCTATCTATCTATCTATCTATCTATCTATCTTCCTTCCCTTATTTCTTTCTATCTATATCTATCTTTCTTCCCCCCCCCCCCCCCGGGCTGCTCAGTCTAAAATGCCCGGGCCTATCTTTTGTCCCAGTCCGGGCCTGGTTCTGGGTCTCGTGTTACCACTATCTCCAGATAGTTCATTTCCTCCACTATTTTAAATTTCCTCCACTATTTTTAATTGAGGAATTCCTGCACAAATAGCGTTGCCTACTGTTTCCACTGGCAGAACTTTTCCTGACTTCTCCCAGTTTATCACCAGGCCCGAGAGTCGTCCAAATGCCTCCACTGTTTGCACTGCTGTTTTTTATTTATTTTTTATTTATTCAAAGCAGAGGGAAAAAAAAACGGTCCACACGGACCCCAACAACATATAATATCAAATAAATGGGAAAACGGGTAACAATATACATAAACATATGCATGTCACTTCATCTTAACTCAGAGCCAGGCATAACATGCACTGCTGTTTTTAAAGATGTTGTAGAGTCCCCTAAGAAAGGCAGGATATCATCGGCATAAAGTGCAGTTTTTTCCTCTCCTGCCCTTCTCTGGTACCCTTGTATGCCCTGTGTGGTTCTAATTGCAATTGCCAATGGTGCTATTGCCAAATCAAAAAGAGGGGGGGCAGAGGGCATTCCTGCCTTGTCCCCCTTTCTAGCCTAAATGACGGTGAATATTCATTGTTGATTTGTATTTTTGCGCTTGGGGAGTTATAAAGTGTTTTTACCCACCTAATGAAAACAGAGCCAAAACCAAATTTCTCCAGAACGTGCCAAAGATAATCCCACTCTAGGCTATCAAAAGCCTTAGTGGCATCCAGGGATAAGATGGATCTGTCACCTGCATTCTCAGTTGACATCTGTAAGTTCAAATACAGCCTTCTGATGTTGGTACTAGTAGATCTGTTCGGAAATAAACCGGACTGATTCGAATGTATACGGTTCTGAATGTATTTATTTATCCTAGCCGCCAACACCCTAGCCAATATTTTAACATCTGAACATAACAATGATATCGGTCTATAGGATGATGTATCTAATTGATCCTTTCCTTTTTTCTGGAGCACTATTATAGTGGCTTCAGACATCGAGGCAGGCAACCTCCCCCTTCTATTGCCCAGTTCAGCACCGTTAATAGTTCCAGGAGCAACATCTCACCATACTGTTTATAGATCCCTGCTGGTAAGCCATCTGGTCCAGGGGACTTCTGATTAGACATCCCCATCACTGCCTGTTGCAGTTCCTCTAACGTTATTGGGGCTTCTATAGCACTTCTGTCATCCTCTGTTAAGACTGGTGTTTCTTTACACCTTAGGAACTCATCCATTTGTTACATCTCATCCCCTCTTTTTGAGGATATCCCAACCCCTCAGCACACTGACTGTGGGGATACTAGGAAGGAGCCAAATTGGTTTTAGCTAGGAGGGCCAATGTATGGCCTACACTCTCCCCTTCCTTTTTGCGGAAGGGGAGCTTATGAACATTTCTGATTGCCAGAGCAGGCATTATTCCCTTCCCTGAAAAAGATGAAGAGGTTAAAGATAATTCACATGTTGGCTTTGCTTACACAATGCTATGCATGTGATGTCACCACCCCTCCTTTCAACTTCATCCTATCGGGGAATGCCTTGTTTAACCACTTGTCATCTGCCCACCGTCAAATGACGGCGGGCAGACGACTCCATTATCCTGACATCACGTCATATGACGTGATGTCCCTTTAAAGCTCTGCGGGGATCCCGTGCGAGTGCCCGGCGGCAACGATCGCCGCCGGGCACACGCGATTGCTCAGTAACTGAGCGGGGACGTGGAGCTCTGTGTGTAAACACAGAGCTGCACGTCCCTGTCAGGGAGAGAGGAGATCGATTGTGTCCCTTGTACATAGGGACACAATCGGTCACCTCCCCCAGTCACCCCCCCTCCCCCCACAGTTAGAACACTCATAGGACACACATTTAACCCCTTCCCCGCCCCCTAGTGGTTAACCCCTTCACTGCCAGTCACATTTATACAGTAATCAATGCATATTTATAGCATTGTTCACTGTACAAATGTAAATGGTCCCAAAAATGTCAGAAAAGTGTCCGAAATGTCCGCCATAACGTCGCAGTCCCAATAAAAAAATCACAGATCGCCGCCATTAATAGTAAAAAAATGCCATAAACTATCCCCTATTTTGTAAACGCTATAAATTTTGCGCAAACCAATCGATAAACGCTTATTGCATTTTTTTTTTGACCAAAAATATGTAGAAGAATACGTATCGGCCTAAACTGAGGGAAAAATATTTTTTTTATATATTTTTTGGGTTATTTATTATGGCAAAAAGGAAAAAATATTGAATTTTTTTCAGAATTGTCGCTCTATTTTTGTTTATAGCGCAAAAAATAAAAACCGCAGAGGTGATCAAATACCACCAAAAGAAAGCTCTATTTGTGGGAAAAAAAGGACGCCAATTTTGTTTAAGAGCCACGTCGCACGACCGCGCAATTGTCAGTTAAAGCGACGCAGTGCCGGAAGCTTATATTTTGTCTGGGCAGGAAGGGGGTGTAGGTGCACAGTAGGCAAGTGGTTAAGATAAAGCAAGATGTCCTGTAAATGGTGTCAATACTGAACATGTGACCACTATGTGTGGTAAGTGTGCAGAGGGGAATCACTTGGCACAGGCCCTGGAAGAATGCAAATATCACTGTAGTAGCACCAACTACTATAGTTATTGTCAGCTTCTTTGGTGGTATTTCAATTATGAAATATGCACACTGTTAGAAACTTTGTATATAGCCCTACATAACAGACAGACAGTGCACAGTCGACATGGGCTTTGCTGCTTAACTGCAGACAGGAAAAATTAACTTTACTCAGGGAAAAGACATAAAACATACCACAGATGCAGCTACAAACTTATAAATACTGTCATCTATTGGTTAAAGGGCTGTTCCAGCCAATATTTGTGTTTATTAAAAGTCAGCAGCTACAAAAAGTGTAGCTGCTGGCTTTTAATAAACAGACACTTACCTGCTCCGCTCCTCTCCCCCCCTCTTCGGCCGGCGTCCTCATCGCAACGGTGGGCACCCGGCCGTGAAGCCGAAGGCGGCACTGGGCATTTGCGAGCGGCGCGGCCCGCCGCTGATTGGACAGGCGATCGCATAGGACCGGTCATGTGTCCCATGCGATCGCCTACAGGGAGGGGCTGCTGTAGGCGATTAAGCTTAATGGCCTAACCAGCCCCTCGGCGGAGGGAGGAAGTGGGACAGGAAGTCCCACTCCTCCTGAAGCCCCCACTCCCCCCCCAAAAAAATTACATGCCAAATGTGGCATGTAAGGGGGTGAGGAGTGGGTTAAGCGGAAGTTCAAATTTTGGGTGGAACTCCGCTTTAACAAATATATCTTTAATAAATACTAATGTACAGTAGTTGTTACACAAAAAGGAAGGATGTACTGGAAATGGAGAAAGCACAAAGAAGGGAAACAAATCGAATAAAGGGTCTGGAGGATATTAGTTATGAGGAAAGGTAGCGATCACTGAACTTATTCTCACTGGAAAAGAGACTCTTGAGAGGGGATATGATTTCAATTCACAAATACCATACTGGTGACCCCACAATAGGGGTAAAACCTTTTCACGGAAGGAAGTTTAACAAGACACGTGGACACTCATTAAAATTAGAATAAAATACGTTTAACCTCAAACTAGGTATTAGAGGTCTCTTTAGCGTAAGAGTGGCAAGAATGTAGAATTCCCTTCCACAGGCGGTGGTATTAGAGGGGAGCATCGATAGTTTAAAAAAACTATTAGATAAGCACCTGAACGACCACAACATACAGGGATATACAATGTAATACTAACATAAAATCACACACATAGGTTGGACTTGATGGACTTGTGTCTTTTTTCAACCTCACCTACTATGTATGTATGTAAAATACAATTCTGTATTCCAATACATACATAGGTCCAAGCTTGAGCAATGTAAATGTGCAATAAAGTTTGTGTCTGGAGTTCAACTTAAAGGGACTGTAAAGGTTCATATTTTTTCACATTAACGCATCCTATGCTTTAAGGTGAATAAAAACCTGGCAATGATGGCCCCCCCCATTTTACTTACCTGAGCCCGTTCACCTGCAGTGCTCGTCCCCGACGTCCTCTTCTTCACTCAGTTTGGCCGTTGATTGGCTAGCGCTGCTGTCAATCACATCCAATGACACGGCGCGCCAGGGGGCATGGCCCAGTGATACAGTTGCTGACTGTATCACGGGAGCACGCCCACAAGAACTAACATCCTTCATGGGAGCTCCCTCCCATTGGGGTTAGTTCTTGCGGGGAGGAGCCGAGACAGCTGCCAAGGGACCCCAGAAGACCAGGATCGGGGCCACTGTGTGCAAAACCACCTGCACAATGGAGGCAAGTATAATATGTTTGTTGTTTTTTGTTTTTTTTTATAGGAACATTTATTGTCCCTTTAAGCAGATGGTGATACAATATAAATGTCCTTTTTTGGGCACTTTGTTATGGGATAACAAAGCTCTGCCTATCTTCCACAATCTCCTAAAGAAAAAAAACAAGCTTATGTGCTGATGCACAATGACCAAGAATACAACACTGTTTAAACAAGCAAAAGGCCCATAAAAAAGTGTAGCAAGCAACAATTAGGAAATATGCCTGTGAAAAAATACATACAGTTGGTTGGCAGTAAAGTGCATGGACTTAGGGGCAGCCGTTTAAAAAAAAAAATGCAGCCAGCAAAATAGGAAATATGCCTTTTCAAAAGCATACCTTTAGCTTGTTATGAGTGTAGACTGTACATGTGAAGAGGTTGGAAGGGGGCTGGAGGACAAACATCAGCAGCATTAACATGTAAAAAACCTTCCATTCTCCCCCCTTAATTTCTCAATATACACACCATTTTGCTACCTAAAGGACATTCAGTCAAGGGTTTGCATCCTCTTTAACAGACCAGTGCCTACAAGTCCTGCACTAATCTGTCTCTATGCACATTATCTATAGCACACTCTATGCTTTCCTTATCACAGTTAAGCACATTGTCAATATGGCTATTGGAAACACTACCTTTTTTATAACAAGGTGCCTGTGCAGCGCTATGTCACTTTCCTTTACCCACATTTGATGTATTTCCTGAGTTTTGGAGTTTTACAGTTGTAAAATAAATTAAAAGCACATATGCATGTAAATGCCGATTCTGAGCATGCATGTTTTTTTCTCCGTCGGAGTTCCATACAGACGAACAGAATATCTGATAGAATTATTTTTCTCTTATGCCTCGTACACATGATTGGAATTTCCGATGGAAAAAGTCAGACAGGATTTTTACATCGGATATTCTGACCGTGTGTGTGCCCCATCTGACTTTTTTCTGTCAGAATTTAGAAAGAGAACATGTTCTCTTTTTTTCCGATGGAAATTCTGTTTGTCTGTATGGAACTCCGATGGAGAAAAATACACGCATGCTCAGAATCAAGTCGACGCATGCTCCAAAGCATTGAACTTAATTTTTCTCAGCTTGTCGTAGTGCCATACATCAACGCGTTTTGGACAGCTGGAATTTGGCATGACAGTGTGTATGCGAGACAGCTTGAACGAAATTCCGTTGGAGTTTATCCCATCATAAAAAAACGATCGTGTGTACAGGGCATTTTTAAGTCCGTCGGAATTTCCGATGGAAAAACTCAGACGGACACACACACGGTCGGAATATCCTATGAAAAAATTCCATCTGACTTTTCCATCAGAAATTCCGATCGTGTGTACAAGGCATTAAGGATATTATAAAATCACACCATAACGTGCTTTGCAATTTCATAGATATCCAAACCAGATTGTCAAAATCTTATATATGCTTTTTGGGCAATCCATAAATATAATCCACATTGGAGAGGGAGTAATAAAGTGAGAGAGTTAAGCAAATCCGAAGCACGGTGGATTCACGAAATTAGGTCGTTATGGCCTTAATATTGATTTTGACTTAAATTGCTTTATTTCTGATTATTACGTTTTATTGGTTTCTTACTCATGGTTATTCATATTTGCATATATAATTGTATTTTAATGTATCCCAGATGATTATACATATTTAATCTAATATTATGGTTAGGCGAGATATGGATTTTTAATTCTATTTTATCTAATTTAATTTATATATGTACTTGGTTTTAATGTTTTATATGTAATATTCAGATGTCGCCACTAGAGGCGTTTTGAGTTTACCTGAAGGTTTTAGTCTATTGAGAAAGGGATCTCTATATAATTGTATTCAATGTATTATATTAAAAGAGTGTATACTTGTTTCTTTGGAATACACATTGAGGGCCAGATTCACAGAGCCATTACGCCTGTCTAACTGGTGGTAGACTGGAGTAATTTCAAATTACGCGCGTTTTCTAGCTAGTCGGAAACCTCAAACCATGAATAGACGGCTGCGGGCTTCAATTCGACTGGATTACGTGTTCGTACGCCTTCGGATCTATCCTGCAATAAAATTGCGGCCACTGGGTGGACTTCCCGTCGTTTTCCGCTTCGGGGTATGCTAATGAGCTTTTGCCGGCGATCCCCGAAATTACGATCTTCATTCGCAATCTCTTACGGCACCTTTAGTCATCTTTTTTTTGCGTAACACTGTACCAGCTTTTTGCTGGTCTAATATTAGACAGCCCATGTTAAGTATGGCCGTCGTTCCCGCGTCAAATTTCTACGTTTTCCGACGTCTTTTATTATTTTTTACGTAAGTCGTCCGGGAATAGGAATGTTCGTAAACGACGCTACTCAAACAACGAATGACGTAACAACGTGATTTCGCGCAATGCACGGCGGGAAATTTCTGAATGGAGCATGCGCAGTTCGATCGCCGCGGGGACGCGCTTAATTTAAATGCTTCACGCCCCCCAATCGCGTATTTCTATTACGCGGCGAGAAATAGACTACACCGCCGTAGCGTACGGGCAAAAATCTACCAGGATTCGGTGTAGAGCCTGGTGAAATACGGCAGTGTAGAGTATTTCGATTACGCAGCGCAATATTAAGTGTATCTGAATCTGGCCCCGAGTTTCTTACTGATGTTTTGCCAGCAATGATGTAGTTAATCAGTGCCTTCCGTTGGCTCACTTCCGCTGTTTGCGGAGTTGTAGATGACTATATATAGCTCAGTTATCTTCAGTCACGTAGTTACCCATGAGTAAGTCACGTGACGAGTGACACAATGCGTGGGGGAGGAGCCTACAGTGACGGGACCGTCGGATTGTCCGAATGAGGATCCCAGCTTATTGAGCGGCAAGCACACAGTGCATTTTTTCCTGAAGGATTTGTGAGTGCATTGATTGCATCTGAAATGTTTTCAACTTCCAGCCTACAATATTATGCCATGTTTTTTTCCTATTTTCTTGTATATTAACTGGGATCTTTAGAGCGGTGGTGAAAGCTGTCTTTGGGAATCTGATTTATGCTTGTGGTGTGAGCAACTTCAAGTTAAGCACTGGCTTCCTTTTTATATGGAACATTCGTGCAGTGCTGGAATCTGGTTTATCAGCTGATTCTTAAGCGGTGTGAATGTGGTATTGTCAAGTATTGTGGATTGCTTACACAATATTGAAACTTTTTTCTCACAATATATTATGTTTTGTCATTATACTGTATTGGAATCACACACATTAGTTTTTTTTAGCGCAATTATCATACTATTAATTTATATATGCTTTAACAGGTTAATTTCACTTGAAAAGTTGCTTTAAACTTTTAAAATTTGCACCTTTCATCAATAGAATATTTGGTAATCCTGCCACAAAGAGCCCTGCTCAAGCACTTTATATTAGGGTTGCCCCGATGCCGATACTAGTATCGGTATCGGGACCGATACCGAGTATTTGCGCTAGTACCGGTATCAGGACCGATACCGAGTATTTGCGCTAGTACTTGTACTCGCGCGAATACTCCCGATACCTAAATAGAATACTTTTTTTTTTTTTTTTTTTTTTGAGTGCGGGGTGGAGTGCGGAGCACTCAGAGGGACCATGGCTGAACTCAGAGGGACCATGGCTGAACTCAGAGGGACCATGGCTGAACTCAGAGGGACCATGGCTGAACTCAGAGGGACATGGCTGCATTTGAAGACACGTGGCTGCATTTAAAAAGTATCGGTATTCGGTATCGGCGAGTACATGAAAAAAAAAGTATCGGTACTTGTACTCGGTCCTAAAAAAGTGGTATCAGGACAACCCTACTTTATATCATAGGGTGACAACTTTCATCCTATGGTGCTCCTGTATTGTCATTCATGGGCCCATGGTGGTAACTACAAACACATTGATGATAATTACCTATGGAGCATGATGCCGGGACCTAATCGTGAAACCTCTATTGACAAGATATGCATTCATGACTGTATGGCTGCATTCACATCTAGGCGTAGGCGGTACAGTGCCTGCCGCCGAGAATGTGTTTATAGCACGACAGCATCGCGCTGATTCTCGGCGACAGGCTGCCGACATCTCGCACTCACTGGAATAGTAAAAGCACATTCCAGCGGGTGCGTCATAGAAGCGACGGGGATCCGACGCGGATTCCCGCCAATTCTACACGTGGGCGGAGTTTGTTATGAATCCTGAGAAGGAAGTCCCCGCCGGATTTTAAATAAAAATCCGGCATGGGTTCCCCCCTCAGGAGCATAACGGGCCCTTAGGTCTGGTATGGGTTGTAAGGAGACACCCCTACGCCGAAAAAACGGCGTGGGGGTCCCCCCACAGTCCATACCAGACCCGTATCCAAAGCACGCCGGCCGGCCGGTCAGGAAGGGAGTGGGGGCGAGCGAGCGCCCCCCCCCCTCCTGAGCCGTACCGGGCAGCATGCCCTCAACATGGGGGGGTCAGGTGCTCTGGGGCAGGGGGCGCACTGCGGCCCCCCACCCCAGAGCACCCTGTCCCCATGTTGATGAGGACAGGGCCCCTTCCCGACAACCCTGGCCGTTGGTTGTCGGGGTATGCGGGCGGGAGGCTTATCGGAATCTGGAAGCCCCCTTTAATAAGGGGGCCCCCAGATACCGGCCCCCCACCCTAAGTGAATGAGTATGGGGTACCCATTCACCTGCAAGAAAAGTGTAAACACAAATAAACCACACAGTGTATTGAAATATTTTATTAGTTGGCCGCCGGGGGGGGGTGTGTATGATCGCTTTTATAAAAGCGCCCCCCTCCGGCGGGCTTCTGCGGGGGGGTGGGTGCCGCTGTTCTTCACCGCCGTCTGGTTCTCTTCCGCTGCCGGGGGGGGGGGCGCTTTGATAAAAGCGCCCACCACCCGGCGGGCTTCCTTCGACATCTTCGGCGGCGGGGGGGTCTTCTCCCACTCTCCGGGGTCTTCTCCGGCTCTCCGGGGGTCTTCTCCGGCTCTCCGGGGGTCTTCTTCTTCTTCAGGACTCGCCGCCGCTATCTTCGTGTTAGCTCAATTACTAGCGGCGGCGTGTCCCATCTTCTGTGACGTCTTCTTCTTCTCTTCTTCTTCTCCAGATGTTGACGCGACGCTTCCTTCCGCTGTTATGGCTGGCGCGCGGCTCGCAGCGAATTATATAGGCCTGTCTTGTGACGTCGCAGTCCCATCATGCTCCGGTAGGTAGCACGTGGTACCTACCGGAGCATGATGGGACTGCGACAGAGCAGTCGTGTGACGATGTACCCAAAAAAAATTGATGTAATTTTTTCCCTACAAATAGAGCCTTCTTTTGGTGGTATTTGAAAACCCAAAAAAAACAATATTTACTTTCTGCTATAAAACACATCCAATACAAAAATTTAAAAAAATCTAGTTCCTTCATCAATTTATGCCAATATGTATTCTGCTACATATGTTTAGTAAAAAAAAAAAATAATAATAATAAGTGTATATTGATTAGTTTGCACAAAAGTTATTGGCCCAGATTCACGTACATCTGCGCATTATTGGACCGGCGTAGCGCACCGCCTTTACGTTAGACTTGCGCAATGTAGCCGCGTAATCACCCTATTCTCGTAGCTTTTGCGCAGGAAATTGCGCAAGCGTAACGTTTTTTCCGAGGCGTAAGGAGGAGTAATACAAATTGGGAAGGACGTGGGCGTGTTACATTGAAATGAGCCGTGACCCCATGCAAATGAAGGGCCGGCCAGCTCGCGCATGCACGCTTGAAGGAGACCATGGTCAGCTCCGCTGTGCGCATGCTCACAACTCGGGAGCGGCGCAATCAGTGAAATTGGAAATGGACTAGGGCAACTTTGTGAACTACGCAGACAGCATAAATAGACAGACACAAATGCACTTCCTTTGCAAAAGTACATCCCTTTGTATCCCTCCCTCTACAGCAAGGTGCTTTTGTTTGTTTGTGACGTGTCTTTGAGATATTTAGGGACTGTTTTGCAGAGTGATTTTTGTCTTTTATGTGTTTTCTTTGTTGTTATTTTGTTTAAATTATATTTTTGCTGGGCATTTTTTTTTTTTGCTTGTCATTTATTTAATTTTTTTGGTTCTGTTTGTGTATGATTTTGGAATGTGGGGGTGATATTCCTGCGGGAAAAGGGGTGTCACCCTCATTTGTGGTGGAGAAGTGATCCCCAGGTCTGTGTGAATGGTGTATGAATGTACAGTGACATAATTGGAGCCGTGGCGTGGCGTTGCAGCTCACAAGTCCTGCATGGTGGACTGGTGCCAATCCAATGTGATGACGATGTGGTGTGTGTGTGCTAGGGACCACAGTGGTGTGCATGCATGCATTCTCATTGTGCCATGATTAATGTGTGTGTTTAACGTGCAAAGAAGCATAATGTGAGCTGGCATGAGATGGGGTCATGAGATGGGGTACCAGTGCATATGCAGAGTCACCTTGAAGGGAAAAGACAGGAGGATGTTAGTCATGCATGTGCCACTTGTGAGGTGTGCATCACGGGAGGGGATAGTCATGCCTGCCACCCATGTCACTCACCAACCAGCCAGCTGTCCCCATACATGTTCTGTTCGAAATCTGTGGGGATGGGGCTCTGATTGTATATGTAGCTGTCATGGGTGTCATGGGTGGTGCCATGTGTTGGGCTGCTGATGTCCTCCTGCAAGGTTGTGGTAATTCCAGGATGGCATGAGGGGTGAATCTGAAGATGCGAGACACCTCAGAATCACTCATGCCAAAGATGTCTATGCGTGTGTGATATATCAAGTGAAGAGTGAGGGGCTTGTATAAGATAAGAATATTGTATTAGATTAGATTAAATTGTACATTTTATATAAGCAAATAAAAAAAAAAAAAACATCTCCCGTGCCCTCCTTAGTGCCATCCTCCGTGCCCTCCTCCTTCTTTGTTCATCTAAAGTCAGTAGTATAGCTATGCGCGACAATGCCCCTGGCATGTTGGCATACAGATTGTTGAGCAACACGTGTGACTGCTGAACTCCTCACTAACAGTGTTGCTTTATCTGACAATTAGACTTTTTTCTTTTTTTAGACCAGCTTTTATCAGCTCTAATTTTAGACAGGACATTTTGCTGTTGCGCACACTGCGTCGCCTGCGCTGCCCCAACGTTGTTTTGTGGATCCCCGTAAGTCCCTCATTAGCATATTTGACTAGCAAATCAATGGTGTGTCTATCGCACTTTTGCGCGGACGGATGCGCCAGTCTAACGAAATTACGTTCTGGGGATGCCGCGCAACGAAACGCACGCGCACATTTAGACTTACGCTCGCTCTGTGAATCTGGGCCATTGTGTCTACGAACTATGGGATATTTTTATGGCACTTTTATTTATTTATTTTTTTACTAGTAATGGCGGCGATTAGCGATTTTTAGCAGGACTGCAACATCGCCATGGACAAAGTGGAAGCCTCACACTTTTTAAACTTTTTTGACATTATTACAATAATCAGTACTAAAAATATGCACTGTTACTCTACGAATGACACTAGTAGAAAAGGGGTTAACATCAAAGGGTTAGTTATGTGCCTAGCTGGTGCTTGCGAACAGTGTGGGGGATGGTCTGACTAAGTAGAGACAGAGATCCGTGTTCCTACTTTGCAGAAACACAAGATCTCTATCTTTTCCCTTGTCAGAACATTAACTATGTAAACAAGACAGATCACCATTCTGCGCCTCTTGGGAACGATCGTGGGTGGCCAACAGACATCGGGTCTGCCAGACCCGCTGATTGGTTCCCTTTTTGCGAACAGTGTAGGTGATGGTCTGACTGGGTGAAGACAGAGATCCATGTTCCTGCTTTGCAGAAACACAAGATCTCTAGCTTCTCCCCTGTCAGAACATGAACTATGTATACAAGGAAGATCACCATTCTGCGCCTCTTGGGAACGATCGTGGGTGGCCAACAGACATTGGGTCTGCCGGACCCGCTGATTGGTTCCCCTTTTGTCTAATCAGTATGCAATCTCCGGCAGTAAGTGCTCTCCCTCAAGTGTCTATTGCACAAAATGACATACAGGTACGTTATTCTGCACAATAAAGCCGACCACAGTAAAAGTATGTTAGGGGGTCGGCAAGTGGTTAAAGGCCAAATCCAGACAGCTGATAAATTATAATACAGAATATACTGATTATTTTGTCAAGCGGAGCACACAGGGGCTCACAGTGGACCAAACACAGTGGTCCTGATTATCAGGAGCGGTCTCAAGTAGTTTCTCCTTTTTGTCCAACTGGTTATTATTGTTTATTGAATATTTTTGTTAAGCGTTAAATCACATAAGTATCAAAATGCTACCCGGCGACGGGACCATGGTGTCACCACCATTCTGACCTCCATCACTTGCAATTCAGGACCAGTGCGTGCCAGTTCTGCATTGTACATGGTGATGCTGGAGTGCCCATCAACATTCTGGGGCAGGAGAAAGAAAGACTGGTGCACCTGCTGTTGCAGGACCATACGGTAAGCTGAGTTTGACTTTTAGGTCATCCCTTAGGCCGCGTACACACGATCTAATTCATCTGCTGGAAACGGTCCGACGGACCGTTTCAGCAGACAAATTCGATCGTGTGTACGGGCGGACAGACAGATTTTCCCAGCAGACAGATTTTAAAGCATGCTTTAAAATCTGTCTGCTGGGAACCCGTCCGTCCGACATGTCTGCTGGTTAGTACGCTAACCAGCAGACATATCTGCCCGCACATGCGTCTAATGGATTCAACGTATGCGCGGAAGTGTTTTACTTCCTGGTGACATGGCGGCGTCAACGTCACCGCCACGTCACCACGCTGTCTGGCGGCGGGGATTTTGGTTTGATCATGTGTACATGATCAAACCAATTTATCCCAGCAGACAAATCCGATCAAATCGGTCTGACAGACCGATTTGTTTGGATTTATTTGGTCGTGTGTACGCGGCCTTCTACAAAATCAGTAATATACTGTGCTTAAGTTGAGGTCACATTTTTATAACTTATTACGTGCCCAGTGTTTCATTTTAGGACCACTAACTTTAGCAGATTCTTATATTTTTGGGGGATACTCTCCTGGACTTATTGGAACTCTACAGATACGCAGTACATGAAAGCAATCAAACAACCATTCTTTTTCTTTTTTGCTTCCTTTGATGGACAGCGTACAATTTTTTTTTTTTTTTTTTTGCGTGTTAAGTTTATTATGCTCTGTTTTTGTAGCAAAAGTGGAATTTAAAGCGGAGTTCCACCCAAAAATGGAACTTCCGCTTAATCCCCTCCCCTCCCCCTTACATGCCACATTTGGGGGGGGGGGGGGAGTGGGGGCTTCAGTAGGAGTGGGACTTCCTGTCCCACGTCCTGCTTCCGCCGAGGGACTGGTAAGGCGATTAGGCCTAATCGCCTTACTGCAGCCCCTCCCTTTGGCGATCGTCTAGGACACTGACAGGTCCTAGACGATCGCCTGTCCAATCAGCGGCAGGCTGCGCCGATCGTGCATGCACAGTGGGTGCCCGGCCGTGAAGCCGAAGGAGCCCCGGTCGGCACGTCTCTGGAACATGGAGAAGGTAAGTAAGTGTCTGTTTATTAAAACCAGCAGCTACACTTTTTGTAGCTGCTGACTTTTAATAAACATTACATTTGGGTGGAACACCCCTTTAACTATGTAAGTCCCATATATTTTTCCAAAAAAGAAAAATCACATGTTTATAAAGCGGCATTTAGTATAATTTTATATACTATATTTATTGGGGTATAACACTCACCTTTTACCCTGAAAATAGAGGGTAAACTGTGCCTGGGTGTTATACGCAGGGGGCTGTGGAAAGGTTTTCCCAGAAACTTCCCTCTTAAAGTTAGGGTGCGTGTTATACGCCAATAAATACGGCATATATACATTTTTTTTATTTCCAATACTTTTTCCAAAACACAAAAAATATGGTTGCTGGAATCCATTGTATATTTAAAGTATTCCCCTTTTAAATGATATCTCTAGAAAACCAAACAGGTTTTCTAAGAAGAGATGGGGCTTTTGTTTTCTGCAATGTACAGGACCAACCAAGTCCTTATCAGACTAAATTCACTTGCCTGCATTAGCCTTCTTTCCTTAAAGATTACATGAGGGGACTCTTTACTTTCCTGTGCCAAACTATAGCGGGCTGGAAGACTACTGTGGGAAATCGTTCATTGTGCGAGAAGGGCTTTCTAACATCTCCTCCTGGCACATCAACAGTGTATTTCTTTTGCTGATTAAAAATTAAAGGTCCAATCATGTTTAAACAGTGTTTTCAAAAAATAAATTGCCTCAGTGATTAGCAGATACACTAAGGGTTCATTCACATGCAGGTAGAGTATAGTATTTACATTTAAAGAGGAGGTTTGTTAAAAGGAGTTTTAAATGAGTGTTTTAGCTGTGAATTGACTGTGAATAGATGTTCATTTATCGCCCTCTTGTGGCGATTTCCCAATAACTAAATGCAAGTAATAGTGTAGCTTTACTGCATGGAATGCTTTGGACTTTTTTCTTGAAAAAGGGAACATTAAAACTTTTTAGAAAGGTTAATGCTCTATGTCATATGTGCTGAGACAAAGAAAATTGAAGTGTAGCCATAAGTGACCAAGACACATATAAGGATGATATAAGGCCTACTTACTCTTCATGCTCCATCTTCAGCCTGCACACTCTTCATTCTTTATTTTCAAGACATTCACCAAAACCATTTGGCTTCCTATGATAATTTTACCTTAGGATGAAAGAGACATATACATTAGCAACATACACATTTTTCTTCAACTATTTTATATGTGGCATTGCTGTAATGAAAGCAGATAAACTATAAAATGTATCCGTGATTTATTTTTCTAGTATGCTGGGCTTCATAGGAGCTGCGTTGGTGGCTAATGTTTAAGTTGTGCCTTGGAATTAAAGTATACAGTTGGAAGAAAAAGTATGTGAACCCTTTTGGAATGATATAGAATTCTGCACAAATTGGTCATAAAATGTGATCTGATCTTCATCTAAGTCACAAAAATAGACAATCACAGTCTGCTTAAACTAATAACACACAAATAATTATGTTACCATGTTTTTATTGAACACACCATGTAAACATTCACAGTGCAGGTGGAAAAAATATGCAAGCCCTTGGATTTAATAACTGGTTGAACCTCCTTTGGCAGCAATAACTTCGACCAAATGTTTCCTGTAGTTGCAGATCAGACGTGCACAACGGTCAGGAGTCATTCTTGACCATTCCTTTTTACGGTTTCAGTTCAGCAATATTCTTGGGATGTCTGGTGTGAATCGCTTTCTTGAGGTCATGCCACAGCATCTCAATCGGGTTGAGGTCAGGACTCTGACTGGGCCACTCCAGAAGGCGTATTTTCTTCTGTTTAAGCCATTCTGTTGTTGATTTACTTTTATGCTTTGGGTCGCTGTCCTGTTGCAACACCTATCTCCTGCAAAATGTATTGATAAAGTTGGGAATTCATTTTTCCATTGATGATACCAATCCGTCCAGGCCCTGATGCAGCAAAGCAGCCCCAAACCATGATGCCCCCACCACCATACCTCACAGTTGGGATGAGGTTTTGATGTTGGTGTGCTGTGCCTCTTTTTCTCCACACATAGTGTTGTGTGTTTCTTCCAAACAACTCAACTTTGGTTGCATCTGTTCACAGAATATTTTGCCAGTACTGCTGTGGAACATCCAGATGCTCTTGTGCAAACTGTAAACGTGCAGCAATGTTTTTTTGACAGCAGTGGCTTCCTCTGTGGTATCCTCCCATGAAATCCATTCTCGTTTAGTGGTTTTATGTATCATACATTCGCTAACAGGGATGTTAGCATATGCCAGAGACTTTTGTAAGTCTTTAGCTGACACACTAGGATTCTTCTTCACCTAATTGAGCCAGTCTGCACTGTGCTCTTACAGTCATCTTTACAGGACAGCCACTTCTAGGGAGAGTAGCAAGAGTGCTGAACTTTTTCCCTTTATAGACAATTTGTCTTAATGTGGACTGATGTACAGCACGGCTTTTGGAGATACTTTTATAACCCTTTCCAGCTTTATGCCAGTCTACAATTCTTAATAGAAGGTCTTCTAAGAGCTCTTTTTTTACGAGGCATCATTCACACCAGGCAATGCTTCTTGTGAAAAGCAAACCCAGAACTGGTGTGTGTGTGTTTTTTATAGGACATGGCAGCTGTAACCAACACCTCCAATTCCATCTCGTTAATTGGACTCCAGTTGGCTGAGACCTCACTCCAATTAGCTCTTGGAGATGTCATTAGTCTAGGGTTTCACATACTTTTTCCACCTGCTCTGTGAATGTTTACATGGTATGTTCAATAAAAACATGGTAACATTTAATTATTTGTGTGTTATTAGTTGAAGCAGACTGCGATTGTCTATTGTTGTGACTTAGATGAAGATCAGATCGCATTTTATGACCAAGTTGTGTAGAAATCCATATCATTCCAAAAGGGTTCACATACTTTTTATGGCAACTGGAAGCCCCCTTTATGAAGGGGGCCCCCAGATCTCAGTCCCCCTTAGGTAAATGGGTACCTCTACCCACTCACCAAAAAAAGTGGAAAAAAGTAAAAAAACGACAGTTTTTGACAATTCCTTTATAAAAAAAGCCAAGAGACAGCAGTCGGCAGGACACCTCCCATTGAGGCAGAGCTTTTTTTCTTTCTATTTTTCTGATCCGTCGGGCGCTGTGATTGAAGATGGATGGACATTTATAAAGGCAATGTCAAAAACTGTCTCTTATAGTTTTGACTTTTTTTTTTATACTTTTTTTGGTGAATGGGTGTTTTTTTTTTTTAGCTATATTGCCGGGACACGAAAATATATAACTATCACAAGCAAATTTAAATGCCATTTTTTCTTTGGAAATGTCATTTTGCTGCAGTACTGTAATAAACAATAAAGATGCGCTACTTGGTTGCCTCTATGGCCTTATATTTGGCTCTGAAATCTTTGACCTGCCATTTATGCCTTGTTAACAGTACACTAATGGAGTGTTTATGTCAATTTAGTATGGTGACCCCTTTTTTATTTTTTTATCTTTTGTGTGACCGCTACTAAATGTTGACACTGTATGTATTTTGTACCGGTTGACAGCCGTACTGTCTTTTCTATTTGAAAATAAAGGAATAATAAAAAATAAAAGATGCACTACTTTACCAGCAGACTAAGAGGACCTCCATGCACAATATTTCATATTTAAAGGAAGATTTCACTTTTATTGTTTAAGTATTATTAAAATCACTGCTCCTAAAAAACACTTTAATTTTTTTTAAACTTTTTTTTGGGGACCTGGGCCAGAACCCAGGTCCCCAAACACTTTTTATGACAATAACTTGCATATAAGCCTTTAAAAATTAGCACTTTTGATTTTTCATGTTAGTGTCCCATAGACTTTAACAGTGTTCACATGTTCGCACATGGAACCCGGGACTGTTTGGCTAATCCCTGGTACTGTAGGAGACCAGATATAGTGAATGCAGGGTCCTGGGTTTAGTAACACTTTAAGGTATAACTAAAGGCAAAACTTTAGAGTATAGATCTCTCAGGTTTTTATTGTTGTTTGCACCCCAATTAGGGCGATTTGCCCTTTCTATTCCCCATGTTCACTATGATCACCAAAAGTGAAAGTGAATAAAAACATTAGATGGGTCATTTTTAGAGGTTCATCAAAATGGAAATTTCAGAACCAAAATAAAAAAAAAATCTCAGACCGAAAATTACTTTTCTTTTTTTTTAAATAGTTGTATGCTAAAACAGTACAGTCGGATTGCAAAAATGTATGGAGCCTCCTATCAAAGTATTTTTTTTATTTTTGTATCATTTTTTTTTTTTATTCTTTACTTTTTAATTTAATTATTATTTCTTATTTTTTTTACACTTAACTTTATTGCCATCACACAGGAGAAAAAAAATCCCTGTGTGATAGCAATTGGAGGTGACAGGTTCTCTTTATTAACCCTGTCACCTCCAAAAACAGGAGTGCATTGGCGGCAGGGACAGGAGCCAGACTAGGCAGCCGGGGGAAGGGGGAGGCAGAGTGCCGAAGATAGAGCCAGCCGAGGGAGGTATGGGGGGGGGGGGGGGGGGGGGGGGAAGGACGGATGGCTGCACAGTGCACACATGTTCTGCTTGAAAATAAAGCAACTCACAGCCCATATGCTGAAACACAGTCCCGCCTCCTCCTGTGATAAACAGAACACATCTCAGCATTAGACCAGCATTCTGTCAATCACAGCGTGGTTAGGAGCAGGCGGGGCTGTGTGCGAGCAGAGCGGAGACAATTTCAGTGTGTGTTTTACCGCTCTGCAATCCTGCGGCACACTGCAGGATCACTAGTGTGCCGATCCGACGTTATTGATCCGTGCGGATCAAGGATTAATGACGATCCGTTGCACCACTAGTCGTTATCGGCAATTTTTTTGTTGTTTCGGCATTTCCCCAAAACAGCTATTTTGGCCGATATGTAGTGGTCTCCGATATATCGGTGCATCCCTAGTAATTTTCCAACAGCAACATTAGCACTGGTGATGCAGGTGACAACCATGAATAAAGGGAAAGGAAGGGAAGGTGATCATGTGCCCCTAACATCAGATAATTGTTCCATGCGTGATTACATCTGAACACTGGCATACAGCTGCAGCCGCTATCAGCCTGTCACTGCTTGTTTTGTCAGCATCTACTTGTACATCCAGCCGCAGAAATCTGCTGGATTCTTGCCGCACCTTGCACATATGTTTGCTTTGTGAATGAAGCCTGAGTTCAAGTCATTACCATACATGAAACGTTTTTGGTTCTGTTAGATACATTATGAACAATATTGTCAACAGTACTTTTGGAACATGCACCAAACAATTGAACTTTGTTTTCTTCACCATGCTCATCTTTCTTTTGCAGCTTTGACTGAACTCACAATATGTTTAAATCATACACTAACTCAGTGGTCTCCAAACTGCAACCCAGAGGCCAGATGTGGGCTTTTGCTTGCCTTTATCTGGCCCTTGGTGCACTATTCCTTCCACTGACACCAACAACGTGGGATAAGTCACTAATACCAATAGGACTTTATTCCTTTCACTTACACTGACACCATTGATGGGGCACTGTTCCTCCTACTGACACCAATTATGGTGTACTATTCCATCTACTGACACCATTGATGGGGCACTGTTCCTCCCACTAAAACAAATGATGAGCCACTATTCCTCCCACTGACTCCAATGATGGGGCACTCTTCCTCCCACTGACACCAATGATGGGGTACTATTCCTCCGTTTGACATCAATAATGGGGCACCATTCCTCCCACTGACTCCAATGATGGAGCACTATTCCTCCCACTGACACCAATAATGGGACACGATTTCTCTCACTGGGGCATTGTTTACTTCCATTGACGCTGGGGCACTTTCTCACTGGCCACAGTCTAGACCCCTTAAAAACAGAGACGCGTGCCTGGGATATGGAGGAGTGAAGACGTGTGTCTCCTCAGCTCAGTCCGCACATTTCACAGCTACGAGGGTGAAAACTTACCTCTATTTGCAGCGGGTCATGTCCCTGACATCCTCTCAGCCATCGCCGACCGACAGATCCCGGCAGGCTCAACTTGATTCCTTCTTCCCCGGACAGACAGGGAGAGGGCGCGAGGCATCCAAGATGGCGCCGACGGGGAAGGCGCAGAAAACACCTAAGGCCGCGTTGAGCTCTGCCACACGATCGCAGCAGAGGGCATGCTCGCCCATCCCGTCTCCGCAGTTGGTGAGTAGATCAGCTCCCAAAGCCTCCCCGGGCTCTATTGCCTCACTGGATGACGACCGTGCCGACATAGATCCCCTGGCTGACATTGACATTAGGCGCCATATTCTGTCCTGCCTACTAAGGCAGACCTAGAACGCTTCGCTGATCGGGTGGAGAAGGCCCTTAAGGAGGACATTGCCCAGCTCCAGGCTGACACTACGCATCTGGGGGGTAGACTGGAGACCCTGGAGCAGAGGTTTGAAGAGGCACACCCTATTATTTTTAACCTGCAGGTTGTCTGTGCTGCTCGGGGCCACCAGATTGAGGCCCTGCTTTGCCAATTAGATGACGCCGAAAACCGCAGCCGCAGGGCCAACATCAGGGTCCGGGGTCTTCCCGAAGCCACTGGCCCTAGAGATATTGTTCCCACCCTGGAGGGCATATTTAAAGAGATACTGGGTCTTCCAAACACTGCTGTCATTGAAATTGACCGCTCTCACCGGGCCTTGAAGCCTCCCTCTCAAGATGCTAACAACCCGCGGATGTAATCTGCAAGCTGCACAAATATACGCTCAAAGATCGCATCATGCAGAAAATGAGGGGCAAACCCCACTTTGACTTTGATGGTGCTCATTTGGCATTTTATTAAGATATATCCAGACACACTCTCATGCAACGGAGAGCACTTCGCCCCCTCCTAGAGGCTAACCAGGGTGCAGGTCTGTCCTACAGATGGAAGTTTCCCTTCTGCCTCCAGGTCACCAAAGACGGGAAGCCAGAGCCGCTACGCACCAAAGATGACCTGCCTCGCTTCCTGACCTCCTTAGACTTGGAGCCCGTGGACTTCTCTGACTGGAGGGGCCCCCCAGACTTAGGATCCACTAGACTGCCCACGCCACAAACGTGGCAATCTGCCAAGCGTCAGACCTGCAGGCGTAACCGTGGCCGGGATACCCCTGGCCAACAAGCGGGTCCTTCTTCCTCGAGAGACTGAGAATCCTCCTCCCTGCTGTTGAGAAGTATTGTTGTCCTGCTCTGGCTTCTCTGACTGCTACGCCTAGAGCTCGCCTCAGCACAACATTTTTCCCTATGCTCATCCTTGCCTTGTTAAGTTGACAATCTGTTGGCTTCTTTTTCCCTTTTTTTTTTGGCAGGAATGAGACAGAGAGAACTGACCGGGCATGTGCTAACGGCTCGGCTTTGCTATGATTTATTTAATTTAGCTAAATACTGTCAACTAACTTTTCTGCCATGGAATGCCCTGCAGTTTTTCTCCTCTGTATATATATTTTTTTTTCTCCCTCCTGCGGCATTTGACTAGATGCGGAGGACGGAGACGGGGACCGCCTCGCCTTCTTCCTATGTTGGTTCACATTCCCTCCGTAGGTCACCCTTATTAGGGTATTGATCCCCATAGGGATCTCAAGCTATGCTCTGATTCCCCTCCCCTTCTGAAGGGCGGGATCCCAGGCTTGGCTCCTAGTTTTTTTTTGGCCTTAGCAGCTTCGGCTGCTATGCTTTTACAGTTTTTTTCTTTTTTCTTTTTTGGTTTCTTTGCTTCTCATTTTTTCCTTTCACCTGATTCCCATCTCTTCTGCATCTCCCTACCTCTTTCCCTGTGTTCTTGTCTTCCAGGTCTCTGCTGCTGTTTTGGACTCTGCACCGAGCGTACCACTGGTCCCTCTGCTCCGGCTATCTCCCCTATTCTCTCATGGCAGCACTGCAGATGAGCACATATAATGTCAGGGGTCTCTGCTCTCCTCACAAGCACAAGCTGTGGAGGGAGCTGAAACGATTGAAGGCTCAGGTGGTCTTCCTCCAGGAGACGCATTTCACATCAAAGTCCCTTCCTAAGCTCCCATCGCACCTTTTCAACCAGTGGTTCGTCAGTACTTCCCCGGTGTCTAAATCTAGGGGGACAGCCATTGCTTTCCACAAATCATGCCCCTTCCGATCATAGACTAGACCCCCACGGTAGGTACGTTTTTGTAAAGGGAGGTTGCGGGGCAGGCTTATACGTTTGCGTCGGTTTATGCTCCCAATGCTGGTCAGCTTACATTTATTGATGAAGTTCTAGACCACTTATCCAACTTTAGAGAGGGCCTCCTGATCTTGGGGGGTGATTTTAACATAAGCCCTGATCCGTCCTTAGACACGTCCCACGCGAAGCCCCCTCACTCTTACGCCTTTCTCTGGCACTTTCGCAAGACCGTTCAATCCCACCTCCTAGTCGACAGTTGGAGGACTCTCCATCCCTCGGGGCGTGACTATACTTACTACTCTAAAGTCCACGACGTGTACACAGGTATTGACCACATCTACGTAGACCACAATGCCTTAGAACTTTTCCAAAATGCATTCATTGGGAATACCTCCATCTCTGACCACGCCCCGGTGACGATATCCCTTACCTTACCTCAGGGCCCACGGAGGGCCTGGACATGGCGTCTTAACGATAACCTACTAGACGACTTGACTGTGGTGACAGAGGTTGCTGATACGCTGACTCACTACTTTGATGAGAATCCTGTGGGTGAGCTGACTGAGGGGGTGGTCTGGGAGGCCCACAAGGCCGTGGCCAGGGGAGCTTTGATTTCCCAGGGGGCCAGACTTAAGAGGGAGCGCAGGGCGGACTTTTTGAGAGTACACGCTGCACTTCAACGGGCTTAGCTCTGCTATAAGGCTTCTGGGGGTCCTGAGGCGTTGAAAAATTTGTTAGCGATACGAGAGCTATTTTTGCGTCTGCTTGATCGCCAAACTTGTAGACAGTTTCGCTTTTTGGCTCATAAATACTATGAGCACAGTAACAAGTGCGGGCGGATGCTGGCTCGCGCTCTGCATAAGAGACGGGCCCATTCCTTTGTACACAAGTTGTGTTCTCCTTCTTCTAGGGCCCAGGTTGTGCACTCTTCCAAGATCGCGGCGGGGTTCCGAGATTATTATGCTGCGCTTTATAATCTAGATTCGGGTCTCTCTTAGGACTCCCGGGAAGCCAGGCGTGGTGCGGTTCGTGATTACTTGGCGGCAGCCAACCTCCCGACACTCACAGAGGATTAGTCCTCGGATCTAGAGCGTCCATTCACAGTTGCTGAGCTTGGGGTTACGGTGGGGTCCTTGCCAAACGGGAAAAGCCTAGGCCCTGATGGGTTCACTAAAATATATTATAAGACCTTTTTCTCCCATCTAGCAGTCCCCATGTGCAATTATTTTAATTCTCTGGCTAGGGGTGGAAGCATCCCCCCCCGAGGCCCTCCTGGCCTATATTACTGTGCTTCCGAAGGATGGCAAGGACCCCACTGTCCTACAGAGCTACCGCCCAATCTCTCTTCTTAATTTGGATGTGAAAATCTTGGCAAAATTACTGCTAATAGGCTTAAAAGCATCATTCCTGGCATCATCCACCTAGACTAGACAGGCTTTATCGCGGGGAGGGAGGCTAGGGACAACTCCCTTAGGGCAGTACACCTCATACATTGGGCCCGTAATCGCCCTGGTCAACGCCCCTATATCATTTTATCGACCGATGCCGAGAAGGCTTTCGACCGGGTGGACTGGTCTTATCTGGCCGAAGTCCTCCGGTCGCTGCGGTTGGGCCCTCAGATGTTGGCCTCTATTTTGGCCCTATACTCCTCGCCCTGCGCCCAGGTCAAGGTGAATGGGACCCTGTCGGCCCAATTTCCCATACGTAACGGAACACGGCAGGGGTGCCCCCTCTCACCCTTCCTGTTCGCGCTGACGCTGGAGCCGTTTCTCCGCACTGTACGAGCTAACCCTGATATTAGGGGCCTTTTGGTAGGCAACACTGAACACAAACTATCGGCTTATGCCGATGACGTTTTGTTTCATCTAACGGAACCCCTGCTCTCTTTACCCATCCTGCTGCAGGAGCTAAAGCTCTTTGGCTCCTTCTCTAATTTCAAGATAAAATTTTCAAAATCTGAAATTCTACATATATGCCTGCCACCTCACACGCGCTTATCCCTCCGAGAGGCCTTTCCCTTTGCCTGGGCCATATCATCCATACTTAGGAGTGAGACTCACAGACCGCTTTGACACTTTGTACTCCTCTAATTATCCCCCGCTGTTGGAGGCAGCCCGGAAGGACCTCTCGCAATGGACGCGCTCGGCCTTCACGTGGTTGGGTCGGGTGAACATTGTAAAAATGAACATCCTACCTCGCATACTTTTTTACCTGCAGATGCTGCCGATCCTCCTGCCCAGACATTTTTTTGACCGACTGTCTAGTATTCTGAATGACTATCTGGAATGCCCGCAAGCCCAGAGTAGCTATGCGCCTACTGCGACGGCCGAAGCATGGAGGTGGATTGGGAGTCCCAGACATCAGGCAGTACTATAGAGCCATAGCCCTTCAGAGGATACTCAATTGGCGATTTCATGCTCACTCAAAGCTGTGGGTCTTGTTGGAAAAGTGCTTGGCGGGTAGGAATTTGTCCTACGCACCCTGGCTGCCCCAGGAACACAGGGGGCTGTCTGAAACGACTTCCCCTCTGACGGTCCAGGCGCTATCGATCTGGGACCGGACCAACTCATTGTTGAAGCTGGCTCCCCCTGTGCCCCCTCTGGCTACTCTAGGTGGGTTCCCCTGGTTCCCCCCGGGTGAACGTATGGGTTTTTTCGGGCCCTGGGATGACGACGGATACGCCAGTTGTGGTACATTTTTGAGGGAGGGCAGGCTCTTGAGCTATGAAGCTCTGCCTGCAGAGTTACATAATACGTGCCTGAACTTATGGAAGTACAGACAGCTACACCACTTCTTTCAGGTACACGGCCTCTCAATTCGGGACCCCTCCTCCCTTACCCCGTTCGAACGTCTCTTTGTTGCGGATGAACTGACCACCCACCTTGTGTCGGAACTATATCGCCTCCTGGGTGCGGCTACCCCCTTGACAACTCCACCATATGTTCGGCAATGGGAGACAGACTTAGGGTTGACTTTCACTGACCAGCAGTCATTACCTCACCCACTCGTCCTCGGTGGACTCTAGGACTCAGGAGACTAATTTTAAAAAGGTACTAACTAGGTGGTATCGGGTGGCTGCGTAACTAGCACGTATCTATTCCTCAGCGTCCGGACTGTGTTGGAGGGGGTGTGGACACCAGGGGACGCTGGTCCACATTTGGTAGGATTGCCCCCGAGTTAAGCCCTTTTGGGAGGACCTCCAGGGCCAAATAGAGATAGTGACCAGTGTAGACGTTCCTCTCTCCCCGAAACATTTTCTCCTCCATGTCCTTTCGATACTGCTCAGTCACTATAAAAACTGTGTGCTACCACATCTTTTGAATGTAGCACAACGCTTGATACCAAACTATTGGAAGACGCCCAGGATTCCCACTCGGAAAGAATGGATTAAAGGAGTGAATGCGGTTCGGGAGGCTGAGGACTGGGTTGCTATACTTGTAAGGGGACGGAGGAACGTTTTTGTGCTGTTTGGGCACCCTGGTCTGAATATGTTTCAGACCCTGTTTATGTATCTTCGAGCTTAGATGCTGTTCTATTAGAATTAGCAGATCTCGCGCTTAAGGCTCTTAGGCTGGCTGGAGCGCGAAAGGCAACGATTTGAACCGCTGGTGTTTTCTGTGTATTTGGAGTCTTCACACCCTAATTGCGGTACGCTCGGTGCGGACTTGGAAACTGCTCCTCTAAATGTATCTTGGCACACACATGCAGGTGACCTGGCTCTTGTGATCCCTGTTTCTAGTCTTTCTTTTCCTTTATCTTTCTTCCCTTTTCCCTACACTTTTGCTCTCTACTGGGAGCTCCGCTCCTTCTACTGTATCCTTCTTCCCCTTATCTCATACTTCCTTGTGGATTGTTTTTTGAAAATATATGCTGACCTGAGAGAGATGGCTGACTCGTATAACTCCGCAACCAGCGGGACGGCCCCATGCTTTTTAGGGAGCCGGCGTTCCCGTCTGGGCGCAAGACCACACGTTTGGTTGACCTTGGTGCGTGTCGGGGTGTGGGGTGGCTAGACGGAGGCGATTTGCCCCCCTTCCTCCCCCGTCGCGGACCACAGGGGCTTACCCCTCATTGGTCCTCCTGTCTTGAATGGAGTCGGACGTTTCTCCCCCCCCCCCCCCCGAGTCCAGTTTCCCCATCACCTACCTTTTCCCCTTTCCTCCCCCCTCCCTCCCCTTTTAGTATTGTTTCATTTGTATTCTGCAACACCCCGTTTTTGTTTTTGTTTTCTCCCTGTTGTTTTATTGTACTTTTTTTGTTAATTAGTGGTCTCAAGACATGTATGCCGGTGCTTGGCATGGACATTATGTACTGCCTGTATTTACTGCCTATTCTTTGACCCTGCATGGTCCATGGCTCTACGCTTTATGTTTTACTTGACATGTCTTTTCCTTGGTTGTTATGCAATAAAAACTGATTATACTAAAAACACAGAGGGCCAGATTCAGGTAGATGGGAGCATCTTTAAGCTGGAGTAACGTTTCTCATGTACGTTACTCTGGCGAAATTTTAGGAGCAAGTGCTGTTATTCATGAAGCAGTTGCTCCTAAAGTTGCGGCAGCGTATCGAAAATGAGCCGGCGGAATTCAAATTGGGCGGGTACGGGGCGTGTATTATTTAAACTAGGCGCGATCCCGCGGCGAACGTACTGCGCATGCGTCGACTGTCAATGCATCCCAGTGCGCATGCTCACAACTTCCGTCGGCACCACTTCCTTGGAAACGACAGCGCAATGTGTTCCGTTGGGCGTTTAAATGCGCCCGTAGATGCGCCATTCCGGCACTAAAGTATATCCTGTTCCCCCTCCCCGCAGTGAAGTTACTTTTGTTCTGAGATGGCTGCTCCCGTTCCCCGCAAACACAGGAGAAAGCTGAACTTTAAAGGCCAGGAGCTGTCAGCCGTCATCTCGGCTATGGAGACCTATGATGTCTTCCTCCATGGCTGTAAAAGTTGACAGACAAGCAGGGACAGAGGTGTTGTCCTGCAAGTGGGGGTGCTCAGCTAGCTCTTATCGTCGGTAACGCTGCTGTAGCTGCTCTCCTGCTGACCTGTGGCCGTCTGGAGTAAAGATAAAGCAGCTATTTGTAGAAATAACTTTGCGCCGGACGGACGAGATACGCGCGGCGCATGTAGCCAGCTTATGGTGCTAATCCGTTCGCGAATCGGGAAATCTCCCTCATTTGCATATTTGCAGGGGAAATCAATAGGCGCGACTGATGCGCCAAGCGAAATTATGCGCTGACGATACTCTGGCATCGGAAAGTTAAGCCGGTCGGGGAAAGCCCGTTTTCTGTCGCATCTAGTTTGGTGGGTACGGCCACATAGATACGACGGCGCATCTTCACAGTTACGCGGCGCATATCGAAATACTCCAGCGCAAGTCTTGCTGAATCTGGCCCAGAGACGGTAAACTGTCCCTTTGTTTAGAAAGTTTGGAGACCCCTGCACTAACTGATGTGTGTTTCCAGGTGTTTGTTTTTCATTGCTAGATCCTGAACTAAGGACACTAAACCTTGTCTCAGTAATAGACTGGAGAGTGGTTAAGCAGCACTTTGCCAAACTATACAGCCTTTGTAAGAGGGACCTCCCCAGGTTCTGGTAACTACTGCTACTTCAAGCAAGATTAAGGGTAAGCCAACCTGGTCTATGACTCCACTCGGTGACATTAGTACTACAGGTGTTTTCTGTGACTGGGTTATTAGCCAACAACAGTGGCGGCCCATCCATAGGGGGCTCTCGGGCGCCGCCCCCCCCCCCCCCCCAAGCTGTAAAAAAAAAAAAAATTCACTTTAAGAGTGACCAGGCATCGGACATGCGGTGGTCTATGGGAAGCTTCCCAGCCTGCAATCAGCTGATTGCAGGCTGGGAAGCCAATTTGCCGTGTTTAGGGCATGTGCAGGGTGCAAGCTGTGCGCCCGCACACACTCCCACTCTCCACCCTAAACAATAACCCACCTCCCTGCCTCCACCTTAACAATAACCCCCTCCCTGCCTCTCCACTAGGGATGAGCTTCCTATTCGAGTCAAACTCATGTTCGACTCGAACATCGCATATTCGATTGTTCGTCGAAACACAGACCAAAATTCACTGCGGCATCGCTGGCTGATGATTGGCCAAGCATGCACTATGACCCGCATGCTTGGCCAATCACAGCTTGCAAAAAACGGAGAGCCATAATTAGCCAAAGCCAGAGTGGCTTTGGCCAATTACGGCTCAGGGGGTTTAGTACACACCCCAGACTATAAAAGGCCACCTGCAGGTCGGCCTTGTGCAGTGTGTTGCGGCGGTGGTTAGAGAGAACAGGGAGAGACACAGAGAGATTGTCATTTTTTTCAGGTAGATAGAGTAGGCAGGCAGGCTAGTCAGTTAATGTTACAGTGTGTAGAGGATATATATACATCCCAGGTGTTGTACATATATTTATAGGGCCAGATTCAGCAACACTTGCGCTGGAGTATTTCGATATGCGCCGCGTAACTGTGAAGATGCGCCGTCGTTTCTATGTGCCCGTACCCACCAAACTAGATGCGCCCGAAGACGCGGCATTTGCGACCGGCGGAACGTTCCGACGCCAGAGTATCGTCAGCGCATAATTTCGTTTGGCGCATCAGTCGCGCCTATTGATTTCCCCTGCAAATATGCAAATGAGGGAGATTTCCCGATTCGCGAACGGATAAGCACCATACGCTGGCTACATGCGCCGCGCGTATCTCGTCCGTCCGGCGCAAAGTTATTTCTACAAAAGGCTGCTTTATCTTTACTCCAGACGGTCAGAGGTCAGCAGGAGAGCAGCTACAGCAGCGTTACCGACGATAGGAGCTAGCTGAACAACCACACTTGCAAGGACAACACCTCTGTGTGCCAACATGCCAGGAGCAATTGTGGTCCTCGAACTACTGATGGGTCCCCCGGAACGAAGGAGGCGGGCACGTGAGAGGATATACCGCACTCGTATGAGCCTCTTTGGCATGGGTGATGAGGAGGTGTATCGCCTCTTCAGATTCAGCCCTGATGCAATACTTGAACTAACCACAACCCTGCAGGATGACATCACCAGCAAGACACACCGCTCACAAGCAGTGCAGCCACTGGTGAAGGTCCTGGCAACACTTCATTTCCTTGCAACTGGATCATTCCAGCGTACAAGTGGAGTGGTGGCTGGGATGTCACAATCCTCCATGAGCAGATGTGTGCACCAGGTTGTCCCTGCAATCCTCAGACGCATGTCCAACCAGTTCATCAGACCAACCACTGAGGAGCTGCGGCTGAAGGCAATGACAGATTTCTACAACATTGCCAGATTCCCACGCACTGTGGGGGCCATTGATTGCACACATGTGGCCCTACAGCCCCCCAGTGCCACAGAGCACATATACCGCAATCGGAAGCATTGGCATTCCATCAACGTACAGGTGATAGCCGATGCCCAACGCCTTATATGGCACGTCCGTGCCAAACACCCCGGGTCCAGCCATGACAGCTTCATATACAATCAGAGCCCCATCCCAGCAGAATTTAACCAGAACATGTATGGGGACAGCTGGCTGGTTGGTGAGTGACATGGGAGTCGGGCATGACTATCCCCTCCCGTGATGCACAACAGAAGTGGCACATGCATGACTAACATTCTCCTGTCTTTTACCTTACAGGTGACTCTGCATATGCATTGGGACCCCATCTAATGACTCCTTTCCGGAACCCCCAAACCAGAGGAGAGAGAAAATACAATGAAGCACACATCAAAACACGTGGAGTGGTGGAGCAAACATTTGGGCTCCTGAAGTCCCGTTTCCGCTGCCTGGATAAGTCCGGGGGGACCCTATTGTATTCCCCTACCTTCGTGTGTCAGATCATCGGTGCATGTTGTATTCTGCACAACTTTGCTATGAGAAAAGGCCTGCAGATTGACCTATGTGATGACCTGACCCCCGACCCACACAGTCCCCACCTGCCAGAGGACACCCAGTCTGCTGATGGAAGAGCAGTCAGGAGGGTCCTCGCCGTAGGCATCTTTGGACACTAAACCAAAACATTAATAACACAGACAGTGCATGGAAGGAGTCAGTCAGTCAGTCAGTCAGTGAGGCAGGGGATTAGCCACAGGAGCTCCACACGGCGCACGTCTCCTAGAGTAGGAGCGTGTGTGCTATAGCTCCAGGCAGGCTTAGGAGGCAGACAGGCAGAGTCCCTCCCAGCCCTGCTAGCTCAGTCCTCCCTCCAGTTCCTACCTGGAAATCCTGGGCCCTTGATCTCTCTTCTCCTCCAGCACAGCTCCCTGGCTCTCTGCAGGTAAGAGCCCTCTACCAGTGCTGCTGACGGCCGTCCTTTTCAGGATAAAGCCGCAGCAGCATAACAGATCTCCTTTTTTCCTTTTTTGTGTCCCCCTGCACTCCCACACCTTCATCAGCCTTAAGGGCCCCCCTCTCTATCCTCTCTACCCCTCCGCCCGAAAATTTGCGCCGTTCCGGGGCTCTTTTTGAGAGCACCGCGCCAGGCCGCTCTGAATCGCGGGGCCGTGGTCTAGGAAAGACCGCGGCTTCACTTGCGGCCTAACGGCGTGCCGCTCCCCACGCCTATGTGGTCCTCACCCAGCCTCCAGGAATCCCCCCCTACCCCAGAAAGACAGAAGGACAGTTACCCTGCCCTGTCTTACACCCACTCAATTAAAGCAGCACCCTGTCAGCCCTCATCCCACCGCCTGTGCTGACAGCCATCCCACCAGACCAGCAACAGGGTCACCCTCTTAGCCCCAGCCCCCCCCCCTGTCCTCCAACATACAGAAGCTTGATCCAGGGGTCACCCGATCGCCTCTTACAGGGGTCAGGAAGGAATTTTTTCCCTACCGGAGCATATTGGCCGAGCTCCGCCAGGGTTTTTTGCCTTCCTCTGGACCAAGCCGGGAGAGAGGAGTTTAGCCAATACCTCTCCCCACTGCCCAAAAATCCACCCCCCCCACCCCTGGTGTATTGGCAATTATGGCATGTAGGCAATATTCTGCCGAAACCATTTGGAGTTTGAGGCAGTGCGCCGCAATACTGCCAGCCATCACCAAAAAAGCCCTAAGAAATGAGCGACTATTGAGAATCGATCATAGATCGACGGTCAGACATTTCAGTCATTTACCCCAGCTCAAGCACATATCATGTGCTCTGATCAATACTAGATCGGCAGTAAAACACCGACTAGAAATCCGCGACTTCATTCAACAAAAGGATCTAGATTGTCTTTTTATTACAGAGAGCTGGCTCACAGCCGACTAACACCATTCTAGGAGAACTGGTGCCAGAAAACTATCGTATTATTACAGAAAACAGAATAGGGCAAAGAGGAGGCGGCCTGGCGGTGATCTATAAGACTCATCTTACGATCACCAAACCAGTCCGCCAAAACCCTCTTCCATTTATGGAAACCCTTACTCTGCAACTTCAAGCAAATTCAAAGGAGACCGTCCACATTCTGCTCTGCTATAGGCCGCCCGGCCCAAAATCGCAGCTGCTATCATCTTGGACGGATTTCTTCTCCACTTATACCCTCAACAGCAAACAACTTTTGCTGCTAGGGGATTTCAATCTCTGGGCAAACTCCTCACAAGACCCCATTGCCGACGCCTGTATTGACCACCTGGAAGGATTAGGATTACAGCAATTAGTATGTGGGCCCACACATGCTTCAGGTCACACACTTGATCTTATTTTCAGACAAGCTCTGGAAATAAAAATTTGGGAAAATGAAAAATTGCCATGGACAGACCACCATGCAATTATATTCAGTATTTCCACCATCCCCCCCGCAACAAAAACATCAAATCCAGTGACAACACACTGGACTAGATGTCAGAAGAAGCTCCACTCGGAACTCTTCAAAACGACTTTAAGGAAAAAGATAGAAACAACTCAGCCGCCTCAAACGGCCGTTGAAACATTGGAAGCCATAAACTCGGCCATGCTACAGTCAGCCGACTTGGTAGCGCCAAAACGAAGAACCCGCATTCGGAAAAACAACCGCAGCTGGTTCAATAACCAGCTGTCGTTACTGAAGCAAGAACGCAGAAGGGCAGAATCTGCCTGGAAAAGATGTTCTTCAGAGCTAAACCTATCCATCTACAAGGCGACTACAAGAAAATACCACAAAGGAATTTTCCAAGCCAAGAAAAATTATTTTTCGGAGGCTATCAACGGTGCCCTAAACCGCCCCCGCGAACTCTTCAAGATGGTCACCCAGACCATGAAGCCAGGATGCATTGAAGCCCCCAGTTCAGACACACAAGAATTTTGCAATGAACTATCGGATTACTTCATTAATAAAATCGAGGTAATCCGCGAAAGCATTCAGCAAAACAATTCTCCCCCCAGCCCCCCCCCGCAGCCTCTCACACAGCACCCATAGAAATTCTCCGATATCAGGTAAGTTCACCCTGGAACCCATCTCCATCGAGACCACTAAGAATGTCATTTGTACTCTGCGCAATGGCACAGCGCCAAATGACATTATCCCCACAAAACTGCTGAAGGAATGCGCCTACATCCTGGCTCCTCCCATCACGCAGCTTATCAACCAGTCTTTCTTGGAGGGCATAGTGCCCTCACAGTTGAAAGAAGGTATAATCCAAACCATCCTGAAGAAACCCTCCCTGGACCCCAAGGACCCACTCCACCGCCGTCCCATAACAAGCCTCAACGTACTCTCTAAGATAATGGAAAAAGTAGTGGTAAAACAGCTGCAACTGCATCTAGATACCTACAAGCTACTTGACCCATTGCAATCAGGCTTCCGTCCCGGACATGGGACGGAAACAGCATTGCTGAAAGTATGGGACGATGTTCTCAAGGCCGCAGACGAAGGAGAATCTTGTCTCCTGGTTCTGTTGGACCTAAGTGCAGCTTTCGACACTGTAGACCACAATCTGTTACTGACTCGGCTTGCTGAAGTAGCCAGAGTCGCAGAAAGCAATTTATCTTGGTTCTCCTCTTTTTTGGAAAACCGATCGCAAACAGTGAAGTTAGGACCTTTTACGTCTGAAAAACGCACAGTAACATGCGGAGTCCCTCAAGGATCGCCTCTGTCACCAGTGCTGTTTAACATTTATCTTCGTCCTCTTTTTGAGATCATCAGCAGCCAAAAACTGCTCTACCACTCATATGCAGATGATACGCAACTGTATTTCCGTATCTGCAACAGACAGGATCACCACCTCAATCTAGAGACATGTCTCTCTTTGATAGAGGACTGGATGACAAAGAGTTACCTTAAACTCAATGGAGCAAAAACAGAACTTCTTCTGTTTCACGCCAAGCGCAGGAATCAACTTTCAACAGCGTGGACCCCCCCGCCTATTTTGGGCAGAATCATCACCCCTAGCGCCAAAGTCAAAAGCCTAGGGGTCATTTTTGACTCCTTTATGACAATGGACGCTCAAATAGGGTCAGTAGTCAGCGGATCTCACCATCTACTGCGCCTACTACGCAGACTCACTCCGTTCATCCCCAAAGAAGATTTAGCGGTCGTGGTGGGAGCTATTGTAAACTCCAGGCTGGATTATGCAAACGCCCTTTACCTCGGCCTCCCCAAGTACCAAATCGCTCGTCTGCAAGTCGTTCAGAATACGGCCGCCAGACTTGTGACTGGGAAAAAACCCTGGGAATCCATCTCACCTTCACTGAGAGCCCTTCATTGGCTGCCAGTTAAAGACAGAATTGCTTTTAAAGCTCTCTGTCTTACGCATAGATGTGTCTATGGGAATGCCCCCCTTTATTTATGCGAAATAATAAAAGCGCATAATCCGAATCGCATTTTGCGATCCACGAATCAGAACCTGCTCCAGGTTCCGAAAGCCAACTTCAAGTCCAAAGGAGAAAGAAGATTCGCGATCCAGGGTCCCAGACTATGGAACGCTTTACCAACCAACATCCGATTGGAGGAGAACCACCTAGCATTTAGGAAAAAGGTCAAGACTTTTCTCTTTTGATATCAAAGGAGACAGGAACAACAAGCGCCCAGAGGCGATTCAGTTCGCATGTGCCGTGCTATACAAGTTTTCATTCATTCATTCATTCATTCATGCACGCGTGTACACCACTGATGTCCCTAGATCACACACACCACATACACATCGCATTGGATTAGCCCAAGTCCAGCATGTAGGACTTGGGAGCAGCAACGCCAGCGTCAAGGCCCCAATGATGTCACTGTCCATTCATACACCTTTCACACGTCATTCATACAGCCGTGGGGTTAACTTCACCACCACGGCCGAGGGTGACACCCCTTACTGTCAGGAGTGCCACCCTCTCACATTCACACACCATTCACACTGTCCCCTGCACTCCTGACCATGTGCAGTAAAAAAAGAAATACAAAATCTCATAACCTGAGAAAAAAAATAAACAAAAACTCATGACCTGAGTATAAAATAAAGAATACAAAATAAACAAAAACTCATGACCTGAGTCTAATTAAAAAAATCATAGAAACCAAAACAAAAAAAAAGCCTCATCGGGGATGCCGGGGGCTTCTTCTGGGGGCCCCTGTCTGCCTCCTCAGCTGCCTGGATGGAGTGGGTGGGGGTGGGGGGGCATCTGGAGGTGGCTGATCCCCAGGTGGGCCACTCCTGGCAGGTGTGGCCTGCATGCCCTCCAAGGCCATGGCTATCCGGCCGAGGTAATTGTTCGTCTGGGCCTGCATCCGGAGCTGACGGGTGACCTGGTAATGCTGGGCCCGCCGACTCAGCCTCCCCTGGTCCCGGATGGCAGCACTGTTACCCTGGATGGCAGCAGTGTTGGCCTGGACGGCTGCAGTGAGTTGCGTAATTTCACCATGCACCTCCCCCAAACTGGTGACCACTGCAGCGCAATTACAGCTGACATCCTGGACTGCGTTGCTTATCTGGGCAACGGAGCCCAGGCTGTCAGACACTTTCTGTAAGTGGCCAACTATGGCCCCCATTTGTTCAGTCTGTCTGGCGTGATCCCTCGCCAACTGGTCCTGGACAACATCAGACACCCCCCTGGTCTTCTGGGTCGCCTTCCTGGGGCCAGAAGATGGTTGTCCCCGGGGGGAAGGAGTCACCCTTGAGGGGCTTCCAAGGATGGGGGAGGGGATAACAGATGGCCCAGGAGAAGGGGAGGAGACCTCCAAAACTAAAGTAAAGTCCTGCTCTGCCACAGCAGGCTCCTCCTCAACGACCTCGGCAGGTGTGGTGTGGCCACTCTCCTCCACCACCTCTTCACCACCCAGGGGCTCGGGCACACGATGGCGTGGGGGGGATGGGGTGGAATGGACGCTGACCGATGATGGCCCAGCTCCGTCATCTGTGGATGACACAAAGCAGACACATGTTGGTGGTCCCACACACTTGGCACATGTACCCTCCCCCCCAAATGCAACAAATCAAATAGGGGATAAAAAACACTTACCTGTCCTGGAGCCTTCCTCCATGGAGTCATAGCCTGGGACCCCCTCCACCTGCTCCCTCTCCAGGCAGCGTGCGACCACCTCCTCCTCCGCGGTCAGGGTGACAGGACATGGGGGACCACCACCTGTGCCCCTCTCATGCCTCCTGATGGTGGACACCTTGCCCCTCACCTTGCGCCGCAGGTCATTAATTTTCTTCTGAATGTCCCCAGCAGTCCGGGTGGAGTACCCCAAAATATTGACCCGGCCAGCAATGGTGTCCAGGATGCCCTGCTTCCTCTCCCGGCTGGTCTTACGGCTCTTTTTCCCATGGAGAAAATGATTATAAGTCTCCATCGCGGATATGATCACTGAGACCTCCTGTGAATTAAAGTTCAGGTTCCTCCTCTCTCTGGGGGTAGCGGGAGCAGCCATCACAGCACAAAAGTATCTTCCCTGGGGTGGGGGGAAACGGATATACTTTTGCGCCGGAATGGCGTTTCCGCCTGCGCTTTTTTAAGCGCCCAACGGAAGGCATTGCGCTGACGTTTCCCGGGAAGTGGTGCCGACGGAAGTTGTGAGCATGCGCACAAGGGGGCGAGTGGAGCCGCACTCACTGCGCATGCTCCGTGGATGATGCGCTGAACGTAAGCCTCTGCGCTGGGCTCCGCCCATCATTTACATATGATCACACCCACTTCCACTTGCGTCGGGTTACGCCAGCGCATTATCGTTACTCTGGCGCAAGTTTACGCGCAACTGCTATGTGAATAACAGTACTTGCGCTGAAAGGGTCTTCAGAGTAACGTAAATGAGAAGCGTTACTCTGGAGCAAAGATGCTCCCATCTACCTGAATCTGGCCCATACACTGTATAGTTTAGCTAGATCAGTTTTTCCTAATTTACTAGCAGGCAGGTGATTGTGCTATTTAAAGACATTTTCACAGGCATAATATAGACACCCAACAGGTACAATATTTAATGGAATTTTTCATTTTTTTTTATTTTATTTAGGGCTGTTACTGATCAAAATTTTTGTGTTCGATTAATCGTTTTTTTTAATCGATTAATCAACTAATTTTGATTAATTACAACGCACACAGGATACAAAAAACACACAAAGGCAGAACTCAATGGGAATAGCATTAAAACTTTTTATAGTCTTCAAGTAGGAAACCAAATAAATATTACACTGGAGATAAAATCGATGTAGCTACATAAACTGTAAAAATGGTGCGAGTAATACCAAATGGTACCAAAAGCAGTTAAAAACATGTAGCCAAGTATGATACTGGTATAAAAATGTGTACAACGATACCACTGCTGAATCCAGATGAGGAGGGGTTGATATCAGTCTGTCGGCATGTAGATGTCCCATGAAGGGAACTATCACAACTCCCAGTGGATGGCTGTAGAATCCCAGGTTAATAGAGGAAAGTGATAGAGGGAAGTGTTACAGCCCTTGCGTGTGGCAGATAAGGTCCGGTTAGCATGCAGATATGAGGGCACAGCAAAGGAGCCCTTCAGATGAACACGGCAAGCCCCGCCGGTGTCCATGACGTTACCGGATCTCCGACGGAACTCCTTGAAGGCCCAGAAGCCAGCGGAGAGGTGAGTACCAATCAAAAGAATTTTAATCGATCAAAAAGATTTTGATCGATCAAAAAAATTAAAGATTAATCGATTAATTAAAAGTTAATTTGCACAGCCCTAATTTTTTTTATTTAAGCATCATTAAAATCACTGCCCCTGATTCAGGAGCAGTGGTTTTATTGATGCTTAAATAAAAAAAAAAAAAAAAAGGAAAAATTACTGTAAATATTGTACCTGCTGGGTGTCTATAGTTTGCCTGTGAAAACATCTTTGAGAATCTAGGGCTTGCCCGAGGGAACATGTATCAATGGAAAAAAGTTTAAAAAACGGTAGTTTTTTCAGGAGTCCTGAAAAAAACAACAGTGTTTAAAACTTTTTTTCCATTGATACATGTTCCCTGGGGCAAGACCCGGGTTCTCAAAGACGTTTTACGACAATAACTTGCATATTGGGCTTTAAAATTAGCACTTTGAATTCTAACGTTTGAGTCCCATAGACATCAATGGGGTTCTAAATGTTTGTGCGAACGTTCAGTCCATTCGAAGGTTCTGGTGCGAGCCGAAAGGGGGGGGGGGTTCGGCTCATCCCTACTCTCCATCCTAAACAATAACCCCTCTTCCTGCCTCTCCACCCTAAACAATAACCTCCCTTCCTGCCTCTCCACCCTAAACAATAACCACCTAAATAGAAAAAAATGTGTTTTCTGTGTATAGTGTGCGCTCTGTGTATAGTGTGTGCTGTGTATAATATACAGTGTGCGCTCGGTGTATAGTGTTCTCTGTGTATAGTGTGCTTTAGCTGCGTTTGATGGGCACAGTGAGGCTGCAGTTGATGTTTTTTTTCATTTGTTTGCGCCCCTCAGCCGCCACTGGCCAACAATGAAGAGAAAAATCTACAGAAGTATTTTCTGAAGCCGAATTAGATTCAGCAAAAAAAAAAGTGCCACCAATTTTGCAAAGTAGTGACCCTCTTTTTCAAGTCGACAGATCAACCAAGCAGGAGTCCCTGAGAAAAGCTAGTCCCTTAGCTAGATGGGTCCTTCTAACAGGGAGCCATTTTCTGCTGTTTATGTGTTGCATTAAGAATTGTCACTTAAGCCCAGCTGGCATGCCATTTCTGTTTTGTCTCAAGTAAGCCTTCCAGCAGGTGAAAAAATCATCTTATTGTTTTCCAGTTATTGCTAAACATACACTGCTCAAAAAAAATTAAAGGAACACTTTTGAATCAGAACTCCTGGGATATTAATCTGGTCAGTTAAGTAGCAGAGGGGGATGGGTGTATACAGAGGGGGTTGTTAATCAGTTTCAGTTGCTTTGCTGTTAATTGAAATGAACAACAGGTGCACTAGATGGGCACTAGTTGGGCAACAATGAGACAACCTCCAAAACTGTCTTTTCTGACAGTTTTTCATTAGTTTTGCATTTGGCTAGGGTCAGTGTCACTACTGATAGCACAAGGCGATACTTGGACCCTATAAAGGTAGCACATGCAGCCCAACTCCTCCAGGATGGCACATCAATACATGTCATTGCCAGAAAATGTGCAGTGTCTCCCAGCACAGTCTCAAGAGCATGGAGGAGATTCCAGGAGACAGGCAGTTACTCTAGGAGAGCTGAAGAGAGCGATAGAAGGTCCTTAACCCATCAGCAGGACGACCGGTATCTGCTCCTTTGTGCAAGGAGGAACAGGATGAGCACTGCCAGAGCCCTACAAAATGACCTCCAGCAGGCCACTGGTCTGAATGTCTGACCAAACAATCAGAAACGGGCTTCATGGGGGTGGCCTGAGGGCCCGACATCTTCTAGTGTGCCCTGTGCTCACTGCCGGACACTGTGGAGCTTGATTGGCTTTTTCCATTGAACACCAGAATTGGCAGGTCCACCACTGGTGCCCCATGCTTTTCACAGATGAGAGCAGGTTCACCCTGAGCATATGTGACAGACATGAAAGGATCTGGAGAAGCCGCTGAGAACTTTATGCTGCCTGTAACATCGTTTAGCATGACCGGTTTGATGGTGGGTCAGTGATGATCTGGGGAGGCATATCCATGGAGGGACGCCCAGACCTCTACAGGCTGCACAATAGCATCCTGTCTGCCATTAGGTATCAGGATGAAATCCTTGGACCCATTGTCAGGCCATACGCTGGTTCAGTGGGTCCTGGGTTCCTCCTGGTAAACAAAAATGCCCGGCCTCATGTGGCGAGAGAATGCAGCCAGTTCCTAGAGGATGAAGAAATTGATACCATTGAATGGCCCCCACGCTCACCTGACCTAAATCCAAAAGAACACCTCTGGGACATTATGTTTCGGTCTATCCGGTGCCGCCAGGTTGCACCTCAGTCTGTTCAGGAGCTCAGTGATGCTCTGGTCCAGATCTGGGAGGAAATACCCCAGGACACCATCCGCCGTCTCATTAGGAGCATGCCCTGATGTTGTCAGGCATGCATACAAGCACTTGGGGGCCATACAAACTTCTGAGGACCTATGTGAGTTGTTGCAGTGTCGCATCACCTATATGGATGATTTATTATTGTTCATTTGAAATTATTATTGTCTGTAAAATTACTGCTTTTTTCAACCATTTCTATACAAATTCTTTGCTGTTAAAAAAAAACCCTGGGGAAACTTTCTGTTTTTGTATGTTTTGAAACTGTTCCTTTAATTTTTTTGAGCAGTGTATATTATTTATAATACACCCAATAGATGTTATTATAGTTTCAATAATCACTTTATGCATTTCTTTAGCTTGCGCTGTTATAAACAAATGTAAGTAAATGAATTCTGTATCTGAGTAGGCTGCAGCATTGGTAAGATGGTAAGAGAGTATAGGGTTGGCTGCTTAATAGCAACCAGATGGAGGAATATTGGGGAATTTTACACATGGCTTCAGTCAGGCTACAGGCCTGATGGTCTTGTTCTCCATCAGCTTCTTCAACAACGTAGAGAGTTTACCTTACTGCAGTACTGGTTTCATGTCATTATTGTTTGTTTTTGCTTTGAAATTGCTGTAATCCTGCTCTGTTCTCCACACTTCCTGCGTGTCTGTTCCCTTATAACCACAGTGCTGGGAGCTTTCTCACGGTGGTCTAAGCTGTCATTACTGTGTGTCTAAAGCTTCCCAGAATTAATTTTAAAAACAAAACACTGCCCTGGATTTGTTTGTTTTTGTTCTATGTGTCTGTTTCTACTTCACAGAAACATGAAGCCAGTTCAAAAGTGAAACTAACCTGCAGGCACATTATATGATTGTTTTTTATCTATTTTTAATCATTTTGAAAAGGAATCAGTTAACTTTTATGTCTCTATACCCTGTAAACAGTCATTTCAGCAAAACATTTTTTTTCCTTTAGTGACCCTTTAATAACCACTTAAGACCCGGACCAATATGCAGGCTAAAGACCCAAGGTGTTTTTACAATTTGCCACTGCGTCGCTTTAACTGGTAATTGCGCGGTCATGCAATGTTGTACCGAAACAAAATTTGCGTCCTTTTCTTCCCACAAATAGAGCTTTCTTTTGATGGTATGTGATTGCCTCTGCGATTTTTATTTTTTGCGATATAAACGGAAAAAGACTGAAAATTTTGAAAAAAAATGATTTTTCTTATAACAACAAGTAAAAAATATCGAATAAACTAAATTTTAGTCAAACATTTAGGCCAAAATGTATTCAGCCACATGTCTTTAGTAAAAAAAAATCGCAATAAGCGTATATTTATTCGTTTTCGCAAAAGTTATAGCGTCTACAAGCTAGGGTACATTTTCTGGAATTTACACAGCTTTTATTTTATGACTGCCTATCTCATTTCTTGAGGTGCTAAAATGGCAGGGCAGTACAAAACCCCCCCAAATGACCCCATTTTAGAAAGTAGACACCCCAAGGAAACTGCTGAGAGGCATGTTGAGTCCATTGAATATTTTTTTTTTTTTGGTCCCAAGTGATTGAATAATGACAAAAAAAAAAAAAAGTTTACAAAAAGTTGTCACTAAACGATATATTGCTCACACATGCCATGGTTATATGTGGAGTTGCACCCCAAAATACATTCTGCTGCTTCTTCCGAGTATGGGGATACCACATGTTTGGGACTTTTTGGGAGCCTAGCCACGTATGGGGCCCCAAACACCAAGCAGCGTCTTCAGCATTTCTAAGGGCGCAAATTTTTGATTTCACTCCTCACTACCTATCACAGTTTCGAAGGCCATAAAATGCCAAAATAGCACAAAACCCCCCCAAATGACCCCATTTTGGAAAGAAGACACCCCAAGCTATTTGCTGAGAGGCATGTTGAGTCCATGGAATATTTAATTTTTTTGCCCCAAGTCATTGAATAATGACCTAAAAAAAAAAATTACAAAACTTTGTCACTAAATGATATATTTCTCACACATGCCATGGGCATATGTGGAATTGCACCCCAAAATACATTCTGCTGCTTCTCCTGAGTACGAGGATACCACATGTGTGGGACTTTTTGGGAGCCTAGCCGTGTACGGGGCCCTGAAAACCAAGCATGAAAAAACATAAGTAAAAAAAGAGCAGAACAATAGAGTGAGAATAGAGGGAGAGAACAATAAAACGACAACTATTTTTGTTTTTTTTATTTTATATTTTTTTTGTGTTTTTTTACTTTTTCCTTTTACACTTTTTTTTGTAACTGTTCAACTTTTCGGTTCCAGGTTTGGGTCTCTCAAAATGCGGCAGCATCTTGGGAGACCCTGTGTACGTGTGCCTAGCCTGTGATATGTTTTGCCCTACGCTAATACTTCACTAGTGTGTGGAAGCGTTCAAAACATTTGCCAATACAAAGACCAGGATCGGCAGGACATCGGGGACAAAAATAACGGGTGTCACACCTAAATCCACGCTTGCTACAGACACGACATCTTCTTCGGGGGGCTTTTTGGGTAGGGGTACTCTCGAGGGCATATATAAAATGCCTCTCATGCAGTCGGCTTACTGCATTTGGTAGGGGATGGTGAGGTGCAGAACCGCCTGGATACAGGAGTTCTGTGACGATATCCTTCTGGAATTGGAGGAAGGGTCCGTTCTGTCCTGAAGTTTTGTACAAGACAAGAGCATTCAGCAAAGTCAATTGGAATAAATGTAGAGACACTTTTTTGTACCAGCGTCTCAATTTACGGGCAATATGATACGGCGCCATCAACTGGTCGTTGAGGTCCACCCCTCCCATATTTTGGTTATATTTGTGGACACAGAGGGGTTTCTCCACAACACCAGTCGCCGTATGAATTTGTACTGTCGTGTCTGCGTGAAGGGTGGTAAGCATGAAAACATTCTTATTGTCCCGCCACTTCACAGCGAGCAAATTATTACATCTGCAGCAGGCTCTCGCCCCCAGCTTAAGACGGGCATCTACAAGCCGCTGGGGAAAGCCCCGGCGATTAGGTCGCACGGTGCCACATGCTCCAATCTGATGATCAAACAAGTGACTAAAAAGTGGCACGCTGCTGTAATAATTGTCCACATACAAGTGGTACCCCTTTCCGAATAAGGGTGACACCAAGTCCCAAACAATCTTGCCAGCGCTCCCCATGTAATCTGGGCATCCTTCCGCCTCTACGTGACTATCTTTGCCCTCATAAACCCTAAAGCTCCATGTGTAGCCTGTTGCCCTGTCACAAAGCTTATAGAGCTTGACCCCGTATCTGGCACGCTTGCTGGAAAGGAACTACTTGAAAGACAAGCGGCCAGCAAATTTAATCAGGGACTCGTCAACGCAGACAACTTGCTGGGGATTAAACAAGGCTGCATAACGTTCATTGAAATGGTTTATGAGGGGCCAAATTTTGTAGAGCCGGTCAAATTCAGAGTCTCCACGTGGACGACAAAGTGCATTGTCACTGAAATGCAGGAACCGCAGGATCATCTCGTATCGTTTCCTGGCCATGTGAGCAGAGAATATGGGCATTTGGTCAATTGGATGTGCGGACCAATACATGCGCAATTGAGGAAATGGATGTATGCCCATATTGAGGGTAAGGCCCAGAAAGGTCTTAAATTCGGAAACCGTAAGAGGTCTCCATTCTTTGGCAAGGACGGACTGGGGATCAGCGGCGATGTAGGTACCAGCATACAAATTACTCTGGTCCACAATAGATCTATAGAGATCTTCCGTGAAATACAGCGAATAAAAATCAAGTGGCGTAAAATTCGCTGTATCCACCTGAATTCCGGGTTGGCCAGTGAATGGGAGAAGTACGGGTTCTGCAGAAGTGGTGGGGACCCAATCAGGATAGGCGAATTCTGCAGGAAGGGCACTATGGGCACGACGGGCCTGTCTTTTTCTTCTTCTTGGTGGCAGCGGGACACTACTTGTGCTTGCCACCTCGCCAGCTTGAACTGCACTTATGGGACTCGCCACGTCACCACGTGATACTGCAGTGCTGGATGAACGACCAGGGTGTACTAGGCCGCTGGTGCTTGCCAATCCACCAAAAGGAATAGCGGCGCTAATACTCGCTCTCTGCTCCATACAAGGGTCCTGCGGTTCTTGCTCCTCAACAACCTCAGAACGGGGTCGGGTACGCCTGGCCTTAGCAGGGACCACCACTCCGTCGTCAGAGCTATCTGACATGGAGCCGCTGTCGTAAACAGGATCGTATTCTGAGCCCGAATCTGTCAGATGCGTGACCTCCTCATCATCATCTGACGACATGCACAGGATCCTAACAGCCTCTTCACCAGTGTACATTCGCTTTGACATTTTGGGCTCTAAATTTAGTCGTAGACTGGTGATGATTCACGGGTAAAAAAAGCACCTGGCTATAGAAAGGCAAATGTAGAAAACGCTTCAAAAAAACTGTTAGCGATCGCAGGGATCAGGCCTGTCTACAACGCTGCAGTTGTGTGTGATGTGTTTTTGAAGTGACAGTGATCGATCGATACTGCACTTGGGTGGGTGGGTTGGGCTGGGCGGAGGGGCAAAACGCAAGTGCTAGCCGGTATCTGGGCTGATTCCACTAACAATGCGTTTTTGGGTACCCTAAACTGCTGGGTACGCTAGTATAGATCTGATCAGATCAGGTAACGATCCGTTCAGATACTATACCACTAAGGGGGGGTGTATGCTTTGCGAGTGGGTGTAAGCGTTACTGGCACTAACCTAACGCTGCCTGGGGCGACGCAGACCCTGACTGACGCAAAAATGTAATTTATATCACCCGCCGGGCGATCAGGGGGTTAAACCTTTATTTTGTTATATACGGCGGGTGCCCTGATGCTATAAACAGCAAACTAACTAACCAGCGTCAACCGTAACACTTATACGGTTATCACTGGTGAAAGGGTTAACTAGGGGGCAATCAGGGGGTTAAAACCTTTATTAGGTAATATATGGGGGTACCTAACGCTTTCTAAAAACCTAACTAACTGGCTAACCTGCGTCACCACTAACACTTATATGGTGATCACTGGTGAAAGGGTTAACTCTAGGGGCAATCAGGGGTTAAAAACTTTATTTATGGGGGTACCTAGCGCTATAGAACCTGGCGGCGAACCTCAAAAAAAACTAACTGCCTAGCGGCAACAGTGACACTAATACAGCGATCAGAAAATCGATCGCTTAGTGACACTGGCAATAGGGGGTGAAAGGGTTAACTAAGGCAGTGATCAAGGGGTTAAACCTTTATTAGGGGGGGTAGGGGGCTACCCTAGACCTAAAGGGGGCTAAGACTAACTGCCCTGACACTTTTTACTGTAACACTGACACTAAATGCAGTTATCAAAAAAAAAAAAAATATTACTGCATTTAATGACACAATGTTACAGTGGACTGGGGGGGGGGTGATCGGCGGTGACAGGAAGGGGTTAAGTGTGCCTATGTGTACCTGTGTCAGTGTACTGTTAGGTGCAACTTACTTGGTGTTGTGTTCTCTCCTCTGCGTCGGACGAAAAGACCGACACGAGGAGGAACACAGCACTTCCCTCTTCCTGTGTTTACACTTGGCACAGGTAGAGGCGGCGGCGGGCGCGCGCATTGGCTGGGAGCGACCGCGAGGGGGTGGCTGAAAACGAATAGCCGCCCCCTCATCTCGGATCGCTCCCGGAGCTAAAGGAACCGCCGCATGTACGGGGGGGGGGGGTCCGATCGGACCCCCGAACCCCCTCAAGGCACCAACGTATATATACGTTGATGTGCCTGTCGGTGCCATTGTGCCGACGTAAATGTACATGCGGCGGTCCTTAAGTGGATAAACAAGAATGAGTGGATGTTTGAAGGGTGTAGTTTGTTATGTGGGAACAAGCAAGAGAGACTCTGTGGACCCTAACGCAGAGTACACGCGTTTTTCATGACGGGAAAAATTCAATTTTTTAAATTGGTCGTGAAAAACAGTCGTGTGTACGCTTTAACGAGGGGGGAAAAACGTGCATGCTCACAAGCAAGTTATGAGACGGGAAAATGAGCATAAGCAGCACAAAGGGTGGCGCAATTTAAATGGAACTTCCCCTTTATAGTGCAGGTGTACGTGTTGTACGTCACCGCGCTTTGCTTGAGCATTTTTTTCATGATCGTGGCAGGGCAAGGCAGGCTTGAGAGGAATCACATGGAGAAAAACTTTGTTTTGTTTGTTTTTTTCCATAACATGAATAACGGTCGTGTGTACGCAGCATAAGACTTTTTATGGCTCAATAATGTCAAATGTTTTCTGGAAAGTCACAGTTTGGATGTCCAGAGAATTACAAAAGTGTGTTTAGCTGGTATTAAAGGGGTTTCAAAGGTAAACAAAAATTCACCTTAATGCATTTTATGCATTAAAGCGGAGCTCCACCCTGATATATAGTTTTTTTTTTTTTAAATCTGAAAAATAAATAAAAATGAAATGAAAAAAATAAATAAAAATACTCATCCTAAATAGGCTTTTGCTATGCGGAAGTCCCGAATCTGCCCTCACGATCCGCGGTGCTGTTTTCTTCCTCCTCCTCTTCTGGGTGTCTTCTTGTGAATGGGCAGCGCTGCATTCTGGGAACTGTGTGTATCCCAGAAAGCAGCCGGACCATTCACAAAGCGCCGCTCGCACATGCACAGTAGGAAACGGGCAGTGAAGCCGCACGGCTTCACTGCCTGTTTCCCTGACTGTGGATGGCGGTGCCGGGATCGAGGATCAGCATCGGCGGGGGCCGTCAGCGCGGGCGCCTAGGACAGGTAAGTGTCCTTATTCAAAGTCAGCAGCTACACTGTTAGTAGCTGCCGACTTTGAAAAAAAAAAATGCGGGTGGAGCTCCGCTTTATGGTGAAAAAAACTTCCGACAATACCGGCCTCCCCAGCCCCCCCGTTTACTTACCTGACCCCTCGAAAGTCCCACGCCATGAACGTGCTGGTATCTTGGCCGGCTTCCCGTCTCATTCATTGGATCGATTGAAGCAGCACAGCCATTGGCTCGCGCTGATGTCAATCACAACCAATGACACGGTGCTCCAGGGGGCGGTGATACAGTCGGCGGCTATGCAAGCTCTCTTGCATGAATGTGTGGAGTTCTTGCTGGGAGGACCAGAGAGAGCTGCCGAGGGACCCCAGAAAACGTGGATCGGGGCCACACTGTGCAAAATTAACTGCACAGTGGAGGTAAGTATAACATGTTTGTTATTTTTTTTTTTTTAAATAAAAAAAATTCCTTTACAAACCCTTTAATGAGGGGTATATCATACATTAACCACTTGGTTCCCTGCTTATCGTCAATTGACGGCGGCTTAGTGGATCTGAATATCCAAGCCGCCGTCAATTGACGGCATCGTGTTCTCCGGCCACTGGGGGGCGCAGGCGCGCACAGATGGCGGCGCGTCCCCGGGATACCGATGCGCGTGCCTGGCGGTCGCGATGTCCGCCAGGTACCCGCTGATCGTCAGTTTTAGAGCAGGGACGTGGAGCTCTGTGTGTAAACACAGAGCTCTACGTCCTGTCAGTGAGAGGAGACAGATGCTGTTTCTCTTGTACATAGGGAGACAGCATCGGTCACCTTCCCCAGTCACCCCCTCCCCCCACACAGTTAGAACACACCCAGGACTCACATTTAACCCCTTCCTCACCCCCTAGTGTTAACCCCTTCACTGCCAGTCACATTTATACAGTAATTAGTGCATTTTTATAGCACTGATCGCTGTATAAATGTGAATGGTCCCAAAAACGTGTCAAAAGTGTCCCATGTGTTCGTCGCAATATCGCAGTCCTGACAAAATTCGCAGATCGCCGTATTACTAGTAAAAAAAAAAAAAAAAAAAGTCAGAATTCTATCCTTTATTTCCTAGCCACTATAACCTTTGCGCAAACCAATTACTATACACTTATTGCAATTGTTTTTTTTACCAAAAATATGTAGAATACATATCGGCCTAAATTGAGAAAAAACATTTTTTTTTTTTTTTAAAAATGGATTTTTATTATAGCAAAAAGTTAAAAAAATTCTGTGTTTTTTTTTCAAAATTGTCGCTCTTTTTTGTTTATAGCGCAAAAAAAAAACTGCAGAGGCGATCAAATACCACCAAAAGAAAGCTCTATTTGTGGGTAAAAAAAGGACGTCAATTTTGTTTGTAAGGCACGTCGCACGACCACGCAATTTTAATTTAAAGCGACGCAGTGCTGAAAGCTGAAGTTTCGCCTTGGCAGGAAGGGGGTATATGTGCCCAGTAAGCAAGTGGTTAAAGTATATGTAAACCCAACATTTCATATTCCTGATATGTGCCTGCTGTACCATGTACTTGCATGAGAATGTATCCTGTTCTCTTTGTATTGCTTCTTTTGTGTGAAATACCTGGTGTTCCTGCCAATCCCTCTTGTTTCTATTAAAAATGGACCACACTAAGCAGGAGAACACACCGTGGTCGGTTCTCTAGCAATGCTGGAAACTAAGCCTGCTCTCCTCCAATGATCAGACTTGTGCTAACATGCGCCACCTGCTCCTTGTCCTGTATAGCTTTTCACTGGGAAGTTCAGTGTACTCCTGTTTCTTCTCCCCTAACTCCTATGCAGCTGAGAACAGAGATTATTACAAAAGGCAAATCCAATTTGCACTACAAGTATAAACTACAAGTGCAAAGTGCACTTGAAATTGCACTGAAAGTGCACTTGGAAGTGCAGTCGCTGTAAATCTGAGAGGAAGCTCTGCTGATTTTATCATCCAGTCATGTGTAAGCTAAAATGCTGTTTTTTACTTTCCTTGTATGTCCCCCTCGGATCTACACGGACTGCACTTCCAAGTGCACTTTTAGTGCAAATTCAAGTGCACTTTGCACTTGTAGTTTACACTTGTAGTGCAAAGTGGATTTGCCTTCAGTAAATAACCCCCTGTGTGATCACTTATTTAAGAGGGGAAAAAGGGTATTTGTAATGTTTTTCATACCATACCTATACACAAATGTTGTGCCTTTCATTTCTATTTTAAACTGAATGGGTTGTTTTACAAAGTACAGATTTACAATAACTTTAACTAGATTTTTTTTGTGGTATATAGTATAAATATATAATTGAAAATGCTTTCATCTCTGCTGTAAAAGCAAAGATCCTTCTACAACATACATTTAATTAAATAAATACGTATGTAAGTGTTTCATTTACAATAAAGGAATACTGAAAGAGGTGCAAAGACTGCTATAGCTGAAATTGCAAAAAATTAACCATATGTGCATCATATATTCTTAACTACTGCCCCCCTACGCAGGCCCGGACTGGGACAAAAAATAGGCCCGGGCATTTTAGACTGAGCAGCCCGGGGGGGGGGGGGGGGGCACAGCGGGGGTTAATGACGGGATGTGGGGTGAGATAAAGAAAGATAGATTGAAAGATTAAGATAGAAATAAAAGGAAGATGGATAGATAGACAGATAGATACAGATAGAAAGAAAGGAAGATGGATAGATAGATACAGATAGGAAGGAAGGAAGGAAGGAAGGAAGGAAGGAAGGAAGGAAGGAAGGAAGGAAGGAAGGTAGATAGATAGATAGATAGATAGATAGAAAGAAAGGTAAGAAGGGAGATAGATACAGAAAGAAAGGTAGATAAAGGAAGATAGATAGATAGATAAAGATAGAAAAAAGAAGAGAAGGAAGGAAGATAGGTAGATAGATCTAGATAGATAGATAAAAATAGATAGATAGATAGATAGATAGATAGAAAGGAAAGAAGATAAAGATAGAAAGAAAGAAGATAGACAGTGGCAGTGCATCTATAGAGGGCGCCGGAGCGCCGCTCCCTCTGGCTCAGCCGAGACAATGGTCACACTGGCAACAATTAAAGGGCACAGTGGCATCAATTGGCACAGTGGCGACAATTAAAGGGCACAGTGGCTGGGTTTGATGGCATGGCACAGTGGCTGCGTTTGATGGCATGGCACAGTGGTGACAATTGATGGCACAGTGGCTGTTTGATGGCATGGCACAGTGGTGACAATTGATGGTACAGTGGCTGCGTTTGATGGCATGGCACAGTGGCTGCATTTGATGGCATGGCACAGTGGTGACAATTGATGGCACAGTGGCTGCGTTTGATGGCATGGCACAGTGGTGACAATTGGTGGCACAGTGGCTGTGTTTGATGGCATGGCACAGTGGCTGCATTTGATGGGCCCAGTGGCTGCATTTGATGGGCCCAGTGAGGCTTAATAGCCGCCGGGGGCCGGTCGTGGGCCACGAGGGCCGTTCGCGGGCAGCAAACGGCCCCCGGGTCGCAAGGGCCGTTCGCGGGCCGCCGCGGCCCACCGGGCATTTGCCCGGTATGCCCTATGGCCAGTCCGGGCCTGCCCCTACGGTCCAGATTTGAGATGGGCTCAGTTGTTTATATGCATGACCAAATTTTTCTTAGGCCAAGTGCCTTGATCCACTAGGCATATATCATCTAAAGCAGGGGTGCCCAACCTTTTGAAGAGCGAGGGCCACATAAAGGCGACTTGGTAACTAGTTGTGGGCCACAATAAGTGGAGCGGACGGAAGACAGAATCCGTGTCCGCTCTGTATATGCAGAACGCACACGGACACATCCAACTGTACTCTGTGGGCCCTTCCATCTGATCCAACCAGATGGAAGGGGACAGAACCCATTTTTTTTTTTTTTGTGGATTGGAGGTAGGTGGGTGCAAATGGAGACAAGTCTGTTTACATCTGCCGCTCTATAGAGATGAATGGAGGGTCTGTGTGGGTTGAACCGATCATGTGAAATGGACCTAAGGCTGCTTTCACACGGGTCCGCAATCTGCAATCTGGGCTTGCGAACCTGCAATCCCAAAGCAGGAGGTCACGGTCGTGATTTTCTCTACAAAAAACCTTGAACATTTATCACATTGACTATTGTGAATGTGTCAAAGGGGTTGTAAAGGTTCGTTTTTTAATTTTCTAAATAGGTTCCCTTAAGCTAGTGCATTGTTGGTTCACTTACCTTTTTCTTCAATTTCCCTTCTAAGGCCCGGATTCACAAAGCACTTACGCCGACGTATCTCCAAATACGCCGCATAAGTACAAATATGCGCCGTCGTATCTGTGCCCCGTACCCACAAACTTAGATACGCCTTAAATGTGACTTCATCCCACCAACGTAACTTGCCTACGCCGGCGTAGAGTGGGCACATATTTACGCTGGGCGCATGTGGCTTTCCCATTGATTTTCTATTCAAATATGCAAATGAGGAAGATACGCCCATTCACGAACGTACTTGCGCCCGGCGCATGATTTAAGCGCTTTGCGTAAGTTTAACGTTCGGCGTAAAGTTATTCCCCATAGATGAGGCACAACCCATGCAATGGAACACAAGCCTACGTATTGTACGTTGGACGTCTGTGAATATGGTCCAACGTAGGTCTGGCTGGGCGTAGGTTACACAGCGTACACAGTGATCCGGCATATCTTAGGCAGTTGTTCTGATGTGGTTGTACGCATGCGCACGGAGATACGTCCATGTTCCGACGCATGCACAGTTAATTTTAAGTACTTGTCTGGCGCCCGGCACATCATTTGCATGGGGTCACGCTTCATTAACATGGATCACGCCCACTTCCACTTATGCCAGCTTATGCCTTCGAAATTACGTTACGCCGGCGCAACATTGGGAGCATTTGCTTTGTGAATTCCATGCTTGCCTCTCGTGCGCTGCATCGGTGTAGTGTAAAAGAGATACGCTACGGCGGAATATATATGCACCGATGTATGTGAATCCGGGCCTAAATGTTTTTTTTTTTCTTTGTTTTCTTTGTCTGAATTTCTCACTTCCTGTTCCTCCACAGTAAGCTGTTCTAAATGACTTTCCACCGCTCGGATGATGGTGGAAAGCTTACTGAGGAGAAACAGGAAGTGAGAATTTCAAACAAAGAAAAAAAAACATTTAGAAGGGAAATGGAAGGAAAAGGTAAGTGAACCAACAATGCACTAGCTTAAAGGAACCAATTTAGAAAATAAGACGAACCTTTACAACCCCTTTAAATGGCATTTATTGAGAAGATGTTCTAGTTTTTTACTACATGTATTTGATATGCAGGGAAGAATTGAATTAATACTTCAGAACCACATCCTCCATCTGTTAAGTGCAAAGCAAGATGTGAGTCATAGTTTTTCCTTCTTCTCCTTGTAAATGTCATTGATTATGTGCAGAGCTAATTATGTCATGACAAGTTAAATGGAATCAAAAAGACAGTTTACCCTCAGTCCTCACCCACAGAAACAAGTTAAAAAAAAAGACCTTTTCAAAGCCTATATGCGCAATATTATATTTTCCTATATTAATATTTGGGAGCTTCAAAGCTTATTACAGAAACGTTCTGTGTGTAAAACCAAAAATCGGCGTAGTTAATTTAAACATACATTTTAGCAGTCACCAAGGCAGTGCAGTAGCTTTACAATATCCATGGATACAGATTACTAGAGTTTGGCTTTGGTTCAGTTTATCTGGGTCCACCAGACTGGCATAGACTAAATCATCAGATTCCCGGGGTCCTGGAGAGCTAAGACACATGTACCGCATCCTTTAAGACATATCATACCAGCTAACCTGTAACAATAGTATATACCTGGGTGGAAACAAAGTCATCTGCCTGACAGTGTCACATTCTAAAGCAACTCATGAGACATCATGGGTCCAGGAAACAATCTGGGTTATCACCTTTTTTAAAGTTTGCCAATTTAGTCTCTACAACCTCTGTGGTCTGGGCCAAAGCTGCCACCTAAATTACATCGACTTTAATGCCGTGTACACGCGATCGTTTTTTCCAAAGAATAAAAGTCTGACGGACTTTTTTCTTTGGCAAAAACGATCGTGTGGGGGCCCCATTGGACTTTTTTCCATCGGTGTAAAAAAATAGAAGATGTTTTACATTTTTCTGATGAAAAAAAAAAAACAATAGGAGATTATGATCGTCCGTATGGCATTCCATCGGAGAAAAATCAATGCATGCTCAGAATCAAGTCAAAGCATGCTCGGAAGCATTGAACTTAATTTTTCTCAGCTTGACGTAATGTTTTACGGTGGGGGAGAGTGTTTTTCAAGGTAAATGGGCCCTAACATGCAAATATGATGTGAGTACTTGTACAATAAGGCAGACGCTCGGTTTTCTCGGCGGTAAAAAGTCCCCTGAGAAAACCGAGAACCCGGCAGGAAAACTGCCATGGAGCTTTGGCCGTGTGTATGCTCCATCGGCACTGCCTCGCAGTGTTTAGTAGTAGTAGTAGTAGGCAAGTAGTAGATCTGGCAGGAAAATAGAGAGCAAGGTATATATTTGTTGTCTTCATAAATTATACACATTGTTCAAATCATGACAGATGCAAATTGAATGCTAATATATATTACACACAGGGCTGCCATCCTGAATTATGGGCCCCCTTACACAGCTTCATACATGGTCCCCCTGGAGCAGGGGGGTGCTGCCGCATGAAATTGCGAAGCGGGGGGCCTTTACCCAAAATCTTAAATTAAAAAAAAAAAAAAAAAACTAGATTATTAAAAAAAAGTGGGGTTGTCATACGGGGTACTTACAGGTGTAAGGCCTTTACCCCCCTGATGGCCTACCAGAAAATTACACACAATCATTCTGACCCCTGCATTTTTCATTCTTGTCCCCATCATGTTTTGCCACTGTTGTCTATTAATATATTCATCACTTTTTGTTCAATCCTTTGAAATTTGAAACACCAGTAACATCAATTTGACATCATTATTATACTTTGATTCCCCAAAATTGTTGGCAAAAAACAATACCTGGCCCCATGGGTCACAATCAGGGTCCTCCAGGAACTCTGGCTCTTCCTCAGAGGTTGCTTGCTCTTGCCTGCAGGGAAGACTGGAGGATTGACTGCAAGGAAGATCGGAGCTCCCCTTGGGGGGAAGGGTAGACAGGGATGGCCTGGACTCCATGTGGTCGTTCAGGAGCAGCTCCAGATCGCATTGAGGCCAGAACTTGGGAGCGTTGGGTCCTGTAGGTGCCCCTAATGATGTTAATTTTTTGGATCACAGTTGTGATTTTGGCGTTGGGGACCTTGTCTTTACAAAAGCAAGCAGGCTCTCCCGTGCTTTCTTCCTGGCCTCTTTGGGCCAGAATCACATACATCTGCACATTTTTTGACTGGCGTAGCGCACCTCCTTTACATTAGACTGCCGCAATGTAGCGGCGCAATCACCGTATTCTCGTTTGATTTGCGCAGAAATTAGCGCCTGTGCAACGTAATTTCAGAGGCGTAAGGCGGAGTAATTCTAATTGGGAAGGATGTGGGCGTGTTACATTGAAATGAGCCGTGACCCCATGCAAATAAAGGGCCGGCCGCCTCTGTGCGCATGCTCACAACTCGGGAACGGCGGAATCAGTGAAATTGGAAGTGGACCCGGGCAACTTTGTGAACTACGCAGACAGCATAAATAGACAGACACAAACGCCCTTCTTTTGCAAAAGTACATCCCTTTGTATACAGCAAGGTGCTTTTGTTCTGTTGTTTATTAGCGTTTGTTTGTTTGTGACGTTTCTTTGAGATATTTGGGGACTGTTTTGCAGAGTGATTTTTGTCTTTTATGTGTTTTCTTTGTTATTTTGTTAAAATTAGATTTTTGCTGGGCATTTTTTATTTTTGCTGGTCAATTTTTTTTTTTTTTTGGTTCTGTTTGTGAATGATTTTGGAATGTGGGGGTGACATTCCTGCCGGAAAAGGGGCGTCACCGTCATTTGTGGTGGAGAAGTGATCCCCAGGTCCGTGTGAATGGTGTATGAATGTACAGTGACATAATTGGAGCCGTGGCATGGCGTTGCTGCTCACAAGTCCTGAATGGTGGGCTTTTGCCAATCCAATGTGATGAGGATGTGATGTGTCTGTGCTAGGGACCACAGTGGTGTGCATGCATGCATTCTCATTGTGCCATGATTAATGTGTGTGTTTAACGTGCAAAGATGCCTAATGTGAGCTGGCTCCTGGCTGCTCTTTCCTCAGAAGACGGGGTATCCTCGGTTAGGGGGGGGGGAATTGTCTGGTTCAGGGGTCAGGTCATCACGTATGTCAATCTCCAAGCCCTTTCTCACTGCGAAGTTGTGCAGCATGCAACATGCACCAATGATCTGGCATACAAAGTTTGGGGAATACAACAGGGTACCACGGGGGGTTCCGTATAGGAGTCATGAGATGGGGTCCCAGTGCATATGCAGAGTCACCCTGAAGGGATAAGACAGGAGGATGTTAGTAGTGCATGTGCCCCTTGTGATTTCAGCATCATGGGGGGGGGGGGCAGTCATGCCTGCCACCCATGTCACTCACCAACCAGCCAGCTGTCCCCATACATGATCTGTTCGAAATCTGTGGGGATGGGGCTAGGATTGTATATGTAGCTGTCATGGGTGATGTCATGTGTTGGGCTGGTGAGGTCCTCCTGCAGGTTTGTGGTTAATTCCAGGATGGCATGAGGGGTGAATCTGAAGATGCGAGACACCTCAGAATCACTCATGCCAAAGATGTCTATGCGTGTGTGATATATCAAGTGAAGAGTGAGGGGCTTGTATCAGAGAGGAATATTCTATCAGATTAGATTATTATATCCATCAAGGTTTTAAAGAGCTATTGAAAGATAGTGAGACCGTGTTTGTAATTTGTATGTATGTTATGTATTGATGTATATCTGTATGTATATTTTTTGTAAAAATGTTTATAAAAAGCAAAGATTTTTTTTTTGGAAAAAAAAAAAAATACTCTCCCGTGCCCTCCTCCTTCTTTGCTCATCTAAAGTCAGAAGTATAGCTATGAGCATGGATGCCACTGGCATGTTGGCATACAGTTTGTTGGGCAGCAAGTGTGACTGCTCAGCTCCTCACTAACAGTGTTGCTTTAGCTGACATGTAGACGGATTGTCTAATTTTATACCACCTTTTATAGGGTCTAATTTTAGACAGGACATGCAGCTGTTGCGCACAACGCGTAGCCTGCGCTGCAACAACGTTCTTTTGTGGATCCCCTTAACTCCCTCATTAGCATATTTGAATAGCAAATCAATGGTGTGTCTAGCGCAGTTTTGCGTGGACGGATGCGCCTGTCTATCGAAATTACGCCGGGCAAAAAAAAAGTAGATTTCTTGCGTATCTCGTTTTGGGGATGCGGCGCATCGAAACGCATTCGCAAATTTAGACTTATGCCGCGCATCTCCTGTAACGCCGGCGTAATCGCTCTGTGAATCTGGCCCTTTGTTTTTATTAATTTTGCTTTTACTTTGCCATAGTACAGGCAGATCCTTCTATCTTTGTATAAATTCAGTAAAGAATTATGGGTCTTTTAAGGCCTCCATAATTTCTGCAAGTCAAAATTAAATAAACAAACCTAATGTCAGTCAAGCCTCTACTACTACTACTATAAGCTTTCTCCCCATATCTAACCCACAAACTCATCCACTGATCACTAATATTAAACATCCAGAATAAAGTTACGTACCGTCGTATGTCACGATCGTTACTTCCGCCTTCTTCCACAGACTGTGAACGCCGTTTTCACTCACGTGGTATCCCTTTAAACACTGCGCACGTGTGACGCTCCACACGTTTCCCCGCCCCTGATGTTCGTTCTAGTACTTTCTCCGCCCCTTCTCTCTCATTTAATGCGGAGCAACATGGAGGACATGCAGACTGTAAATTCTACCCAGGAGCCAGGCCAGGCGGAAGCAGGAGCAGGAGACACAAGAACCAGGAGAAGAAGGAGGTGCAAGGCCACAAACATGGCCTTTAAGGAGATGGTGGCCATCTTAAGGAGGGAGGACTACGATGGCAAACATGGCCCTTACAAGTATCCCAACAAAGTCAAGACCCAAATCATTGAGAACGTGGTGAGGAGTCTCCACCAGAAATTTGGGGTGCACAGGTCAAAAGAACAACTAAGGAAAAGGTGGTCTGACCTTAAATTAAGGGAGCCGGAGCAAATGGCTAAAAACAAAAAAGACTCATTAGAAAAAGTAAGTAATGTTCCTAATGTTTTTTTTTTTTTTATTGAAAGATTTTCAAATACAATAGAAGAAGGAAGCAAAATGGTACAGTAAATACAATAAGATCATACCGCAGATGGTCATTAGTCTGATAAAATTAGAACAATGCAGGAACGCAAAATACATATAGAAACAGACATTTTGTCAACCTTGAGAATACATACGTAACGTAGGGTGGAAAAATGCATCTTGAATGGGGTAATCTAGGACGGGAAGGTCAAAGCCTCCATACCTAGAGACCCTGTTAGCAGACAACAAGCGTGCATAGCACTCTGGACTGGTTAGGGCAGCCTCCAAAGGGTACGATAGAAGGGGGAATCAGGAAGCTGTAAAGTTGTGAGGAGGGTCATGGAGGGACCAAATGGTTATGGGAACCAAGGGCACATTCCCCATACCCGTGATACAAAAAGAATAGTGCAGCGCAAATATTATACTAAAAACAATAATGTAGTGAAGTTTGAACATGAAAAAGTATTTTCTTTCCAATCCTATACAGAAAAATATTCCTACATCTGTATCACAGCATTCCAACCTCAGGAATAAATCTGTATTCAATCCACAACTTAATGACAACAGACATCTTGAGGTTTTTAAAAATATGGTGTGTAAAGATCTAGAGGAGTTAAGAATAAAAAAGGTTTGTGATTCCCAAAACATTAAACGAGGAATTAAATCATTGGAACAAAGAAATGACATTGTCATCCGCCCTGCAGACAAGGGGGGTGGGCTGGTTGTGCTTAGTAAGGCCTATTATCAAGAAGAGATGACTAGACTTCTAAGCGACAGTAACACCTACCTACGTCTGAGGGGCGACCCAATGGTACTTTTTAAAAATGAATTGCACTCCCTGATAGAAGGGGGCAAAAAGGGGGGAATTCTGAATAAGAAAGAGGCTTCATACCTTGATCCTTATCATTGTCGCACACCCATTATATATTTCTTGCCTAAGTTGCATAAGGATTCTGTACGACCCCCTGGTCGCCCTATAGTCAATGGTATAGACTCTGTCACTTCCAGGCTGGGCCAATACCTTGACTTTTTCCTTCAACCTCTAGTCATTAAAATAAAAGCCTATTTACGGGATACTAAACAAATCATTCAGATTATAGACACTTTACCATGTACATCTAACACCATTTTGATCACTGCAGATGTAGGATCCTTATACACTATTATAAGTCATGAGGCTGCTTTGGCTTCGGTTGTATGGGCATTAACTAACACCGATTTTAATAGCCAACATACACAGTTCCTTTTAGACAGTCTTAGTTTCTGTCTCCATAAAAATTATTTCTGGTACGATAAGGAATTTTACCTACAACAACGCGGGGTAGCGATGGGCGCCCGTTTTGCTCCCAGTGTGGCCAATTTATTCATGGCCCACTGGGAGGAGGAGATAGTCTTTCGCGATCGACCACCGCAACTTGTGTGTTATAAAAGGTATATAGATGACTTAATTATGATATGGGAATGTGACATGGTTAGTCTACAACTCTTTATGGATAAACTGAATTCCAATGATCTTAATATTGTCCTTACTTGGACAGTGGCTAGTGATCAGATCTCTTTTCTAGATTTGGAAATCTTTAAGAGGGACAACAAGTTACATACTAGGAATCACTTCAAGACCACAGATCGAAATGGTTTTATACCTCTCACCAGCTGTCACCACAGACTCTGGTTATGTAACATCCCAAGAGGACAGTTTGTGAGACTACGTAGAAACTGTACATTGGAAGCAGATTTCCTTTCACAGTCCAAAGTATTGGCTACTAGACTCATCCAGAAAGGATATTCAGTGTCCTCTATCAATTCTGAAATTGAAAAAGTGAGGAATATGGATAGGAATATTATAGTTGCGGATAAACCATTAGATTCGGTGCCCCTTAATACTAATAGCGGCTACAAAATGCTTTTGGATTTCAATATCCAACACAAAAAATTTGAGAAAATAGTAGCCAAAAATTGGCCTATTTTAAAAGGTGACTCTGTGTTGGGTCCTGTTATTCCTGACCGTCCACAATTCATTTATAGAAAAGCCCCAGCTCTAAGGGACAGTATTGCCCCTGGAGTTATTGACCCACCAATTATTGCTCAACCAAAAATGTTTAACTTCCTGTCTGGCTTTTACGCATGTGGGAGATGTGCGACTTGTAAACAAGCTAAAAATAATGTTAAGAAGCGCAAAACATTTACTTCCTCTGTTACACATGCCAACTACCCCATTAAACAACTTATTACTTGCACCACTGTGGGTGTAGTTTATATGTTGGAATGTGAGTGTGGCCTCCAATATGTGGGTCGCACATCACGTGCGCTACATGTGCGGGTAGGAGAGCATATGAGTTGCATCAGAAGAGGGGTAAAAACGCACAGTGTCTCTCGCCATTTTAGGAATCACCACCAACGGAACCCAAAAGGTTTGAAATTTTGGGGTATAGAGCGAGTGTCTAAACATTGGAGGGGTGGGCACTATATACGTCAACTCAGCCGTCGTGAATCCTATTGGATTTTTGAATTAAAAGTAGCCTCTCCGGCTGGCTTGAATGTTGAATTCGATCTAAACTGTTTTATTTCGGATAGATGAATTGGAATACTGTATTTTATTTTATTTATTTATATATTTTTTATTTTTATTTTTATTATTTATTTTATTTTTATTTTTATTTTATTTTAATTTTATTTTTATACCATATTAAAATCTTTTAATATATATATTTTTAATATACATAAGGTAATACTATAACATGTGTACATGTATTTATTTATTGTATTTTAATCTATGGATTTTTTTGTATTCAATCTGCGCTTGATGATATGTATTTTTTAGCAGTGCTATTTGTGGCGATTGTGGATGGCGTCCATGGTTTTAAATATATATTGCAGACATAATGTAGCGTATAATATGGGAATTCCAAATATATATATGCTCAAGAAGTTGGAGTAATGCAAATATGATATTCTACACCTGGCATTTTTTTTGTTATTCCTTTTTATGTCGGGTGCTGGTATGTCATTTGCAAATCCGCTCATATCATTGAGCTAACTCTCTGTTCTTCCTGTTTGGATTCTGTTTCGTTTGTATTTGCTGGCCCGTGCAATCACTGCTGGGGGAAGTGTTCTCCGTGATGTATTTGCTTCCTGACTGGTTGTATGCATCTCAAGTGGTGATTGGCTGGCGGGCTTTCGCGAGTACGTATTTATATTAGTCTATGGGGACGTCCAGTGTGTACTTCCTATCCCGCGCTGAAGAAGTCCCGCCCACAGGACGTAACGCGTACGGAGGGAGGAGTCACGCAGGACGTCACCCATGATCGCCACGGATAGCCTATGCCTGTATGCTAACACTCAGCGGAGAGTGTTTCTAAATGTGAGTGTGTTTACAATACATTTGATGTCTCAATTAAATGGTTATACCAGAGAGCACTAGATCCCTGTTTCTTGTCTTCCTTTGTTGTTATTATGGAGAACGTTTGAGCCCGGATCCTAGAGTTTTGCTATTTCCTATTTGTCTCCTATGGATGTCTGCCGTATGTCATCTGCCTTGGGATTTTGCTGACATGCTGTGTGACCTATTTTAGGTCGAATCTATAAGGTGAGAGGCCATCTATCACACGGTGGAGGATTAGTTTGGTGTCATCGTATTCACTCTCACTTTATGTGGATTCTTGGGAGTTGCATTTTGGAATCTCTTTCTTGCTTCTTTCCAAGGACATTATTATTATTTTCACACTGCTGCATATGTTCATTTATGCCTTTATTCACTACATTATTGTTTTTAGTATAATATTTGCGCTGCACTATTCTTTTTGTATCACTGTTTTGGGATTTCCTATGAATTTGTCCTCAAGTGCTGGCTTGCATAAATTTTGTTTTTGTTTTATTAATTGTCCCAGCGCTGAATAATCTCTTCTATTAGTACATTCCCCATACCCACCCACCCCTCAAGGGAGCACACTGTGAGTGGGATGGGGAATCCCAAGTAGCGGACATAACCCTGCGCATGTGAGGTTCCAATCATCAGGCGAACTTGTGGTCCCACAAAAAAAAGAAGGGGGGGGGGGGAGAATGTCCCCGGGGGGGAGGGATAGGAAGACAGAATGAGAGCTTTTCCTTAGAGTGGTATGTAGACAGTATAAGGAGCCGAAATAGAGGATCTCGATCAGGCAACTGGTATATCGCGGGTATATCGTGGGAATTCTGGGATTCTCTGTAGTGTGTCCAGCAGGCCCATGTTAGCCTAAATTTCTCATGTGTATCTCTGGCCTGATGGATGATCCTTTCCATTTCTTCTATCTTCGTGACTCGCGAGTGCCAGTCCTCCACCGAGGGGGGGTATCGGACCCCCACCTCAATGGGATACATTGGGTGGCTGCATTAATGAGCTGTAGCATGAGGGAGTGTTTGTATGTCCTCTTGGGACAGGGTGTATGGTGAAGGAGGTATTGTGCCGGGGTAAAATCGGGGGAAAAGGTGGCGATCTGGACAATGAGATTGTGTATCTGTTTCCAAAATGGTTGGAGCATTGGACAGCTCCACCAAACGTGCAGGAAGGTACCCACCCCCGCGTTGCATCTCCAACACGTGGGTGCGACCTCCGGGAATATCTTGTGAAGTTTTTCTGGAGTGCGATACCATCGTGAACAGATTTTGTACCTATTCTCCTGAGCCGAGACGTTGATTGACCCCTTGTGGGTGTGTTCCCATATGCGATCCCATTCCTCGGGGGATATGTCCAGCTCCAAATCCGTGCTCCACTTGTGTAGCAGGGCAGTGTTCGGAGAGGTCCCATCCAGTTGGAGGGCGTACAACTTGGAGACTAGATGTGGCTGGGGTCCTGTATCGGAACAGATAACTTCGAGAGAAGAAAGATCCCTATGCCATTGTGCTGGGTTTGGGGTGCTATGCAGGAAGTGTCGAATTTGAAGGTATTTGAAGAAGGGGATATGCAGGTCTGGGAATTTTTCGACCAATTCAGGGTGCGAGAGAAGAGTGCCTCTGTTAAAGAATCTGCTAGCCCTAACTGTGTGTTCGCAATGGTCTGCTAGACCCGGGATCAACCCTATGTCGGGGGGAAAGTCAGGGTTCTGCGTGATCGGAGTCATAGGGCCTGGATAAGGGGCCAGCTCCAGTGATCGACATGTCGTCCTGAAGGAGGCCAAGGTGGGGCCAATCAAAGGGTGGTCCCTGCAAGTCTTGGGGATTGTCCGTGGATCGATCCAGGGAAGGTGAGAGATGGGGAAAGGAAGATATGCGTTATCTATTGACACCCAATCCTTATGAAGGTAATGTCTGTGCCAGTCCACAACACGGGTCAGTTGGCTAACCCTGTGGTATAGGGGCAGGTCAGGTAGGCCTATGCCCCCCTTCCTTTTAGGGAGAATAAGTTTATCCCATCCAATTCGGGGATGGTGCCCTGCCCATAAAAAGTTTCTGCAATGTTTTTTGAAGGACGTGAAAAGGGCGGTGGGTAGACCAATCGGGACTGCCTGGAGGACATATAGGATCCTGGGGAGTATGTTCATCTTCAAAATTGCCGCCCTGCCGAACCACGAAAAGTGTCCCCCTCCCCATTTGAGTAGGTCAGCACCCACGGTTCGTAGGACAGGGAGGAAATTAAGAGGATATAGTTTTTTCAAGTCTTTAGGGAGCTTAATTCCCAGGTACGTTATAGCCTCTGCCTCCCAACTGAAGGGGAAATTTTGCTTACAAAGGGAGACTAGTGATTCGGGAAGGGATACATTCAGTGCTGTGGACTTGCTAAAATTTATTTGAAGATTGGAGAGCCGGTTAAAAAGCTCAAAGTCTTTCAGGAGGACGGGTATGGTGGTAATCGGGTTCGTTAGGAACAGTAGTATGTCGTCAGCATATGCTGCTAACTTACAGCATTTCTGCCCAACGGTGATTCCCGTTATGTCGGGGTTGTCACGCAGTCGACGTAATAGGGGCTCTATAGTGAGGACAAATAGTATGGGGGACAGGGGGCATCCCTGCCTGGTACCATTAGCTACGGAGAAGGCGCCCGACAACCGACCATTAACTCTGATCTTTGCCGATGGGGAGGAGTACAGGGTCATAATCATGCGAAGGAGGCGACTCGGAAGACCAAGTGTACCAAGTGCCGCGGCCATGAAGTCCCACGCCACCCTGTCGAACGCCTTCTCCGCATCCAATGACAAAAGAAAGCCCTCTGTGTTAGTCGATGTCAGCCAATGGTGCACGTTGATGGCCTTGATGGTGTTGTCCCTGGCTTCACGGCCCGGAACAAATCCAACTTGATCAACGGACACCATGTCAGGGAGAAATGGGAGCAGCCTGTTCGCCAAGATTTTTGCATATAGTTTTACGTCCACGTTCAGGAGTGATATGGGACAATAATTGGAAACCAATGTGGTGTCCTTTCCAGGTTTTGGAAGGAGGGTAATATGTGCTTCTAAGATGTCAGATGGAAGGGAGGGTGCGTCTGGGAGCTCATTGAAAGCCCCCACCAATTTCGGCATAAGGGTGGCAGCAAACGCCTTGTAGTACCCGGTCGTCAAATCGTCCGGGTCCGGGGCTTTTCCCCGCCTTCAGTTGCTGTAAGGCCTTGAGTGCTTCTTCCACAGTGAGGGGCGAGCCCAGGTGGGACAAGTCATCCGGGGGGACAGTTGAGCGGCCATACTTGGTGAGAAAGTCGTCAATGAGTCCCAGACGATCCTGAGGGGACTGGGTGGTGGGAGGTTTGGGCAGGTTGTATAGTCCTGAAAAGTATTCCCTGAAGTGTCTTGCGATACATTCAGTTTTGTTGGCCTGTGTACCCGTCGGGGAAGTGATAGAGTGTATTGTATGTGCGGACTTTCTCTTTTGCAGTGCCGCTAACAGTTTGCCCGCCTTGTTCCCAAACTCGTAGAAGAGTTTGTGGGTAAGAGCGAATTTACGCTTCACGGTGCGTTGGAGTTCTTCCAGCAATTCTGTCCTTGCCCTGACCAGATCCGCGTGAGTCTGTGTCGCTAGCGTGCGTTTGTGTACATTTTCAAGGGATTGGACGTGGCTGGAAAGCTCCGCAATGCGGGCATTCCTAGCCTTACGCCTCGCGGATGCCAGGGCCATAAACTCACCTCGTAGAACGCATTTATGCGCCGCCCATAGAGTAACCGGGGACATTCCCTTTGTGTCGTTAGTCATGAAGTAGTTGGTGATGCTATCACCTATCGACCGAGCATTGCCCGGATCGAGCAGGAGAGAGTCATCTAATCTCCAGATGGGAGATCTGGTAATGTGCTCCGGTAGTGTCAACGACATTGTGATAGGGTGGTGGTCTGAGAGTACCATGGGTTCTATGGTTGCACTAGTCAGAAACAGGAGGACGTTTTGTGAAAGAAAGAAGTGATCGATTCTCGAATATTTGTTGTGGAAAGCGGAGAAATAAGTATAGTCTTTCACGTTCGGGTGGAGCGTACGCCAAGAGTCGTGGAGGGACAAGGTACTAAGCTGTGTTTTAATGGCACGCAGTGCACGGTAAGGCAAACAGGTGGACCCACTAGAGGTGTCGAGGAGAGGATGCAGCGGAACGTTAAAGTCACCTCCCACAATAAGTGTCCCGCGTTGAAATGCTGTCAGCTGAAAGAGTACTGAGCGGAAGAATGTAACCTGTCGCGTATTTGGAGCGTAAATGTTTGCTATCGTGTATGTGCGGCCGTGCAGTGTGCCTTTGATGAAGAGATATCTTCCCAGTTCGTCTTTCTGTACCTCAGTGGTCTGGAACGGGCAGTGTCTGGAGAACAAGATCGATACCCCCCTGGATTTTGCCTCGTTATTGGTGGCATGAAAAACCGTGGGAAAGTGGCGGTCACCCAGTTTGGGGACATTGTCGGATCAGAAGTGGGTCTCCTGGATGAGAACCACCTGCAGTTTGTGCGATCGAAGTGAGTGTAATAGCTGCGAGCGTTTTTCAGGGGAGTTCAGACCCCTGATATTTATGGAGAACAGTTTGAGCTGTGTAGGGGGAGGTTTTGGGTGTTGGGGCGGGGGGGTGGGTGGGAGGGTGCCTTCCATAACAAAGGGAGAGAAAAAAAAAAGGGGGGGGTGGGGGGGAGAGGAGAAAACCCGTTAAGAAGGAGGACTAGGTCCTCCCACTAGGTAGAAGTCCGTAGTAACCGGTGGGTGCGGTTGCACAGAGTACCCGCGTCCTATAGAGTGCACGGGCACTCCTGTATGCGCCCGCGTGGGGGTTGACCAGAACCTAACCAAAGAACAATGATATCTAGGAGGTGGGTATCACATGGGCGAGCCACCCCAGAGCGAAGGATATATTGCAATATGTACATTGTGGATTCGACCCCAGTAGCTATAGTGGGAGAGGGTTACATAGGACACCTGTCACAGGAGGTGAGGGTCACTGATGGATGAATATACTACTACCCCCAAAGAGAGGGCCCCCAACCCCATGAATTTAAGGGAGACCATAACGCCGCGCATCTCCGGTTAAGCCCTCACCTCCCGGGCCCCAGTCGAAGGAAAAAGGCCCCGGGACCATAGCAGCCCGGGGAAAAGAGGGGGCCGGGGGGGGGAAGGCTCACGCGGAGCTGCACCCGTGCGGACGTTAGTAGCAGTACCTATAGGGAACAACAGGACAGGGTTGCAGTGAAGAGGAATATGACAACAACAACATAGTACCGTAGAAGGCAGTGGGGGAGTGACCCCAGTCAAGTAGGCAGTCTCATGTAAGTAAAGACAGCAGTCAGCAGGTGTCCCTCTCTGTTGGATGGGGCTTACTGCAGTCGCCGGAGGGGGGAGGGGGGATCTTGCCGCCCCAAAGACCGGACACGGACGCCCCCACAGGAGTGTAATAGAAGGCAGGGTTGCATGATGTCATCCACAATCAGGTATCTAGAGTCCGGAGAGCCGAAGGGAATTCCTGTAGCCAAGAGTCCGGAGAGACCAGGTGCAGGTCATGGGACCGTGGAGCTGGTAGGGATCTAGTGCGGCATAGTCCGACGGTGGGGAGGGGCGCCCTCCATCCCAAGACCCCACTGTTCGGCTGTGTTCAGTCCCCTGGCGCGGCGACGTGGAGGTCGCGATGCAGTCCGGGTGAATGCGCACGATCTGCGTGAGCATCCCGTCGGGCCGAGGGGTCCGTGTCGGAGTGCGGGGCGGAAACACGTAAAGACGTCAGCACTTAGGAGATCCATACTGGATGCGGCTCCCCTGTGACTAGGGATCCGATGCGCTCCGCCCTCCCAACGTGACGTCGGGAGACACCATAGGAACCAAATAGTGCAGCTCCCCCTGCTGACACGGAGGCTAAAATCAGGCACAATGCAGTATGGGTGTAGTAGTTCTAGAGTGGGCGCCGAGGTGACCGTTATCAAACTTCCTGAGGGTGATCCCTCTCACGCCAGTAGCTAGTGAAATGGAGAATTTAGGGCTTTAGCCTTGCAAAAGGGAGGGGGACCGGGCTAAAATGAACAGGGGCCCGAGAAAGAAACTGCGCAAAACAGGAGAGTCAACATGGGGAAAACAGTTCAAACTGGGCACGCTTAGTGTGCGGTGGTGCTAACCCGGTGCAGCGGGATTAGGGGTGCCTGCGGGATTTTCTGGCTCCTGGGGAGGCGAGAGGGTCTCGGTTCCTCCCGGAGCTCGCGGCTGCGGATACCATGCGGGAGCCGGATGGAGACCTCCTTCTGCGGCTATTATCTCCATCCCGTCCTCCTGGGGCTTGGTCCACCGTCCGACAGAACGGCGGTACACGGCATACCATTCTGGAACTGCGACGAGTGGCAAGTTCAGGGTTTCACAGAAGTGCGGGAGGTCCTCTGGCACTTTCAACGCTGCTGTGCGGCCCTGGTGTGAGGCGGTTAAGCAAAAGGGAAACTTCCATTTATATTTGATATCTCTAGACCGCAAAACCTCTAGCAGGGGCTTGAGGTCTCTCCTGTGCTTCAAAGTAATCCCGGACAGGTCCTGGAATAGTTGCACGGGGGAGTCGCCATGACGAAGTCGTTGGCCCCTCGCCTGCCTCAGGATCTCTTCCTTCAGACCGTAGTCCACGAGGCAGCATATGATGTCCCTGGGTGGGTCCGTGTCCCGACCTCTGGGGCGCAGTGCTCGGTGGATCCTCTCCATGGCGATGGCTGTGGATGGGGGCCTCTTGAGGACCGTGTTGAGCAGACCAGTCACCTCACGCAAAACTTGGTCCCCTTCAATGGTTTCAGGCAGCCCCCTCACACGTAAGTTATGCCTCCTTCCACGATTCTCCAGGTCCTCCAAGTGTCGATTCACCTCTCTTAGCTGGAGAGTGTGATCGTCAATTTTCAGCGTGGATCGCTGGAGGACCCGGTCATGGTCTCCCAGTGTATGTATTTCATGTTTGTGGACACAATTGGTCGTAGGAGTCGTCGTACATTCGATCACTTAAATAATAAAAGACAAACTTTTCGTTTGAAACAATGTTGAGGAAATGTCATCATGCCTAGTTCTAGGCATGGCCAAATGGGAGTTTATACACTGTATCAGGCAAAAAGATTGTCTTTTATTATAAGTGATCGAATGAACGACGACTCCTACGAACAATTACTGTGCCCACAAACATGAAACTTGCAAAATTTTGCTTTATATTTACGTGAGATCAATTGTGGAATTAATGCAGATGTGTTCTTAACTAGATTTTACTAAGCACAATTATTAAGTTAATATTCACTAAAAATAGAGTATGCTCAGCAGTAGGTTACACATGTGGACTCAGTAGCACAATTTTTGCCCAAAAGAACAACCTATTTATGGTGTCACACACAGATGATCCAGGGGATATTTGGTTTGCTTACATGTAGAAAACTTGACCAAAAATAGAGACTTGAATGAGCTTTGGGAATGGATACAATCCTGTGTTCAACTTAGAAGGGTTGTTAAAACCAACAATAGTCCCACTATTTCTAAAAAGAATGATTCATAATATTCCTCTTTCAGGCCTATAATCTTTTTAAATCATGTTTCCCTTTTCTTCAATCTTGTAGGGCGCAATCAAGCTACAAGCAGCAAAACAACACGCAAGCCCCACCCCCGCCAAATGTGCAGGACGTGGAAACTCACACCACGTCAGGTAAAGTGTCATATACCACAGCTTCAGGTAATAGATGTAAGCTAGGAGAATTTTAATAAATAAGTGTAACGGAATGACTTGCGACAACCATAGACTTTGGAAGGATGAGAGGATACTCCTGTGCCAGCGGCACTAATAACTCCTGGGTCTAAGTCCACCATGTGCCCTTTTGGGCGTAGGGTGGCTAATAAAATCATACTTCATGTATTATATGAGATGGGACATTATTGATACTTCATATTGCAGGATGTCTTAAGATATTACAAGTGTTGGTTAAGGTTGACCTGACCAGGTCAACAAGACAGTGACTCATTCCTCTGTGTTTACACTTAAAAGATTGGGTATTCAAGATCACACGTCTCTCTTCAGATGTATTGAATTAGCATGTCAATTATGTTTAGCAAAGGAATGTATTGCTGCTCAGGTGTGGGTCCCTTTCCTTTGGAGACAGTCTGTCTGTCTGGAGATGTGGGTTGAAGGGAAAATCATTGTGTGATTGTATTTTGTTTGAATTCTATTGATAAAGGAATGTGATGTGTCTCGTCAGTATCGGTGCCGAAATGTCTGCATAGTAATTAGCCATAGTGTGTGATGAGGGGGGTGGAGATTGCATTGTCCTGTGATTAACTTTAATATGCTGTACTGGATATATAAGCAAACTAAGAAACCAATAGATTATTCATTCATTTTGGAATTACAGAGCGGAGTCTCGTCTTGATTATGGGAAATGGAATGGATCATGTCTGCTGGATTGTGGAGTGTCGGATAAGCTTGCCGTGGGTGGATGGAAGGTCGTTAACCGTGGTGACCGTTACAAATGGCTTGGTTCCAAATTTCAGGATCTGTTTGTGCTGGTGACAGATTGGACACCTACAGCGCCCAGCTGTTGATTGGAGAGGTGTTGGCCTGCAGGGCTGACATCGAAGACATCCATCTCTTTAAGGCAGATTAGAGAGAAAACAAAAAGGGTGGAATAAAGGATGAAAAATTTGATGGATGTTCTATTTTTTTGTGTTTTATGTTATTTTTGTATGCGTGTTTTTATTATTACAATTTTATGGATGAAAAAAAAAAAAACATAAATAAATAAAACCAGATTTTAGATGTATATGAAGAAAAAAATAAAATAGCGCTGCAACGCCGGGGGCGGAACAGGGGGGGGGGGGGAGGCGCGAAATTCAAAGCGTATACTGTAAGTAGAAACAAAGTAAAACACACTAACACTATTGGATTAAAATGAAAACTAATATACAGCGACGATCCTGTGACTGTGCCCAGTTGATTGCCGTGCTGAGCACGTATCGCCCCCACGATTTCCATTTACAGGAACACCTGGGATAAAAGTGGACGTTGAGGATGAAAATCCTTTGCAATACCTCCAACTTTTTTTGACCACTGAAGTGATCAACAAAATCATTTAGGAGACAAATCGATACCAGGAACAACAAGCTGCTACCCATCAGCGATTTTCAAGGTGCAAAAAATGGGAGCCTGTAACCAGCGACGAAATCTGGAAGTTTCTTGGCCTCATCATTTTACAGGGAGTGGTGGGGAAACCCCTGCAAAAGTGGTCTTGGACAACCAATAAATTATTGGCCACACCTTTTTTTGGAACCGTCATGTCAGAGTACAGATTTTCATTGATCATGAAACATTTGCACTTTGAAAATAATGAGGACTTGGATGAGCGTTCTCATCCAGCTCCAAAGCTGAAAAAAATGTGGGAGATTTACCAGATTATTTTGCAGAACTTCCAGCGGACCTATGTTCCTGAGTGGGACATTACCATCGACGAAAGTCTCATGGCCTACAAAGGTAGGCTCAGCTGGATACAGTTCATCGCATCAAAGCGTGCTCGCTTTGGCATAAAATCGTTTATGCTGTGTGAATCCAGCTCTGGATATATCTGGAACGCAGTCCTGTACACAGGGAAAGGGACCAAATTCTGCCCGCGATTCAGCAGTTTTGGGATGGCAACCGCTTCGGTTCATTCCTTGATAGAGCCCTTGCTGAACCAGGGCTACTGTGTCACTACGGACAATTTTTATACCTCCCAGAACTGTACGAGTTCCTTACCCTAAATAAAACCGACGCTTATGGGACCGTTAGGCCTAACCGGTGTGACACGCCGTCAGCATTTTACAAAAAAAAGCTTGGCAAAGGAGAAGTAGCTGCATGGCAAAAAGGCAAAATGTTGGCACTGAAGTGGCGGGACAAAAAAGATGTTTCCCTTATGAGCACAGTCCTCGACTGTCATGGTGCATACCAAAGGTGGAAAGGATGTTCTGAAACAACAGGTTGTGTTGGACTACAACCACACGATGGGAGGTGTGGACAGGGCTGAACAGGCCATGACTTTTTAACCAGCGATGAGGAAGCAGCAGAAAAAGTACTATAAAAAATGTTTCCGACATCTTTTGGAACAATGTCTCTGGAACTCCTTCATCCTGATGAAAAAAAAAAAAGTGACAGGCCTATGGTCCATGCAGACTTTATGTGGAAGGTGGCAGAACAGATCTTTCTGAAGCACCAAATGCCAACGGTGGTAAACCGATCTGGATGTCGGGCTGCTGGAGTTGTGAACCCGGAACGACTGACTGGTCGTCATTTTTTGGACCACATTCCACCCACTGAAAAAAAAAACAGCACCCACAAGAATGTGGGTGGTTTGCTGCTCCAAGCGTGACGACAACGGAAGAAAAATCTGTAAAGAAACGCGTTTCTGTTGTCTCGACTGCGACATTGGACTTTGTGATGTACCTTGCTTTAAAATTTTTCATGCCCGAGACGTTTACTGAATAATGATTTTTCACCCTTGTTTGACCCCTCAAAAAATCAGAGTTTCTGAATATATTATTTGTTAAGATTTATTGAATAAAAAGTATTGTTATTACATTATTTATATATAAATAATGCGCTAATAATCAACTAAATGTGTAATACCAGTACAGTACAACAAAGGCATGAAGTCAAGTCCCAAAATTGTATAATAGTCCACAGTAGCAACACTGCTTATATAAAAAAAAAAAACACAGCTCAGCAATGTGATCACAGGGTTAATTGGGCACGCTCCAGCAACGCTCTGATGTTTCCCACAGGGATTGCTTCACTTGTACCACTAGGAGTCAAAACATAAGTTCAGGCATGTATCAGGTTTTCAAGCAGATGACCAACGCTCAGATGTCTCCCGATATAAAGCCCAAAAAAAAAAAGGAGAAAACAGACATAGCACAATACTGTATGACAAGGGCTAAGGACAGCACTTGCATGTGTGCACTCACGAATCCTCTGGGACTATGAAAGTGTATATTGCCGCTCAGTACTCTGGACTCCGCATTCGATATGAGATCGAAAGTCCTGTCACTCTAGGCTCCTCCCCCACGCGTTGCGTCACTCGTCACGTGACATTCATGGGTATTAAATTATTATTTGTTATTATTTATTACATTATAATATATGATTTTGTGTTTCAAACTTTATCATAGTCTACTAGAGACACTGGTTTGGACAGATTTAGGTGAGTTATTCCTAAGAATTGCAGGCCTGCAATCTAAAAAACGCCAAAATTTCCATGCAAAATAATGGTACCGCTTTCAGCACCCAAAATCATAAAGAATCATACTGCCAGGGAGGTTAAACAAAAAAAAAAAAAACATTTGGGGGGGGGGGTCATCAAGGAATACAATGGAGGCAAAAATAAAAGGGGGATATAGGGACACACCAAATGGAGCACTACAATGGAGGCAAAAGTAAAAGGGGGATATAGGGACACACCAAATGGAGCACTACAATGGAGGCAAAAATAAAAGGGGGATATAGGGACACACCAAATGGAGCACTACAATGGAGGCAAAAATAAAAGGGGGAAGTGACTAGGGCCCAGAATAGAATGCTGGAGAGGTTGGCTATTGGAAATATGCATGTAGACCAACAAAAAAAATGTATAATAAAAAAAATTACAGCATGCATGGGGGCAAAGGGAACATTCACAGCATATTACAAACAGGTTAATTATGGACTGATTTTTCTAAAAAAAAAAATCGTTTGTGAGATTAAAGGACACAATTTACCTTAACATACTGTAGTCCTCCTGCTGAATGTGGATTATGGTCGAACAGGTGTCCAGGATTATGACGCCCAGAGCCTGGGGGGAGATGCCCGTAAAGAACTTCAAGTCCTGTAGACATCTCCCTGTTGCAAGGTAGCGCAACGTAGCAACTAGCCGCTGCTCAGCAGTGATGGCTTCCCGCATAACAGTGTCCTGCCTGGTGATATATGGCGACACCAAAGCCAAAATCTGCTGGAATACGGGGTCAGACATCCTAAGAAAATTCCTGAAATCATCAGGGTTGTTTTCTTGGATCTCCCGCAGCAGAGGCATATGAGAGAACTGGTCCCTGCGGAGAAACCAGTTCTTGGCCCACAAACTCCTCCTCACCCTGTTCATGGACCGGAGCAGGGATAATGCACAAATCCCAACACCAAGCACAGCACGATCTCGGCGACGAGAACCTGCCCACAACATGGCTCAAAAATGGTCGTCTAATCAGACTAAAAAAGAATGCCCCTGAAGAACAGAAAGGCCTCTGAAGAACGACCTGCAAAACAGGAACGAGCAGACAAGAACGCACTGCAAACACAGATACAAACTGAATACGAGCACTGTAAGACAGATACGAACCCAAAAGCACAAACTGTACGACAGAAAACGATCTTTAAAGCACGAAGACTGAAAAGCGTGAATCGTCTCTCACCAAACTTTTACTAACACGCAGCAGCACGATATCAGCAAAAGAGGCCATCTTGCGCATGGAAATGGCCCTTTATAGTGCCGTCGTACGTGCTGTACGTAACCGTGCTTTGCTAGAGCATTTAAAAAAAACGATGTGTGGGCAACGTCGTTTTTAATGATGAAGTTGGAAAAACTTTTTTTTCATGCCGAAAAGTGATCGTGTTGTGTACGGGGCATCAGAGGAAACCCAAAAGCAATCGATCTGCTAGAGCTACCCTACAGCTGTTATCGTATGTGTGAAATAAACAAAGTTTTTTTCAACCCGATCATTAAAACGGCCTTGCCTACACACGATCGTGAAAAAAAAAATGCTCTAGCAAAGCGCGGTGGCGTACAACACGTACAATGGCACTATAAAGGGGAAGTTCCATGCGGATGGCGCCACCCTTTGGGCTGCTTTTGCTGATTTTGTGTTAGTAAAAGACAATTTGCGCTTTTCAGTATATTACAGCGTGATGAATGTGCTTACTCCATTACGAACACTAGTTTTACCAGAACGAACGCTCCCGTCTCATAACTTGCTTACGACGTAAAAAACGACAACGTTAAAAATGACATGAAAAATTAGAGCATGTTCGAAATTTTTAAAGGAACACTCCTTTTTTTTTTATTAGATCAATTGATTGCTGTAAGCTATAGCATTTAAATATCACTTCCCTCGTTTTTCCTTTTGACCTCCAAAATACAGTAATCCAGGTTTGAAAATGCCATTTCCTGTCTCTCCTCTTCTTGCTTTCCACCAGCACCTGAGCCGTTTTTGCATGGTGGAAAGCAGAATGTGCTCACCCCCTCCCTATACAGCCCTGCGTGAAGATGCTCTCTTATCCCTCACAGACATGGAGGCTAAGCCTAATATGGACTGTGGTTCCCATTAGGCCATGATGTAGCAAGAATGAACGCGCAAACCAGGAAGTCAGTGAGAATAATGATTCAGGAGTGACAGAGGTGAATAAAACAGCTCGATTTCAACAGGTATCAAACTAGTTATAATGCAAAACATTACTTTTTACTTTATCAGCTACTGTCAGACTTTAAATTTAAGAGGAAAATATTTTTGTCTTTACAACCCTTTTAATGGCCATTTTTTACATCGTGAAAAATAATCTGGAGCCCCCACACGATCGTTTTTAATGACATTAAAAAAAAAAGTCATTTTTTACAACAGCATTATTCTGAATATCTTATCACACTTACTTTTTTGAGACAGACACTCTGCCTGTTATGATTCGTAACAGAGACTGAATAGTACTGATTGAAAAGAACAATGTAAAGTGGGTAACACATAAAAACTGATTTACACACATGGTTCTTGTACCCAACTACAGCTAACAAAATCATGATTGTTCAAGCATAAGGGCATAAATCTATTGCAGCATATCGTAGTGTGTTCCACGAGAATCAGCGCTCAGGACACGGGAGACGTCACGCAAAGTCAAGTGGTTCCCCGCCTTACATCTCAGGGGGTGGGACTTCACCACTGATGAAGTCCCGCTCCCTGGGATGTAATGCGTACGGGACCACATGACTTTGCGCAACGTCACCTGCGTCCTGAACGCTGATTCTCGTGGAACACACTACTATATGCTGCTTATTTCTTTGCACTGAGGCACTTGTAAGTGTACTATTTTATATATATAATAAATGTTTTTAAGCATACGGAGAGCATTAGATGTTATTGCTTCCTCTTCTATGTACCCAACTACCTGGAGTTGATGGTGAGAGTCCAAGTGATATAACCAGCCATCAGCACGTATCCATTTCCAAAGCGCAGCACACACAGTGAACCTGTCTTTTTATCTTTGTAATGCCCCATACATACAATCTGATTTTCCGTCAGGATAAACTCTGACAGATTTTTCTGACAGAATTTCGTTCAAGCTGTCTTGCACAGCTCGTCACTCTGCTGCCCCCCCCTGCCATTCTGGGTGAGGGAACCAGGAAGTGAGGTGCTCCGGCTTCACTGCCCGTTTCCCTACAGTGCATGCGCGAGTCGCGCTACGCCATCTGATTGGCTCCCGCTGTGTACTGGGAGCCGAGTGTACCTGCACCCCCCTCCACCCTGAAAGGTGTCAAATGTGACACCGGAGGGGGAGGGTTCCGATCAGCGGGAGTTCCACTTTAGGGTGGAGCTCCGCTTTAAGTGGCAGGTGGCGAGGATAGGGCTGCCTATGCACAATATACACACATACTAACAGAAGAATAGCCAGGCGCAATCTGAGTGTAGTATATTAATTATCTTAATTTATTGCAGCGAATAGAAAAATTTCAACAATCATGCTGATCACATAGCAAGGGCTTCCAGTGGGCACTCTCACAACTTAAGCCTGAGAAAAAGGCTTGGGCAGCCCTGAAATGCATAGCTCTGTGCTCCTCTGCCCCATGCTGATGACATCACTTCCAGTTTTCTCTGCATCCCACAGAACCAACCTGCCATTTTGTTGGTTTCTACTTCCTCATCTAAGCTGTTATCCAGCCTGACTTCCGGACTTCCAGGCTGCAACAGTTAGAAAGAGGCTTCCCATCCTAGATGCATGAACAGACCACTCATGGATGACATAAACAAGTGCAGTTTCTTCTTCTTACGCAAGTTGCCAATTTACATTTTGCAGTAAATGCTGCACCTAGTTTGGCACCCCCCTAGTGTATTCCGTTGGTCCTGCAAGTGTATCCATCTATCCACCCAGTAGTGTAGTGTATTTAGGTTCTGTGCTGCCCTAGGCCTGACTAAACTTGTGCACCCCCTAATTTAAATATGACCCACCCCTTCCTGTCAAGACCAAACCACTTTCTGTTTAAGACCCACCCTGAAATTTTTAGAGTGGGGACACTAGTTCTTAGGGCCTGGGGGGGGGGGCATTGGATTCCCTTAATTTGCATAGATTTCCTCTCACTTGCTGTTTGACTATGGGGCAGGGAGTGAAGGGGAATCTCTGCAATGGGACAGGAATGGTAAAAAATAAACTGACAGGGGCTATAAATAACCCTCCCTTACTCTATCCAAAAGAAAAGAAAAAGGTGCTGCCTATAGTTCTACTTTAAGCATACATTTCTGATAATTTTATGGAGAGGACTTTGAAGATATAATCATGTCAATGGTGCAGCAAAAAACACAAAGCACAGTGAGGAAGGTTTGTGGTCGAGGATGATAGGACAGTCAAAATTAGAAGCAGCTTGCATTACACTTAGGCCACGTACACACGATCGGTCAAAACTGATGAAAACGGACTGAAGGACCGTTTCATCGGTCCAAACCGATCGTGTGTGGGCCCCATCGGTCAGTTTTCCTTCGGTCAAAAAAAAAGAGAACTTGCTTTAAAATTTGACCGATGAACGCCTGACCGATGGGTCAAAACCGATCGTTAGCATGCAAAAGCTTTGGTTAAAAGGCTGTGCATGCTCAGAATCAAGTCAACGCATGCTTGGAAGCATTGAACTTCGTTTTTTTCAGCACGTCATTGTGTTTTACGTCACCGCGTTCTAACACGATCATTTTTTTTAACCGATGGTGTGTAGGCACATCAGACCATCAGTCAGCTTCATCGGTTAACCCATAAACGCGACCTAACAGTAAAACGCAAGTCGGCGGGGTCTCTTTCCGTGCTGCCCCCTGCAAAGTGCTGCCCTAGGCCTTGTTGGCCTAGGCCAGGATACAGCGTTGCATCCACCCAGTGTTTCTGTCCTGGTCTGATGTTCCCTGTTGTGATACCGTCCACTGGAAGCCCTTACTATCCGATGAGCCTTATTTTAACAATCACAATGTAAGATGCCATTTGTCTACCGTATTTATCGGCGTATACCGGACACTTTTTTCCCCTTAAAATCAGGGGGAAATTGTGGGTGCGCAATATACCCCGATCCCCGCACTGTGTTTAAACTCCGCCGCTGACATATACTGAGCGCAGTACACTTGGGTACACTTGGCCAGGCTCGACTCCCCTCGTGGTCACACCCTGTGCCGCCTCGTAGCCTTTATGGAAGAGGAGCCGAGCGTGGCCGAGTGTACAGCGCTCGGTATATGACGGCGGCGGCGATCAAGCACAGCATGGGAAGTGGGGTTTGGCTCAGAGACAACGCGGGCGAGGCAGGGAGGACACCACCAAGGCCGCAGATGGACGCCGGACCGGACAAGGCAGCCGATGGACGCCGGGCAAGACACAGACGAGGGGCATTCAAACTAAGTATTTTATTTTATTTCCTAAAATTTTCCTTCCAGGTTGGGGGTGAGCGCTATACACCAGTGCGCGCAATATGAAGATAAATACGATATTTATCACAATAAATACAGTAATATACTACACTCAGACTGCACGCTGTGCTTCTTTTGCTGCTTGTCCAGAGATACTTCAGCATCTTCAGAGGTGCTGCGTCTAGTTAATTGAGATCAGCAGGAAGTTATCCTGAACGCTCCGTTTGGACTATATGCCCTTTTTTTTCCTGCATAGACATTTATGTACACATGACACTTATTGCGCCATACCTCATTACTACTGTATACACACATACTAGTTACGGCTACAATTACTATGTGCAGCTTCTTCTAAATGTAAGCTAAAACAGAACAAAATAAAAAAATAAAAAAATCTTCGTTATTTTCAGCTTCCTTTTAAACACTTTGGAATTAAATGTATGATTAGCAGACATGCGATCCATTTGTAAAACCTGTGTTTATTATTATGAAAGGCAACCTGCTAAGCTCAGTGCCTCCAACCATTGCTTACTTAGAGCTCATGTACTCCCAGCTAATTAAATTGTGGCTGTGTCTCAAGGGATGGACTTGGCTATGTTTGCTGTCTCTAAGATTTCCAGCAGTATCCCCATCATGCAAACTTGAGGTGAATCTCTATTTATATAGACGCTATTGCATCATGTTTAAAACAAGCATTTAATGAAGACAATCCATATTTACTTTAGTGATAAACTAGAAAAGTGCATGATATACTTAGCAAAATGTACAGTATATGGGAAATTGAATTAGGATGTACTGGCAGGAATGTTAAGATCTACTCAAATGTATTTAGCTTAACCTTGTTACAAACAATTTCAAATAGCTACACTACTAATGCATAAATAGATACACTACTAATATTATTATATGGCTAACAAGCAATGGGGACCTTATTGTGCCGTTGACACCGGATGCAGGTTATATACTGTAATACATACAGTCTGTCACTAACCTTAACACAGCAGTTTTAATATTTTTTCCGTTCCTGCTGTAACATACTTTGTTTACCTGTTGAATCTGCCAGTAGATATGTTTTTTTTTTTTTTTTTAGTTTCTTTTAATAGGCTGACAATGCTGTCCCTCTTGAACAGGGTAGTCCTAGATCCAGGGTCTCCAAACTGCAGCCCAGAGGGCCAAATTTGGCCCTTTCTAGTCTCTATCTGGCCCTTGGGGCACAATTCCTCCCACTGACACCAACAATGGGGCACTATTTCTTCCACCGATACCAATGATGGGATACTATCCATCCTACTAATAGGGGGAATACTCCTCCTCTTATTGACCACCAACCCTGAGGCAATATGTATTCTCACTGATGCTGGCCCGTGACATTTTCTGCCCCTGCTGGCCACAATCCAGCCCTCCTAAAGCATGAAGGACAATAAAAATAAAAAAAAACTAGGCGCCTCCAAGTGCATAAGTATGAAACTTTTAATATCACCTAAAGGGGTTAAAACACTTACAATATGGTGGATGAAGCAGGCATGTAGCAGGTAAGTGTGTCCAGAAGATGTTCCAGTGGCAGGCAGTCCTAGTCTGATTATAAAGCTTCCAGGGAAGTCCACAAGATAACAGCGAACTTGTGCTGTGAGTGTTTAGGGAACACAGTGGTGATGGAGCCTGGGGATGATGTCAGAGGAAGTGAGACAAAAACCAGCATGGAACACAAACAGGAAAAGGACAGGAAGTGTGTCATAGGGGCGGGACGCATTTCGGAACAGCTCATTGGTTCCTTCTTCAGCCAGTGACAATGGTTCCATAGGAGTTATACTTCTTATAGTCTATGTGTTGCAATGGGGGCGGGACTTGTGGACAGCAATCAAATAGAAAGCAACACAGTGTTTTGGCAGCAGAAGGCTGCCAAACGACTATACACTGTTTACACACACAGATAAAAAAAAATATTAAGTACTAAAATGGAAAGAAGGAGGAAGTGTGTGAAGATCACCCTCTCCAACACAGACTTTATCTGTCAGGATTCAAATTCTTGAAGCACCCTGGATATACACATTTTTATGAAGGACAATAAAGTGGCCCTTTGTTTGAAAAGTTTGGAGACCCCTGTCTTAGATGAACAGGTTGTTTTAGATCAGAGGTCTCAAACTGGTGGCCCTCCAGCTGTTTCAAAAAGTCCCATGAGGCATTGTAAGCCTGATAATTACAAGCCTGACTCCCAGACAGAAGCATTATGGGACATGTAGTTTTGCGACAGCTGGAGGGCCACCAGTTTGAGACCCATGTTTTAGATGGATTTAAATTAAAGGAAAACTCTACGTTCATTACAAATTTGCATAGCATATAGAAATGCTACACAAGCCATTTTATTATTTGATACTAATAAAAATAATCTTTTGATTATATTCTGCAAATATACATTTTCAAAAGGTGACAAAACATTAATTGTGGTATGGCAAACCAGGGGTGTGGTGTGTTTTTTTTTCAGACATCCCCTGCAATATAAATTAAATTTTGGTGAGATACCCCTTAACCACTTGCTTACTGGGCACATATACCCCCCTCCTGCCCAGGTGAAATTTCAGCTTCCGGCACTGCGTCAATTTAACAGACAATTGCGCGGTCGTGCGACGTGGCTCCCAAACAGAATTGACGTCCTTTTTTCCCCACAAGTAGAGCTTTCTTTTGGTGGTATTTGATCTCCTGTGCGGTTTTTATTTTTTGCGCTATAAACAAAAAAGAGCGACAATTTTGAAAAAAAAATACAATGGGCCAGATTCAGGTACATTGGCGCATATTTTGACCGGCGTAGCGCACCTCCTTTACGTTAGACCGGCGCAATTTAGAGGCACAATCACCGTATCCTCGTAGCATTTGCGCAGACGTAATTCCCGAGGCGTAAGGCGGAGTAATTCAAAATGAAATGAGCCGTGACCCCATGCAAATAAAGGGCCGGCCGGATCGCGCATGCTCACAACTCGGGAACGGCGCAATTAGTGAAATTGGAAGTGGACCCGGGCAACTTAGTGAACTACGCAGAGAGCTTAAATAGACAGACACAAACGCCCTTCCTTTGCAAAAGTACATCCCTTTGTATCCCTTCCTATACAGCAAGGTGCTTTTGTTCTGTTGTGTGTTCGCGTTTGTTGCGTTGTGACTTGTCTTTGTGATATTTGTTGACTGTTTGAGCTAGTGTTTTGTAGAATATATTTGATAGTGTTTTTTGGTGACTGGTTGTGAGACTTTTTGGTTGATAGATTTTGTTTGTTTGTTTTGTTGCTCGATTTTTTCTGCTTGTTTTTGTGAGTGATTTTTGGTGATTATTTGGGAGAGAGTTGTTGTATGAATATGACTGAGAGGAAGCGCAAGAGCAATTTTACTTTGGGGGAGAAACAAATTATTGCCCGGGCCCTTACCCAATATGGGCGTTTCCTGCACGGCCCAGAGAGTGCCAACACCACCCCGGCCAGGAAGAAGGAGATTTTGCAGAACATTACCAAACAGATTAATTCATTGGGGGGGAGGAGACCCGGACACGTGAGGGGATCGTCAAGAAGATCAATGATCTCCGGCGTCTGGTCCGAAAGAAGCTGGCCAAAATGGCAGCCCATGCCAGGGGCACTGGAGGGGGCCCACCATGCCCTGTTAGGCTGACAGCTGAGGAGCGTGTGGTGGCCCAGACCTTTAATAGGCAACAAGTGGAGGGCCTGCCTGGCTATGACTCCAGTCAGGAGCCCGTGATGACAGGTAAGGTTTTTTTTTCCTATCTGGTGTGTAGCATGTGTGGGGAGGGGGAATATGTGGCAAGTGTGTAGATCCTCCAACCTGTGAATGTTTTGTGTCATCCACAGATGTGCAGGAGGGTGCTGGGCCATCTGGCCTGACTGCACCATCCCCGGGACACCAGCCTGATGAGGACCCCCAGACAAGGCCTGAGTCCTCGGAGGAGTTTGAGGAGGAGGAGTTTGGGTTTGAGGAGAAGGTCATGTCAGCCAGTGGATTGTTATTTTTGGAGGAGTCTTCCCCTCTGGCTGGCAGCAGCCAGCCCTCTATAAGGGGTAGCCCCTCCCACTCCTCCCCCAACAGGGCTCCCCTCCCAAGGGCCTCCCCTTCTCCCCGGCCACAAGCATCAGCTGAAGGCAGGAAGTCGTCCCAGAAGACCAGGGGGGTGGTCGAGCTTCTGCCCGCCAATCTGAGAAGGGACCAGGCCCTTCAGACCCACCATCTGGGACAGGTCAGCCAGACTTTGGTGCAGATGGAGGAGAGCCTGTCCTCCATAAAGGATACGCTTGGGGACCTGGACTGCCACTCCCGGGCTCTTACAAACTGCCTAAACGAACTGCAGACTACTACAGCAGACGTTGGGCAGGATGTGAGGGCCCTCACCTAGGCTATCCAGGCCAATACGGCAACACTAAGTGCTGGCCTGAACAGAATTGCCGTGGCCTTGGAGGACAGGTCGCCAGGTGGGCAGAGACCAGGGGCTGCTCCTCCTTCCCCGGATTACCCCCCCCATGAGTCTCCCCTGAGGAGCCGGGGCTGTGTCTCCTGGCTGCTCTTCCCTCAGAAGACGGGGTATGCTCGGTTAGGGGGGGATTGTCTGGTTCGGGGGTCAGGTCATCACGTATGTCAATCTGCAGGCCCTTCCTCACTGCGAAGTTGTGCAGCATGCAACATGCACCGATGATCTGGCACACAAAGTTTGGAGAATACAACAGGGTACCCCCAGACTTATCCAGGCATCTGAAACGTGACTTCAGGAGCCCAAAGGTGCGTTCCACCACTTAACGTGTTTGGGTGTGGGCTTCATTGTATCTTTTCTCTCCTAGGGTTTGGGGGTTCCGGATAGGAGTGATGAGATGGGGTCCCAGTGCATATGCAGAGTCACCTGTAAGGGAAAAGACAGGAGGATGTTAGTCATGCATGTGCTCTTGTGATGTGTGCATCATGGGGGGGGGGGGACAGTCATGCCTGCCACCCATGTCACTCACCAACCAGCCAGGTGTCCCCATACACGTTCTGTTCGAATTCCATTGGGATGGGGCTCTGATTGTATATGTAGCTGTCATGGCTGGATCCGGGGTGTTTGGCACGGACGTGCCATATGAGGCCTTGGGCATCGACTATCACCTGTACGTTGATGGAATGCCAATGCTTCCGATTGCGGTATATGTGCTCTGTCTCATGGGGGGCTGGAGTGCCACATGTGTGCAATCAATGGCCCCCACGGTGCGTGGGAATTTGGCAATTCTGGAGAAATCTGTCATTGCCTTCAGCCGCAGGTCCTCAGTGGTTGGTTTGATGATTTGGTTGGCCATGCGTCTGAGAATTGCAGGGACAACCTGGTGCACACATCTGCTCATGGAGGATTGTGACATCCCAGCCACCACTTGTACGCTGAAAAGAGCCACTGGCAAGGAAATGGAGTGTTGCCAGTACTTTGACCAGTGGCTGCACTGCATGTGAGCGGTGTGTTGGGCTGGTGATGTCACCCTGCAGGGTTGTGGTTAACTCCAGGATGGCATGAGGGGTGAATCTGAAGATGCGGGTGCGGTATATCCTCTCCTGTGCCATCCTCCGTGCCATCCTCTGTGCCCTCATCCTTCTTTGTTCATCTAAAGTCAGTAGTATAGCTATGTGCGACGATGCCCCTGGCATGTTGGCATACAGATTGTTGTGCAACACGTGTGACTGGTGAGCTCCTCACCAACAGTGTTGCTTTATCTAACAAGTAGACTTTTTTTCTCTTTTTAGACCAGCTTTTATATGCTCTAATTTTAGACAGGACATTTTGCTGTTGCGCACACTGCGTCGCCTGCGCTGCCCCAATGTTGTTTTGTGGATCCCCGTAAGTCCCTCATTAGCATATTTGACTAGCAAATCAATGGTGTGTCTAGCGCACTTTTGTTTTTTTTGCGTATCTCGTTCTGTGGATGCCGCGCAACAAAACGCACGCGCACATTTCGACTTACGCACGCGCATCTCCTGTTGCGCAGGCGTAATCGCTCTGTGAATCTGGGCCATAGACTTTACAATCACTTTAATCTAATTAGTTGTCCACGGTTCATTACGGAACTAAAAATGTGGCTAGCACAATATATATTTATGTTAGTTTATTACATTCGGACTCAAGCATGCTATAACACTTTAATTTTCCACATCAGTTGCTTTATATAATAATAGGTGGGATCCTTTACTGAGAGAAATAAGGAGGCTTCTATGGCTGATTTTCATCTAAAATACTAGTTACCTTACTGATTTGGCTTTAGTACTTTTTGAGATTCCATTTAAAAAAAAGCATAGTATATTATTTGGTTTAGGTCAGTCATTCAAAAAGCACTGACGCCACTGGATCAGCATGACGGTTAGGCAGGTTGTATTTTCAGTAGAAGTCAGCAATTACAGCCTCTAAAATTCTTCAGGACAAGAAATAAAAAAAAAGAAAAAAAAAAGATTAAAACGACAATTTGTGTAAAGGTTATACAAAAATATATTTTATTTGAAATTTGAATATTTGCAGTTGAAATATAATTTTTTTCGGTTTGTGATGCTATTACAGCCTCTTTAAGTTCCCACTCAACAATGATTGCAATAGTAGAGCTATGAAAAGACAACATCCTACACAGTGTAGAAAAATGTAAGCAGGCACACATGACAATAAGCAAAACTCCAACTGCAGGCCTAATGGTACAAAATAAATACAGTATATAATTAATACTAGGTGTGTTACATAATGGGGTGCCATTTTTTTTTAATGGCACCATAATGCACTAAAGACATTGCAACTACAATGTACGTGCATCACAGTGTGCCACAATGCATAGTAATGCATTTCATGGCTATATGATGCACTTCAAAAAAATTGTGCAGTTCCTTAAGGACCCTTTCACACTGGGGTGTTTTTTGGGTGTTATTCAAGCGTTTTTCAGGAGCTTTGGGGTTAAAAAAAGCCTGTAAAGCGCCTGAAAGAAGCCTCATCTGCAATCCCAATGTGAAAGCCTGAGTGCTTTCAGAGCCCTTTCACACTGCCAGCACCCGAAAAATGGTGGTAAAGCACCGCTAAGACCCTAAAGTTTTAGGGCGTTTTTGCAGTGCCTCAGTGTGAAAGGGTAAGGCATTTTTAGTGTGCTTTTAATTCATTTCAATGAAGAGGGGCGTTTTTGGAGCGTTTTTTTTTCAGCACCCAAAAGATGCTGCTTGCAGGACTTTTCTCAACGCCCCGCCAGTGCAACGCCTCAGTGTGAAAGGGCAGGGCATTTTTACAATGCTTTTAATTCATTTCAATGAAGAGGGGCGTTTTTAGAGCTTTTTTTTTTCAGCGCCCAAAAGATGCTGCTTGCAGGACTTTTCTCAACGCCCCGCCAGTGCAACGCCTCAGTGTGAAAGGGCAAGGCATTTTTACAGCGCTTTCAATTCATTTCAATGGAGAGGGGCGTTTTTGGAGCTTTTTTTTTTTCAGCACCCAAAAGCTGCTCCAAAGATGCTGCTTGCAGGTCCATTAAGATGCATGGAGAGCGTTTTATGAGTGTTTTCATAGCGCTATTTGTAACGCTAAAGCGCTGTAAAAACGCTTTAGTGTGAAAGGGGTCTAAAAGTTTGTGTGCAATTCCAGCCCATTCATTTGGATGAGCGGTGTTAAAACAATGAACTGGAAAGCCAAGATGTAAATGGGTCCTTACAGCTTTAAAAATGTCACTGTCCCAACATACAGAATCAAAATTGCCACAGGGGTAGTGTTAAACATTTAAAGGTAACTAAAAACAAAAATGCTTTATTAGGTTGTGAATAGCGTAGGGAAGTGTTAAACAAGCTTTATTTTTCTTTTTTTTTGGGGTTCTGTGTCCAGTAAGTGGGGTTTCCCTTCATGTCCTGTCCTAGAGACATATCAGGACAAAAAAAGATCTCTCTAAAGATTAGAAAATGCTTTCTTGTGAAAAAAAAAAAAAGATTAGAAAATGCCGTGTACACACGATTAGAAATTCCGAAGAAAAGTTTGATGTGAGCTTTTGGTCGCAAATTCCAACCGTGTATGGGCCCCATCTGACTTTTTCTGTCGGAATTTTCGACAACAAAAATTTGAGAGCTGGTTCTCAAATTTTCAGACGGGAAAAGTTCTTGTCGGAAATTCCGATCCTCTGCATACAATTCCGACGAACACAAAAACATGCATGAATCAAGTCGACGCATGCTCGGAATCATTGAACTTTATTTTTCTTGGCTCGTTGTAGTGTTGTACGTCACCGTGTTTTGTGTGACCGTGTGTATGCAACTCAAGTTTGAGCCATAAATTCTGTTGTCCGTTGTCCCTACTGGAAAATTCCCCCTCTATTCCTATTACAATTTTAGATTTCCAATCACTTTATCTCCAACTGTGAGTGGTCACTGGCACTTATAAAAACTTTCAACAGTAGGGACAAAGTCCATAATAAAGTTGGACAGGGCTTTAATACTTACTCCAAAATTAAAGAAATAAATGTTTTGCCTTTAAATTAATTTTAAAGCGGATGTCCATGTTTACTTTCACTTTAAATTGTCTGTTTGTGCCAAGCTGGCCCATGTGAACTATTTATTTCACCAACATATATGTATATAAACTGTTTGTAGCGTTCTCTGATTGATCTGAGTCAGAGAAGTGGGCTAATGACATTAGGATCTCTGACTCGGCCAGTCAGAGGAAGCTTTCTATTCATTGATAGAATACAAAGTTGCCTATGAATGGCAGAGTGTAAGCCAGTCCAATGCTATTTTGCCTCGGGCGTGAGACAGGAAGGTCTTGTCTCACACCCAAAACACAGTGTTGTATACTGTATGTAACTAAGGCTATATACAGTTTATACAGTGCGCCCAGTGGGCACACATGTTAGTGGCTAGCTTGGCCCAAACAAACTATTTAAAGAGAAAGTAAACCTGGACATCAGCTTTAAAGTCCAAAACTAGACAAACTTAATTTAAAAATGAAACAGTATGGAAATAGCATAGGGGCTGCTAATTCTGATCTAATTCTAAAAGTGCTGGCAACCTGGATGCATCTGGCATCAATAGAGGCAGTATTGAAGCCAATGCATCAGTATAATAGCATTTTCAGTAGTCATTATCAGCAATGGCAGCCTCCATAATGTTCTCATGACAAGTTTCCTTTAAGTTAAAGGCCGAGTACACACGACCGAGTTTCTCGGCAGAATACAGCGAGAACCTCGATGGGAGACGTATTCTGCCGAGAAAACCGGTCGTGTGAACACTTTTCGCCGAGAAACCCGTCGAAAAACTCGTCGAGCCAAAAAGAGAGCATGTTCTCTATTTCCTCGTTGTTCAATGGAAAAATTTGGCTCGACCAGCTTTTTGACTGCCGAACTAGAAACTCGACAAAGAGAACGATGAGTTTTGCCCGACGAGTTTCTCGGTCGTGTGTACGCGGCCTAAGAGTGAAGAAGGGTTTGGACCTCTCAACTTTTTTGCTACATTTTTCTTCCTGTCTTAGCCTCATTGGCATTGGTGCCACAGAGATAGAAAGTGAGAAGAAGTTTAACCCACTTTTTCTATTGATAACTATACGAATGTTGGCTGGAGGTAAATTATAAAACAAAAAGAACACACGTGGAAAGAGAGGCAATGGAAAAGCTATTTCTTCTTTTTAGCACTTTTTGCGCCTTTTCTTTTCTGGGCTGATGGACTTTTCTCCTTTTCTGCGGTAGCAACAGCATCGCCAGGTGTCTGATTTTCTTGCTTTCTTTTTTCGGCTTCCAACAATTTATTTCGGTATTGCTCCCGGGCACTGAAAATGTTCTCACGGGCATTATCAAGTGACATCTGCAAGAAAATTTTATTTTTTAAACTTTTATTGGATAATGCATATTTCAATTGATTATATTTAAAATTCAAATCATTTGCACCCACTACTTACTGCAACTAATAGGCCAAAGCTAATGATAATAAATATATACAGTGGGAGAAATAATTATCTAATCCCCTGCAGATTTTGTAAGTTTGCCCACTTAGAAAAAAATGAAGGGTCTATCATTTTTATCATACAGTAGGTGTATTTTAACCACTTTAGCCCCGGAAGATTTGGCAGCTCAATGACCAAGCCATTTTTTGCGATATGGGACTGCATCGCTTTAACTGACAATTGCGGGGTCGTGGGCACTGATATGTGGCACTGTTGAGCACTGATAGGCGGCATGAATAGGCGGCACTGAAGGGCAGCACTGATAGGCTGGACTGATAACCAGCACTGACTAGCATCACTATTGGGCACTGATTGGTGGCACTTGTGGGCACTGAATGCTGACAATGGTGGGCAATGATTGCTGGCACTGTTGGCACTTTATTATAATCAGTGCCCTGATTACATGTTTTGTTGCAACCCCCCCCCCCCCCCCCCGTGAGGAGATGCCGCTGAATAGCTCTCCTCGCCACACACTCTGTCAGTGTGAGTGAGAAGCACCAATTACTGGCATCTCTGTGTTTACATGTGACCGGCTGTGATTGAACACATCCGATCACATGGTTAAAGAGCCACAGATGCAGCTCTTTACAGAGATCGGGGGTCGCACCCTGTCCTAGCAATATAGGGTTCCCTGCAGAAACGCGAGAGTGGCCGTTCTGGGACGCGGTCATATGAGCAGGCGGCAACTAGTTAAATTGACAGGAATAATCTGTGTACCCCATGAGCACATACTGTAGCAGTCTGTGTGAGCCAGAATTGTTGGTTTGTAGGGGATCAAATACTTATTTCACTCACTGAACTGCAACTCAATTTGTAACATTTGTATCCTGTTGTTTTTTCTGTTTTTTTTGGTTGATATTCTGTCTTTATCATTTAAAATACACATATGATAACAATTATAGACTATTTATTTCTTTGTAAGTTCACAAACTTACAAAATCTGAAGGGGATCAAATAATTGTTTTCGCCATAAACATTATAACCACTCCTTTGAAATTCTCACATCAACCCTTCCAGTCTTCTACTTTTTTTATTCCCTAAAACCTTCGTCAGACATTTAATGTTATCCAGGGTTCTATTACAGGGATTCCTCGACACCTTATGTCAGGGTGACAATGACTTCACCAGAAATGAAGTGAGAGAAAATCTGCAACCGCAACATAAGCAGCAATACAAAGCTGATGGGGTTCTAGCCTTTCTCAAGCAAAAAAAAATATTTTTCTTTCTGTCAGTGTTTCAGATCTTCCTTTTACTCTCTTCCTGTGGTGCACTGTAGTAACACATTACAAGCTTCAGCACGTTCTGCATTGCTGCATTTCATGGGCACTGGTAAATATTTTAGTACACCATTTGGTTCAGAATATTTTTTTTCTTGTTTTCCTCCTCTAAAACCTAGGTGTGTCTTATGCCCCGTACACACGATCACTTTATGTGAGGGAAAAAAACGTTGTTTTTTAAAACGTCATTTAAATTGATCGTGTGTGGGCAAAACGTCGTTTTTTGTCTTAAAAAAAACGACCAAAAAAAAATTCCAGCATGCTTGAATTTTTTGTGTTGTTTTTCAAAACGTCGTTTTTTGTTTCACAAAAAGTCACCGTGTGTAGCAAAAACGTCGTTTAAAACAACGTTTTTCAACCCGCGCATGCCCAGAAGCTAGTTATGAAGCGAGCTTCAATGGAAAAGAGTGGTGAATGTAACCTCGCTTTTTGTGAAAAAAACTATGGTGTGTATGCAACATCGTCTTTGAAAAGTGACGTTTCAAAAACGTCGTTTTTTACTTCACAGAAAACGTCGTTTTTTTTCATCACAAAAAATGATCGTGTGTACATGGCATTATGGTCAGGTGCTCCTTATAGAGCAAAAATGACGGTATCCTGTTCTTTTCGATATGCTTAACCACTTAAGACCCAGACCAATATGCAGATTAAGGACCTTGCCCCTTTTTGCGATTCGGTACTGGGTCGCTTTAACAGACAATTGCGCGGTTGTGCAACGTGGCTCCCAAACAAAATTGGCGTCCTTTTTTCCCCACAAATAGAGCTTTCTTTTGGTGGTATTTGATCACCTCTGTGGTTTTTATTTTTTGCGCTATAAACAAAAATAGAGCTTTTTGCTATAATAAATATCCCCAAAAAAGATATAAAAAAAAATTTTTTTCCTCAGTTTAGGTCGATACGTATTCTTCTACCTATTTTTGGTAAAAAAAAAAATCGCAATAAGCATTTATCGATTGGTTTGCGCAAAATGTATAGTGTTTACAAAATAGGGGATAGTTTTATGGATTTTTTTTTTAATTACTAATGAGAACAGACCCTGCCTGTTGATGGCGATCATGGCAGGTACCGTACCGAGCTTCAACAACACACCTTCCCACAGACAGGGACTGCAGACTGGGATATGGAGCATAGGAGGGGGCTGCAATGATGGGCACAGTGAGGCTGCATTTGATGGGCACAGTGAGGCTGCATTTGATGGGCACAGTGAGGCTGCATTTGATGAGCACAGTGAGGCTGCATTTGATGAGCACAGTGAGGCTGCATTTGATGAGCACAGTGAGGCTTCAATGGTTCGCACTGATGAGGCTGCATTTGATGGGCACTGATGAGGCTGCATTTGATGGGCACTGATGGGGCTGCATTGAGCTCCTGTATCATGTCTGGAGCCTCTAACCATCTCCTGTATCATGTCTGCAGTCTCTGAGGGAGTCTGGAGGGGAGTCAAGAGTTGGAGCACCGCTGGGATGGGGGTCATGGGAGAAGTCAAATGTGTGTGGACTGTGGAGAGGAGACTATATATAAGATAAAACCAGAGCCACCGAGCTGGAGCCGACTCACTGAGCCCTGCACAGTGCAGGTCAGTGACAGCAACGCTAGGCCAGTCTGAATGGGGTAACTGATGTAAGCAGGGAGTGAGTACGATAATGTAAGGGGGCACGGATATAAAGGTTTCCCCCTTATATCAGTAACCCACCCCCTTACCTTAGTGTATTATTTCTGCGGAAGTTGGTCACCCTTGATGATTGACCGCTTTTACCACTGATGTGCTTTAAAATGCATGGTTTTCCCTTTCACGAACAAGACAATAATGACACTATGCTGTTACGCTGGTATAATAATACTGTGGGCCTCGTATGAGATTTTTTCCAGGGCTGGTTTTTATTCCCAGTCCGGCCCTGCAGACACTACACATCTCTATTACTGCTTGTCAAGAACTTGAAGGTTCATGATGAAGCACTTTGGAACTCAGAGAGGGCACTTGGGAGTTGTTTGTAAGCTGGGCTGCCATTTTGCTGTTCAGAACATGGCAGCTGCCCCAGCTGTTTACTATAGTTACATAGTTGATGTAGACCACGCATCGGTTTTGCAGTAATGACAATTTTAGAGAATTTAAAAGTGTAATGTTAAAGTTAAACTCCAAGCATAAACATTTAATTTGAATATATGGCTCAATACCCACAAATTATATCAATCCACTTTGTGTGCACATTTGCAAACTCAGTTATTCCCTTGCAAAAAGTGCAGTAACATCATTACTGTGATGCATAACCTATACAGAAGAGCAGACCTGTGAGAGCCTCCCAGAAGGTACCCCTCCACCTTCTGTTTGCCAGTAGAGGACTACAGAGGGGCAGATACTAGAAACTTCTAATGCCACGTACACACAACCGTTTTTCGGGTTCTAAAAAATGACGTTTTTCAGGGTCTAGAAAACACAAATTTTTTTTCAACCCGATCATTAAAACGGCCTTGCCTGCAAACAATCTTGATGAATGTTCTTACTTTATTACGAACGGTAGTTTTACCACAACGAGCGCTCCCATCTCATAACTTGCTTCTGAGCATACGCATTTTTTTTCACGTCGTTAAAGCCCACACACGATCATTTTTTACAATCTTAAAAACGACAACGTTAAAAAGGTCGTAAAAAAATAGAGCATGTTCGAAATTTTTAATGACCATTTTTTAGATTGTGAAAAATGCTCTGAAGCCCACACACGATCGTTTTTAATGACATTAAAAAAAAAACTTAATTTTTTAGAACCCGAAAAACGGTGGTGCGTACGTGGCATAATGCTCACCTATGCATTTATCAGGGCTTGACAAATATATCGGATCACAGTATAGTCAGCACTGGCACCATTTGGCTTTATTTAAAAAGTAATTAAGCATGGCTCTCTATTGGAAGATCAGTTAGTAAAGGAGAGCAGCAGAAGCAGGTGGCACTGGCAGGCGGCACTGGCAGGTGTTAATGGTGGGCACAGATGTGCCTCTTCCTCTTCGGGACAGATGTCCCTAGCACAAGAGCTGGTAAAAGGCTTAATTTTCTCTCATGCTGTCAGCGTGAGGAGAAAAAAAAAAGATTAACAAGGTTTTGTTTACATCATGTGATCAGCTGTCATTGGCGTGAGTAAAAAAAAAAAGCTTTAAAGAAAAATTAGGAGTTGACATGTCAGGCAGGATGGCTCGTGATTGACTTGCTGACAGCAGAATTTTTCAAAGTGGCAATATTGAGCCACATGACAAGCGCTCTGCAGGTCTAATTACAACCTCAAAATCTGATCTAAAAAAAGAAAAAAAATCCAGACCACCATGCCAACAATACAGAGCTGAGCAATTCAAATTCTTAAACCTCCTTTTTAGCAAGGTATTTTCATATTACATGCCTGTATATCAAACCTCTTAAACAAGCTTATCCTAGCCAGCATCTTCTACTATGGCACCAGAATATGAAAAAGAATGTAAAAAGACGTAAGAAGACCTCCAACATCATGGTTCACACTAATGCTGGCCATATACTATACGAAAAATCAGCCAAAATTCGGTCATTTAGACAGTTCGTTCGTTTTTCGGCTAGTTAATGGGCACAAATCGGAAATCGATTGAGAAGTTTGTGAGCCGAAAGAACAAGTTTGGAAGTTTTGTGCCGAACAAACAATAAATGTATAGGTTAATGTGTTTTACGTCCAAACTGGTTGCACTGACTAGGTATATGTGGAAAAACAATCAAAAACTGGATTAATTTATGTCCAGTGAACGATTTATTGGTCATTACATTGTTTGCTTTAGCGGGCGAATGTTTGTTTTTTGAAAATGTATTTGAACAATTTTTCGTATAGTGTATGGCCAGCATAAGACCTAAATCATTGCAAGAACTAAGTATAGTGCCTACTGTCTCTACCTTCCCACCTACTATGCCTAATACTAAAATTACAGGTATAGTTTAGGACGATACATGTATTAAAATACACTATATTGTCAAAAGTATTGGGACACCTGCCTTTACATAAACTTTAATGGCATCCCAGTCTATGTCAGTAGGGTTAAATTTTGAGTTGGCCCATCCCTTGCAGCTATAACAGCTTCAACTCTTCTGGGAAGGCTGTCCACAAGGTTTAGGAGTGTGTCTATGTTTGACCATTTTTCCAGAAGCGCATTTGTGAGGTCCTTGCACTGATGTGGACAAGAAGGCCTGGCTCGCAATCTCTGTTCCAATTCTTCCCAAAGGTATTCTATCATGTTAAAGTCAGGCCAGGCCAGTCAAGTTCCATCACTTGCTTAACCATGTCTTTATGGAACTTGCTTTGTGCACTGGTTCAAATCTTTTGGTGAAGGGAGGACATGGTGTAGAGTTGTTTTTCAGGGGTTGGAGTCCTGACCTTAACGCGATAGAACACCTTTGGAATGAATTAGATGGGAGACTGCCAGCCAGGCTTTCTCATCCAACATTACTGCCTGACCTCACAAAGACACTCCTAAACATTGTGGACAGTCTTACCAGAGGAGCTGAAGCTGTTATAGCTGCAAAGGGTGGGCCAACTCAATATTGAACCCTAATGCTATGTACACACGGTCGGAATTTCCGACAACAATGTTTGAGAGTTGGTTCTCAATTTTTCCCGGTGTACAAAAGTTCTTGTCGTAAATTCTCATCGTCTGTTGCCAATTCCGACGCACAAAAATCATACACATGCTCGGAATCAATTTGACGCTTGCTCGGAATCATTGAACTTAATTTTTCTCGACGCGTCATAGTGTTTTACGTGACCGCATTCTTGACATTCGGAAAATCCACGGTTTGATGTCGGAATATCTGATCGTTTGTACGCAGCATTAGGAATAAAACTGGAATGCCAATAAAAGCTCATGTGCGTGTAAAGGCAGGCAGCCAGTTGGGGAGAACTCCACTGCTAATAAGTAAATTATTCAGCGCTAGAAAATAAACATAACACAATAAAGACTAATGCAAGCCAGCACTGAAGGTTAATTCAAATAAAACACCCCAACAGTAATAGACAAATAGATAGTGCAGCGCAAAAAATTAATTAATAAATAACATAGGGTAAACATAAGAAAAACAAAATGTCCATAGGTGCACTAATAATCCAAAGTGAGTATGAGGAACCAAATCCAAATTGTGATTGATGAAAACAGAAGAAACCTCCACCGAGAAAGGAAAGAATGGCCTCTCACCTTGTTGCCTAGACCAAAAAGGTCAAACAGCATGTAGTAACAAGGACCTCCTTATTCATCTGATTAATCCAGCAGCGGATCACTCATTGCGGCATCAGTGGACTCAACGCCAATTGCGATTATGCAAAAAAATTAAAAGGAATCTAGCGCTCTCTGAAGCATACTATAAATTTATTGCATAAAATTATTACACTTACATAAAAAGCACTTGTTCCTGAGTGCTAGGTAAACAGCCAAAAAACCGGGATCCACCAACAAGTTGTTAGGACACACGGTGTGCAGTGTGCAGTCGCGGGTGACGTCACGCGTGTAACTCCCCCCTCGTACGTCGTTACGTCCTCTGGGCGGGACTTCATCAGCGTGGGGTAGGAAGGAACAATGCAGACGTCCCGCTGATTGCATTATATAGCTATCGGTTGTCAGAGCAACCGAAAGCATATTAGCCTCAACGCCTCTTCATGGTGAACACGCCTCCCTTGAATCAGTGAAGAGCTAACATAGCTTCAAGCACAGCAAGCGCAACAGCGCAGCCAGGGCCAACGGAACAACAGGCGAAAATAATTTTGAAAAGGAGAAAAAATATATATTTAAAACATATTTAAAATTCAAATGACCCATAAGAGATCTCAATTAAGAGGACCTCAAATATGATCTCGATTACGAAGACGTCATCCACAATTGCACACACCGCCCACTCACAAATGTATACAGCAATTATCATATATAATAAAAATTGCAGATATTACAATAAAATCATTTAAAATTACAATAATTAAAAATTAAAAATACACTGATATAGATATAGTGCGGAAAATAAGTATTTGAACACCCTGCTATTTTGCAAGTTCTCCCACTTGGAAATCATGGAGGGGTCTGAAATTGTCATCGTAGGTGCATGTCCACTGTGAGAGACATAATCAAAAAAAAATTCCAGAAATCACAATGTATGATTTTTTTAACTATTTATTTGTATGATACAGCTGCAAATAAGTATTTGAACACCTGAGAAAATCAATGTTAATATTTAGTACAGTAGCCTTTGTTTGCAATTACAGAGGTCAAACGTTTTTGTAGTTTTTCACCAGGTTTGCACACACTGGAGGAGGGATTTTGGCCCACTCCTCCAGACAGATATTCTCTAGATCAGTCAGGTTTCTGGGCTGTCGCTGAGAAACACAGAGTTTGAGCTCCCTCCAAAGATTCTCTATTGGGTTTAGGTCTGGAGACTGGCTAGGCCACGCCAGAACCTTGATATGCTTCTTACAGAGCCACTCCTTGGTTATCCTGGCTGTGTGCTTCGGGTCATTGTCATGTTGGAAGACCCAGCCTCGACCCATCTTCAAAGCTCTAACTGAGGGAAGGAGGTTGTTGCCCAAAATCTCGCAATACATGGCCCCCGGTCATCCTCTCCTTAATACAGTGCAGTCGCCCTGTCCCATGTGCAGAAAAACACCCCCAAAGCATGATGCTACCACCCCCATGCTTCACAGTAGGGATGGTGTTCTTGGGATGGTACTCATCATTCTGCTTCCTCCAAACACGGTTAGTGGAATTATGACCAAAAAGTTCTATTTTGGTCTCATCTGACCACATGACTTTCTCCCATGACTCCTCTGGATCATCCAAATGGTCATTGGCAAACTTAAGACGGGCCTTGACATGTGTTGGTTTAAGCAGGGGAACCTTCCGTGCCATGCATGATTTCAAACCATGACGTCTTAGTGTATTACCAACAGTAACCTTGGAAACGGTGGTCCCAGCTCTTTTCAAGTCCTTGACCAGCTCCTCCCGTGTAGTCCTGGGCTGATTTCTCACCTTTCTTAGGATCATTGAGACCCCACGAGGTGAGATTTTCCATGGAGCCCCAGTCCGTGGGAGATTGACAGTCATGTTTAGCTTCTTCCATTTTCGAATGATTGCTCCAACAGTGGACCTTTTTCTTTATCGTACATCACGGGACACAGAGTGCATAGCCATTACACATGGGTTATATGGGTACCTTCAGGTGATGGACACTGGTGTAATCAATTTCACAGGAAGTTTCCTCCCTATATAACCCCCTCCCACTGGGAGTGCTTCAGTTTTTTCGCCAGTGTCTTAGGTGTTGGTCACGTCTAGCTGTCCCTCGGAGGTCTCGGGACCCAGGATAGCTAGCCGGATCCGTCCGAAGTGCTTCAAAGCCAAGGTGTACGGTACCCGGGCCCTGCTTGCGTGGGGTTTTGCCTATAATGCCTCTCCTTGGAGGGCTGGATTCTGGGCTCCAGTGCCTTAGTCTCTTCCAAGAACTAAACGCTACTGATGCCAGGATGCTATATAGGTCCAGGTGTGTGGGTTCCTTAACATAGGACCCCGGTCCCTGAAGGTCCAAGACAATACCCACGGAGATGGGGGAAGATTGGGCCTCTTGCATTTTGCAATACCCTGCGGCGTGGAGCAGGTAAGAGGGAACCTGCGGGACTTAGTTCGACAGTAGGTATCCCCCTGGGGGTTCTGGGTTGGCTAATGGTATGCTTGCGCATCAGCCACTATCTCCACTATGTCTTTTGAGGCAGGATGGGATGTACTAATGTTTACCCAGATAACATGTAGGTATATGTATGCTTTTAAAAGATATGTATGTGCTACTCCCCCCAGATCTGCCCGTTAGCATGATACTGCAGCCACGTGTTATAAGGAGGAAATGCTGGCAAAACTCCTGTTTCTTAGGAAGCCTATGGGGTCAGCTTCCTCTGTGTGTGCACTACAATAAGTATTAGTGGCTTGCCTGGTGTCTGGTGGGCTGCTAGCGCTGGTCCATGCTTCTCCTCTGCTTTCTGCTTCCTCCATGTTGGTTTCGCCAACATGGAGGACGCCTTTTACAGCGTCAGCGTGCGTGGGGGGGGGCGGCTTCAGCAGCGCCAGGTCTCAGTAAAGGCAGCAAAGCATTTCCTGGCTGGTCATTCCCTCCTGAGAGCAGAGGAGGCTGAGGACACAGAGCGCGCAGCTGAGCCATTTCTGGCTGTACGGTGACACCTAGTGGTGGTTTGTGGATCTTCAGGTCTGGACTTAGCTCCATACTGACCAAGAAAAAAAAAAAATTCTTAAAAGAGACTCAGCCTTAGATCTGGCAGTATCTGAGTCGGCAACCTTGGGCTCCAGCTAACGGGCATGGTGTGGCAATACTCACAGGACTTCCTCGGTATGGCCGCCTTCTCGGGCGTATGGAAATTTGAAATGTTTTACCATAGCCTGTTCTTATTAATGGTTCACTTCTAGCTACAACAGTTGGGTGTTGGCTATAGGGGTGTCTCAGGGTTGTGCAATGGCTCCCAAGGGATCGGGACCAGCTAAGGCTGCAAAAGGTACCAAAAAACAAAAGGGGTCTCCGTCAGGGCAACCCATTCCAGTTTACGTTACGGAAGAAGTGCTAGCGACCACCCTGGGTGGGCTAGAGGAAAGGTTAACTGCTTTAATTGCCCGCTCTTTGCCAGGAGGTAAGCGGGCTAGATCCCCGTAACCTAGATTGGTGTTTTCAGATGCAGAGGTCCTCTCTTCAGAGGAATTGGACCCACAAGGGGATCAAGCGGACCCGAGTCCCGACGGTTCAGACATTGAGGGTTCCACTGTAGATGAATTTTTTTCGGCTTCTCAAGTGGAGAGCCTGTGGATCCAGGCTCTGACAGATATGGTTCGCACTGCTTTTAAACTTCCAGTGTCAGAACAATTAGCCCCCGCAGTATCCTCTTTAGGTTCCTTGAAGGCACCGTTGAGTTGTGCGTCTTTTCCGGTTCACCCCCTTCTTGAGAGCGTGATATTTCAGGATTGGGCTCGACCTGATAGGATTTTTATCCCTCCTAAAAGGTTCACGATTCTTTATCCTATGGAAGAGGAATTTGCAAAGAAATGGGCACTCCCTACCGTGGACGCAGCCATTTCCTGCGTGAATAAATCCCTGACCTGTACGGTTGAAAATGTCCAGATGTTTAAAGATCCAGTCGACAAAAAATTGGAGACCCTACTGAAGGCTTCTTTTACCACAGTAGGTGCCGTGGTTCAGCCAGCGGTGGCAGCCATTGGCGTTTGTCAGGCTTTAAAGGATCAGACTAAACAAATATTAAGGGACATACCGGCTCAGCAAGCTCGTGGATTGGCTGACCTCCCAAGGGCTCTCTGCTTTGCAGTAGATGCTATTAAAGGACTCCATTCAACAGGCGTCCCGTTTATCTCTGCTATTGGTTCATATGCGTCGCCTTTTGTGGCTGAAGAACTGGTCAGCAGAGGCACCCTGCAAAAAGCTTTTAGCAGGATTTCCCTTTCATGGTGGGAGACTATTCGGTGAAGACCTAGATAAATATATCCAGACCATATCAAGTGGTAAAAGTTCTTTCTTACCTGTCAAGAAAAGACCGCGTGGGCCCGCGTTTAAGCGACAGGCCTTCGCAGGCTCGGCCCCTTCAACTTCCCGTCAGTATCGATGGCCTCCCGGGCGTTCAGCATTTAATAGCCGCCCACAAGGACAAGCCACGGCAGGCAAGAGGCCATGGTCTCGCAAGCCGGTTAAACCAGTCATCAAGTCAGATTCATGAAGGGGCGCCCCCACTCTCTTGGGTGGGGGGAAGGCTTCGGTTTTTCTCCGAAGTGTGGGAGGCCAGAATTCCCGACTCTTGGGTATGGTCCGTGGTAGCCACAGGCTACAAGCTAGAGTTTCGGGAAGTCCCCCCTCCTCATTTTCAGGGGTCAAGTCTTCCAAGCGACCCATTAAAGAGGGCCTCTCTTGTAAAAGCATTGGATCGCCTCTTGCTCCAAGGAGTAATTGTTGAAGTACCAACCCAGGAATGGGGTCTGGGATTCTATTCCAACCTTTTCATAATACCAAAACCCAATGGCGACGTCAGGCCTATCTTAGACCTCAAACGCCTAAATCGCTTTCTAAAGATTCAGACCTTTCGTATGGAGTCCATACGTTCGGTGGCAGCCAGCCTACATCAAGACGACTTTCTAGCATCTATAGACATAAAGGATGCGTATCTGCACGTGCCGATCTACCCGGCACACCACAAGTTTCTTCGTTTTATGATAGATCACCGTCATTACCAGTTCGTAGCCCTCCCTTTCGGGTTGGCAACAGCTCCGCGGGTATTCACAAAGGTGTTAGCCCCGGTGCTAGCCGTCCTAAGGACAGAAGGCATTTTGGTCCTGGCATACCTGGACGATCTCCTGGTTATCGACAGATCAGCTTCCAAGCTCAATCATGCAGTAGTTCGCACAGTTCGGCATCTAGAGGAATTCGGGTGGATTGTGAACCAAGAGAAATCGATATTGCAACCCACAAAGCAGTTGGAATATCTAGGCCTTCGGCTAGATACAGACTGCCAGAGGATATTTTTACCTCAAGCAGAGGTCAGGTCAATAACTCAAGCAGTTCAAGTGGTCTTAGGCAAGAAGAGGCCGACTATTCGCCTATGTATGCGACTGCTGGGGAAGATGGTGGCCGCCTTCGAGGCAGTGCCCTACGCCCAGATACATACCAGATATCTCCAGGCAGCCATTCTCTCTGCTTGGAACAAGTCCATTCAGGCGTTAGATCGTCCGTTAGTTCTCTCCCCAGGGGTCTGGTGCAGCCTGTTCTGGTGGCTGGTCCCTCAAAATTTGTCAAAGGGGAAATCCTTTTGCCCCATCACGTGGAAGATAGTAGCCACGGATGCCAGCCTGTCAGGTTGGGGGGCAGTTCTAGAAGGACAGACCAAGCAAGGGCAGTGGTCGGAGGCAGAAAAACTGCTTCCCATCAATATCCTAGAGATCAGAGCTGCTCGGCTGGCCCTGGTCGCCTGGACTCTTCCCCTTCAGGGTCTGCCAGTAAGGATACAGTCCGACAATGCCACTGCAGTGGCATACATAAACCACCAGGGGGGCACGAGGAGCCTAGCGGCCCAAAGGGAAGTAAACCTGATTTTCTCATGGGCCGAAGCCCATGTACCCTGCATCTCGGCGGTGTTCATCCCAGGGATAGACAATTCTCAAGCAGATTTTTTGAGTCGTCAACAGTTGCTCCCGGGGGAGTGGTCTCTTCACCCCCAGGTATTCCAAGAGATTTGCCAAAGATTCGGAGTTCCAGATGTGGACATTATGGCAACGAGATCCAACAAAAAGTTGGACAAATTCATATCCCGAGCCAGGGATCCCTCGGCCTACGGGACCGATGCGTTGGTTTGCCCCTGGCACCAGTTTTCTCTCCTGTATGCGTTCCCTCCACTGCAGATGATTCCCCGCCTTCTACGGAGGATCAGGGTGGAGCGCAGGCCTGTGATCCTGGTGGCCCCAGCCTGGCCCAGGAGGGCTTGGTACGCACTCATCGTGAGGATGTCAGTAGGGGCACCGTGGCCGCTCCCCCTGCGCCCAGATATGCTGTCTCAGGGCCCAATCTGCCACCCTGCTTCACAGCAGCTAAATTTGACGGCTTGGCGGCTGAATCAATAATTCTTAAGGGCAGAGGCCTCTCAGCTCAGGTCATATCTACGTTGATTCAGGCTAGGAAACCAGTCTCTAGAAATATTTATTACAGAGTCTGGAGGACCTATGTGGAGTGGTGCGAGTCTCAAAAATGGCATCCTCGAAAGTTTTTTATTGACAGGATCTTGCGATTCCTCCAGGTTGGCGTTGACAAAGGGTTGGCTCTTAGTACTCTAAAGGGGCAGGTGTCGGCTTTATCGATATGGTTTCAAAGACCCTTGGCCACCCATTCGCTTATGAAAACCTTCTTGCAGGGGGTCTTGCATGTGAATCCCCCTATTAGAGCTCCCCTCTGCCCCTGGAATTTAAATCTGGTCTTGTCAGCTTTACAAAGACAGCCGTTTGAACCTCTGACAGAAATCCCTCTTGTGCTACTAACCCGAAAGTTGGTTTTCTTGGTGGCTATGGCTTCGGCCAGAAGGGTTTCCGAGCTGGCAGCATTGTCATGCAGGGAGCCATACCTTATTCTGCATAAGGACAGAGTGGTTCTGCGTCCTCAGCCTGCTTTCCTTCCTAAGGTCATATCCAGTTTCCACTTGAATCAGGACCTAGTCCTACCATCCTTCTTTCCTACTCCCCAGTCCAGAGAGGAAAGACTGCTTTATACTTTGGACGTGGTTCGAGCCATGAGGGTCTATCTCAAGGCTACAGAGAAGATTCGGAAAACAGATGTGCTTTTTGTTCTTCCGGATGGCCCCAAGAAGGGTCAGCCGGCTGCCAAGTCTTCCTTGGCTAGGTGGATTAAGCAGCTGATTTTTCAGGCCTATAGTCTGATTGATCAGATGAATAAGGAGGTCCTTGTTATTACATGCTGTTTGACCTTTTTGGTCTAGGCAACAAGGTGAGATGCCATTCTTACCTTTCTTGGTGGAGGTTTCTTCTGTTTTCATCAATCACACTTTGGATTTGGTTCCTCGTACTCACTTTGGATTATTAGTGCACCTATAGACATTTTGTTTTTCTTATGTTTACCCTATGTTATTTATTAATAATTTTTTTGCGCTGCACTATCTATTTGTCTAGAACTCCACTGCTGCCATATCTTAACTTAAGTAGAAAATAGCAGGAAGTGGCGCCTCCTTTGAAAAAATATGTGCAAATGTGTATCAAAATTAGTAATTTAAATTTGATATTGCTAATAGTGCTGGTCCGTTTAAATTAGATGCTTAAAAAATATATTGATATTCAGTGATAGTACATGGTCAAAATAATGTGCTGAAAGTGCTAGTCATCCATAATATATATATAAAGTGCACAATATATGAAAAATAATTAAATAGTAAATATATGTAATATAAAAATATGATGTGGTAAATAAATAAATATCCTAGTGATAGTAGTCCATATAGTCCGATCAAAATCCAAAAATTGACAATAAGTAGTTCAATAATTAAAATAAATGAAAAAGCAAAAAATGTGTTTCTTCATATGAAATAAAGTGACAAGTGCTTCATGCAGAAAAATAGCCTTCAGTGGATCAATCAGTGCTCTCCCCAATGGTCCCGCACTCACCGGATCCAATTCCCCACAGGGGTAGTAGGCTCTTTTCTAATGAGTATCCAAACTTCAAAAGGCTGCCTGGTTTTCTTCCATGGGATTTTTCCAATTATTCAGCCGCTCATAGAGAGGATAAATAAAGTGCCCAATAGTGTGATACCGTCTCACAATAAAAGTTTATTTGACAAAACAAATGGGTACTTACAATTTACATGTGGTTAAAAGAGCATTGAATAAAAACTTTGCTGTGGCTCTGAAGAACGAACACTCTACCGGTTTCGTCGTTGTGACGTCGTCTGGAGTGTGTCTTTGAGCCTTCAGCACTTCCTTATTTATAATGCCTTCGACGTAGTGTCGGAAATACGGACGTGATATCGAAAGAAACGCCTCCGACGTTACGTCGGAAAAAACTCTCTGTCTTCCGGTCGTTCTCCATATTGGAGATTTTTCAGACCGTAGTCTCAACACTAGAGGCTCCTGTGTTGAATTCGACGTACGTTCTGTCGGAGAAAGAAACCGCGTTCTTACGTCGAAAAAGGTCCCCTCTTATCAGCGTCCTCCATATTGGAGACATTTGCAGACCGGAGTCCTGACGCTAGAGGCAATGTATTCAAATGGGAATGTTTTACTTCTAGATCACTGCAAAATGATTGAACCTATGATATATTCAGATTCCTAGTAAATTAGCTGATATCCAAGATAGTCCAATGTGATACTTGTATTATAATTTAACATACAGAAGTTAATAATTTAGTAAATAGATAAACATAATAAAAAAATGTAAATGATAAACATAATAAAAATGTATATAGAGGCGTTCTTAAAATATTACATAAAATTAATATTTGATTGGAATAAAAAATAGGTGTGTATGAGGAGATTTTTAGGAACTGTTATTAAAGGAGTATATGTCATATAAAACATGTATGTATTGATATGATGTATAAATATTAAAATATTAAATTGTATTATGAAGTTAAAAATAAAATTAAAAATTGGTTAAAAAACAATTTAGATCCACGTCAATGTTCATACCAGATGGTTGGAGGGTATCTAACGTGTAGATCCATCGGGTTTCATTTTGGGACACTTTTATAGTTTTGTTCTCTCCCCTCCAATGTTCCTTTATTCTATCTATACCATAAAAAGTCATACATCCCGGATCTTTATGGTGGTAATCTCTAAAATGTCTAGACACACTGTGTTTATGGAACCCTTTTTTAATGTTAGCTATATGTTCTCTAATCCTGATGTGTAGTTCTCTTGTTGTTCTTCCTACATATTGCTTTTGACACGGGCATTTCAGGACATATGTGACATGTGTGCTGTTGCATGTTATCAGTTCTCTTATTTTATGTGTGGTTCCATTGGTTATAGATGTAAACTCAGTTTTTTTCTTGTTGGTCTTTTTACTGACTTGGCAAGGTAAACATTTGCCACATTTATGGAAACCTTTAAGGTTTTTGAAAATTTGGATCTGTTTTGGGGGGTCAAGAGCATTATGGACTAATCTATTTCTTAGATTGGGGGCTCTACGATATATGAATCTCGGTTTGTTTGGTAGTAGATGTTTCAGGCTTTTGTCAGATTGCAGGATGGGCCAATATTTTTTGAATATTTTTTCCACGTCTCTATGTTGTATGTTATATCCAGTTAGGAAGGCTACTTCTGAGGTTTTCCCACTCTCTTTTTTCCTTTGTGTTCCTGCTATGATGTTATCTCTGTTCATTCTTTTCACATTGTTTTTCAGAATTTCCAGTTTTCTACGTTGGTAACCCTTCTCCACGAACTTATTAATAATCTGTGTAGCTTGTAGTTCAAAATCTTCCTCATTGCTACAGTTTCTGAATATTCTCATAAGCTGTCCCTTTGGGATATTTTGAATCCATTGTTTATGATGACAGCTTGTTACTGGAATGTAACTATTCCTGTCTGTCTTTTTGAAAAAAGTCCTGGTGTGGATTCTATTTCCTGCTTTAAATAATTGTAAGTCCAAGTAGTCAATGGATTCTAAGTTCCAGATGCCTGAGAACGTGATTCCATATATGTTATGGTTAATCTCATCAAAAAAATTTTGTAACTCCATTTCCGTGCCGCCCCATACTATTAGTATGTCATCTATATACCTTCTGTAAAATTTCAAAGGTGGTCTTGCTATTCCTTGGATCTGTTCTGCCTCCCAATGGTTTAAAAAAATGTTGGCTACACTGGGGGCATATTTAGCCCCCATGGCTACTCCTTTAGTCTGAACAAAAAATTTTCCTTTGTTCCAAAAATAATTATGACTCATATTGGAGGGACTAATATTATAAATTATATTTTGGAGGGACTAACATTAGCTATGAGTCATAATTATTTTTGGAACAAAGGAAAATTTTTTGTTCAGACTAAAGGAGTAGCCATGGGGGCTAAATATGCCCCCAGTGTAGCCAACATTTTTTTAAACCATTGGGAGGCAGAACAGATCCAAGGAATAGCAAGACCACCTTTGAAATTTTACAGAAGGTATATAGATGACATACTAATAGTATGGGGCGGCACGGAAATGGAGTTACAAATTTTTTTGATGAGATTAACCATAACATATATGGAATCACGTTCTCAGGCATCTGGAACTTAGAATCCATTGACTACTTGGACTTACAATTATTTAAAGCAGGAAATAGAATCCACACCAGGACTTTTTTCAAAAAGACAGACAGGAATAGTTACATTCCAGTAACAAGCTGTCATCATAAACAATGGATTCAAAATATCCCAAAGGGACAGCTTATGAGAATATTCAGAAACTGTAGCAATGAGGAAGATTTTGAACTACAAGCTACACAGATTATTAATAAGTTCGTGGAGAAGGGTTACCAACGTAGAAAACTGGAAATTCTGAAAAACAATGTGAAAAGAATGAACAGAGATAACATCATAGCAGGAACACAAAGGAAAAAAGAGAGTGGGAAAACCTCAGAAGTAGCCTTCCTAACTGGATATAACATACAACATAGAGACGTGGAAAAAATATTCAAAAAATATTGGCCCATCCTGCAATCTGACAAAAGCCTGAAACATCTACTACCAAACAAACCGAGATTCATATATCGTAGAGCCCCCAATCTAAGAAATAGATTAGTCCATAATGCTCTTGACCCCCCAAAACAGATCCAAATTTTCAAAAACCTTAAAGGTTTCCATAAATGTGGCAAATGTTTACCTTGCCGAGTCAGTAAAAAGACCAACAAGAAAAAAACTGAGTTTACATCTATAACCAATGGAACCACACATAAAATAAGAGAACTGATAACATGCAACAGCACACATGTCACATATGTCCTGGAATGCCCGTGTCAAAAGCAATATGTAGGAAGAACAACAAGAGAACTACACATCAGGATTAGAGAACATATAGCTAACATTAAAAAAGGGTTCCATAAACACAGTGTGTCTAGACATTTTAGAGATTACCACCATAAAGATCCGGGATGTATGACTTTTTATGGTATAGATAGAATAAAGGAACATTGGAGGGGAGAGAACAAAACTATAAAAGTGTCCCAAAATGAAACCCGATGGATCTACACGTTAGATACCCTCCAACCATCTGGTATGAACATTGACGTGGATCTAAATTGTTTTTTAACCAATTTTTAATTTTATTTTTAACTTCATAATACAATTTAATATTTTAATATTTATACATCATATCAATACATACATGTTTTATATGACATATACTCCTTTAATAACAGTTCCTAAAAATCTCCTCATACACACCTATTTTTTATTCCAATCAAATATTAATTTTATGTAATATTTTAAGAACGCCTCTATATACATTTTTATTATGTTTATCATTTACATTTTTTTATTATGTTTATCTATTTACTAAATTATTAACTTCTGTATGTTAAATTATAATACAAGTATCACATTGGACTATCTTGGATATCAGCTAATTTACTAGGAATCTGAATATATCATAGGTTCAATCATTTTGCAGTGATCTAGAAGTAAAACATTCCCATTTGAATACATTGCCTCTAGCGTCAGGACTCCGGTCTGCAAATGTCTCCAATATGGAGGACGCTGATAAGAGGGGACCTTTTTCGACGTAAGAACGCGGTTTCTTTCTCCGACAGAACGTACGTCGAATTCAACACAGGAGCCTCTAGTGTTGAGACTACGGTCTGAAAAATCTCCAATATGGAGAACGACCGGAAGACAGAGAGTTTTTTCCGACGTAACGTCGGAGGCGTTTCTTTCGATATCACGTCCGTATTTCCGACACTACGTCGAAGGCATTATAAATAAGGAAGTGCTGAAGGCTCAAAGACACACTCCAGACGACGTCACAACGACGAAACCGGTAGAGTGTTCGTTCTTCAGAGCCACAGCAAAGTTTTTATTCAATGCTCTTTTAACCACATGTAAATTGTAAGTACCCATTTGTTTTGTCAAATAAACTTTTATTGTGAGACGGTATCACACTATTGGGCACTTTATTTATCCTCTCTATGAGCGGCTGAATAATTGGAAAAATCCCATGGAAGAAAACCAGGCAGCCTTTTGAAGTTTGGATACTCATTAGAAAAGAGCCTACTACCCCTGTGGGGAATTGGATCCGGTGAGTGCGGGACCATTGGGGAGAGCACTGATTGATCCACTGAAGGCTATTTTTCTGCATGAAGCACTTGTCACTTTATTTCATATGAAGAAACACATTTTTTGCTTTTTCATTTATTTTAATTATTGAACTACTTATTGTCAATTTTTGGATTTTGATCGGACTATATGGACTACTATCACTAGGATATTTATTTATTTACCACATCATATTTTTATATTACATATATTTACTATTTAATTATTTTTCATATATTGTGCACTTTATATATATATTATGGATGACTAGCACTTTCAGCACATTATTTTGACCATGTACTATCACTGAATATCAATATATTTTTTAAGCATCTAATTTAAACGGACCAGCACTATTAGCAATATCAAATTTAAATTACTAATTTTGATACACATTTGCACATATTTTTTCAAAGGAGGCGCCACTTCCTGCTATTTTCTACTTCAATCACTCATCCCCACCCAGGTGGGCTTCTATGCAGGGGCTGCCACTACACATTTAATCACCTATTAATTTATTGTCTGTGGCGCAGTTTCATTTCCTTTTTTCCTTCATATCTTAACTTAAGCACTTGAAATTTTCCTGCCAAATGTGAGTTTATCAGCTTATTTTCCGCACTGTACTAGACACAAAATATAAAAAATAAAATTGAAATAAAATATCGAAATAACCGCATAAATCAAATAGATATTAAAATTAATAATAAAAATTAATACTACCTATTGGATATAAAGCAATTAAGGTCAAACTCAACATTGAGACCAGAAGGTGAGGAAACCTTGGTCTCATATATCCAGAAAGATTCACGTTGACTTATGCGACGGATATAATCCCCACCCCTCCAGTGTTTATCCACTTTTTCAATGCCCCAGAATTTAAGCGCACGGGGGTCCCTATGGTGACATTGTCTAAAATGTTTGGAGACACTGTGGCTTCTGATTCCTCTTTTTATGTTGCTAATGTGTTCACCAATACGCACATGCAATGCGCGAGAAGTGCGTCCAACGTATTGCAAACCACAATCACACTCTAGCATGTATACTACACCTTCCGTAGCACCTGTGATCAGTTGCTTAATTGGGTACTCTTTTTGTGTGACATTAGAACAAAAGCTCTTTCTCTTCTTAATAGTCTGCCTAACATGCTTACAAGTTGCACAACGGCTGCATGCATAGAAGCCAGAGAGAAAGTTAAAGAGTTTAGGCTGGGCCCTGGTAGGGGGATCAATCACTCCAGGGGCCAGACTATCTCTTAATGAGGGAGCCTTTTTATATATGAATTGGGGACGGTCCGGTAGGACCGGGCCCAACACACCATCTCCTTTTAGAATCGGCCAGTATTTGGTAACAATTCTTTCAAATTTCTTGTGATGTATGTTGAAATCCAACAGCATTTTGTAGTTGGCTTGATCCTTATCTACATTGGCCACTTTATCAGCAACTATAGTGTTCCTATCTAGAGCATTAACTTTCTCTATTTCCTGCAAAATAGAAGGACGAGGCTTCTATCAAACATTTTAGACAATGTCACCATAGGGACCCCCGTGCGCTTAAATTCTGGGGCATTGAAAAAGTGGATAAACACTGGAGGGGTGGGCATTATATCCGTCGCATAAGTCAACGTGAATCTTTCTGGATATATGAGACCAAGGTTTCCTCACTTATAGTATGCTTCAGAGAGCACTAGATTCCTTTAAAAATGTTTTGCATAATCGCAATTGGTGTTGAGTCCACTGATGCCGCAATGAGTGATCCGCTGCTGGATTGATCAGATGAATAAGGAGGTCCTTGTTACTACATGCTGTTTGACCTTTTTGGTCTAGGCAACAAGGTGAGATGCCATTCTTACCTTTCTTGGTGGAGGTTTCTTCTGTTTTCATCAATCACACTTTGGATTTGGTTCCTCGTACTCACTTTGGATTATTAGTGCACCTATAGACATTTTGTTTTTCTTATGTTTACCCTATGTTATTTATTAATAAATTTTTTGCGCTGCACTATCTATTTGTCTAGAACTCCACTGCTGCCATATCTTAACTTAAGCACTTGAAATTTTCCTGCCAAATGTGAGTTTATCAGCTTTAATACATTTTTGTACATTTTTTATATGGAATCACGCTATTTCCTGCGGGTTGTGTGGATTGCATCCCCACAGATGTCTAGATGTCATCTGGTTCATCAGCTGAGGTTTTCCAAGTTTCCATCTTGTTGGTTCTGACAACACATGCCTTACGTGAATCACAGTAACGTATGTTCCCCTGAGTCCAAAACATTCGGTAAGCCTGCACTCTTATCGGTGGTCGGTTAGCACACTATGTATTACCGTTCCTGTTCACCATTCAGAAGTCTGCATAATACTTTGAAGGTGTTGGTGTTTCGCTTTCACGCATTCTGTGTTGATACACAGTGGACTCTTTCACGTTTTATTTACATCTATACATGGACTTTCAAAGTTATTCACTTGTGTTGTGTGATATTGTTTTATTATCATAGTGAATCTGTCACTTTTGGGGTCACACCCCCTCTATACTTTTACAGTTTGGTGTCACCTTCCTGATAAAGCTATTTAAGCGCTACACTTTTATTTGACCTTTGTTTACAGCTATTATCTAAATTGGCCGTGTTAACTGCTTTTGACAATATAGTGTATATATAATAAAAGTACAACAGTTTATTTAAAATATCCACATGTGAGCCCAGATAAATTGAAATACATTGAGCGTTACCTGTAACTCTTCATACATTTGCAGCACTTTGTGCTTCAGCAAATTTCGTGCATTTTTCTCTTGATCCCTGTGCTGTAAAACCTCTTCCCTTAGCTGCCTGAATTGTCGCATTTCCTCTGCTTTTTGCAATACTTGTTGCTGAATGACACAATCATTTCTTAACATTGGTTCTGGCTTTGTTTTTCTGAAATAAGAGAAGGAATTATATTTTGTACAGAATGTATTAAAACAATGCTTACACAAACAGGCAGACATATTGCAAATGCAACAGCAAGACCCACAAGGGTGGAAAGAACCAAGGCTACAATCTATTACTAGGCTATAGTAATTATAAAAATAGGATTTTTGATGACAGCTTACCTGTAAAATCCTTTTCTTGGAGTACATCACAGGACACAGAGCGGCAATCCATTACTATGTGGGTTATAGAGTACCTTTAGGTGTGGACACTGGTGTAATTAACTACACAGGAAGTTCCCTCCCTATATAACCCCTCCCATACTGGGAGCTCCTCAGTTTTTGTAGCAAAGCAATAAGTGTCCCAATATCCCCAAACAAGAGGGGCGGGAGCTCTGTGTCCCGTGATGTACTCCAAGAAAAGGATTTTACAGGTAAGCTGTCATAAAAAATCCTATTTTCTTTATCGTACATCACGGGACACAGAGCGGCAATCCATTACTATGTGGGATGTCCGAAAGCAATGCTTACTGAGGGGAGGGAGACACAAACAACGCAGACCGCCAGACGTGAGGACCTACAACGCTGCCTGCTGCATACTGCGCCAAAAAGCTGCATCCTTTTGCCCTCCTATGTACTTCTGACAAGAATCAGTGAACCCAAGCACAGACGCCAAGTTGCGGCCCTGAAAATCTGTGTCATTAAGGCTCGGTAAAGCATCGCGCATAAAGCGCTTACTATCCTGGTATGGAGCACCCCCCCAAGAAACAGGGGGAGTCCCACTCTGAACCACAAGCCTGAATAATACCCTGATGAATCAATCTTGAAAACAGTTGATTTTAGACGCTGCCTGCCCTTTCCTGGGGCCTCCTGGTATCGCAACAATAACATCAGCTTTCCGTAACCGAGCATCCGCTTCAGATAGGCCTTGACCCTTCTACTCCAAGGAGAGAGAGTGTAACCATTTTAATAGCTGAACTGAACACTGCCTGTCCACATCTAGGGTCTTCTGGCAGCACAATAAAAAACTTCAGCTTTCTATATCTGAACCTTCAGATAGATATCTTAACTGCTCTCATCTCTACTGAGAGAAAGCAATAACCTTTCCTTCCGAAAACAAGGTTTTGAAAAAGGGGAAGGTAAGAATATCTAGATTCAAATGAACACTAGATCCTTCTAGTAAATAAGGCTGGGTGAGGATTAACATCACCCTACTTGTAAGAATAAGTAAGTATGGTTTTATACCAAGAAGTTGCCAATACTGAAACTCTCTTGGAGGCTACCACAACCAAGAACACCAATTCCCTTGTTAAAGGCTGAAGGGAAATATGGTGCATCGGCCCACGGAGCTGACCCTGTAAGCCGACAAAACTAGAGCCAATCCTCCGAGCACAAGGGCGACTAAACTGGTGGACTTATGCGCGTCACCCCTTCTATAATGGCTCGGAACACATAGTGTGAAGCAAGCGACCTTTGAAAGCCAGGCCGAGATCGGATCCTTGATGTAACTTAAGGTTAGCTCTGTCTCCTTTCCAAATGCAGGAAGGCAGGAATTTTACCTTTGACAAACTTCCAAGGATGCCACCATCTGTTTCATACCAGGAACATGGGCCTTCCAGATCCTAGGATATCTGGTCCTGGAGGCCAGCTTTGCTGTATGAATCAAGGAAGTGCCGCCGATTCTAAAAGCCCCGATCCTGAAGAATGTGGGCTAAAATAGCCAGACCATTTATTCACCTATTGCAAGACAGGATGTAATACCCTCTTCGAAGTAGGCCTGGACAAGATGTAAGGGACCGTGGGTCCTCTACTACCACCCCTACTGTCCCTGCACAGAAAAGGTCGTCAGGGCTATGCCGGAGTAATCAGGCCAGCTTCCGCCGTCCTCTAATGTTGCATAGAAGCCACAAACGCTGCGGCACTGGGGGGGGGGGGGGGGAGACACAACCAGTGACCACTGGTCCCACCAGATTACTAACACATCTGCCCCGCATGCGAGAGGATCCCTTGTCCTTGACCCCAAGCTGTTCAATTTCTTGTTGAGCCTGGACGCCAATACATCTTATGTACAGGGTACTATTTCTGTGGCCCTTGGTCAGGAAAACAGTTGGGGTGTAGAGGTCATTCTCCCGGAGACACTTGTTGACAGCTCCAGCGAATCGCCTGCCAATTCTGCATTTCATGAAATGACGAATGTCAATAGGCAAGGCACAAGCTCCTCCTTGGTAAATTAAGTAAATCACTTAATATGGTATAGTCTGATTGAACTCTGACCGAACCAACCAGCCACCTGAATGTTCAGGCCCCTAAGCCAGATGCTCCATCGGTAGCTATAGCTGACAGACACGGCCCCCTTGGAGCTTGACTACTTCCCCTAGGCCAAGGCCTCTTCCTGACCTGGCAACCCTTTAGTTAAGAACCACCAAGAGGAATTCCAGCATATCTCTGGGACCGGGTTCTTTGGATAATGCTAGTATAAGATCCACTCATTCTAGGCCAACACAATACTGTTTATAACAGTCCTGAATAAAAGTTAGTATAGGGAACTGTCTTGAATGAAGCCAGCATCTTCCCTAGTGCCTTAAGCAGAAGGCCAAAAGTAAGGAACTGTTCCTTGCCGTAACCACCTAGACCAGCTTTCTCATAGCGATGGTCTTGTCTGAGGCCAAAAGGACTCTCCTTGTACAAAACATACCCAGCTTCTTGTCAATGAAGAATGTATCTTTAGACTGGAATCCTAACCCAGGAGATCCAGATACCTGACCATGCTGGACACCCTTAGGTCCAGCCATGCTGCTGACTGATCCATCAGCAGGAGTCTGTTTCGGTATGCCATTACTGCTATACCCTGGGCCTACAGACCTGCTAGAGGCGGGCCCTAGCACCCTGACAACCCAGGCACGGAGGCTAACCCAAAAGGGCAAGACCACCAACTGGAGATAGTGCTGTTCCCCTGCGAAACGCAGACAACCTCTGCAGTCCCAAGTAAATAAACACATATGCAACTGGCTCCCCATATGTGTATGTGGCAAGTGTTAAAGCCATATGCCTCAATGGAGGCGTGTGTACATGGCAGCGTGTGTTCATAGAAGCATGAAATCATATAAATTTGTCTCACGCCAAACATGCATATAGCATGTGTGTTCTGGAAGGGGGCATCTTTTTAAGCAAGCATGCACTATAAACGTGTCATGCAACAATGTGCAACATGAACCCATGCAGACACGTATCTCTATGCAAACACAAGGTATCCTGTATTGCATAATTAAGCCGCCATGTGCAACTTTAAAGTAACCATGCATGCGATTTAGCATCTTCCATGCGATCAACATCTTATGCATTTTGAGCACTACTGTGCGGACAAGAACCCTTGTGTGACCAAGGACTCTTGTGTGACCAAGCACCCCTGTGCGTTCCAGCATCCTTATGCACCCAAGCATCTTAATGCGACTTTAGGCATTTCTGTGAAACAAACCTCTCTATGTGATCAAGTATCCCTGGGTAATCCAGGACTCTGTTGATCCAACACCCATGTGTGATCCAGCTTCTTTTTGCATTTAAGCATCTTTAAGCGATCCTTTTAGGCCTTGAGTAATCCAGGACTTGGGTGATCGGGTAATCCTGTGTGATTCAGCATTTTTATGCCTTCAGGCCTCTTTATGCGATTCTAGGCATTTCTGTGGGAAAAAGCCTCTTTGCGTGACCAAATATCCTTGGGGGATTAAGGACTTGGGTGATCAGGTAATCCTGTGTGATTCAACCTTTTTTCAGCATTTTATGCATACAAGCATCTTTATGCGACTTTAGGTACTTTTGTGGAAACAAGCCTATTTGTGTGACCAAACATCCTTGGGTAATCCAGGACGCTGATGATCAGGTAACCATGTGTGATCCAGCATCTTTTTTGCATCCAAGCAACTTTATGCGATTTTAGGCATTTCTGTGGAAACAAACCTCTTCTGTGTAACCTCCTTTATCCTATGGTGGAAGGTTTCACCAAGAAATGGTGGGTACCTGCTATTGATGCAGCTATTTATTTTGCAAACAAAAACCTGACCTGTCCTATAGACAACGCGCAGGGTTTTAAGGATCCAACTGATAAAAAGCTGGAGTCACTATTAAAAGCCTCCTCTTCCATGGCTGGGGCTGTAGTACAACCTGCAGTTGCAGCCATTGGTGTATGTCAGTTCCCCAAGAAACAAATGAAGCAGACGATTAACCTCCTCCCTACAGAGGAGATTGAGGTTTATGAGGACCTTCCTAAGGCCTTGTGCTTTGCGATTAATGCGATTATGGACTCTGTTCAACAAGCATCTTGCTTGATTCTCCTGCAGGTACTCCTTTAGTTAAAATATTGGGAGGCCGAGGCTTCTTGCAAGAAATACTTGGCAGCGTTCCCCTTTGGGGGAGAATGCCTGTTTGGGGATGAGCTAGATAAATACATCCAAAAGATTACCAGAGTCAAGTCTACTCTACTGCCAATTAAAAAGAAGAGTAAGTGTCCCTCATTTAAACTTATAATTTCTCCAGCCCCTGGAAACTCAGTTTGCAGGCAGTGGCGACAGCCTCCCCAGTCTAACGCTAGGGGAAAAGCCCAGAGCCAAGCCCAAGGGCAGAAAAGAACTTGGGGTTCAAAGTCTAAGCAGACCATCCAAAACTTCCCTATGAAGGGATGCGCCCGCTCGGACGAGTGGGGGGAAGACTGCTGCATTTTGCAAATGCCTGGTGGAACGAAGCTCAGGACAAGTTGGTCATTGCCACAGTGTCCTCAGGCTAGAATTTAGATAACTTCCGCCACCCCGTTTTCTGAGATCAAGAATTGCCAAAAAGATCCAGAAAAAAGAAGGCCTCTACTGCTGGCCTTGGAACACCTGTTGTCCCAAGGGGTAATCTTGGAGTTAGCCCCAGAGGATCAGGGGTCAGGATTCTATTCAAACCTGTTTACGGTTCCAAAACCAAACAGGGATGTCAGACCTATCCTAGATCTAAAAAGTCTGAATCAGTTCCTGAATATTCGCTCCTTCCGCATGGAGTCTGTCCGTTCACTTGTTTCCACCCTTCAGGGAGGAGAATGCATATCTACATGTGCCAATATTTCCCGCTCACCAAAGGTTTCTAAGGTTTGTGGTGGATCAGCGCCACTTTCAGTTTGTGGCCCTTCCTTTTGTGCTGGCTACAGCACCTCGAGTGTTCACAAAAATATTGGCCCCTTGCCCTAGCAAGGCTAAGGGCACAAGGCATAGCAGTAACAGCCTACCTGGACGATCTGTTGATCATAGATCAGTCCGCTGCACGCTAGAGCCACACTGTGCACAGCACAGTGGAATATTTAGAGTACCTGGGCTGGGTCCTCAATCTGAAGAAATCTTCCCTGCAGTCTCAAAAAAGGCTAGACATGTCCCTAAGCAAGGTATTACTTCCCAAGCCAAAGGCAAAAGCCATAGGAGGACTTGGTCCGAGTGGTAAAGGCAAAAAGAAGACCTTACATCCGTCTATGCATGAGATTATTGGGAAAGATGGTAGCCTTATTCAAGGCTGTCCCTTACGCCCAGTTCCACTCAAGACTGTTACAGAACGGAATTCTGTCAGCTTGGAACAAAGATGTTCAGGCCCTGGATCTTCCTATGATCTTATCTTCAGGGGTTCGCCAGAGCCTCAATTGGTGTTTGCTCCCCCATAATCTGTCAGAAGGAAAATCCTTCACTCCAGTCATTTGGAAAGTGGTGACCACAGACACCAGCCTTCTAAATAAGTCTAAATTTGACGGTTCGGTTGTTGAGACGCACGTTCTGAGGAAACGTGGGCTCTCAGGGCCAGTCCCATCCACTCTGGTTAATGCTAGGAAGCCGGCCTCCAGGCTCATCTACTACAGATCAAAAAGAGTGCTAATGTGGCCCTTCCTTCAGTAGTATAGCACAGCCCAGCGCTCAGAATTGCACTGTTGAGATGATTTTGCAACAGATCATCAGATAAACATAAATTGTAGCAGCTACTTAAAAAAAATGACAATATAAAACAGAACAGTAAAACAAAAACTTTTCTTAAAAACGTAAATGTCCCAAAAGTCTTTATGTAGAACTGCAGCAGCGCTACTTCCAAATCTGCGTTTTGGAATACTTCTATATATCAATCACATATAGGAAATCAAATGATAGTGCAAGTAGATGAACTACACAGAAAACAGTCCTTGAATTAGTGCTCCTTTCACCAAGGGGGGGGGTGTTCACCACGTGGGGGGTATTACTCCCCTTTTGTGGATGCACTCACCACAAGCAAGAAAATTCTGAGCCTGGATTATATATCCGTGTATGTCCTAGTAGTAGCACTTTCCACCAGCCGATCGGTGTTGGGCGTTTGTTCACACCACAAACATATGCAATGGAAAAAACTCATATAGTGTAATAAAGTTTTAAAACACGTTTATTAAAACCCAAACCCTCCCTTTATACAATGTGCGTACCACAAAATATAAGAAACAAGCATATAGTATCAGTACTGTGCCAGAGTCACGCGTCAGGGCGTGACTCTTATCCATTGACCTAACGCACTGTACAGCCCCCGGGTCCAGGAACAGGAGACAGGTGAAGCAACATCCACCGCACTGTCCAGGAGAGGCATACAGGCACAGTACTGATACTATATGCTTGTTTCTTATATTTTGTGGTACGCACATTGTATAAAGGGAGGGTTTGGGTTTTAATAAACGTGTTTTAAAACTTTATTACACTATGGGCCAGATTCACGAACACTTGCGCTGGAGTATTTGGATATGCGCCGCGTAACTGTGATGATGCGCCGTCGTTTCTATGTGCCCGTACCCACCAAACTAGATGCGCCCAATAACGGGTCATTTGCGACCGGCGGAACGTTCCGACGCCAGAGTATCGTCAGCGCTTATTTTCGCTGGGCGCATCAGTCGCGCCCATTGACTTCCCCTGCAAATATGCAAATGAGGGATTTTTCCCAATTCACGAACGGATTAGCACCATACGCTGGCTACATGCGCCGCGCGTATCTCGTCCGTCCGGCGCAAAGTTATTTCTACAAAAGGCTGCTTTATCTTTACTCCAGATGGCCACAGGTCAGCAGGAGAGCAGCTACAGCAGCGTTACCGACGATAAGAGCTAGCTGAGCACCCCCACTTGCAAGGACAACACCTCTGTGTGCCAACATGCCAGGGGCAGGACAACACCTCTGTCCATGCTTGTCTGTCAAATTTTACAGCCATGGAGGAAGACATCATAGGTCTCCATAGCCGAGATGACGGCTGACAGCTCCTGGCCATTAAAGTTCAGCTTTCTCCTGTGTGTTTGCGGGGAACGGGAGCAGCCATCTCAGAACAAAAGTAACATCACTGCGGGGAGGGGGAGCAGGATATACTTTAGTGCCGGAATGGCGCTTCTACGGGCGCATTTAAACGCCCAACGGAAGGCATTGCGCTGACGTTTCCCGTGCAGTGGTGCCGACGGAAGTTGTGAGCATGCGCACAAAGGGGGCGAGTGGAGCCTCACTCACTGCGCATGCTCCGTGGTTGATGCGCTGAACGTAAGCCTCTGCGCTGGGCTCCGCCCATCATTTACATATGATCACACCCACTTCCACTTGCGTCGGGTTACGCCAGCGCATTATCGTTACTCTGGCGCAAGTTTACGCGCAACTGCTATGTGAATTACAGGACTTGCGCTGAAAGGGTCTTCAGAGTAACGTAAATGAGAAGCGTTACTCCAGAGGAAAGATACTCTCATCTACCTGAATCTGGCCCTATGAGTTTTTTCCATTGCATATGTTTGTGGTGTGAACGAACACCCAAAACCGATCGGCTGGTGGAAAGTGCTACTACTAGGACATACACGGATATATAATCCAGGCTCAGAATTTTCTTGCTTGTGGTGAGTGCATCCCCAAAAGGGGAGTAATACCCCCCACGTGGTGAACACCCTCCCCCTTGGTGAAAGGAGCACTAATTCAAGGACTGTTTTCTGTGTAGTTCATCTACTTGCACTATCATTTGATTTCCTATATGTGATTGATATATAGAAGTATTCCAAAACGCAGATTTGCAAGTAGCGCTGCTGCAGTTCTACATAAAGACTTTTGGGACGTTTACGTTTTAAGAAAAGTTTTTGTTTTACTGTTCTGTTTTATATCATCTACTACAGAATCTGGAAGGTATATGTTTCCTGGTGTGAACCCAGAAAGTGGCATCCTAGGAAATTTGCCATTAATAGGATTCTTGCCTTTCTTCAGTTGGGCTTAAATATGAAGTTGGCCTTGAGCACTATCAAGGGCCAAATCTCGGCTTTGTCGGTATCAAAAAACGCTTGCCTCTCTTTCCCTAGTAAGGGCCTTTGTTCAGGGTGCACTGCGTTTGAATCCGCTGGTGTGCCTATGGGATTTGAATTTTGTATTATATGTTTTACAGAAGCTACCTTTTGAACCTTTACACCAGGTTTCTCTAAGTCTGTTGACACAGAAACTGTTTTTTCTTGTAGCCATATCCTCAGCAAGGGGGGTATCGGAATTGGCGCCTCCTTCGTGTTAATAACCATATATGATTATTCATGAAGACAAGGTGGTGCTGCAGCCTCACCCGAATTTCTTACCTAAGGTGGTTTCAGGTTTTCATCTGAATCAAGATATAGTCCTACCATCTTTTTTTTTCCGGATGGAAGAGAGTTTACCCTCTCTAGATGTTGTTAGAGCGATAAAAGGTTCACCTGCAAGCTACGGCTCAGATAAGGAAGACTTACTTACTTTCATTCTGCTACAAGGCCCAAAGAAGGGCCAGGCAGCATCAAAATCCACTATTGCAAGGTGGATTCGACAAGTCATTATTCAGGCCTATGGTTTAGAAGAGAAGATCCCTCCTTTTCAGGTGAAAGCGCACTCGATTAGAGCAGTTGGTGCTTCATGGGCAGTGCATCACCAGGTCTCCATGGTTCAGATCTGCAAGGCTGCTACTTGGTCTTCGGTCCATACATTTACTAAATTCTACCAGGTAGATGTGAGAGGTTACGAGGATGCCGCCTTCGGGGCGTAGTGTGCTGCAGGCAGCAGTATAGATCCTCTGACTCGATGGTGGTCTTATACTGATCTGTGTCTCCCTCTCATAAAATTTTAGCATTGCTATGGGACATCCCATTAAGTAATTAAGGCTCTGTGTCCCATGATGTATGATCAAGAAAAGGCCAGTGAAGCCTAAAATAATAGGATTTTTTAATACAGCTTACCTGTAAAATCCTTTTCTTGGGAAACTTTAACTGGACACATAGCCTTAATTACTTAATGGGTTATGTAGTCACCACAGGACACTGGCAAACCCAATTAAAATTGAGTTCCTCCCCTATATAACTCCTCGCAAATAGAGAGTACCTCAGTTTTGCAGCAAAGCAATACGTGTTCCACGTTAAACTCCGAAGAGGGTTGGGAGCTCTGTGTCTCGTGATGTATTCCCAAGAAAAGGATTTACAGGTAAGCTTTATTAAAAAATCCTATTATTTTAGGCTTCACTGGCTCTATATGTGTTTTCAGGTCTGTAATGCCCTAACTAGTGAAACCAGGATCTACATGACTCAAATGACTGATGCCTCTGACCCTGTATTTGTAATAACTAATCGGGCACACCCCCATAATTCTACAAATCATCCTTATAAAGTGAAACCTCGGTTTACGAGTAACGTGGATAACGAGGATTTTAAAAGACGTGCAACTTTTTTTTCAAAATTCTGACTCGGTTTGCGCAAAACAAGCAGAATTCAAGCTAATGGGGCATGGAGTACTGCATTTGGCCTGAGGTGCCGAGGCGCCGAGCATAGCCGTTTGGAAATACTCTGTTCCCGGGTGTTTTCCGAGCCTTTCCAAGGTCAGCCGAACTGTCCCCTAGCCTTTCTAAAAAGTTCCCGAGTCTCTCCGGCGCCCCCCCACCTCTGGCCACATGCATTATTTCTTGACATCCATTTCTTGACGTTCCATGCAGAATAAATTATTTTTGTTTCCATTGACTTCTATGGGGAAACTCGCTTTGATATGCGAGTACTTTGGATTACGAGCATTATTCTGGAACAGATTAAGCTCGTAATCCTAGGTTCCACTGTATAACAAACTCACAGTGAGGTAGTGTGGAATCTGCATTACTGACTTCCCTTCTTAAAACACTAGCTACACTACCTGGTTGTCATGCTGAGCCAATGGCTTTACTGATTTCTGAGACACTTGGAAAGAGCATACAAACCAGGCATTTATGGACTTTTCTGATTGGCATGCTGAGACACTTGTAACAAGTATGCAGACCAGTCATGTGCTGACACTTCTGATTGGCATGCTTGATCAAGGTCAGTGAAGCTATGGACAGTCAAGCAATTAGCATTTTCAAAAACATATCATCATTAAATGCCTATGTATTTCTTTTAGTACAAGTTCCCTTTCTTGTAAATAAAATTACAACGTGTGTTCATTCTTTAGAAACGTTGGGGGGAATTAACAAAGAACTCTTGCAACAGGCAGCACAGAGAACAGAGAGCTGGAGCTGCATGTTCTGATCTCTGCCACCTCTGTCCACACCCAATTCGGAGCAGGAGGTTAGAAGGAGGCTCGCTAACCCTTCAGGCTCTGCTGGTGTAGTGTGATCACTGTACAGGCAGAGAGAAGGACGTGAGCTGTCTACTAACAGCTTACATCTTGACAGGTCGTACCTAGTTGGAAACTGTGGTGCAAGCCACTTCTGACAGTTTCCTGCTCAATTAAAATGATGCAGGGGGTTTAGTTAATTCCCCAGCTTTGTAAAAAAAAAAGTGCATTGAACATATTTAATCATTACATACACTTTGCTTCCTTCTTACTAGTGCAGTACAGCTATGATATCTTTAGAATTCCCTTATTTCACTACAGGTCTACTAGACACAGTGTATATTTCCAACCAAGAGACTTACAAGGCTCCTGGAAGCTGAAGACCTCAGGATATCTTGCCTAGGCTTAAGATAACATGATGGAGCTTGGACTTAGTTACTTTCACCCCAGATAAAATCATATGCTAATAATACTAGCCTGTGACAGGAGTCACTTTGGGTGGGGGGTTTGTGCAACTCAGCTTACCTTGGAGAGCTCTGGAAACTCCATGTCCAGCTTCCCCGGACCCTCTTATGTGTAAATCACAATGTCTCTAATAGGGGCACAGGGTGAATGAGAAATCCAGTCTGATCTGTACTAATCGGACTCAATCTTGTATATGTATACACACATATATATATATATATATATATATATATATATATATATATATATATATATATATTGTATATTGTCTCATTTTGTTGTGTACTCTTTGCTGTGATTGTTTGGGGTGTGACTGTATTCTACTGTGGCTGTCTGCCTCAACTATTATGGGATGCAAGTGAGAAAAGAGGAAGAGGGACTCTTCCAGCAGCCCCCCTGCTGATAAGACAGTGTATTGATGAGAAGTTTGAACCCACCTGACCTGTGTGTCTATGGTCATTGAACAGTTTAACCCACCCTGTTTTCCAAGGATGGGGAGGTGTTTTGAAGGGGGATATGTTTGTAACATGTGCCCAAATAAAGTAGTCTACTGGTTTTACCCTACACTGAAGTATGGCTGGTGACTGGGGGGGGGGGGGCCTAAAGAGTCTTGGATAGTGCTGGTTCTGGACAGAGGAAACATTGACGGCGAACATAGTCCTTTTTGAGGACAAGGGTTCGTCACAGCGACCTATGGATTTTTGTAAAGTGGGATTTTTAATGATAGGTCCACATTTAGTTTTTTTTAGGGTGAGTACAATTTGCACACTGCATTTATAGCCAAAGCCAGGCAAAAAAAGCTCTCCCCTGCAGTGGTGCTGTGCCCACACTGCAAGGGTTAATTGCTAATTTTTGTCTACTGGAGAGATGAAGGGAGATATACTTACCTGATCCTATGATTCTTCCCCTACAACACTGGTCCCTGCAGCTCCTGCACCCCTGCGCTCTACTGGTCTTGAGTCATGGACAGTTTCCGACATCATCAAGCCTAGAGCAGGACCTGCCCTGGACATGAGGATGAAAGGAACAGGCAGTGGAGCAGAGGATCAGGTGGGTATACGGCATTCTGCTCTTCCCTAGACAAAACAAGCTCTTAACTCATGGGCACAGCATGGGCACTGCTCCACTACAAGGGAAACCTTTGTTTTTACTTGGCGTGCGCTTTAATTGCCTACATTCTTTGAATTTCCCCTTGCTAGATCTGAGAATATCTGTTTTTAGAATACTTTTTACAGATCTGTAGCCAAAGATTTATCAGTTGTTACCATCGTTAGGGCGGAAAACGCAAAGCCAAAGATCATATATATTACTGTCTGGAAGGTTCACCCCTATTTATAAGATTTTATATTTAGGTTGCATAAATATTTTCTATAACTTACCTAATAAAAGGTGTTAAATCAAAGGGTTCTTGTTTATTGGGGACGAGTGGATTTGACAACACATTCTCCTGTGCTTTTGAATTCGGCAGCACTGCAAATAGTAAGAAGAATTCATATTTTACAATGACTTCTTTAGTGTTTGAAACAAGGAACTAAAAAATAAAAATAAACTTTAAACCCATTATAGATTGCAAATAAACATGCTCCACCCTCTTATTAAATTGATAACACATTATAAATTAATATATATAGGGATGAGCCGAACATACCCGCGTTCGGTTCGCACCAGAACCGTCGAACAGACCGCGGGTTCGCGCGAACATTTAGAACCCCATAGAAGTCTATGGGACTCGAACGTTCGAATTCAAAAACGCTCATTTTAAAGACCAATATTCAAGTTATTGTTGGAAAACGTCTTTGAGAACCCGGGTCTTGCCTCAGGGAACATGTATCAATGGAAAAAAAAGTTTTAAAAACTGTACTTTTTTCTTGAGCATCCCTTTTAATCATGCTTAAAGTAAAAAAAATAAATAAATCAAAAACCCCTTTAAAAAAAGGACCTGCTGGGTGTCTATAGTAGTGGCACGTGTTTAGAAATGTCCCTACACAACATGAGATTACTCTTAGAAAAAAGTAATTTAATATTGCTTGCGGCTTCAAAGTAATGTTTGGTCCTGCAATATGGATAAAAATAATGGAAAAAAATGGCATGAGTTTCCCCGCCACCACTCCCCCCAGGTCTTTACAAGACCCAGTGCTGATCCTGACCTCCCTGAGGCCCTAAGCAAAATCTGACGACAGTGACATGTCACATTAAAGAAAGTTGCGAACCAGGGGGAGGGGGTGTTCTGCTGTCGGAAGCTAGAAGCCGGGTGAGGGTACGAAAATTACTTCTCACCAGGCGGGGCCTCTAGTAATTTTGGGGGCCCTTTGCAGCTTTGCGTGGCCCTAAGTGGCTTCCATAGTGCGCCTATAGGGAGGATCGGCCCTGACAAGACCCTATGGCCCTATATACTTTAAACAGCAGTATACAGGCGGTGCAAACAAGACAAGGACTGTAGGTTTGTTACGTAGAATCTGAACCATGTCATACTTTGCTGCTGCATATTGCACAATTTCCTAAAGAGACCCTCAACAAACTACATGACACTTGTGCCTGGTGATGAGGCCATTGATGTTCCAGTGGTGGCCCGTGAGCCTGTGGCCATACAGGCTTGGCCCCCCCAAAGCGTACATGCTGTGTGGCAACAATATGTCGATTATTTTAGGGGTGGTAGGGGGCCATTACAATGACAGATCTTGGCTCAATCAATTATTTCTTTGTGAAAGAAAAATTGTAGAAAAAAGGGGGGTTGCAATCCGGGGCCCCCTTTGAACAAATTATGTGAAGAACTCCTGTTCTCTGAAAGCCTCCATTATTTCTGCAAGTCAAAATTTAGCAAAAAAATAATAATGTCAGTCAAGCCTTAGCTTTCTTCCCATATCTAACCCACAAACTCATCCACTGATCATAAAGTCTAAAAAAAAGTTTCGTATTGTCGTATTGCGCAATAGTTTTTCCGACGTTTTCTACCGACTGTAAACGACGTTCTCTATCCCTTTATACACTGCGCATGTGAGAAGCTCCGCACGTTTCCACGCCCATGACGTTCGTCCTAGTGATTGCCATGCCCCTTTTTAGTCGGTCAATGTGGAGAGGAGTCTGAAGACATGATGGAGGAGAGACAGCAAGCTGCAACCAGGCAGGAGACAGGCCAGGCACATACCAGGAGGAGCAGGAGGTACAAAGCCACCAACATGAGCTTTGAAGAGATGGTTGAGATGGTAGCTATTTAAAAAAAAGGAGGACTATGACGGCAAAAAAGGGCCTTACAAAAACCCCAATAAACTAAAGGCCCAGATCATAGATAAGGTACAGAGGGCTATCCATGCAAAATTTGGGGTGCAGAGGTTCAGGGAGCAGTTGCGCAAGAGATGGAGTGATTTGAAAATCCGAGAGCCAGAGCAGATGGAGAGAATTCGAAGAGTCCTCAGAAGACGCAAGTAATTTTCATGTCTGCTCTGAATTATTTTTTATTTTTTATTTTGTGGCATGTGCTTTTTATCGCAGGTTGTGTATATATACAGTTCAAGAACAGATGTTTGAAGGTTCATGTTTGTGTGGGCATAATAATTGGTTGGTCATTCTATTTAAGACCTTTTTATGTGAGACAATTTTTTTAATTAATGTAGATGTGTTATTAAGTTGATTTAAATAATCCAACTTAAGTCAATATACATTAAAAGGAGAGTATGCTCAGCAAAGCAGATGATTACACATATGCACTCAGTAGCACAATGGTTGGCATGGCCGATCCGCCCTATAGGCTCACTATGCAAGCCGCTTAGGGCCCCACAAAGCTGTGAAGGGCCCCCCAAATAACTAGAGGCCCCGCCTGGCAAGAAGTGATTTTCGCCCCCCTAACCCCCGCTTCTCAACTCGCTGGCTGCATGGGAGAAGAGGCAAGAAGTCAGCACCCCTTGCTTCTCAATTTAATATAAGATGTCATTTCAGACAGCAGAACACCCCCTCCACCCACTTCTTAACTTTCTTTAAAGGGGTGTTCCAGCCAACAAATGTGTTTATTAAAAGTCAGCAGCTACAAAAAGTGTAGCTGCTGGCTTTTAATAAACACTCACTTACCTGCTCCTGCGTTCCAGCGATGCGCCGACCGGGGCTCCGCTCCTCTCCCCCCCTCCCCAGTCGGCGTCTCCATCCCGACTGTGGGCACCCAGCCGTGACAGCCTTCGGCTTCACGGCCGGGCACCCACTGCGCATGCGCAAGCCGCACTGCGCATGCGCGCGCGGCGCGGCTCGTCGCTGATTGGACAGGCGATTGCCTAGGACCTGTCAGTGTCCTAGGCCATCGCCTACAGGGAGGGGCTGAAATAAGGCGATTACGCCTCTCGCCTTATCAGCCCCTCGGCGGAAGCAGAAAGTGGGACAGGAAGTCCCACTCCTACTGAAGCCCCCACTCCCCCCCCAAAAAAATTACATGCCAAATGTGGCATGTATGGGGGTGAGGAGTGGATTAAGAGGAAGTTCCATTTTTGGGTGGAACTCCTCTTTAATGTGACATGTCACTGTCGTTAGCGCCCCCGCTTCTCATTTTTAATGTGCCATGTCATTTTGCTTCGGGCCCCAGGGAGGTCAGGATCGGCACTGAGTGTTGGTCACAAGAACAACCTAGTTAGTTAGCGTTTCACACAGAGGTGATCCAGTGTCAACTTGTTGTTTTGCCATGTAGGAAACTTGGTCAAAGATAGAGAAATGCAGCAGCTTTGGTAATGGATAAGATCCTGTGTTAAGCTTAGGATTGTAAAAACACACAATTGTACGACACTTTTTAAAAAGAATGATTGATATTCCTCTTTCAGGCCTCTAATCTGTTTGATACATCTATCCCTTTTTTTACAATCTCATAGGCCCCAATCAAGCTGCAGCAGTGGAGCCGACCAACCCCACACAATGCCAAGCCTCACCCTCGCCGGATGTGCAGGAAGTGCAAAATGCCACCACATCAGGTCAGTGTCATACAGCACAGCTTCAGGTAATACATGTAGGCCTGCATAATTTTAATTACATGTTTTTTTTCCAAATTTCAGGTGTACGAGCTGTTGGGGGCGGCTTAGACACCGACAGTGCCCAGGTGCTAATTGGGGGGATAATTTGCTGCATGGGTGAAATAGAGGACACAAACCTCGCCCTCTTGAAGACCATAAAGAACAACAAGAAGGTGCTCCAAAACCTGAAAAATCTTGTTGACATTCTGGGGAGGGTTTAAAAAAATTAAAAATAAAATAAAAAAAAACACAAAAAATAAAATAAAATAAAAACCAGTAGATGTAGACAATTATTTAAATGCAAAAATATAGGTCTTAAAAATAAAAAAAATCTAGTTTGATATTTAAAAAAAAAAAATCACACATTTTCAGTGTGATACAATAATTTTTTTGGATACTCAACAATGTCTGGCTTCTTATTATATCAATGCTGCCTAAAACACTGCAACCCCTCACAGATACTGTAATTGGAGCGCAATGAAGAGGCACGTGCCAAAGTATTGCATCAAAAATTGTTATTAGACGCCCCTGTTAAACAGGGGCACAAAAATTGGCACAACACAACACTGCAACCCCTCACAGATACTGTAATTGGAGGACAACAAAGAGCCACGTGCAAAGTATTGCATCAAAAATTGTTATTAGGCGCCCCTGTTAAACAGGGGCTGAAAAATTGTGCCTCAGGCACAACACAACACTGCAAGCCCTCCCAATAACTCCAATTGGAGCGCGACAAGGAGCCACGTGCAAAGTATTGCATCAAAAATTGTTATTAGGCGCCCCTGTTAAACAGGGGCAGAAAAATTGTGCCTTGGGCACAACACAACACTGCAACCCCTCACATATACTGTAATTGGAGGACAACAAAGAGCCACGTGCAAAGTATTGCATCAAAAATTGTTATTAGGCGCCCCTGTTAAACAGGGGCAGAAAAATGTGTGCCTTGGGCACAACACAACACTGCAACCTCTCCCAATAACTCCAATTGGAGCGCAACAAGGAGCCACGTGCAAAGTATTGCATCAAAAATTGTTATTAGGCGCCCCTGTTAAACAGGGGCAGAAAAATTGTGCCTTAGGCACTGGTGGCGGAGACCAGAAACACAACATTTCTTACTAGCTATCAGCAAGAAAAGTGAGGAGGAGAAGGATATTCCATCAGCAGCATAAGAGGACAGTCACTCAGCATCAGCATACGCAGTCTAAAAGGGATCCGACATTTCAACAAAAAAATATTATTCAGTAACATCAGCATCAGGTGCTTGGTAGCTGGTGTTGATCCAAGCCTGATTCATTTTGATGAAGGTCAGTCGATCAACAGAGTCGGTGGAGAGGTGCACCCTGTGATCGGTCACAAAGCCTCCAGCAGCACTGAATGTGCGTTCTGAAAGAACACTGGATGCAGGGCAAGCCAGTAGCTCAATTGCGTACTGTGCAAGATCTGGCCAGTGATCCATCCTCAAGACCCAGTAAGCCAGAGGATTTTCGGTGGGGAAGGTGTCCAAGTCGGATCTTGCCCCTAGGTATTCCCGGACCATGTAAACCAGACGCTGGCGATGGTTGCTGGAACCGGTCAGACCTTGGGGCTGCGGACTAAAAAACTGTCTGAAGGCATCGGTCAGACGGCCACCTTCTCCACCGCTCCTTCTGTGACTCTCCGAAGCCTCAGCAAGACGTTGTCCAGAGCCAGGTTTTGGTAATCCCCCGGATCTGGGAACGCATTGCAGAGACCCTTCTGCAAGGCCTCCCGCAGAAGTTTCATCTTCTGCTCCCTCTGCGATGGCAACATAAGGTCCGCAACCTTACTCTTGTAACCTGGATCAAGGAGAGTTGCCAGCCAGTAATGATCCCCCTCCTTGATAGCACGTACACAAGGATCCTTACGCAGGCTTTGCAGGATCAGGGAGGCCATGCAGCGTAGGTTTGCAGAGGCATTCGGGGGACAGTCCTCTGGGTCACTGAGGACGACAGGATCCACAGGCACCTCATCCCAGCCACGTAAAAGTCCACGTGTTCCTTGAGACTGTAAATGATCCCTTGAAGACTGCTGCTGCTGATGCTGAGTGCTAGGCTCCACCTCCATGCTGCTGATACAATCATCCTCCTCCTCCTCCTCTTCCTGTGTGCTAGGTGGGCAAGCAGTCCTCCTCTTCCTCCCTCTGTTCTGCCTCAAGGGCCCTGTCCATTATTATTTTACGTAGCGTGTGCTCCAACATGTGAATAAGAGGGACAGTCTCACTGATGCATGCACTGTCACTGCTCACCATCCTTGTGGCCTCCTCAAATGGTGACAGGACAGTGCATGCATCCCTGATCAAGGCCCACTGGCGTGGGGAAAAAAACCTAGCTCCCCTGACCCAGTTCTGCTGCCATATTGGCACAGATACTCATTGATGGCCCGCTGCTGCATGTGCAGCCGCTGCAGCATGGCCAACGTCGAGTTCCATCTGGTGGGCATGTCACAAATTAGGCGGTTCTTGGGCAGGTTGTATTCCCTTTGGAGGTCAGTCGGCCGAGCAGTGGCATTATATGACCTCCGGAAATGCACACAGACTTTCCTGGCCTGCTTCAGGACATCCTGTAAGCCTGGGTACCTGCCCAAGAACTGCTGCACCACCAAATTCAGGACATGCGCAAAACAGGGCGCGTGGGTGAGTTTTCCCTGTCGCAGGGCAGAGAGGAGGTTGGTGACATTATCGCTGACCACCATTCCAGGCTTCAGCGGGAGTGGCGTCAACCACCTCTGAGCCTGCCCCTGCAGAGCTGAAAGAACCTCTTCCCCAGTGGGGCTCCTGTCTCCCAAGCACACCAGCTCTAGCTCTGCATGGCATCTCTTGGCCTGCATTCCTGCATAGCCCCTCGTACGCCTACGGAGCACGGCTGGTTCTGGGAAAACATCACCACAGGAAGAGGCCACAGAGGAAGAAGAAGAGGAGGGGGTGGAGGAGAGAGGTGTGTCACAAACAGTAGTAGTGTTTTGGAGGCGTGGTGGCGGAACAACCTCCAAAACTACTGGACCTTGCCCTGCGTCCTTCCCAGCTGCCAGCAGAGTCACCCAATTGGCCGTAAAAGACAGGTAACGTCCCTGTCCATGCCTGCTGGACCATGAGTCAGCGGTAAGATGCACCTTACCACTGACCGCCCTGTCCAGCGAGGCATGGACATTGCCTTCCACATGCCGGTAGAGAGCCAGAATCGCCTTCCGTGAGAAAAAGTGGTGTTTTGGTACTTGCCACTGAGGTACTGCACATTGCACAAACTCATGGAAGGGGGCAGAATCCACCAACTGAAAAGGTAGCAGTTGAAGTGCTAGCAATTTCGCTAAGCTAGCATTCAACTGCTGGGCATGTGGATGGCTGGGATTGTAATTCTTTCGGCGCTGCAGCAGCTGGGGCAGGGAAATTTTCCTGGTACTATCAGTAGATTGCCCGCTACTACTAGCTTGTGACACACCGATTTCTACACCTTCACTGCAGGCTTCAGAGAGGACTGGGGGTCTACTGGGGTTGGAGGTCCCAGAAGGGCAGGGGGGGTACGCTTTTGTCTTTGGTGTGGGTCTTTCTGGTGTGCTTGCCAATGAGCTGCATGGCAGGTCGACATATGTCTGGACAAGCATGTGGTACCCAGGCGGTTGATGTTTTGGCCACGTGAGATACGCTTGCGACATATGTTGCAAATAGCAAAGGTACGATCTTGTGGACATGTTTCAAAAAAGGCCCACACCAAAGAACTTTTGCTGTACCGGTCAGACACAGCAGCACCATGCACAAGCGCCGTAGATGTGCGCTGTAATGCAGTTGGTGTGCCCTTAAGCTGACCCCTGGAGGGCATCCTGCCTCTTTGGAGATGTGCCTGTGCCTCGTCCTCCTCCTCTTCCTCCCCCCTCCTCCTCCTCTCTCCTATCAGGCACCCAGGTAGAGTCAGTGACCTCATCATCCCCTCCCTCCTCATCACTGTCAACAACCTGGCAGTATGCTCCAGCTGGGGGAACATAACTGCCAGATTGCTGTCCCTCTCGGCCACCCCCTCTCCCTGGACTCACATCAATGCCTTCCTCTATCTGCGTTCCGCCATCGGAGTCTTCAAAACGCTGCGCATCTTCCTGCAGCATGTACCCAACACTGTGTTAAAACAGTTCGGGGGACTCCTCAGGAGGACATGGTGGGACTAGGGAAGTATTGTGTGAAGCCATTGTGCAGAGGGAAGAGGACGCCTTGGCAGCTGCTTTGCCAGAAAAACTTAGATCAGTCTGTGTGAGAGAGGATGAGGAGGATGAGGACGGCTTGGTCATCCACTCTACTAATTTCTTTGCATGTTGAGGCTCAACACGGCCAGCTCCCGAAAAGAAGGACGAGCGGCCACGGCCACGGTCACGTGCTGAAGAGGATGCACCACATCCACCACCAGCGTTACCTCTAGATGCAGAGCCTGCTTGCCCTCGTGACTCTCTGACTCTCTTTGTTGTCCTTCCAGACATATTGTTCAGGTGCTATGTAACAGCACAAGTGCAGTGACACCAACTGCGTTCAGGTGGTATGTAACAGCACACGTGCAGTGACACCAAATGCGCTCAGGTGGTATGTAACAGCACACGTGCAGTGACACCAAATGCGTTCAGGTGGTATGTAACAGCACACGTGCAGTGACACCAAATGAGCTCAGGTGGTATGTAACAGCACATGTGCAGTGACACCAAATGCGCTCAGGTGATATGTAACAGCACACGTGCAGTGACACCAAATGCGCTCAGGTGGTATGTAACAGCACACGTACAGTGACACCAAATGCGCTCAGGTGGTATGTAACAGCACACGTACAGTGACACCAAATGCGCTCAGGTGGTATGTAACAGCACACGTACAGTGACACCAAATGCGCTCAGGTGGTATGTAACAGCACACGTACAGTGACACTAACTGCGCTCAGGTGGTATGTAACAGCACACGTACAGTGACACCAAATGCGCTCAGGTGGTATGTAACAGCACACGTACAGTGACACTAACCCGCACTCAGGTGGTATGTAACAGCACGCGTGCAGTGACACCAAATGCGCTCAGATGGTATGCAACAGCACACGTGCAGTGACACCAAATGCCCTCAGGTGGTATGTAACAGCACACGTGCAGTGACACCAAATGCGCTCAGGTGATATGTAACAGAACACGTGCCCTAATTGGCCAAAGCACCCAGGCTTTGGCCAATTAGGTCTCTTTGTTTTTTGGGCGCTGTGATTGGCCAAGCATGTGGGGTCATGGTGCATGCTTGGCCAATCATCAGCGCGCAACACCGCAGTGAATTATTGGCCATTGCGCGTCATTCGAATTTGGCGTGAACGACCTGATTTGTTCATCTTCGACGAACGATCGAACGGCCGATGTTCGATGCGAACATGCGTTCGCATCGAACACGAAGCTCATCCCTAAATATATAGAAATGTGAAAGTTTGCTACTCGGGTACCCCCAGGGCCTCATAACACATGGGTACTAAGAGGAACATTCATAATGGTAAGCAGATATCACTTTCATCTGTACTCTGCACATTGCGGCCTGCATTTTACAGCCCATTCATAAAATACAGATTGTGGCTGGTAACATGATTTTGACATGTTGCTGTGCTATATAAATGTTTTTTTTTTTTTTTTTTTAAGGAGTGGTGTTGATAGCATGATAACACAGTTACTATTTGCTTTACTAGGTGTCTCCAAACTTTTACCCACAGCAGCTATTATTGAGCAGATAATCAATCTTATTTTGTACAACAGGTGCACATGACTGTGTATTCTTTGCAGAATACATTTTCACCACATTCAACAAGCTCTGGGGCAAACTCCCTTGCAAAGTAAACTCAGCCTTTAATAAATCAAACCCAGAATACCTGTTTAGGGCTGAAGTATTCGCGCAATCATTGTAAGATACTTGGATTAAGAATACACATCTGCTCTATAATACCTATGTTGAGCTGTAGCTACATACAGTATGTTCAGATATTTTGTCCAGCAGAACAGAGGATCTGATATTTAACACAGTGTTTTTCAACTTCAGTCCTCAAGGCACACCGACAGGTCATGTTTTCAGGCTTTCCATTATTTTGCACAGGTGATTTGATCAGTTTCACTGCCTTAGTAATCACCACAGCCATTTCATCTGAGGGAAATCCTGAAAACTTGACCTGTTGGTGTGCCTTGAGGACTGGAGTTGAAAAACACTGATTTAACAGTTTTTTAGGCTGGACATAGAAGGTTCGAATCTTAGCTGGTTCAACTTGGGTACCACCAGCCTGCCATATTCACTTTTGATTAATCACTGTCTTTTCCGGGTGGGGATGGCTTCCCTGCCGAATTTCGAAATTTGAATTTTCGAATTTCTGAAATATCGAATTTCCTAACTTTGAATTTCCCAATTTTGAATTTTAAAATTTGAACCTCCGAAAGTTTGAATTTTTAAATTCAAATTTCCGAATTTTCAAAGTCGAATTTCTGAAATTCCAAAATGTGAATTGTCGAATTTCTATGAACCATAGACTGCACACCTGGACCATAGACCGCTCCCCCGGGCTATAGGCAGCACACCTGGACCATAGATCGCGCCCCCGGGCCATAGAAGTGTCTGCATTGGACTACAGCTGTAAGGCGGCGTACACACGATCGAATATATCCGATGAAAACGGTCCGCGGACCATTTCCATCGGATATGTCCGATCGGGAGTTTGATCCGATGGCGTGTACACACCATCGGATCAAATTCCCCGCCGCCGGACGGCGCGGTGACGTAGTGGTGACGTGGCGGTGACGTTGACGCCGCCGCGTCACCGCACCAGGAAGTAAAACACTTCCGCGCATGCGCCGAATACATTCGGCAGCGGCGCGGCGGCGGTGGGGGCCGACATGTCTGCTGGTAAGTGTACTAACCAGCAGACATGTCGGGCGGACAGATTCCCACCGGATAGATTTCAAAGCATGCTTTGAAATCTGTCGGGTGGAGAAATCTGTCCGCTAGCCCATACACACGAGCGGAGATGTCTGCTGAAACGGTCCATCGGACCGTTTTCAGCGGACAGATCCCCTCGTGTGTACGCGGCCTTAGACATGCAGCAATAAATCTGAGCAAGCCTTTAGAAATGTGCCAACTGAGCTTGTTTATGTTTATAAAGTCAGATTATGCATTTTCTATGAGCGGAGATTTTGGCACTACTCGGTAGCAGCTTGTGCTGAAAAGTTGGGCTGACAAGACACATACGTTAAAGGTATTTGTGTGGAAAATCTCGCGCCAATGTGGGGGAGGGGTGAGAAAATTAAAATAGAAAAGCTGCTCCCTGGATAAATCAATGGGTTGAATTATAACAATTGTGTGCATGGAATAGGGGCGCTAAAAGAAAATTGAATAAATAGGTGAATGAATACAACCTATCCCAATATAAACATAAATCCTTAGTGCAAATTATTTAAAAAATTGCAATTTACATATAAAGTCAATGGTAATGACAACACCTGCAGTGAAATAGTGTGCAATTACATATAAATAAAATGTTGTTCAACGCTTCCTGATGACGATCATATCGAAACATATGTCGAGGCGGTACCTGGGCACGCATTGATTATCCACATCCGGTTATCTGGTTTCCTCGCGCACTGCAGTGGAACGCACGCCGGTCTTCGCTTCTCTCTCCATACTTACAAGCTTACAGCCTCAGTGCCAGGATACGGGCACTTATCCAAGTAAGAGGCCACTTGGCACTGTGTTTTTGCAACTTTACATCGTAATAAATAGTTTTACACTATGGGAGCTGTTCTTCCTTTTTCTTTATGACATCTGCAATACTCGTCAAACTACATTGGAATCCCCATGTGAAAGGTGTTGTTACCCAAGCTCTATTGACCTTAGTTTAGGTCAACATCATCTGGTAAGGAGCCATCCATCCCCACTTGAGGTGTCCTATTGGTGAAGGTGGAACCTACCACAAGGATTTTGAGCACGGAGCACTTTAATAATATTTATGGTCACTATACATTTCACTGTATATTGTATTTTGTTGAACAACATTTTATTTATATGTAATTGCACACTATTTCACTGCAGGTGTTGTCATTACCATTGACTTTATATGTAAATTGCAATTTTTTAAATAATTTGCACTAAGGATTTATGTTTATATTGGGATAGGTTGTATTCATTCACCTATTTATTCAATTTTCTTTTAGCGCCCCTATTCCATGCACACAAGACACATACGTTACTAACCACACACAGGAGAACAAAAGCGAGAGAGATCACCCAGCACCGCCCCCTGCATGTAGATTAGGGGCCGGATGCATAGATGGGGCTCAGTGTCCTGTCACGGATATCAGTCCAGGCACCACATCCTCCTGACAATGGAAGTCAGGATCCACCAGATGCCTGGACTGACATCCGGCTTAGCCTTTCAGCGAGCCACTGAAAGCCTGAAACAGCAGCTCCCTGCCCCTCCACAGCTCAGCGCTCCAATGAACATGAAGAGAGAAGAACAGAGAGCTGTGACTTACAGCTCATGGAGCTCTGAAAACTGGGTGATCAGCAGTGTTCGATCGTTCGGTTCTCAGTGCAGAGGCACCGGGGCACACCGGGGGACCTAGGCAAGTATGATTCATAGGGTAATAAGGACACCAAGTGAATTGTGTAGACTTAAAAACCTGCTTAACCACTTGACCACTGGGCACTTAAACACCCTTAATAACCAGACCAATTTTCAGCTTTCGGTGCTCTCACAGTTTTGAATGACAATAACTCAGTCATACAACACTATAACCAAATGAAATTTTTGTCCTTTTTTTCCCACAAATAGAGCTTTCTTTTGGTGGTATTTCATCACCTCTGCGGTTTTTATTTTTTTTGCTATAAATGAAAAAAGAACAAAATTTTGCAAAAAATCTTGATTTTGCAAAGAATTGTGGGAAAAAATTACAACTTTAAAAAACTCACCAGGCCTCTTTCTAAATACCTTGGAATGTCTTATTTCCAAAAAGGGGTCATTTGGGGGGTATTTGTACTTTTCTGGCATATTGGGGTCTCAAGGAATGAGAGAGGCTGTCAGTACATCAGGTGTGATGAAATTGATCAATTTTCAGTAATTGGTACCATAGCTTGTAGACCCTATAACTTTCACCCAGACTAAATAATATCCAACATTTTTTATTTTTTTTACCAAAGATATGTAGCAGTATACATTTTAGGCCAAATTTATGAAGAAAAATTACTTTTTTGCAAAATTTTATAATAGAAATGAAGAAAAATTATTATTTTTTTTTCATCAAATTTTCATATTATTAGGTTATTTTTCACACACAGCATATGCATACCACAAATTACACCCCAAAACACATTCTGCTATTCCTCCCGAGTATGGCGATACCCCATGTGTGAGATTTTTACACAGTGCGGCCACATACAGAGGCCCAACATGCAGGGAGCACCCAGGCCAATTCTGACATTTCTCTCCTACATGTAAAAATCATCATTTATTTGCTAGAAAAATACATAGAACACCAAAACATTATATAAAGATACCTCACATGTGTGGTTTGAACACCGTTTTTATATGTGGGCGGGACTTGCGTATGCGTTCGCTTCTGCATGCGAGCTCGCGGGGACAGGGGCGCTGTATGCCCAGAGTATTGCTAAGTATGCCCAGAGTATTGCGGAGTATGCCCAGAGTATTGCCAGAGTATTGCCCAGAGTATTGCGGAGTATTGCCAGAGTATTGCCCAGAGTATTGCCCAGAGTATGCCCAGAGTATTGCGGAGTATGCCCAGAGTATTGCGGAGTATGCCCAGAGTATTGCGGAGTATGCCCAGAGTATTGCGGAGTATGCCCAGAGTATTGCGGAGTATGCCCAGAGTATTGCCAGAGTATGCCCAGAGTATTGCCAGAGTATTGCCAGAGTATGGCCAGAGTATGGCCAGAGTATGGCCAGAGGATTGCCCGGAGTATGCCCAGAGTATTGCCCAGAGTATTGCCCAGAGTATTGCCCAGAGTATTGCCCAGAGTATGCCCAGAGTATTGCGGAGTATGCCCAGAGTATTGCGGAGTATGCCCAGAGTATTGCGGAGTATGCCCAGAGTATTGCGGAGTATGCCCAGAGTATTGCGGAGTATGCCCAGAGTATTGCCAGAGTATGCCCAGAGTATTGCCAGAGTATTGCCAGAGTATGGCCAGAGTATGGCCAGAGTATGGCCAGAGGATTGCCCGGAGTATGCCCAGAGTATTGCCCAGAGTATTGCCCAGAGTATTGCCCAGAGTATTGCCCAGAGTATTGCCCAGAGTATTGCCAGAGTATTGCCAGAGTATTGCCAGAGTATTGCCAGAGTATGCCCAGAGTATTGCCCAGAGTATTGCCCAGAGTATTGCCCAGAGTATTGCCCAGAGTATTGCCCAGAGTATTGCCCAGAGTATTGCCCAGAGTATTGCCCAGAGTATTGCCCAGAGTATTGCCCAGAGTATTGCCCAGAGTATTGCGGAGTATTGCCAGAGTATTGCCCAGAGTATGTCCAGAGTATGCCCAGAGTATTGCCAGAGTATGCCCAGAGTATTGCCAGAGTATGCCCACAGTATTGCCAGAGTATGCCCAGATGACTATTGCCCAGTATTGCAGAGTATTGCAGCAGGGATGGCTGAGCAGGGAGGGAGGGATGGATGGATCTGTGACTACATTTGTCACAGATCCAGCCCGCAGCACTGCCGCTGCCATCCGCTCCCTCCCCTCTCCTCTCACACTGTACCGATCGGTACAGAGAGAGGAGGGAGGAACTGGCGTCAGCACATGACGCCGCTTTGTTGACAAGTGATCGCGCCGTCATTGGACGGAGCGATCACGTGGTAAACCGCCGCTATCAGCGGCGATTTACCGTGATCCGTGATGCGCCGGGTCCGGAGGACCCGGCGGTCACGGATGTTCCCGTGTGCGCGCCTCAGGAGGCGCGCGGGAGCGCGATTCTGAGAGGCCGTTAATTAACGGCCACTTAGAATCAAGTAATCGCCCTGTAGCCGTACTTTCGGCATAGGGCGGTTGCAAAGTGGTTAATAGGTATTGGACCCTTACCCCCTATAACTCCATTGCAAAAAGTGAAAAAAAAAAAAAGAAAGAAAAATCTGTGGGGAGAAAAAGAGTTAGTGAAAATACTTTCCCTCTACTTCCATGGTGTGTAGAGGGTGACATTACCATCCTTTTGGTTCAGACAGTATCCCAGGCAGTGCCGATCCTGACCTCCCTGGGGCCCTAAGCAAAATGACATGGCACATTAAAAATGAGAAGCGGGGGGCGCTGATGACAGTGACATGTCACATTGTCACAAGTTGAGAAGCGGGGGGAGGGGGTGTTCTGCTATCGGAAATGACTCAGCCAGCGAGTTTAGAAGTGGGGTGAGGGTGCGAAAATGACTTCTCACCCGGCGGGGCCTCTAGTAATTTAGGGGGCCCTTCGCAGCTTTGCGGGGCCCTAAGCATCTTGCATAGTGAGCCTATAGGGAGGATCGGCCCTGATCCCAGGTAATGCAGCATAGCTAAGATCTCATGACATGAAACTACAACACAGTGCAATGTCATTTTCTTACTCATTTGGGCTACTCTCCATTCCTCAAGTTAACACCCAAAGATGCTGACATCACAATAGCCAAGGTGTTGCAAGTAGAGGCAGGGGTAAGTAGTTATTTTTATATAGTTGTTTTTTTCATTTGTAGCATTTATGATGGGTTTGTGTTGGGGGAATAACCTAACTAAATAAGTGAACTTTGCAATTTTAGTGCACCATCCATATTTTAACCACTTAGGCCCCGGACCATTTTGCTGGCCAAAGACTAGGCCACTTTTTGTGATTCGGCACTGCGTCACTTTAACTGAAAATTGCGCGGTCGTGCGACGTGGCTCCCAAACAAAATTGACGTCCTTTTTTTCCCACAAATAGAGCTTTCTTTTGGTGGTATTTGATCACCTCTGCATTTTTTATTTTTTGCGCTATAAACAAAAATTTCCCCATTCTTCCTCACCGTCACACAATCGCAGGTATCCCCAAGGACATCGAATCCACGGGACCCACGGTCGGAGTCACGGAGCTCGCGGCGGGTGCATGTCCACAATGCCGATTCTTAAAGGGGATGTATATATACGTAATTTTGCGCAGCTGTGCCATTCTTGCGGTCGGCAACTGGTTAACCACCTCAATACCAACATGTTTCTTATGCAGGCCATACACGGTTCGAATTTCGAAAGAATTTTCTTTCGAAAATTGTATCAAACAATTTTCGTACGAATTTCGCACCGTTAGTGGGATGCAGCAATAGCCGATTTTCGTGCGGCAAACAAATTTGAGAAATTTGAGAAATCCGACATTTTCGGATCAATGATGAGAATCATACGAGAAATGTAATAGAAAAAACAATACGCATGTGCAAGAAAAGAATATTCCCGGAGAGAAACAAAGATTTCCGGCAACATGAAGGTTTTGTCGGCCGAAAATCAATGGTGGCATAATCGGATCACAAAAAAAACGAACTTTCTGATTTTGAAAAAAAAAAATCGTTCGAAATTCGACCGTGTATGGCCTCCTTTAATTTTCAATAAATTGTAGCAAAAAGCATTTTGAGGGTCTTCATAATTCATACACTCAAGGTTTTTTTTCCCCCTGCCTTATGACAGAAATAAGGGCTACCACTGCTGACAACATTCACAAAATGTTAATTGTCATTTTATTCTGGCACACTGGCTCCAATTCTTTTTGAGAAAATGACCTGGTATTAGTATTCTGATAAAGGCAAGTGAAGTCCCTGTCTGAACACGTCTTTTAGGCTAAAGTTTCAAGGACAACTTGAACTGGAACAGGAACTAAACAGCATTGAGCAAACCATCATTTTCAGATGTAAGCAAAGTCAACACTTTTTATTTGACGATATTCCTTTCACAAAATTACTGGTTTAATTCAAATAGTTTTACCAGTTCCTTCTTCCATGTTTACTTTTAGCTACATTGATGCAAAAAAAGTTAAAATATATAAAGCAATTGGTGGAAACATGAATACAGAATATACAGTGCCTTGACCAAGTATTCATACTCCTTGAAATTTTCATACCCCTTGAAATTTTCTCATGTTACAATCAAAAATGTAAATGTAATTTATTGGCATTTTATGTGATAGACCAACACAAAGTGGCACATAATTGTGAAGTAGAAGTAAAATGATAAACGGTTATCAACATTTTTTACAAATAAATATGTGAACATTGTGGCATACATTTGTGTTCAGCCCCCTTTACTCTGATACCCCCAACTGAAATCTAGTGGAACCGCTTGTCTTCAGAAGTCACCTAATTAGTAAATAGAATCCACCGTTGTGTAATCTGTTCACAGGATAACTATTAGTCGTGCACTCCACAAATCTGACCTTTATGGAAGAGTAAACAAAACAAAATAAAGTTGCGCTGCTAAAAATTTAAAAAAGAAAGAAGCAGCCAGCACTAACAGTGAAACAACCTGTGAGTAGACAATGAAAGAAAAACAAGTGCAGCGCTGGTGAGCGTAAATTTGCGTGAAGCAATATAGACCAGTCCCATTCAAATGAGTGACATTGTAATGGTGTAGTCCAAAAACACAATAACAGGAAAGTATATAGAGGGTGGTGAAACCCTATAGATGCAAACGGTGGAGTGTAAAATGTAAATTACAAAGCAAGTCCTTTAAATCAAAACAGGCACGTCTTCATATGGAACACTCCTATCCACTGCTCCTGTGTTACTGGAGAATCTGATGGTATACGTGATCCACTTAGATGGGCATACAGGATAACCAAACAGATATATGAAAAAGGATGGGTACTCTTACCACAAAAGTTGGACACATATGCCGGGAGCACTGTGTCAGATGCGCTTGTAAGAGCTCCTCGGATGGACGGCTCTATGAGGAGTAATGGTTCGAAGGATTGTAGATCTTTCCCAGGGATCACAGGGTCCAAGATGGAGAGTGGTTCCAGGTTTTCAGATGGAGCAACGCTTATAGGTATCCAAAAAAAGAAAAACAACTCCACATGGTGTAGTTTGTTTTGAAAAAGGGAAGCCTTTATTAGGCTAATGAATGGTAAAACTATAAAAGCAAATAAAAATGGAAATGCCAGTACTCTGGAAAAGATCTGGCACACGTGATCACATGAGTATAAAAGAGCGTGGTAGTTGGGTATGAAAAAGCTATGTACCCGACATGTTTCGAGCTAATGCTCATCGACATGGAAGCGTGGCAAGAAGAAAGCCATTGTTGAAAGAAAGCCATAAGAAGTCACATTTGCAGTTTGCGAGAAGACATGTGGGAGACACGGCAAACATGTGGAAGAAGGTGCTCTGGTCAGATGAGACGAAAATCAAACTTTTTGGCCTAAAAGCTTCATGTGTAGCAGAAAACACTGCACATGACCCTGAACACAACATGGTGGTGGCAGCATCATGATGTGTGGATGCTTTTTTTCCGCAGGGACAGGGAAGCTGGTTAGAGTTGATGGGAAGATGGATGGAGCCAAATGCAGAGCAATCTTAGAAGAAAAGCTGTTATGCCCTGTACACACGATCGGACCTTTGTCCGACCAAACTCACATCGGAATGGACTTTTTCCATCGGAAATTCCGATCGTGTGTGAGAGGCATTAGAGTCTTCAAAAGACTTGAGACTGGGGTGGAGGTTCACCTTCCAGCAGGACAACCACCCTAAACAAACAACCAGAGCTACAATTGAATGGTTTAGATCAAAGCATATTCATGTGTTATAATGCCCCAGTCAAAGTCCAGACCTAAATTAAATTGAGAATCTGTGGCAAGACTTGAAAATTGCTGTTCACAGACGTTCTCCGTTCAATCTGACAGAGCTTGAGCTATTTGGCATAGAAGAATTGGCAAAAATTTCAATCTCTAAATGTGCAAAGCTGTTAGAGACATCCCCAAAAAGATTTGCAGCTGTATTTGCAGTGAAAGGTGGTTCTACAAAATATTGTCTCAGGGGGGATGAATACAAATGCACACCACACTTTTCACATATTTATTTGTAAAAAGAATTGAAAACCATTTATCATTTTCCTTCCACTTCACAATTATTTGCCACTTTGTGTTGGTCTATCACATAAAATCCCAATAAGATACATTTACTGTATGTTTTTGGTTGCAACATGACAAAATGTGGAAAATTTCAAGGAGTATAAATACTTTCCAAGGCACTATAGGCACACATGAACTAGTCGTTATATGGCCATGTGGAAACAACAGAAAGTGTTAAGCCCTGTACACACGATCGGTCCATCCGATGAGAACGGTCTGACGGTCCGTTTTCATCGGTTCACCGATGAAGCTGACTGATGTGCCTACATCACAACGGTTCATGAACCGATCGTGTCAGAACGCGGTGATGTAAAACACAACGATGTGATGAAAAAAATGAAGTTAAATGCTTCCAAGCATGCGCCGACTTGATTCTGAGTATGCGTGGATTTTTAACCGATGCTCGTGCGTACTAACGATCGGTCTTGACCTATCGGTTAGCCGTCCATCGGCTCAATTTTAAAGCAAGCCCTTTTTGGACCGAAGGATAACGGACCAATGGGGCCTACACACGATCGGTTTGGACCGATGAAAACGAACTTCAGTCCGTTTTCATCGGTTTGAACCGATTGCGTGTACGTGAATTTAGAAATACTAGACTTAAAAAAAAAAAAAATCACACATTTGAAGCCTGTTTATAATTACTGGTAATATTGGGTGGTGTGGGGCTTACCTTCCTCTACAGTAACATTTTGGCTGTCCTGAACAACATCTTCTGCAGCTTCAGTGCTGGGTTTCTGTATATATTTGTTCACATACTGCAAGCGTGACTGCAAGGCCTGCAGACACAGTAAGGTTAGATTATTTAATGATCAAACAAGCATGCTATATTAAATAGAATGTCTTCTGCAATTATTATGACCATTTTTGTATCTTAATGAGAGGTTACCTTGACAGCACGACCTGGCTCTGCTGCCTCCCATGCTTGTTTCATGGCTCTTATTTCATCTATGCGCTCTGTGTCTTTCTTGACTTCCAGTGTCTCTGCCTCGCTTGTCTCACTGACCAGTCTCAGGGTCCAGAATGGCTTGTTAATGTCAATCTGCTGCTGGATCTACAAAATTACAAACAGTCAGTCTGTCCACAAATAGATTATTTTTGGGGAGAGCTCCATGCTTAAAATCAGGGCTGCTGATATAAATTGTGGGGGCCCCGTACAGACTACCCGACAGGGTCCCCCCAGAAAATATTAAAGCTATATTTCACAGAGAAAATACAACACAATCATTATTAGCAGACACAAATACAGCATAATTCACATAATCCCTGCTAAATCTAAAAGATAAAACTAAGTTAATAAATACAAAATATACAAGCTGGGCAGTCCTGGATCAGAAACACAGAGGGAGAGAAACAAAGTTACAGAGATAACAAACTCAGGAGCAGAGTTAACATTAGAGACAGTGATTGGAGGGTGAGGCGAATTAGTGAGGCATGACTGTCGCTTTCTCAGATAAAAGATGGCAGCAGGGAGAGGGGGTGAGACCAGCTGGAGAGACCAGATTTCAGCTGCTGGAGGAAGAGTTCTGCAATTGTCGTCCATCACTAATCCCCCTCCCTGTGTGGGCCCCCTTCTGTGCTCAGGCCCCCTACAAGAGGACCGGTGGTCCCTCCCTATCAGTGGCCTTTTTCTTTTTTTTTTTTTTAGCTCTGGATAGAACGAGAAAGGGCTAGAGCCACTGTCAGGTTGTTATCACTCAAATGGGCACCAATCACTTTTTATTTTAGAAGTGTTTAGATAATTATCACAAAAGGAAAACCTAGATTGTATCCCTGCAAATGTAAAATGCAGAAAATAAAATCAAAACAAACATCTTAGAAAAATATATTACTCTTGGTATCTGAAACGTATAATATAGGTAAAAGTTGAATGTTAATTATGATGCACATCCCAAGGTTAGTACTCTTGGTATCTGAAATATTGTGTACAGTACTTTCCTAACCTTGTAAAATGTGTCACCTGTTACTGATTATACATCATATGTTTATGTATAATCATTATATGAATATACATATATTATATACTAAACTAGCATTTATACAGCACTTAACAAGGGAGTAAAGTCTGTGTTAAATGTGGTAGAATTATATTGTATTGTAATGTGATGCAATAATTATTTTGCAACACTTGGTGGCAGCATTTGCTTAAAAAGCATATACATGCAAATAATTTAAGGCATTATCAAATACCTACAACAATATGCAATACATGCAGAGCTATTTTAGGTTTAGCTCTCATAGCTCCAATCAGAAAACCTGAAGGACAAAATAATAATATTTTTTTGTTTTTATAATCATAGGGTAGGATAGCACTTCCAAAAAACTAAATATCAGCAGAAATGTCCAAGAGGGCAGGTTAGTTTTGCAATTGCCCAAGTTCAGTTTGCTGGACATTCGGCAAATCCAGCATGAAGTCAGTGAACCCTGATCGCAGTGCCAAACTCCACTACCCCACTGAAGTTTATGCAAGGCAAATCTTGTTATTTTTTTTTAACTATCTTAACAGAAAAAAGGCAACCTATTTTTTTTAAAAGGGCATAGGGAACAGGACCCTGCTATAAAGGACATGTATTAACCACTTAAGACCCGAACCATAATGCAGGTTAAGGACCTTGCCCCTTTTTGCGATTCGGCACTGCGTCACTTTAACTGACAATTGCATGGTCGTGCGATGTGGCTCCCAAACAAAATTGACGTCCTTTTTTTCCCACAAATAGAGCTTTCTTTTGGTGGTATTTGATCACCTCTGCGGTTTTTATTTTTTGTGCTATAAACAAAAATAGAGCGACAATTTTGAAAAAAATTCAATATTTTTTACTTTTTGTTTAAATAAATATCCCCCAAAAATATATAAAAAAACGTTTTTTTCCTCAGTTTAGGCTGATACGTATTCTTCTACATATTTTTGGTAAATCGATTGGTTTGTGCAAAATTTATAGCGTTTACAAAATTGGGGATAGTTTTATTGCATTTTTATTAATAATTATTTATTAATAATTAATTTTTTACTACTAATGGCGGAGATCAGCGATTTTTTTTCGTGACTGCGACATTATGGCGGACACATCGGACAATTTTGACACATTTTTGGGACCATTGTCATTTTTACAGCAAAAGTGCTAAAAAATGCACTGTGTACTGTGAAAATGACAATTGCAGTTTAGGAGTTAACCACTAGGGGGCACTGTAGGTGTTAAGTGTGACCTAATATGTGTTTCTAACTGTAGGGGGGCAGGGCTGGACGTGTGATGTCACTGATCGTCTTTCCCTTCATCAGTGATCAGACGATAAATGACACTGCCACAGTGAAGAATCAGTGTCCGCGGGTTCCGTGGGCGCGGTCAGGGCTGGGCTTAAAGAGACACATACAGGTACGTGATTGTGTCCAGCCGTGCAATTCTGCCAACGTATATAGGCGTGAAGGGGTCCTTATGTGGTTAAAGTGATACTAAAGTCTTTGTTCTTTTTTTTCTATAAAAATAACAAACATGTTATACTTACCTTCTCCATGCAGTGGATTTGCACAGAACAGCCCAGATCCTCCTCTTCTCTGGTCCCTCTTCGGTGCTCCTGGCCCATCTCTCCTGTTAAGTGTCCTTACAGCAAGAAGCTTGCTATAGGGCCACCGAAGCTGAGCTACAGCTCCCTCTGTCCATTCAGGCACGGAGCCACGCCCGGCCAGGCCCACTTTCTCTTCTCAGCCGGGCCCACTTTCTCTTCTCATTGGCTGAATGACTTTGATTGACAGCAACGGGAGCCAATGGCACCGCACTGCTGTCTCAGCCAATGAGGAGGGGCGTTTTGGACAGCCGTGTCTCTCGTGCAACATCGCTGGATCTAGATGGACCTCAGGTAAGTATTAGGGGGGGGGGCTGCTCACAGAATGCTTTTTATCTTGATGCATATAATGCATTAAGATAAAAAATCTTGGGCCAGATCCACAAAGACTTTACGCCAGGGTATCTATTGATACGCCGCGTAAGTTTAAAGATGCGCCGTTGTATGTTTTTTCTTTATCCACAAAGGCAGATACACCTGAATGTTGTGTAGATTCGACCAACGTAAGTATTAGTACGCCGTCGTATCTAGGCTGCAGATTTACGTTGGCCGCTAGGTGGCGCTTCCGTAGATTTCCGCGTCGAATATGTAAATGAGCTAGATACGCCGATCCACGAACGTACTTGCGCCCGGCGTATCAATATACGCTTTTTACGCAAAGGCGTATGACCGTCATAACTTTACCCCTCATAAAGCAGGGGTAAGTCATGTTAACGTATGGACGTCGGAACAGTGTCAAATTTTACGTCGTTTGCATAAGTCGTACACGAATAGGGATGTGCGTAAGTTGTGTTCACGTCGTAGGCAGTGTTCGACGTATCTTAGGCATTCTATCTGACGCATGCACACTGGGATACGTGCCCGGACGGCGCATGTGCCGTTCATTCGGCCGTGCATCTACATGGGGTCACGCTTCATTTAAATACAACACGCCCCCTACCTGCCTACCTTGAATTACGCCGATTTACGTTACGCCGGTGCACATATGGGAGCAAGTGCTTTGTGGATACCATACAAGCCACTCTGAAATACGGCCGCGTAGCGCATATGAGATGCGCTATGACCGCCTAAAGATACGCCGTTTTTTGTGGATCTGGCCCCTTCTGCCTTTACAACCAGTTTAATGAAAGAAAGAGAAAAAAAACTTACAGTGAAAAATACCGTACAGTGGACAGAAGGTATTTTAATGTAGCTAGAAGGGCAATATGGAAAACACACAAATCCTTTATATAACATGCTTTGGTGGATGGCTTCAAGTGTTACTAAACCCACAACAGTGAAATTAGTCTGTATTTGCAGTAAAGCATGCTTGTTATACCCATTGTGGAACCTAGGAGGTTAATTATTCACATTGTGTAAGAAGGCAGCTTGATCCTGTCTTCTCTGATCCTCCCCTTATTCCACTGTCCCCAATCCATTTTTGTTGGGGGGGGGGTACATGTGATTGGCACAGGGCCAATCAAAACGCTTCAGACAGAGAGTCAGGTGTCAGGCAACCTCATAGGACAGTCAGAGGAGAATAAAAACTTCTCCTACAAGCTTTAAGCAGTGCTCAGCCAGCACATTGACATAAGTTGAAAATCTGCTATATATTGCTGATGAGAAGTTATTTAGCATTTTATATTTACTAAAACAATTGCATTTCCATGTTCTGTGTACTGTGGGAGACTAGATATAATGAATGCAGGGTCCTGGGTTTAGTAACTATTTAAGGTTATATGAGATATTAACTTCTTAAGGACCGCCTTCTGCACATATACGTCGGCAGAATGGCACGGCTGGGCGCAAAAAATAAAAATCGCAGAGGTGATCAAATACCACCAAAAGAAAGCTCTATTTGTGGGGAAAAAAGGACGCCAATTTTGTTTGGGAGCCACGTCGCACGACAGCGCAATTGTCAGTTAAAATGACGCAGTGCCGAATCGCAAAAAGGGGCAAGGTCCCTTAGCAGCATTTTGGTCCGGGTCTTAAGTGGTTAAGGGACATAATATAATTTATGTGGACAGTAAAAATAGAAAAAAAAAAAGGGGAAAAAAATAGTGTAGTGATCGTGCACATTCCCCTTCCTGTACCAGACCAGGTCACATGCCTTTCAACATTGGGTGGAAACCTTTTAATTAATGTATTGCTTAACTGGGAATTTTTCCCAAGTAACTAAAGATGTAGGGCCAGATTCACGTACATCGGCGCATTTTTGGACCGGCGTAGTGCAACTCCTTTAAGTTAGACCGGCTTAATTTCGAGGCGCAAGTTACACGGTTGCGGTTGTTACACTAGTAACCACACTAGTAGGGATTCCTACCTATTAGACCCTAGAGACACATTTTTTTCTTTGTTTTATATGGTTTAGGGTGCATCGGGCACAACTGGCATCCTTATAGCAGCATAGGATCATTTTACTTTAGCAATCTTTGGGCCTGCTGGCCTGCACAGGCTCCTGACCTAATTAATCCACCTTTACTCAATTTCACTGAAATTAGTCGAAGCTGAGGAACCAACATCTACCCTCCTATTAACACAGGGTATCTCTCCAATTGCACCCTAATTCCATCCAAAAGGGGGGCCTAATACCATTGGGCTCACCCCACGGAGATACCTGACAAAGATCCTCTCCCGTGCCCTCCTCCGTGCCCTCCTCCTTCTGCGCTTATCTAAAGCTAGCAGTATAGCTATGAGCAAGGATGCCCCTGGAATGTTGGCATACAGATTAATGTCCTGCAAGTGTGGCTTCTCAGCTCGGCCCTAATGGTGTTGCTTTTGCTGACATGTAGACGGATTGTCTAATTTTAAGCAAGCTTTTATATGGTCTAATTTTAGACCGGCCGTGCAGCTGATAAGCACATCGTGTAGACTGCATCGCACAAGCTTACTTTTGTGGATCGGCGTATCTCCCTCATTTGCATATTTGCATAGGAAATCAATGGTGTGTCTAGTGCAGATTTGCACGCACGCTGCGCCGGTCTATCCAAATTACATTGGTCTAAAAAATGTGGATTTCAGGCGTATATCGTTTTGGGGATACGGTGCATAGATAAGCGTGTGCATTTTTAGACTTACGCGTGCCTAACTCGTGATACTCCGGAGTAAGTGCTTTGTGAATCTGGCCCGTAATCTCTAATTTTATTATGAACTCTGCAATACCTGTATGCATTAAACCACCAAAGTATGAACTTTGGACCAACAGCTAGGTACTTTTGACCATTTCTTCTGATCCATAATGGCTGGGAGACATTTATGATCCCAAACTAGGAGCCCTCCTATAGTGAACGGGTAAAAAATCCCTATCAAACAATACATTAATTGCAATACTTACAATGTAGTATATGATATTGAGTGTAAGGCCGCGTACACACGAGGGGATATGTCCGCTGAAAACGGTCCGATGGACCGTTTCAGCAGACATCTCCGCTCGTGTGTATGGGCTAGCGGACAGATTTCTCCACCCGACAGATTTCAAAGCATGCTTTGAAATCTATCCGGTGGGGATCTGTCCGCCCGACATGTCTGCTGGTTAGTACACTTACCAGCAGACATGTAGGCCCCCACCGCCGCCGCGCCGCTGCCGAATGGATTCGGCGCAAGCGCGGAAGTGTTTTACTTCCTGGTGCGGTGACGTTGCGGTGACGCGGCGGCGTCAACGTCACCGCCGCGTCACCGCCACGTCACCGCGCCTTCCGGCGGCGGGGAATTTGATCCGATGGTGTGTACACGCCATCGGATCAAACTCCCGATCGGACATATCCGATGGAAATGGTCCGCGGACCGTTTTCATCGGATATATCCGATCGTGTGTACGCCGCCTGAGAGTTGTTCCTTCCAGTATGTTTCCTGTACTATTTGACCCTTACATGTGCGGGTTATGCCCCGTACACACGATCAGGCTTTTGCCTGGCCAAATCACATCACAACGGAATTCCATCAGAGTAAAATAGAACATGTTCTATATCTAAACTCTGATGGAATTCATCGAAAATTTCCGATGAAAAACTCAGATGGGGCTACAAACGATCTGGATATCCGATAGAAAATTCCGATCGTGTGTACAAGGCATAAGCGAAAATTTCTGTGGTGGAATAAACACAAAAGCCAAATGACTGTCTATCTTTTTTCTATAGACATTTTATGGGGGTCCATGGGTGCGATATGACCTAATTTTATTTTTGTAGTATGGAGTGAGTGTACCTTATGGGCAGAGGTAGGTGACTTACAGTGCACAATACGTGAAAGAAATTTGTTTGAAATCTTTGCAAATTTATTAAAAATGAACAAAAATCACATGTACATAAGTATTCACAGCCTTTGCTCAATACTTTGTTGAAGCACCTTTGGTACCAATTACAGACTCAAGGCTACAAGCTTGGCACACCTATTTTTGGGCAGTTTCTCCTTTTCTTCTTTGCAGGAACTCTCAAGCTCCATCAGGTTGAATGGGGAGTGTCTGTGCACAACCATTTTCAGGTTTCACTCAGAGATGTTCGATTGGGTTCAAGTGTGGGCTTTGTCTGGGCTTTGGCTGGGCCTCTCAAGGACATTCACAGAGTTGTTCTGTAGCCACTTCTTTGTTATCTTGACTGTCTGCTTTGGGTCTTTGTAATTTTGGAAGATGAACCTTCACCCCAGTCTGATGTCCAGAATGCCCTGGAGCAGTTTTCAACAAGGATGTCTCAGTACATTTCTGCATTCATCTTTCCCTCGATCCTGACTAGTCTCCCAGTTTCTGCCGCTAAAAAAAACATCCCCACAGCATGGTGCTGCCACCACCATGCTTCACTGTAGGGATGGTATTGGCCAGGTGATGAACTCTGCCTGGTTTCCTCCAGACATGACGCTTTGTTTTGTTTCATCGGACCAGAGAATTTTGTTTCTCATGGTCTGAGAGTCCTTCAGGTGCCTTTTGGCCAACTCTAGATAGGCCATCTGGCCACTCTACTATACAGGCCTGATTAATGGAGTGCTGCAGAGATGGTCGTTCTTCTGAAAGGTTCTCCTTTTATCACAGAGAAATGCTGAAGTTTTGTCAGAGTCACTATCCGGTTCTTGGTTACCTTTCTAACAAAGGCCCTTCTCACCCGGTTGCTCAGTTTGGCTGGGTGCCCACTCTACAAAGAGTCCTTGTGGTTCCAAACTTCTTCCACCAGGACCTTCAATGTTTCCATGTACCATTCCCCAGATCTGTGCCTTGATACAATCCTGTCTTTGAGGTCTACAGACAATTTCATGGACTTCCTGGCTTGGTTTGTGCTCTGACATGCACTGTTAACTGTGGGACCTTATATAGACAGTTGTGTGCCTTTCCAAATCATGTCCAATCAACTGAATTTACCACAGGTGGACTCCAATCAAGTTGTAGAAATGACTCAAGGATTATCAGTGGAAACAGGATGTACCTAAATTAAATTTTGAGTGTCATGGCAAAGGCTGTGAATACTTATGTACCCGTGATTTTTTTTTATTTTTAATAATTTTGCAACTTCTTTCACATTGTCATTATGGGGTATTGTTTGTAGAATTGTAAGGAAAATAATGACTTTAATCCATTCATTCCAATCGCTGTGAATACTTTCCAGATGCCATGTACACTGGAGGTTGCTCGATCAGGAGGTTTTGTTTGATTTTTAAATTGCATTCTAGAGCGCCTCTTGAATTTCCATTCCCTTAATTAAAAGTAGATGAACACACTCACGCCTTGAAAAAGTCCTTTCATTGAAATAAAACCCAAACACTATTTAATTTATGAATCCTGCTATAACCCAACATTGGCCACAATGTGATATAAATCCATGTTAATCATGATGAACCATCACCTGAAAATCTTTACACGTCACACTATTGTTACTAAATGACAGATCCTAGGGTAAACAGACATTTCTAGCATCTACAAATGTAGTAACACTGATATGATCTGCACAAATGTAAACGTGGTCTTGGCTATGTTGGCCAGACCACACAGCGGGTGCAGGTAAGCATTAGCAAACATAGGTGCAACATCTCTTTGAGATGCATCTCCTTTTACAAGAAATTTTGCAGAAGCAGGACTCATCCCAGCAGCATTTCCCAGTTATTAAATAAATGACAAAAGCCAAGAGAGGAGGTAATTTCCCTGGCAAACGCTCTATTTTTATGCTTTTATTCTGTTTTCCCACTTTGACAGCTGTTATCTGTAAAAATGTATTGATTATTTTTATTTCCTTGGTTTTCCTTTTTAATTCACCCTTTGCATATGCTTCGTTACTACCTGATATTTCATTTGTGATATTGCATTTATACTATACTATGAGTCACTCCACACGTTCCTCCAACAATTTCACAGCCAAATATTTGTTGCCGATATAAATGGTCACTGAAACAGTCCATGAAAATCGTACTGTCCTATTACACCACCTATAGCTTTAAGGCCAACCTTTTTATTTAAAGGAATTGTGTATTTTCAATGCTGCCCTCTAAGTTGCATGAAAAGACCTTTTCTCTGTTGTATGGTATTTAAAAAAAAAATTTGGTCTGTATTGGTATGTCCCCCAGCCATGGCAGTACTCATTTTCCAATGCATTATTTTTTACAGTGGTTTGCCTATTGGCCCTAAAAATGACCATGATTTACCAACAAAATTCACCCCCATAGACTACAAGAGTATTTGCCAATAAATTTGAGTTGGTCGAACTTCAAACAAGATTAATCGAACACTTGGCAAATCAAATCCAGGCAGATTAATCCATTACTATTTTAAATATCACCATTATATTATCATAATTATTTTATCCATTCAGAGTATGGGATCCCATTGTTGTATCCAGGGCCAATGCCAGGATTTTTGTCTATACAGGTGAAGATGTATATCACTGCCCCCCATTCTGGCATCCCAAAGCAACTGCCTAAACAGCTTTATGCTGGAGTTGACCCTGCTTGCACCTGATAACATCTCACAGCATCTGTAGTCTTAATTTTTCTCCTTGATTACCTTTTGCATTAATTTCCCACAATGATCCTTACACCAAGGAAAACACTCTTCCCAGTGAGGTGGCACCTGATCACATTTCGCCCCTCCCACCCCCCTTGTTCATCTTCCATTGGGAAAAATGATGGTGAGGTTGGCGCAGGGCGGGCAAAGGCTGGGGGAGTACCCGCACTGCGTTCAAGGATTTCTGTCATGGGGTTTGGTGAATGTGTATTTTACTGCCCCCATCCTGACACCTTAAGGCAGCTGCCTGAGGTACCTTATGCTGGCACCGGGCCTGGTTATATACACAATCTAACTGGTTAATGACTGCAACAAAAAATATTAGTATTAGGCTAGGTTCACATTTGCGCAGTTTCTGCATATGCTGTGAGAGCACTTGCATTTTTAAATTACTATTACTAGTAATGTAACAAAATAATGAATGAGTAAATAAATAAAGATGGGCTGGTGTTTATGTGGGGATATTTGTAAGCTTATGCCTTATAATGATACTAGCCTGACACTGATTAACTGGTGTCAGTATAAATTCACACCTCCAAATTTACATAATGCGCACAGCAATAGCTCTACATATAATAGCTACTATTTTAGTAGTAGCAGGGTGGTGTCAAACTGCAAGAGGGAAATTGCATTTTAAAATAAAAAAAGGAAAGACTGTGGATCGGATTGGATACATCAATCACAGTTTTTAACTATGAAAATCCAATCTTCAGCAATGTCTTGATTTAGGTCAGATGAGTTTGTGTGAGTCAATTCATTTATCTTTGTTGTTTTACCTGAGACTCTGGTCTGAATGTGGGAGTTGATTGAAGCCTTTCTCTGTCTTTTTCCCTCTCTTTGGCAGATTTTTCCTTTTCAGGTTTCTCTGTTATTTTGTCCTTTCCCTTTCTGCCAGCCTTTGGTGTGCTTGCTAGTTTCTGGTTTTCTGAGCTGCTGTATGTCTCTGACACGGTTTCTTCTTGCTTATCTGCATGTACTAAGAAAATTCATAGACATAGTTAAAAACATGGAAAGCATGGAACATTTTAAAATAAATAATTAACCACTTGCTTACTGGGCACTTATTCCCTTTTCCTAACTAGGCCAATTTTCAGCTTTCAGTGCTCTCACATTTTGAATGACAATTACTCAATCATGCAACACTGTAACCATGTCAAAAAGTGTGTCCTTTTTTTTTTAAACCAAAATGTATATCTTTCTTTTGGTAGTTTTTTATTTTTTGCGCTATAAATGAAAAAAGACTGAAAATGCATGTTTCTTTAGCAAATTAGTAATGTTTCTTCATATGTTTTGGTCAAAAGTTCTACTGCTACATATCTTTGGCAAAAATAACCCAAACTACCCCTTTTTGGAAAGTAGACATTCCAAGGTATTTAGTAAGAGGCATGGTGAGTTTGTTTGAAGTTGTCATTTTCTCCCACTATTCTTTGCAAAATGTAGATTTTCTTTTTAACAAAATTGTAATATTGACAGGTTATTTCTCTCACCCGGCAACTACAAGTATGGTGATACCACATGCGTGAGACTTTTCCACAGCCTAGCCACATAGCGGTACCCCCTGCATGCTGGGCCTCTCTAATGCCGCGTACACACAGTCGTTTTTTGTGAAGAAAAAAAAACGACGTTTTAAAAAACGTCATTTAAAATGATCGTGTGTGGGCATCAGCTGCTCCTATGCTCGTTATGTCACCTAACTGTGTTTGGTTGCTGCGTGTAGACCACCAGGAGCTCTGCCTGCAATACAACTGAACATTTCAAAAGATTTTCTATTTTCTCCCTCTTCTGAGACACATGTGATAGCCACTTCTAGGACTCAGAAATTGGATTCACCCCAAGTCTTGCTGGGAGACTCTAAACAAAACCTGTGTCCATACTGACAGCTGGCGTGGTCATTCATTTTGGTAAGGAGATCACCACACTACCTCACCTGGGTGTTTTACTTGGTGCACAGATTTTGAGGATATCTCTCTAACGTCACATTTAGAGTTTAACCACTTAAGGACCGCCTACTGCACATTTACGTCGGCAGAATGGCACGGCTGGGCACATCAACGTATATATACGTTGGTTTTAGTACCCAGCTGTGGGTCGCGGGCCCGCAGGCGCGCGCCCGCGACCCGGTCCGAAGCTCCAGGACCGGGACCGCGGGATTCGCGGACCCGATCGCCGCTGCAGTGCGGCGATCCGTCCCTGGAGCGGAAGAACGGGGAGAGCCGTGTGTACACACGGCTTCCCCGTGCTTCTCTGTGGCCGGAGCATCGATCGCGTCATCCCTGTAATAGGGGGACGCGATCGATGACGTCACACCTACAGCCACACCCCCCTTCAGTTGTAAACACACACATTAGGGCACACATTCCCTACAGCGCCACCTGTGGTTAACTCCCAAACTGCAACTGTCATTTCCACAGTAAACAATGCAATTTAAATGCATTTTTTGCTGTGAAAATGACAATTGTCCCAAAAATGTGTCAAAATTGTCCGAAGTGTCCGCCATATTGTCGCAGTCATGAAAAAAATCGCTGATCGCCGCTATTAGTAGTAAAAAAAAAATAATTAATAAAAATGCAATAAAACTATCCCTTATTTTGTAAACGCTATAAATTTTGCGAAAACCAACCGATAAACGCTTATTGCGATTTTTTTTACCAAAAATATGTAGAAGAATACGTATCGGCCTAAACTGAGGAAAAAATTTATTTTTTTAGATATTTTTGGGGGATATTTATTATAGCAAAAAGTAAAAAATATTGCATTTTTTTTTAAATTGTCGCTCTATTTTTGTTTATAGCGCAAAAAATAAAAACCGCAGAGGTGATCAAATACCACCAAAAGACAGCTCTATTTGTGGGAAAAAAAGGACGCAAATTTTGTTTGGGAGCCACGTCGCACGACCGCGCAATTGTCTGTTAAAGCGACGCAGTGCCGAATCGCAAAAACCCCTTGGGTCATTTGCCAGCGTATTGGTCCGGGTCTTAAGTGGTTAACTATTAGCAAATCACCGGGACTTTTACCACTAATAATTCGTATTGGAGAATTATTTCTTGGACTTTTAAAACACAAATTGTTTTCATTCATTGTTTTTGGTGTTATTTCACTTCATTGAAATCTTTCAATTTTTTTTGTGTTTTTGCCTAATTATTTGGGCTATAGTTTAAATATTGTATATAATTCGTGCAATCATTTATATATTTATTTTTATTGTTCACCCTATGTTCAGTCACCAGGAGTTCACATTTGTTCACATGTTTTTGCGCTGTACCTCTCCCCTTTTTCTCCATATTTCTAAATTTGTATCTACAATTTTTCGGTACTTGGCAGCACTTATATATTTTTTTCTGCGCAGTGTTTTTTCTATAGAAATTTATTTTCTTTTAGATTTTTTTCCTATCTTTTCCCCTGAATTACTTAATGAACCTCGGGTGCAGGACCTCTGTTCCTGGTGACTTATTTATGTTAGCTTTTTCAAGTCACGCGTCACGCACACGCACTACGCATGCACGAACAGCAGTGGCTATACTGACACATTACGGAGCCTCTGCTTTTTTCTCCTTGCAAGGATTATTTTATTCTCTGTTGAGAGAAAGTTTTTGTACTCTTCTCTTATCTATTTTTGTTTTAATAAATCATTTGAATGCCTGCACTATGGGAATTTTATTTCCCTTTTTTCATCAGGCCTCAATTTTTGCACACTACATCCCGGAAGGAATCTGTGGATCACCCCGGAAGTATCTGTGGATCACACTCCAACCCAGTTCAGGAATTATGGATTTAAACCTCTCGATTCAGGGAAATGTCCTGAGAAATATGATAGGGTCTGGCAGCCCTGGACTGCGAGAGAACATGTTTGTGTCCTTTTGGTTCTCCCCCCCCCATTTTTTTTTGTGTGTTTTTTTTTCTCTTCCATGGTTTAAATATTATTCTGTACTGCCTGTTTTTCCTTTGTAACTTTTATATTTTTCTTCAATAAAAGAACATTCTGTTCACGTAAAAAAAAAAAAAAAAAAAAAAAAAACTCTCGATTCAGGATTCAGGACAGACGGAAGGATTCCCTAACGTTCCTGCGAGAACCACCCATCTACTTAGCCTGTTTGACCCCCCTGAGATGGGCGGTCACTGGCTATCTGGTAAGCCTTGATTTGATTTCATCCTTTTGTGGGGGGCATCTTCACGCATTGAATTTTACATATATTTTCTCTCACATTGGATGTTTACTTTGAACTCATTGAAGCTTTCCTCTTTGTGGACTGTATTTATTATTATCAATTGATTTTTTTCACATGCGGACTGGTCAATATTATTGATTGATGTTTGATTTCGACACTTATTGATTTTATACTTTTTTTAATATTGTTTTTCACCCATTGCAACATATGGTTTTATATTTAATCCAGCGCTACACTTTTTGTACAAATTTCTTTTGCACTTTATATCAAAGTTCTAGTGTTTAGCAACAGGACGTCTGTTAGGGACTTTTCATTTCATTTCATTTATTCATTCACTTATATATTTTTTCACCTAGCGCAAATTTTGCACTTTCCCTTTCCTTTTTACCCAGCTTTTTCAAGTCTGTTTCTGATTCCATCCTGTTAACCATTGGGTGCTTCCTGTGACGTGTCATGAGGATAAACATTGCAGTTTTGGTTACCGAAGCCCCCCCTCCCCATTTCCTTGTGAAGACTGAAAAGAATATATTCAAAACCTTCACCATCTCACCATCCTTTGTAACCAGAATCCCATCATCCTTCTTTATGGGTCCAATATGCTCTGTCATCCCTCTTTTACCATTTATGTACTTAAAGAATTTCTTACTCTCCTCCACTATGTGCCTTTTGTGTAATATCTTAGCCACCCTGATTACACTCTTTAATTTCTTATTACATTCTTTATACAGTTGGAATGCTGATAATGATCCCTCAGCATTGTATTTTTTTTTAAAGCCTTCTCCTTTGCTTTTATATGAATTTTTACATTGTTGTTAAGCCACTCAGGGCATTCATTAGCTCTTTTAAATATATTACCCTTTGGGATGCACTGGCTAATACCCTTATTTAATATGCTCCTAAAGCACACCCATTTTTCCTCCGTGTTCTTTGTTTCTAGGATTTTATCCCATTTAGTATCTTCTAGCAAGGAGCGTAGTTTCTGGAAATTGGGCTCTTTTGAAATTCAGTGTGTTTGTATTCCCCTTATGCTTCCTAATTGTGTGATTTATGCTGAAACGATTTGACCTGTAAATCGCTGTTTCCTAAGTTGCCCCGTATTTCTACATTCTTGATCAGGTCTGTATTGTTGGTAATCAATAGATCTAGTAAAATATTGTTTCTTGTTGGTGCAATTACCATCTGACCCATGAAATAGTCCTGTAAGACATTTGAACCGATCGTGTGTACACGGCCTGAATGCATGGTTCCTTCCGCCCAGTCTGGATAATTAAAATCCCCCATTATAATGACACTTCCCATCCTTGCCACCATTCCAAACTGTAATAGGAGGTCTGTCTCCCCCTCCTCCCTCATGTTAGGGGGCCTATAGCATACTCCCAGTATTACTTTTAACTTTGTTAACTCCCTTTGTAACTCTACCCATAAGGATTCCAACTCTTTCCTTGCTCCATTAGTGATGTCATCCCTCACATTCAGCTGTATATCATTTTTGATATACAGGCATACCCCTTCTCCTTTTTTACCCTCCCTGTCCAGTGACGCAGCAATCATGTTTTTTTCTAAGGGAAAAAAAAAATGTAATTTAAACTTGCTTGCAGCTGTAATGTATTGCCGGTTCCCAGCAATATAGACAAGAAATCAATGCAAAACATACATTGGCATGGGGACCCCCCCCCAGAATCCATACCAGACCCTTATCTGAGCATGCAGCCTGGAGGTCAGAATAGGAGGGATATGCTAGCGCCGCCCCTCCCGAACCATACCGGGGCCACATGCCCTCAACATGGGAGGGTGAGTGCTCTGGGACAGGGGGGTTCTGCGCCCCCCCACTCCAAAGCACCTTGTCCCCATGTTGATGTGTCCTGCAATGTACATCCATCATCAATCACACTGCCCGATGAACCTGAAAACATGAAAAACTCAGCCTCCATGGGAGGCCTCCCGGGAACTGCTGTCTTTTCGCTTTGACAGCTTTTATACTGGCAAGGGTGGGGCCACCTGCTGACATAATGTGATGACCATGCCTCCCCTAATGTCACATGATGTCAGAAGGGTGCAGGTCATTTGATTATGTCACTGGGTGGCCCTGCCCTTGCCTATATAACAGCTGTCAAAGCCAAGAGACAGCATTCGCCAGGAGCCCTCCCTTTGAGGCGGAACTTTTGTGTGATGGTGTATTTGTGTTGCAGAGGTTCTCATCTACACATGGTAAGGGGCTCCATGGATTATGACTGATATGGAGAAAAAATAGTATTCTTCCAATCTTAGTGCTTCTCTGGTTCCTGAAGCCCAGAAGCTTTATAGAAAGTTGGGTGGGAAAATGCTTCCATTCCTGGGACCAGATATGGTAGCCAGACCTTGCCATTAGTCTCAGCAGTGTACAAGTGCACAGATTTGTTATATATATTAACTGACTAATGCTTGGGGCTCTATTTCTCTGTCGTTCTCTCTGCTGTGGGAGCATGTTGTTGCATAAAAGGGCTAATTGCTCACAGAACACTAAAGAAGTATGTGTTCTACCTGTTTATTTTAGCAAATTCATTAGGGGGGATCTTGCTGGTCAGGAACTGACCTGAATTTAGTTATTTGCCTGTATGAGCAGATATTTTCTTTGTGTTTTAGACTTGATATAGCTGTATTTAAGCTGTTTGTTTGCCTTGCTGATAAAAAGTACAGGACACACGTGCCTCAGCTATTTCTGGGTGCCCCTGTCTCATGCATTGTTTACCACTGATACTACTAGTTAAGCCTTTCCCCCTTTCAACTTGATGCTTGGAAATTGTCCCTGAAGGATGATCAGAGATCTATCTTGGCAGCTTTTAGAGAGTTGCACTGTACCTAGAAGTGGATGTGCTTGCATATTCTTTAACAGGGAAGCTCCAAAAAGGTTATTTGATTTACACCCTCAGAATGCCAAGGAGTATCCTAAACCCATAGGTGAAATCCATCCTAGGGAGGCTCAGGGTTTCCATGGCCCACCAATCTTGTCATGTATTCATTTGGGAATATGACAATTAGAAATAGAGCAAACAGATAGAAAATTTGTTCCACCTTACAAACTTTTGGGTAAAACTGGAGATGTTTAATTCTGCTCAGAGTGTAAAGTGAGTAGCATGAAACATTAGGGCATTGCTGGAAAAGATAGAGTGGCATATCTTGGCATAAAGACCCCAAGAGTGTGAATGAGCTGGTGCCGCTTGTGGAGCGTTTTCATCAGACTAACCGATCGCGTGTGGGCCCCATAGTTTTTTTATCCATCGGTTAAAAAACTAGGAACTTGTTTTAAAATGATCTGATGGTTAACTAACTGATAGGAAAAAAACGATCATCTGTAGGCACGTCCATCAGTTAAAAATCCACGCATGCTCAGACTAAATTAGGGGATGGGAGCGCTCGTTCTGGTGAAACTAGCGTTCGTTATGGCGATAGCACATTCATCACGCTGTAACAGACAGAAAAGCGCAAATCGTTATTTAATAACACAAAATCAGCTAAAGCAGCCCCAAGGGTGGCGCCATTGGATTTGAACTTCCTCTTTATAGTGCCGTCGTACGTGGTTTACGTGACCGCGTTCTGACACGATTGTTTTTTTAACCAATGGTGTGTAGGCACGACTGATCATCAGTCAACTTCATCGGATAACTGATGAAAAAATCCATCAGTCTGTTTTCATCAGATGGACCGATCGCAATAACTCCTAGTAACAGAAAAACATCAATCTCAAGTAAGACGGTTTAATCAAAGGAAAGGGGTGACATACCCATGGGTGCTTGATATAAAAAGGCTTCCTGAATGGCCACATTTCATCATTGTCACAAATGAGTTAACTAAAGCTTTAACTTCTGCAGCAAGAAGTCTGTTCCTGAAAGGCAAGATGTGCATCTATCCTAGAAAAAGCCATGGCTTACCATATCATGTTAAAAAGAGACATAACCAAAGTGTAAAATTAACTCACCTGTCAGGGGATAAGACAGCGAAGATTGTCTCTTAGACCTGGCACACTTGGCAATACCAAGCATGGTTGTGCCTGACTGCGCAGGTATGCATGCAGACATGGAAATGAGCCAGTGCACGTTCACTCGCATGGCACGCACGTTCGATTGCACCGGCACACGCCTGTGTGCACCTATGCACGCCACGTGGATGACAGTTGCTTGTGGACTTTGCTGACTGGTTTTCAGAACCCTGTTGCCCTTGCTTCCGGTGTGCTTATGTTTCTGACTTCCCATTAATGAACCGGATGGCAACCTGACTACCATTGCTTCTCTCATGGCTCTGCCCCAGCCTGCTTACTGTGTATGACCTTGGCTAGCCCCCGACTATGCACCAAATCTCTCCTCTGTTGACTACGGTGTTCAGACCCTGATACTCATTTCTTACTGTCTCCTGTCTTGCCCTACCTGCTGTGAACTGCTTGCTGTAATTTGCCTTCTGCTGTGCATGACTTTATGATCTAATATTCTCCTGAAAGACTAGCTGTCCTCTCCATCTGGTTTCCATCTGCAGAAGTCCCACAACTACAGCACTACTTGTCTTCAGTACAGCTGTTAATTCCTGCTTCTTTGGGCTCAGCATTCTGTTATCATTCTCAATTTTTTATACAACGTTTATATGCAGTCTATTCAAATCAGAACTTTTAGTCTTGAAGATAGAGTATTTGTTTTGGTGTCTACTTTAGAGAGTACATGTAACGGGAGGGCCTGTGGCCTGGATAGTCAGAATATATCTTGGACTACCTGAGATAGGAATATTAATTATTATCCCCAATATATTATAGGATATCTGTGGAGAACTGGTTGCTGTTTGTTGATTCTGAACTCAACAGGTTAATTGAAAGAGTGACTCATTCATAATGTGGGGACACATACTGTTAGGTGTTAATGTCATCAACTCCAGCCACCTGTCTGTCTGGTGTGATGTAAATAAATCTAGGATGGCTTCTGAGGATCTTTTATTGTGGCTTGTGCTAATTGACCCTGTATTGTGTGAAGGTCTATTGATGATAAATGTGTATTGTGAGTTAACAGAAAGCCCAAAGGTTGGGTGTCTGAATTATCAGGTGTAGTTAATTAGCTCATGTAAATTATGTCAGAGCTGGAGCCAGAGTGTCTACTAAAAGATGTGTATTGGAGCTTGTTAGGAACCATTGTGTGATGTTGTGGGTGGAGTTGGGTCATTGCTCATTTGGTTACTGCAGTATTCTTTTTGTGTATATGAGAGCCTGCTTTCTCAATAAAGATTCTCTTTTCTGTTGAAACTCAAACAGAGCTGTGTCTCGTTATTGGGGGAATTCATATGGGTCGTGTTCACCGGATTGTGGAGTGTCGATAGCTGCCTTGGGTTTGGGAATGAAATATCATAAACGGCTTGAACCCCTGTCCCATTTGGAGTTCCGTTACAGTACACTCCCCTATGAGATGAGAGAAGTAGTGATGTCTACCAGGTACAGTGTTTATGCATGGAAAGACAAAAGTCCCTCCAAACATACCCTGTTAATCTAATAAAACTCTTCATTTAAGCAGGAAGTGACCCTAAAGTGTTACCACCAAATAATATACCAGAGGTTAGGATGTCAGAGACCTTTCCTGATACTCAGATGCATGAGGTTAGAGAGTTTTTGCCAAAAACAATGATAGGTGACTTCAGAATTTCCTACAGTGCCATAAAAGAGTATTCATACCCCTTGAAATTTTCCACATTTTGTCATGTTACAACCAAAAACGTAAATGTATTTTATTGGGATTTTATGTGATAGACCAACACAAAATGGCACATGATTGTGAAGTGGAAGGAAAATGATAAATGGATTTCAAATTTTTTTACTAATAAATATCTGAAAACTGTGGCATGCATTTGTTTTCAGCCCCCTTTACTCTAATACCCCTAACTAAAATCTAGTGGAAGTCACCAAATTAGTAAATAGAATCCACCTGTGTGTAATTCAATCTCAGTATAAATACAGATGTTCTGTGAAGCCCTCAGAGGTTTGTTAGAGAACCTTAATGAACAAACAGCATCATAAAGGCCAAGGAACACACCAGCTAGGTCAGGGATAAAAATGTTGAGAAGTTTAAAGCAGGGTTAGGTTATATAAAAATATCCCAAAGCTTTGTTCAATCCATCATCCGAAAATGGACAAGTATGGCACAACTGCAATCCTACCAAGACATGGAACAACTGCAAGTAGAGTATTAATCAGAGAAGCAGTCAAGAGGCCCATGGTAAAACTGAAGGAGAGGCAGAGATCCACAGCTTAGGTGGGAGAATCCACATGACATCTATTAGTTGTGCACTCCACAAATCTAGCCTTTATGAAAGAGTGTAAAAAAGAAAGCGGGAAACTAACACCGCACATCACACTGAACATATCATCCCCACCGTGAAACATGTTGGTGGCAGCATCATAATGTGGGGATCATTTTCTTCAACAGGGAAAAGGAAGTTGGTCAGAGTTGATGGGAAGTTGGATGAAGCCAAATACAGGACAATCTTACTCGAAAGCTTGTTAGAGTTTGCAAAAGACTTGAGACTGAGGCAAATGTTCACCTTCTAGCAGGCTAACCCTAAACATACAGCCAGAGCTTCAATAGAGTGGTTTAGATCAAATCATTTTCATGTAGTAGAATGGCCTAGTCAAATTCCAGACCTAAATCAAATTAATAATCTCTCCATCCAATCTGACAGAACGTGAGCTATTTTGCAAATAATGTGCAAAAATGTCACTCTCTAGATGTGCAAAGCTGGTGTTTGTGTGTGCGTGTGAGAGGGGGGGGGGGGCTAAATAAAAATGCATGCCACACTTTTCAGATATTTATTTTGTCAAGAATTTTGAAAAAGATTAGTCATTTTCCTTCCACTTCATAATTATGTGCCACTTTATGCTGGTCTATCACATAAGATCCCAATAAAATACATTTACATTTTTGGTTGTAACATGAGAAAATGTGGGAAATTTCAGAATGTATGAATACTTTTTCAAGGCACTGTAATGTAATTTACAATGACATTCTGACCTTAAGTCAAAGTGAAGTTAAAACTCTACTGGCTCAGAGAAAAGACAATTTAGAAGCCATCGGGGTCACAAAAGAATATAGGGAGTGGTAAAATGCCATGTTGCTCATCACTAAGTTGGATAGCAGTCTGAGATTCTGCAAAACTTTGGGAAACAAAGCAAAGCTTACATATGTTTATCCCATACCCCGGGTTGATGAGTTGATAGAAAGGTTGGGTCTTACCAGATACATTACAACCTCCACCTTACTAATGAGCATTGTCTGGTTCCCTTAACAGACAGGGCAAAGAAAATGAAAGGATTTGCGACACCAGATGGGCTATACCTGTGTGTGGTCCTCCTCTTTAAATTTCATGAGGCCCAAAGAATTATGGACCATATTCCAAAGCTCCAGACAATATATACTTTGGCATATCTAGATGATATTGTAATTTTTAGCCTTGGCTGGAATTCCCACTTAGAGAAACTCAAGGTATTGAGGTATTACCTTTTAAGAAGTCTGTTCTGAATGATTAGAAACCATTCTCCAGTACAGTGGTAGCCTGGAACAAAGGGAAGCATGCAAGAACCACAAGATTGTTTCTGTTTCTACGAGACCCAGCAAGAAAATATTGATATCCACTTTACGCTGGATATGCTCCTCCCCATAGGTCTAAGCAGTAGAAGAGGGTATAGGAGGCACTTGCTGGTAGGATTGTGAATGTGTATCAGCTAGCTTTCTCACATACACATAGGTGAGGGGCTCCAGAGTTGATGACTGATATGGATAAAACAAACTTGTTTTTTCAGTATCTTAATAATTCCTCCACTGTGTCTTGGAGCCCAGAGGCTTTGTAGAGCTTTTTGAGTCCACATTTTACCTTAATATTAGTCTCAGCTGTCAACAGGCTTTTATAGATGTGCTCAGTACTCTCATTCTTATGTTAGGCCCTGAGTTTAGTTAGTTCAGAAGAGCAGATGTGTTGTTTGTTTTATGCTATTTTATAGTATGAATTTGCTATACAAGGCCCTCTTGCATTGAGACCATGTTTGTTTGCTGCCTTGCAAGATAACAGTACAGGACAAACCCTATGCTTCAGCATATATTTTTTACTCTTTATTTGGCACAGATTGCAATAAAAAAGTTGTTTTATTGAGTTAATGTTTTATTGATGCTGTGATTTATTATTACCATTGTTGGCTTTGCGGGTGCGCCATTCAGCTGCAGCACTGATTTATTTATTCTAACAGTAACAGTGTTTGCTGTCACAATACATTAAAGGGGTGTTCCAGCCAAATTTAGTGTTTAATAAAAGTCAGCAGCTACAAAAAGTGTAGCTGCTGGCTTTTAATAAACACACACTCACCTGCTCCACGATCCAGCGACGCGCTGGCCGGGGCTCCGCTCCTCTCGCCCCCTCCCCAGCCGGCATCTTCATCCTAAGTGTGGGCACCCGACCGTGACAGCCTTCAGCTTCACGGCCGGGCACCCACTGCGCATGCGTGAGCAGCGCTGCGCTCTCCTATTGGACAGGCGATCGCATGGGACCTGTCATGTGTCCCATGCGATCGCCTACAGGGAAGAGCTGCTGTAGGCGATTAAGCTTAATCGCCTAACCAGCCCCTCGGTGGAAGGAGGAAGTGGGACAGGAAGTCCCATTCTTCCTGAAGCCCCCACTCCCCCCCAAAAAACATTACATGCCAAATGTGGCATGTAAGGGGGTGAGGAGTGGGATTAGCGGAAGTTCCAATTTTGGGTGGAACTCCGCTTTAATCTGTGACTCCAGTGCTGCAGGAGGTGATTTCACCACAACAGTTAAAAAAGAGCATTTATGCCAAAGCATATGGGCAGGGGTGGACATGGGGGCGGATCGCCCCTATGCTTCGGCGTATATTTTTATTTACTTTTCTTGGCAGAGATTTCTCCATCCACATCGATCAATGTTGATGGAGGAATCTGTTCTTTTTTTTTTTTCGTTTACCCTTTGGCCTCCAAAACTGTGATGGGTAGTGAGGTGTGAAATAAAAAATGTACGCCCTTAGAAAGTATGAAGGAGATGATTGGCTTTTGGGGTCCTGTACGCAAATAGACTGCCAAAAAGTCTCACACATGTGGTATCCCCATACTCAGGAGAAGCAGCAGAATATATTTTGAGGTCTAATTCCATATATACACATGGCATGTGTGAGCAAAATATACATTTAGTGACAACTTTGTGTACATTTTTTCTCTCAGCAAAAAGCTTGGGGTGTCTACTTTCCAAAATTAGGTCATTTGGGGGGGGGGGGGTTGAGCTATCTTGGCATTTCATGGCCTTCCGAAACTGTAATAGTTAGTGAGGAGTGAAATCAAAAATGTACGCTCTTAGAAAGCCTGAAGGCGGTGATCGGTTTTCAAGGTCCTGTACGTGGCTAGGCTCACAAAAAGTCTCACACATATGGTACCCCTGTACTCAGAAGCAGCAGAATGTATTTTTGGGTGTAATTACTAGTGATGAGCGGAATACGCCATATTCGATTTCGCGATATTTCGCGAATATTTCGAAGAATATTCGCGAATATTCGTTAATATCGAATATTCGTGATATTTTATTAAAAAAAAAAAAAAAAAAAAAAAAAAAATTGCGAATTTTCGCCAATGCGAATTTTCGCTAATGCGAATTTTCGCTAATGTGAAATTTCGCGATTTTTTTTTTTTTTTATAAAATATCACGAATATTCGATATTTACGAATATTCGGTATATTTTATATAAAAAAAAAGCGAAATTTCACATATGCGGTTGCGAATATTTGTTAATATCGAATATTCGTGATATTTGATAAAATAAAAAATTGCGAATTTTCGCTATTGCGAATTTTATTGCGAATTTTTTTGCGAAATTTGAAAAATAGCGAATATTCGAAATAGCGAACATTCGCCGCGATATTCGAGATATTCGCGAATACTCGAATATGCAATATTCGTAGCGAATATTCGCAATGCGAATATTCGTGAGCAACACTAGTAATTACACATATACCCCATGGCATGTATTAGCAATATATAATTTTAGTGACAACTTTGTGTAAAAAAAATATATTTTTGTAAATTTTTAATCATTTGTGACAAAAAAATAAAATATTAAATAGGCTCCACATGCCTCTCAGCAAATTCCTTGAGATGCCTGCTTTCCAAGAAAGGTTAATTTTTTGGGGGGGGGGGGGGTTGTGCTGCCCTGCTAAACTAAACTAAAAGCTGCGTAAGTGAAAATGTAACATAGTTTGTAGATGTTATAACTTTTGTGCAAACCAATAAATATATGCTTATTGAATTTTTAACCAAGACATGTGGCTGAATACATTGTGGCCTTAATGTATGAGTAAAATTTAGTTTATTGGATTTTTTTTTAACCAAAAGTAGAAAATGTAATTGCCTTCTAAATTTTCGGTCTTTTTCCACTTATATTGCAAAAAATAAAAATTCTAGAGGTGATCAAATACCACCAAAATAAAGTTTTATCTGTGGGAAAAAAGGACACAAATTTGGTTTGTGTACAGCATTACACGACCGCTCAATTACCAGTTAAAGTAGCGCAGTGCCTAAACATGTAATGCAAATTTTTGTAAAATATTTTTTTAATTAACACAGACTTGCATTTGATATCCAACTTTGTTACATTATCATTCATTATTTTTTATAATGAATGTACAGGGAAGGAAATATCAGCTACACAGGCTTTATGCAGAAATCTCTCGAGGTTTACTCCAGCAAGTTCAAATAACAACCTTGAGAACAAATACAGCTAGCAATTTCCTTTTGTAAGACAATAGATTATTTTACCTTATTTCTTATTCTGAGAAAACAGATTGCTCTTGCATGCGTTGTGTTGATTAAACTGTTATATGCTGTGTTTTTAAAGTAAGCCCGTCATAAGAGCAATATTGGGGTTGCATCTGTTGAATCAAATTGCCTAGCATTCTATGTCAATTTTGTAAGTCAAAGAACAGCTTACGAAAGTCGGAAAAAAGTCAGCAATCCTGAACTGCATATTTATTCTAGGTACGTTTTTAAAGCAAGTGAGGCAAGTAGCATCAAAGAAAGGTCAGTACTTGCTTTTATGATTATTTTAAAGTGTTTCTGTCCTGGGACCAATCCTATTTACCTATTTACCATAAATGACCTGGAGGATGGGATAAACAGTTCAATCTTAGTATTTGTGGACGATACTAAGCTAAGCAGGGCAAAAATTTCTCTGCAGGATGTGGAAACCTTGCAAGAAGATCTAAACAAATGAATAGGGTGGGCAACTACGTGTAAAATGTAAAACAATGCATATGGGTGGGAAAAATATGAATGCAATCTACTCATTGGGGGGGAAACCTCTGGGGGAATCTAGGATGGAAAAGGACCTTGGGGTCCTATTAGATGACAGGTTGAGCAAGGGCATGCAATGCCAGGCTGCTGCAAGCAAAGCCAACATAATATTGGCATGCATTAGAAAAGGGATTAACTCCAGAGAAAAAAAGGATAATTCTCCCACTCTAAAAGACTCTGGTCCAGCCGCACCTGGAGTATGCTGTCTAGTTCTAGGCACTCAGGCGCTCTAAGTCCTCAGGAAGGATGTGCTGGAACTGGAGAGAGTCCAAAGAAGGGCAACAAAGCTAATAAAGGGACTGGAGGACCTTAGCTATGAGGAAAGATTACGAGCATTGAACTTGGAACCTGGAGATGAGACTTTTGAGAAGGAATATAATTTCAATGTACAAATACCATACTGGTGACCCCACAATAGGGACAAAACTTTTCCACAAAAGGGAATTTAAAAAGACACGCAGCCATTCACCAATATTAGAAGAGAAGCGGTTTAACCTTAAACTGCGTAGAGGGTTCTTTACTGTAAGAGCGGTAAGAATGTGGAATTCTCTTTCACAAGCAGTGGTTTCAGCAGGTAGCATAGATCATTTAAAAAAACTATTACATAGGCACCTAAACAACCTTAACATACAGGTATATACAATGGAATACTGACATAATGGCACAAACATAGGTTGGACTTGATGGACTTGTGTCTTTTTTCAACCTCACCAACTATGTAACTATATATGGGATAGCCGGGGTAGAAAATGTGTTAATTTAGAGAGTGCATTGTACATCCACGTGTACAATGTATAAATTATTTACCCATTTACAATATGGAGTTTACAGGTAAGTCAAATTCCTGTTATCTTAATTGTACAGTACTGGACAAAGGCAGAATATTCATACACCATGGGACATATTCAAATAATTAATAAGAAGCATGGGCAACAATGAAGCAAACAGAACTGTGCCAACAGGCCTAACAACAAGGAACAAAAGATCTAACCTCAGAGAGCTGCCCATGAAACACCCACCTATCTACCTACCTGGTCAAATGGGTGCATAGAGGCACATGAAGAGATTTCTCTTTAAAAATTTAGGCTCTTGCAATCAGATTTATTCATTTTGCAGGGTATCCCTGGCAAGGTACAAAAAAAAGGACAAAGAGGGAATCCATCTATCGGATCAAAGCAGTAGCCTTGAGGTATATTCTAAGGACTCTATGTCCAGGTAATGTAGAGATATTTCCTTTGGATGGTTATGAGCAGGGCATACAAAATGGAGGGCAATATCCTCTGTGAGGCAGAACACTGTCTATAGGTGGTGATCCCAAAGCCAAGTGTTAAAAGATGAAACAACTTCAAGTTTTTTACTGCCGCCGCCTTATAAGAAGTGTCTGTGTATGATAATCCACTATATGGCATTCAGCAATGGGAGGTGCCATCGGCGATATGGGGAGGGCACCAAAAAAAGCTCCCTGCTGCCTGCTCTTAAAAAGATTGCCACCCATCCTCATAAAGCAGCATCCCGCAAGCCCTGTCGGTGGTAATTAAAAAATTAGCTCAGCTGTCAGCATGGAGGAGCCGAGTGTGACAGACGCCCCCATGCTTAGTGCAAAGTGTTTGAGGCCAGAGCAGCGTCATTTGGCTAACTAGGTAGCGTAGGCGGAGCCTAAAGCTCTGCCTACCCTCCTCTGCACGCTGTCATCTCGTCCCCGAGCGGGTCGGTGAGTGACATGACGTCACCCATCCCGTGAGGAGTGGAGGATTGAGCCTGCACAGAGGGACTTTACAATTAGTAACCCGGAACCCCAAAGCCAGGCCCTGTCAGCAGCACACTGCAGCAACAGGTGAGGCCAGCCCAGGAATGTTGTTGCATTGTATTATCATTATGTGAACCAGGTTCCAACTGCCAGACAGTGCCAAGCAGCCAAAATGTCTAGTATTTGCTCATCATGGATTAAATAAATGATAATTATGCATAGCCATAGATAGCATAAATAAAGTGATTTGTGCAAATAGTACCTGCTTTTTCACAAATCACTTTATTTATATCTATCGCTATGCAAAATTCTAATTTATTTAATCCATATTGAGCAAGTACTATATTTGACGGTTTGCTGGCGGTTCAGTGGTGCTGCTTATTGATTTCAATGGGCAGGGTGCGCTTTAGAAGTAGTGTGTACACTTTTCCTACAGCGCCTCCAAAGATGCAGCTACTAGGCTTTTTTTGAGCGTCCTGCTAGCGCACTGCTCCATTGTGAAAGCACTTGGGCTTTTGCATTGGAGTGAGAAAAGAGGCTTTTTTAGGGCACTTTGCAGGTGCTATTTTGTAGCACCTGCAAAACTCCTCAGTGTGAAAGTAGCCTAAGACCCCTTTCATACTGAGGCACTTTGCAGGCATTAAAATAGCGCCCGCAAAGTGCTCTGAAAGAGTGAATCCATTCACTCCAGTGTGAAAGCCCAAGTGCTTTCACATTGGAGCGGTGTGCTGGCAGGACATTAAAAAATCCTAAAGCGCCCCTGCCCATTGAAATCAAAGCGGCGCTTTGCGGGTGTTTTTTAACCCCTGCCGCTAGCAAAGGTTAAAAGCATGGGTGCGGGTAAGGCCACATTTATGGGTGCGGGTAAGGCCGCATTTTTATGGGTGCGGGTAAGGCCGCATTTATGGGTGCTGATATTACTGCAATTATGGGTGCTGGCGTGCGTGCGCGCGCATGCGTGTGCCGGGGGAGGGGAGACAAAATGCACCTTCGCCTGAGTTGGCAAAAATCCTTGCACCGGCCCTGGGGATGACCACCTAGAGACTTTTTTCATTTATTCATCTATTCACTCTCATTATATGTGAATATTGGGCATGTGTGTGTTTTTTCATATTGTTTGTTTATAGGTATTTGTATATACTTATATATTTTTTGACCCTTACTACATTGTGTTTCATGATTTTTAGTATTCGTATCCACTTAGGTTCCGATCTGAGGTATCTGGATCACCTAGTGGTCATCTTAGGCCATTTTTCTTGCTCACGTATTTAGTGTACCACAATCACATTACTACCCTTTCCTCCCATGTCCCTTGTTCCTTTGCTACACAGCGCAGACACCACCACTTTTTTTCATAATACAAACTTGTGATTGTGACGAATAATTTTTTTTTTTACAGAAACCTGTCTAGATGTGATAGTGACCAAAAAGGCTACTTTGCATGAGAGATCCTATAGGTTCAAGGAGAATCTTGTCTTGTGGTGGTACTGGCACAATGGCTCTGAGACAAAAGCTGGTTTAGGGCATTTTGCAAATCTAACTGACCTTGGGCATTTTTGGTTGATTTGAAAGAAAAAAGCAGTGAGGTGGTAGAGTTTGGAACTCTGATGTGTGCCATTTTGAAACCACACATTGAACGCTAGGAAACCTGTGCCCCAGAGACGGAAACTGTACTAGACACTTACCACTCTCTGAGACCTTCCGCTGTGGGAGTAAAACCTTCCCACCTGTGACCTCTTTGATAAACTAGGAAAATGCCAAACAAAATAGATGTCTTCCTTGGAAAGGCATATGTGTGGGGTTCCTTTTGCAGGCCGCTTAAGCTGCTTCATTTGTTTCATGACATCAAACATTCTATCTGCAGAATCTTTGAAAGAAGGATCATCTTCAATAGTGAGATGTTTGTTTACAACAGAGATGGCAGGATCAACTATATAAATGGTCCACTTTGTGAACTCTTTTCCATTGGGTAGAGTTCAGTAACGATTTTAGGAGGAAGGAAAATTCTGTCAGGAGTTAAGCCCCGTACACACAGCCGAGGTTCTCGGCAGAAACCAGCGAGAACCTCGCTGGGATCCTTATTCTGCCGAGAACCTCGGCCGTGTGTACGGATTCGGCGAGCCCAGCCGAAAGGCTGGTCGCCTTTCCCGACGGGCTGGTCGCCAAATCTGACGGCCGGCCGAGAACCTCGACGGGCGGAACGATGTGTTCCGCCCGTCGAGGTTCTCTGCCGTGTGTACGGGGCTTGACTCAGTTGTGATGAATGGCAAATTCAGTCTGTTTATGAACAGGGAATGTTTTGCAAGGTTTTGTAGGTCTCTTTATACCGAAAGTGACATGGTGAGAGTCTGCTTGCACAATGCCAAAGCTTTTGCAGACAATGGAAATTTGCTTTTTAACACAAACAAACATGTTGCGTGAAGCTCCATCTTCAATATATTGACAATCTGGGGTAGAAAAATCATCTGCAGCTTCCTCTAATATTTCCTTAATATCTTATTATCTTCTGTGTTTGGCATAGCTGCAGAAAACTCTGCTTCAGTCAAATAGGTTGCTTGATGTGTGCCTGTAATAGAGCTAGACTCAGCTGCGAAGACCAGTGTTAGTACAGCAAAATCCAAAAAAGACAAAAGAAAAGAAATCACCGCTCCAGGTGAGACCTGTAGACGATCAAGGATAATTAGATTACCAAGGTGCTGGCGATGCAAATAGCAATGATGATGAAGAAAAGAGGGAAGGACGGCCGCACTCCAAGGATTTTCAAACGAAAAAAGTTGTCTTTATTGTAAATCCAAAAACATGTACAGTCACAGCAATCACAGAAAACAGGACAGCCGACGCGTTTCGCACTCGATCAGTGCTTAGTCATGGCTCATGACTAAGCACTGATCGAGTGCGAAACGCGTCGGCTGTCCTGTTTTCTGTGATTGCTGTGACTGTACATGTTTTTGGATTTACAATAAAGACAACTTTTTTCGTTTGAAAATCCTTGGAGTGCGGCCGTCCTTCCCTCTTTTCTTCATCATCAGTGTTAGTACAGGCTCTTGTTCCAATGCAAGGGATGAATCGCCATTCTGAAGTGAAAGTTTGCCTGCATTGGATTTATTTTCACCCAGTCTGCGCTATAGCTACAGGTGAGTGTATTTCCCTATGGGGTACTCACAGAATAGATTGCAGAGTATAGGGCAAGAGTGTCTATAAAGAAGTGTGTGGTAACCCTAAGCAAACATGATATTTTTTTTTTCTCGCATGCGATTGGGTATTGTTTGCAGAGTGAAGCTGATTTACTAAGCATCAGAGCAAGTTCTTTTGCCTTTAGTACATCAACCACCTAATGTCAAATACATTAGTGCTTAGATCTACTTTATCTACCTTAATACAACAAAAAAGGATGACAATGTTACTGTTAGATCTTTTTTTTTTTTAGAATAACATGATTTTATTAATCTGTCCCCAGAAAGTAATATTTTTCCCAAGCCTTGTTAAAAATAAACTTCAATCACATTTTACATTCATACACACTTAAGGAACACCCACTGAGTGGTTTTAATTTTCACCCTGTCATTTATCTTGTGTAGCTGACTGTATTGCTAATAGAAATCTCCATATCTGCAGCTGTTTTTTTTTTTTTACTAGACCTAAATCTAAAACTGGCCATACACTAGTATGATTCTGATTTGAATGACCAATTGTACGAAAATTCTCAGCACATCTGATGACTTGATGAAAGTCACACATCAAAATGTTCTTTGCCTTTACCATTCAATGTTTAAATGAATGGAACTGCCCAAACAAAAATCACATACCGTACACTGTAAGAAATGAATTCTAGAATTATTTTTTTGTCATGCATATGTTCTCATCACTGCAGTCAAAAATAAACATTGTTTTGGCCCCACTAACACTGCTTCTGTTAAACTCTAATTTTTGTGAGTTTGGGCATTTTTTTAACTGCCCTTAAAGTGATTGTAAAGTCTTGTTTTTTTTTCTATAAAAATAACAAACATGTTGGGCCAGATTCACGTATTCCAGAGCATCTTTGCTCTGGAGTAACGCTTCTGATTTGCGTTGCGCTGCCGAATTTTTAGGAGCAAGTGCTGTCATTCACGAAGCACTTGCTCCTAAAGTTGCGGCAGCGCATCGCAAATGAGCCGGCGGAATTCAAATGTCGCGGGTACGGGGCGTGTAGTATGCTAACTACGCGCGATCCCACCGCCGACGTACTGCGCATGCGTCGAGTGTCAAAACATCCCCGTGCGCATGCTCCAAAATCTGTGAATGAACGTCAATGACGTCACATTCCCATTCATGACCGTTTTACGCAAGCGACGTTTTTTTTTTTTTTCCCGACGCGATGACGACGCCTATACCTAACATAGGATACTCCAACCCCATGTAGGTATAACTATGCGCCGCGTATCCCGTCCGGAAACGTCGTAACGTCACTGCGTCGCGCCGGATTTCGATCGTGAATTGCCGATTTCCGCTCATTAACATATTTTTTGAGCGTAAATCGGCGGGAACGCCCCCGGCGCCATTTTTAAATTGAAGTAAAGATGCGATGGCGAAACTCAGTTACGCTCATCGCATCGGAACTTCAACCCGGCGTTTCTTGTTTTCTGGTTACAGAAAACAGAAACGCCGGCTCAAAGCCACTGTTACGCTGGCGGATCACTCGATCCGCCAGCGTAACCTTTCATGAATCTGGCCCGTTATACTTACCTCCCCTGTGTGGTGGTTTTGAACAGAGTAGCCAGATCCTCGGGTCCCTCTTCACTGCTTCTGGCCCCTCCCTCCTGTTCAGTAACCCAACAGCAAGCAGCTTGCTATGGGGGCAGCCAGGCCGATTCACAGCTTCCTGTGTTCATTCAGATACGGAGCCAAGGCCCGGCCTCGCCCCTCTCTCTCCTGATTGGCAAACTAACTTGGATTGACAGCAGCGGAAGCCAATGGCACTGCTGCTGTGTCTCAGGAAATCAGGAGGGAGAGTCTTGGATGGCCGAGACACTTGTGGACATCGTTGGACAAAGATGGGTCTCGGGTAAGTATTAGGGGGGCTGCTGCACACAAAAGGCTTTTTATCTTAATCCAAGGAATGCATTACTGACAGCAGCAAGAGCCTATGGCAAAACTAGGAAGAGGGATCAGTGGCATTGCCGGACAGAACAGCACTGGATGGTGAGAGGACTCCTGTAAGTGTTGAGGGTAGGAGGACACAACAAGTGGTAGAACCTTGTTTATCCTAATGTAGAGAATGCATTAAAGTGGTTGTAAAGGCTCAAGGCTTTTTTTTTTCCCTCAAGGCTTTTTACCTTAATGCATTCTATACATTAAGGTGAAAAGAGTTCTGTGCTCCAGCAGCCCCCCCAGACCACCACTTTTGCTTGTGTGAGCCCGGTCTGATCCTGTGATGTGCACAAGAGCAGTAACTCCAACCGATCTCTCTTTCCTCATTGGGTAGCACCCGATGAAGGAGAGGAGCAAGGAGGGGCAACACAAAAGATGAGGATTTGGGCTTCTCTGTGCAAAACCCTTGCACAGAGCAGGTAAGCATGACATAATCAATGAGAGATCTTGCGAGATACCAATCCAATAACCTAAGGACTTATATAACCACACTCATATAAACTGTGTAAAAGTGCAAATGCTAAACAAGACATGTGTCTATGCACCCATATAAATTATTGAATATATTGCAAGTGTTAAAAATCTTAGTACACATCAAACGATCTTGTACTGTGCACCACAATACACAATCTGCAATATAAGAGCTATTAGAAGACATGTATGCAGTGATATATAAACCATAAATGAATAATTAAATATAATTAATGCTAATATCATAAATGTAAATAAAGTCCATATAGGTTTAATATATATCCAGTCCTCCAAAACAGAATCTGCAGTGATATGTGACTTTACTTAACAGTTGGAAATTTTCAGTGACTTTCAATGATTCCCCCCTGTGTGTCTGCACTCACCTCAAAGATTTTGACCGCACACCCAAGTTTGCTCAAAATATGCAGTAGAACCAATACTGGGTTCAGGGTAATGAACTCTGAGGAGCGCCTATTCATCCATTATGGATGTCTTCTATAGATCTATAGAAGGCTACCAGAGCACCACTCTATACATAACATGAAAATCGCAATTCGATCGGTGTACTGTTCTTCGGACTTGTCCTGATAAAGACACGTGACAAGCCCTGTGTCGAATATGCATTGGGGAGGGGCCAGGAAGGAGGAGTTCACATTGCTCTCTAGATGAGCCGATTTTTGGCATACACAATACACCGATGGGATTGGTATTGTTATGTATAGAGTGGTGCACTGGTAGCACAATTCTGAAATTATTTTAATAAATTGAAGTTTAACCACTTGATTAGGCGAGCCTGTTTTTTCAGATTCGGTGTTTACGAGATTAAACATTTTTTTTTTTGCTAGAAAATTACTTAAAACCCTCAAACATTATATAGATTTTTTTCTAACACCCTAGAGAATAAAATGGCAGTCATTGCAATACTTTTTGTCACACCATATTTGCGCAGCGGTCTTACAAGCGCACTTTAAAAAAAAAAAAAAAAAAAAAAACACTTTATTGAATTAACAAATAAGACAACAATACATTTTGTCCAATTTTTTTATATATTGTGAAAGCTAATGTTACGCCGAGTAAAATGATACCCAACATGTCACGCTTAAAAATTGCGTGGCGTCAAACTTTTACCCTTAAAAATCTCGATAGGCGACGTTTAAAAAATTCTACAGGTTGCATTTTTTAAATGACAGAGGAGGTCTAGGGCAAGAATTATTGCTCTAACGATCACGGCGATACCTCACTTGTGTGGTTTGAACACAGTTTTCATATGCGGGCGCTACTCGCGTATGCGTTCGCTTCTGTGCGCGAGCTCGTCGGGACGGGGCTTTTTAAAAAAAAAAAAATGTTTTCTTATTTATTTTTATTTAGTTTATAATTTTTACACTGAAATAAAAAAAAAATATATGAAAGATGATGGTAAATGGTAAAATATGAAAGATGATGTTACGCTGAGTAAATAGATACCTAAGGCCCTGTACACACGATCAGACATGTCTGATAAAACTTGTCCGACGGACCGTTTTCATCAGACAACTCTGAACTTGTTTGATGGTCTGATGTGCATACACACCATCGGACCAAAATCCAATCAGACCAAAACGCGGTGAGGTAGAACACAACGACGTGATGAAAAAACAAAGTTCAATGCTTCCAAGCATGCGTCGACTTGATTCTGAGCATGCGCGGGTTTTTGGTCCGATGGTTTTGTGTACTAACCATTGAACCTGTCTGAGGGACAGGTTTCCATCGGACAGGTTTTAAAGCATGTTTTAAAACTTTGGTCCGCTGGAAAACGGTCCGATAGGCCGTACACGCGATCGAACATGTCCGCTGAAACTGGTCTGCGCACACTCATGGAATGGCGCCAAACTTCGTTACTTAAAAATCTCCATAGGCGACGCTTTACATTTTTTACAGGTTACCAGTTTAGAGTTACAGAGGAGGTCGAGTGCTAGAATTGTTGCACACGCTCTAACGCATGCGGCGACACCTCACATGTGTGGTTTGAAGTACGTTTACATACGTGGGAGGGACTTATGTGTGCGTACGCTTCTGAGCGCGAGCTACCGAGGACAGGGGCGTTTTACATTTATTTATTTATTTTTATTTTATGTATTAATTTATTTTTTACACTTTTTTAAAAAAAAAATACAATTTTTTGATTGCTTTTATTCCTTTTACAAGAAATGTAAACATCCCTTGTAATAGGAATAGTGTGTGACAGGTCCTTTTTAAGGAGAGATGCGGGGTCAATAAGACCCCACATCTCTCCTCCAGGCTGGAAAGAATGAGATTGTGAAAAAAAATAAAAATTCACAGATCTCATTCAAACTAGCCGCAATTGCCTAAACTGCATAAAGACCCTGTCTGCCCCCCGGGAAGTCCCATTGTGAGCGGGATAGACTCTGTGACGTCTCGGGTGGGCAGATATGTGGACTTCTTTCTCCAGCCACTGGTCAAGAAGATTCCATCTTATGTAAAAGACACTAGGCATATCATGAACCTGCTATCAGAACTTTCCCCTACGAGAGGTATGTGGATGGCAACTATAGATGTCAATTCACTCTATACTATCATCCCCCACCATCTGGGTTTTGAGGCTGTTCTATTTTATTTGACACGAGATTCAGGGCTTCCCCCGGATCAAGTAGAGTTCATTATGTCTCTCTTAAAGTTTGCTACCTCTTCCAATTATTTTTGGTTTGAGGGCAACTTTTATAAACAGGAAACTGGTGTAGCCATGGGGGCTAAATATGCCCCTAGCCTGGCCAACCTTTTTATGGCCAAGTGGGAGGAGGATGTCATCCACAGTGCCGACATACCAGAGCTTACCCTTTGGGCTCGGTACATTGATGACATCCTCCTCCTATGGGACGGCCCCCTTGCACGGTTGGTTAAATCTTAACCAAAGGGGGATACAATTGAAATTTGAGGTTAGCCAGAAAGAGATACATTACCTCAATCTCAACATACGGATCAGAGGCGATGAGTTTAACACCTCCACCTTTTTTAAGGTGACTGATCGTAACTCTTTCATACCATTGGGGAGCTGTCATCACAGTCAATGGCTCAGGGCAGTCCCGAAGAGTCAGTATTTAAGACTCCGTAGGAACTGCTCTGACCCTTCGGAGTTCCTTGAACAAGCCAGTGTTCTAACCGATAGGTTCCTTGAAAAGGGTTATGACAGAGAGTCCTTGACTGCCACTTTGGAAGGTGTTAGTTCCATCAGTAGGTCTGATCTTTTAAGAGAGAGACCTCCAGATAAACGTGATCAATTTTCAGTAGGGGTACCTTTTATTACTCCATATTCAATACAGCACGGAAGTGTTAAGCAATTGATTCATAAGCATTGGCAACTGGTGAAGAATGACCCTGTTCTTAAGGGTGTGCTACCCGATAGACCGAGGGTCATCTTCAAAGGTGCGCCGTCTCTACGGAATCGTATAGCTCCTAATGTTTTGAATCCCCCTCTGAACAACTTAACCTTTTTTGACCAGTTAACAGGTTTCTATCAGTGTAGACACTGTAGAGTGTGTTCTAACAATTCTTGTCGAAGTAGACGCACTACTACATTTGTCTCTACTGTTACTGGTAAGACACATTGTATTAAACCATTTATTACCTGTGCCACTACTGGTGTTGTCTATTTGCTTCAGTGCCCTAGTGGCCTCCAGTATGTGGGCAGGACTAAGAGACCGGTACAAGTCCATTTGAATGAACATATCACGAATATAATTACAGGGTTTAAGAATCATTCTGTATCTAAACATTACTTATTGAAGCATAATAAGGATCCATCTAATACACTTTTTTTGGGCATTGATAAGTACAAGCCCAACTGGAGGGGTAGCTCTCTAGTGAGAGAAATTTCCAAACTAGAAATGGCTTGTATCCATCGTCTTAAATGTTATATGCCCTATGGGTTGAATATCGATACTGATGTTAATGCCTTTATAAACAATGCTTGACCTTATATGTCATATTTCTCTAGATATGTGTAAAAGCCTCGGTTTGGTACAGCAGGATGGATAATATTTTTATTTATATCTATTGTACATGATCTAGTCTTTTTATTTGCACGTTTTTTGCACTACTTATATATATATTTTTTTTTAGTAGTGTTGAATGGTATTGGGTGTCTCAATACCACAACTCACATACATTTTAATTTATATATATATATAACCTTTTTTTTATATAAAAAGGGATTTTCTAATTTTATAATTTAAGCATTCATATCTTTAGGTCCACTAAGGGGGTTTAGTTAGGACACTATTTCACGTCCCTTCTATTGGGAGTTTATCTATTTATGTATATAGATATTCATTTTTTATCTATATAATCACTTATTTATATGTTCTATCTCATCACCTATTGAGGATAGACTTTAGATCAGGGGTCCTCAAACTATGGCCCTCCAGTTGTTTAGGAACTACATTTCCCATCATGCTCAGTCATGTCTGTGAATGTCAGAGTTTCACAATGCCTCATGGGATTTGTAGTTCCGCAACAGCTGGAGGGCCGTAGTTTGAGGATGCCTGCTTTAGATGGTCACGCTCTTAGACACTGTTGGGGTTCCTCCCAATGAGTAGTGGGTGTTTTCTCCCATCTCCCCACTAGGGGGTCTCCACAATAGCCCGGTCACGATCGGGTATTTTTTCACATTTTTGGTCCTATTTAATTTAATTTATTATTTATTATTTGATATCTTGATTTTCTAGTGTATTTAGAATCTTTGATGATTAGCAAGCTTGGTTAAGGATCCTTAACCTGCACTAATTTTTAGTAAGTATTGCTTGTCCTCATCTATGTTCTCTTATTGCACTAGTACGAGATTGTACAATTCCCAAATCCAAAATGGAGTTCCTAGCTTTTCCGGTTCAAAGCGAGGCTTGGGTATATAGAGCGGTGAATCACTGCAGAGCCCACTCCCATTGATAACGTCAACATATGACGAAACGCCTCTGGGTTGGACGGCGTGCAGTGACGTCACCGCGTATGCGTAGGAGGAGGGCTCCTTGTTGTTGCCGGCCGGCAGAATTTTATGTACATCGCTCGTTTGCACTTCCTTGTGTGAGTAGCCTTTTAACTTTTTATTAAAACCAATCATTGGTATTACACTATGTTGCGGTCTCCTTCCTTTTACATGGTTTATCGCTGTCCTTTATGATATCAGTACTGTCGAGTACCCAGCGCTGCTTCTTACTCCTGTGAATCTGAAATCAGCTGTGTTGGTGTGAGACAGGATCCCTGTTAGCTGCGAGAACTTCCTTGGGATATATTGTTTGGATCTATTATATGCTGTTACTGGGCTCATCTCTGGTAAGCCTCAGTCCATGTGGTGGTGGCTCACGAATCCTCTAAATTTCACTTGGGTGCTGTTGATGTCACATTCATCATTTTTTGGACTCACATACGTTTGTGTTATTTATGGACTTTATTTGTTCTTTTTTAGTTGGCGCAATATTCTTTTTTATTTCTCTATGGTTGTGTTAGATCACGTGATTGCTGCCTTCTGTGATTTCACTTATCACGTTATTATTTAATTATTGGTTTAGCGCAAAATTTTCTTTTTTTATAGCCGCAATTGTGGTTTGTTTACTTACGGGTTCCCGGGCGTGACGTCATGACATCGCACCCCCTCCGACGGATGGACTTTAGAACCACTTTAAGTCTGTAAGGCCTCGTACACACGACTGAGGAACTCGTCGGGCGAAACACATCATTGTCCTCGTCAAGTTCCTTGTTCGGCTGTCGAGGAACTCCACAAGCCAATTTTCTCCATTCCCGTCAAGGAAAAAGAGAACATGCTTTCTTTTTGGCTTGTCAAGTTTCTCGACAGTTTCCTCGTCGAAAAATGTACACACGACCGGTTTCCTCGGCAAAACACGTCTCCCAACAAGTTTCTTGCTGGATTCTGCAGAGGAAACCGGTCGTGTGTACGAGGCCTAAAATGTAGCTCATGTGATACATATTTCTAAACAACCCCTAAACACAGAATCACGTCCTGCACAGGAACAATGGAAAGAACCTATTGACTTTAGCTGCAGTAGATAGTTCAAATTGCAAATTTTAGTTAACAAAAAAGAGAGAACAAACCTACCTAGTGCAACACCTAAAAAACACCTTACAAAAGGCATAAAATCACAGGCATATCATCCTATTCCACACTTGGCTCTCCAGGATGCAGTAGTAGGTACAAGTCTACTAACACGTTTCAAAGGGACATACTCTCTTCCTCAAAGCTCAAAAACGTTTATATTAAATTAAGGTCTAAAGGTGTTAGACTAAGCCAGTGCCCTCTCTCTTTTTTGTGATTTCAGTATTGAAGATTTCCCTGGATAAAATCTGCAAGGCCATGAAGGATTCACGGACACATAAGAAATGGGAAAAAAAATATTATTATAAAAGTATTTTAGCTTAGCATTTCTCATACATCCCCCTCTAACACGAACACTGTTTGCTTCTTCAGATTACAGATGGAATTTCTTCTGAATAGCACATATGTAGTTTTTCAGGATAGAATTCCTTGTTCATTACATGATGTTTGTTGTTGTTTAGAACTGCTCTTTTTTTATTTCACAGCATGCACTGACAATCCTACTCAATATGCAATAAAACACAGGGATGACTATATGTATATTTTAGTCCCATAGTCACCATTCAGTATGACAACTAGATTGCCAGTCTGCATGTGCTCTTAGCCCTGACATTTAGCTTAATAAAAATGCATTAAGTGTAAATGGCACAGTAGGTGGCACTGTTACATTACCTTTTTCACAAATGGCAAAATAACCATAAAAAAGTTCACCTACAGTTCTTTCTTGCAGTTCATATAATTATACTGAGAGCACATTGCAGATGATATTATCCTACAATTGCTGTAAATATTGCATAAGTAGGTAAATCAATGCAAAGATTACAATCAAGAAAGCAAAAATATGTTAATTTGTAACTTAAGTTGTGTTCACAGGTTCTTATAATAAATATCTTGTGTAAAAAAAGAAGCATTTATTTTTTCAATGTAAAAGCTGAGAGATGCGAGTTATCATTAAAGAGGGGGGTTAACCCCAAAAACAAATATATACGATTCAATCCAGCATACTGCCGACATGTGCAGTATGCTGTTTTTTTTTTTTTCTGTTTACATACCGTAGTATAGGTTATTTTCCCCTGGCTTCCCGGGGTCTTAAAGAGACTTCATGAGGAAGGATTGAAGCTGTCCCCAGAGAAGTGTCAATTTTATCAGTCTTTGGTCCACTACCTGGGTCACATTGTGTCTGCAGAGGGGGTAGCTATGGATCCAGAGAAGTTAGATGCTGTTACCTCCTGGCCGAGGCCTACTAATGTGACTGAACTCCGATCATTCCTGGGTTTTTGCTCCTACTACAGAAGATTTGTGGAGGGGTTTGCCAAGATAGCCAGACCCTGGAATGAGTTGCTGAAGACAGAAGGTGAAGATGAAGTCCCAGAGGCGATTAAGCCTGTGAAGCTCACTTCAGGGCCCAGGAAATCCAAGGAGTCGATCGAGGATCAGTGGAACCCTAAATGTGAAGAGGCTTTTATCCAGTTAAAAAAAAAGCCTGACCAAGGCTCCTGCCTTGGCCTATGCAGATCCCAAGAGACCGTATGAACTGCATGTAGATGCCGGCCGAGATGGATTGGGTGGGCTGTTGTACCAAGAATATGATGGTCACCTGCGTCCCGTCACATAGGTGAGTAGGAGCCTGGTCCCAGCAGAGAAGAATTACCCGACACATAAACTTGAATTTCTGGCTCTCAAGTGGGATGTTGTGGATAAGCTGAAGGACTATCTGTATGGGGCCGAATTTGTGGTGAGAACTGATAACAACCCACTCACCTACCTCCTCACTATCACCAAGCTGGATGCTACATCGGTGGCTGGCAGCCCTCTCAGGATTTACCTATAGCCTGAAGTACCGACCAGGTGCTGGGAACAGAGATGCAGATGCCCTATCCAGAAGACCTTGTGGTCCTGATGATTCTACTGAAGACTGGACTCAATTGACCCCAGAAGGAGTACAGGCCCTATATCAAGGGGTGGAACTTAAAGTCAGGGGAGGGTCCATGGCTGAAGAGATTGGAGTCTCAGCTGCTGGAGTACCCAGGTTCTATTGTAAAGTAACACAGGTGAGAGAAGAGGGTCTCCCAAAGCTATCAAAAAAGAGCTGAGGAGGGACCAACAGGAAGACACCCTGGGAAGATTGATATTAAAGCGGAGGTTCACCCAAAAATCAACTTTCTGACATTAGATCCAGCATACTGCTAACATCTGCAGTATGCTGGGTTTTTTTTTGTTGTACTTATCGTTTTATGAGCTGTTGTTATCCGGCTCCGAGCGGATAACAACGGCTCATAAAACGATAAGTAAAAAAAAAAAAAAACCCCAGCATACTGCAGATGTTAGCAGTATGCTGGATCTAATGTCAGAAAGTTGATTTTTGGGTGAATCTCCACTTTAAAAGTTCTGGAGGAGAAATGTCCAAAAGTGCTTCTCACAGACTCACCTAAGGAGGTTCGACTGGTGCATGTCAGGTTTCATATCAGGCTAGGAGCAGACAACAGTTCAGGTGTGCTAATATGCCTACAGTTCAATAACAAGAGCACATACCATGAGCAGGTCTTGAGAAGCAGGTCAGCGCTGGGACTTGTAGTTCACCACGGATGCAGGTGTTGAGATGAGCGGGACAGCTGGCACTTGTAGTTCACTGCTGATGTAGGTGTTGTGATGAGCAGGAAAGCTGGAACTTGTAGTTCACCGCAGATGTGGATGTTGGTGGTGTTGCTGGTGCTAGTAGTGCACCGCTGCAATGGATGTTGCTTACAGGAATCAGGAAAAGTGTAAAAGTGCAAGCCGGGTCATACACGAATAGATCAGAGTTTGAAAGGTACCAAATCGGAAGCAACGAGCAGGGTCAAACGAGCCGGGTCATACACAAAGTTTACAGATCAACAGGTCAGGCTGGATTACACAAGGCAAACAAGAGTAACTCTATCACAAGCACTGATTGGGTGAAGACACAGGCGTTTTAAAGGAGAGCTGGCCAATCAGTGTTTCCCAGCCAAGGCTGTGTCAGGTGAGTGTGCTGGGTCCTAGAGGGATCCAGTACTAACAGTGCATAGAGAATGGGACAGGTTGCAGTTACATCAGGGGGTGGTCTACCGAAGGGGCCCCTCCGATGGTTTAAAAGAGAGATGGCAGCTGTTCCTCCCCGCCAAATAGAAAGAGATGGCCCTGAACGCCCTTCATGACAACCATGGGCATCTAGGATCCGAGAGAACCTTCCAGTTAGTCAGGGACAGGTTTTACAGGCCCCACATGTGGGCTGAAGCCGAAGGTTACCGCCAGTCCTGTATGTGGTGTATCCAAAGAAAGACTTTGCCACATTGGACTGCACCAATGGGCCACCTTAAAACGCCAAGGACCCATGGAGCTGGTGTGCGTTGATTTCCTTTGCCTAGAACCTGATCTGAGTGGATTGGGGAATGTCTTGGTGATAGCTGATCATTTTACCCGATATGCCCAAGCATTCCCAACCAAGAATCAACAAGCTTCCACAGTGGTGAAGGTGCTAGTAGAAAAGTTTTTCATCCATTATGGATTGCCCCAACGCATTCCTTTCCCGATCAGGGAAGTGACTTTGAGAGTAACCTCATTAGGAAACAAGTGATGCAACACTTACTGGCTGATGTTTGGAAGAGAAGCTTGGCTCCCAGTAGATCTGGCATTTGGTGTCTCCCTGGACAACGCTTCAGCTACCTCCCATAAGGGATATGTGTACAGAATTAGGAGAAGCCTGAAAACGGCCTATGAAAAGGCTTGAGCTGCCTCAGATCGAAGGGGACAGAGGAATAAATGGAATTATGATCTGAAAGTCAGGGTCCAAGACCTGCATCCAGGAGACAGAGTATTGTTGAGGAACTTGGGTGTGCCAGGGAAACACAAGCTGGCAGGCCGTTGGACGTCTCTGCCATACATTATCTGCAAGCAGTTACCCGGTCTCCCAATATACCAGGTTAGGCCAGAAGGAAGTACTGGACCACTCAAGACCTGCCACTGGAACCATCTGTTACCTCTCTCCAAAGCAGTTCGTCTGTCCCAATTGTCAGATCCACCAGTGACCCCTTTGACCTTTTGAGGGTCGCGGCCAGTCACCAGATGTTAGTCAATTGCTCAAGATTGTGAACATGAAGACTCAGAGGAGGAGGAAATGGAATCAGACTGGTTATGGTCGTCTCAGTCCCAAGAGACTACAGACCCTTCTCCATCTCCTCCTGAAATGACTGACAATGGAGTTCTTCATCCTGAGGCTCCCAGAAGAAAGAGTCTCCGAGGAAGATGTTCCAGATGAAGATGTTCCAGAAGGGGATGCTCTGGAGGATGCTGTTCCAGAGGAAGATGCTCAAGAAGAAGCTGTTTCAGAGGAAGATGTTCCAGAAGAAGAAGAAGTTCCAGAAGAAGAAGAAGCTGAGCTCTGTGTGCCTGAGCAAGAAGAGAAGGGAAAGGGGACCATTCACCCCCCAAAGAAGCTAACTTACAGCCAGCTGGGTGAGTGCTCTGAAGAGGTAGTTTACACTTCTAAAAGGACAGTTGACATACCTGGTCCCTCTGCTGTACATTTAGATGAGGGCAACCCTAGCTCACTCCCTGGCACATCTGGTAAGGCCATACCAGTTCAGGTGGCCAGTGGACAAAACAACCCCCCGTCATATGACAATTGGTGGTAATTCCATTGTCAGCTTTGTGTTATGATATGAGTTGCTTTAGTTTAGGCTCCTCATATAGGAATGTGGATTGTTTATTGTCATGTGTGCAGTAACCACATTTTCTCCGCATGTAATTGAAAAGCATGTACCAGGTTGTAAACTGTTACTATCTTTGGAGGACCAAAGATTCATTGAGTGGGGGGAGTGTGTAGCGGGGTATCACTCTTTCGATGTTATATAAAAGACTCCCATTGCTGATCGTGATGGATCTCAGCTCCCTCTTGTGCCGAGATGGGTTAGAGCCACCTGTTGAATTTTGTTCTGGTACTGCAGAGAATGTTGGGGAATTGAGTTCACAGGGAGAAGAGACTTAATTTGCCCTGACCTGTAATAAACTACATTACCGAGAGAGCAGCTGTGCAACCCCAAGATGCTTTGCCTTCCGCGCCGCCTGCTGGGGGAGGTAATTTAAGGGAGAGGACGTTTTTGGGGCGCTCTCTCTGGACCGCCTCTTCAATCCAGGAGGACACTGCCAGAAGTGTCTCCACGGGGAGTAGGCTGTAGCTGAGGCCTACATTTGCCCGGGTGGAGCGCCTTTGAGAAGAAGAGACGGAACCTCTGTCGGAGTGATCGGACAGGCTTCCAGTATCCCTGCGACCTGTCTGAGAACCGGGGACGGAGTGCCACTGAAGGATAAGGCCTGAACTGGTTGGGTGAGACGGGCACTTGCCCGAGAGTACTGACTGTCTTGCGGGAAGGCGGATTGCTGATATTCATCTTTGCGGTTTGACGGTTCAGGGAACTTTTACCACTTTACTGTTTCCCCTTTGGATTATAAATTGCTCTTTGCCCGCCAACGCATGCCAACGCACAAGTGCACAAACTATTAGTATAAAATTGTATTGTGGTTTGGCCTGGGACGCCAGGCCATATTGATTAGCTATAGCTATAGTACTCAAGGGCTATTTATTTAGTGTTGCATAATATTGTCGATGTTCATTTTATTGCTCGTTGATCGAATAATTAGTTATATTACATTGAATAGTATTTTAGAGAGCTGGGTGAGGCTTGGCAAGGGAGCGTTTCAATGTGTGTGTTTTTCTTAAAGGAGTCCCCCTTGTTGTGTGCTTACACAGGTCTGTATGACATTGTAGTCTAGCTCACACCTAAGCATTATTATTGATACTGATCCTGCAGGGCTCTGCAGATAGTTTATCACTGTGTTACTCATGTTCCTTTGTTTTCATCTCAAGTAAAGTATTACTTTGGTTATCTTGAAATCTGTGTGCAGCCTATCTTTCATACTGCAGGATCCCTTCCATTTAAGATAACATTTAATTTGCATAATCTGTTGTAGTGTAACGGGATATTGCGTTTCACCCACAAGTTACTGGGGTCCACAACTCCCATATTACCAGTTTCAAGGGAGGGTTTTAAGCCACTTTAAGGGGTTGATCACAGAGCGTAGACCCAAAACAAACCAGCAGCTTCGTCAGAGGTAGTGCTATACAATATATTACTAGTATATCAGTGAACAATTGTTATCGTTGGTAAGAACTGCAGAAAAGCAGTGCGAGTATGAAAGCAGGCTGTATGTGCAGGAGAGGAGTGTAGATGGTATGACACAGTGTGCAGTATGTGTAGGAAAGGTGTGTGGAGGGTATCACAGGGTGCAGCAGTGGCGGATGGTGCTCAATTTTTTTTTTTTGTGGGGGGGGCGCAAACAAACAAAACAATTGCAGCCTCACTGTGCCCATCAAACACAGCTACTGTGCCCATCAAACGCAGCCACTGTGCCCATCAAAAGGCACCCACTGTGCCATGCCATCAATTGTCACCACTGTGCCATCAATTGTCGCCACTGTGCCATGCTATCAATTGTTGCCACTGTGTCATCAAATGCAGCCACTGTGCCATGCTATCAAATGCAGCCACTGTGCCATGCCATCAAATGCAGCCACTGTGCCATCATTTATCGCCATTGTGCCCATCAATTGTTACCACTGTGCCATGCCATCAAACACAGCCACTGTGCCATCAATTGTCGCCACTGTGCCATCAATTTTAGCCACTGTGCCCATCAATTGTCGCCACTGTGCCATGCCAAACGCAGCCACTGTGCCATCAGACTCAGCCACTGTGCCATGCCATCAAACGCAGCCACTGTGCCATCAATTGTCTCCACTGTGCCCATTGTCACCATTGTACCATGCCATCAAACGCAGCCACTGTGCCATAGATTGATGCCACTGTGCCATTGTCACCACTGTGCCATGCCAAACGCAGCCACTGTGCCCATCAAACGCAGCCACTGTGCTCATCAAAAGGCAGCCACTGTGCTCATCAAAAGGCAGCCACTGTGCCATGCCATCAATTGTCGCCACTGTGCCATCAATTGTCACCATTGTGCCATGCCATCAATTGTCACCACTGTGCCATGCCATCAAATGCAGCCACTGTGCCATGCCATCAAATGCAGCCACTGTGCCATCATTTATCGCCATTGTGCCCATCAATTGTCATCACTGTGCCATACCATCAAACGCAGCCACTGTGCCATCAATTGTCGCCACTGTGCCCATTGTCACCACTGTGCCATGCCAACAAACGCAACCACTGTGCCATTAATTGACACCACTGTGCCATCAATTGTCACCATTGTGCCATCAATTGTCACCATTGTGCCATGCCAAACACAGCCAATGTGCCATCAAACGCAGCCACTGTGCCACGCCATCAAATGCAGCTACTGTGCCATCAATTGATGTTACTGTGCCATCAATCGTCGCCACTGTGCCATCAATTGTCGCCACTGTGCCAACCATCAAACGCAGCCACTGTGCCATCAATTGACACCACTGTGCTCATCAATTGTCACCACTGTTCCATGCCAAACGCAGCCACTGTGTCATGCCATTAAACACAGCCACTGTGCCATCAAATGACGTCACTGAAGGGAGCTGTGGTGGCTCAATGTGATTGGCACTGCGCTGACAAGCCAATCACCTCTGCAGCCAAGGGTTCGGATCCCGGTCTCGGCTGAGTTTGGTGGTCTCAGGCCGGCTCCCGGTGGGTGTGCTATGCAAGGTACGCCTGTGCTTAGTACGCCCACCCCCCCCCCACACAAAAACCACCACACTTGCACGCACACAAAATTGATTTAACACACACGCACTTTGGCCATGTGGTCTCCTAAAATAAAGAGAGGTGAAGGACCTAGGGGGCTGGCTGGGTGGGCTAGGCCCCCTCACTCCCTCATAGGGGGAGTCCCTCTGCCCCATTGGGGTCCCGTTGGGCCCCAGTTGGGCTCCCAAGAGGATCAGGTAGGGCGGAGTGAGTGGGAGGCTCCCCTCACACCCGCCATTGCCACCAGGGGCATGGAGAAGGATGGCGATTGCCTCCGGTGGTGCCATCAATTGTCACCACTATGCCCATCAATTGTAGCCACTGTGCCCATCAATTGTCTCCACTGTGCCCATCAATTGTCGCCACTGTGCCCTGTAAAATGCTGCCAGATTGCCCCCCCCCACCCAGTTTCTGGGGTCAGCCATCGTCCTTCCACGGTCCCTCGATGTCTTCTCCCGTCCCTCGATGACGCTTCAGCCAATCAGGTTACCAGTAACCAGATCCAGTGAACCTGATTGGCTGAGACGCCTGTCAGTGTCAGCCAGGGAACGCACCCCCGTGCATCCCTTGGTTAACTATTTGGAAGCCAATTACAGCACTCAGGCTGTAATCAGAAAGCCGCTGGTTCTGATAAGCGCTTCCAAAGCCAACCATCTGCCGTTATTCGGCCGGCGCTTACCAGGGGGCGGCCATCTGAATAGTGGGCGGCAGCAACAATACATAGATTCATGCAATGTATTGTATTTAGTGGTGGTGCAGGAGAGAAATGGGGCAGCGCTCCTGTGCCTGGGGTGCAGTATGTGGAGGAGAGAAGTGCTGAAGGTATGACAGCAGGCAGTATGTACAGGAGAGCAGTGTAGCTGGTGTGACAGAAAGCATTTTATGCAGGTGAAGAGTGTAGATGGCATTACAGTGGGCGGTATGTGTGAGAGGGGAGTAATAAGGGTATGACAACTGGAAGAATGTAAAGGAAAGCAGTGTGGAGGGTATGACAGCCAGATATTTGTGCATCAGAGGGGTGTGGAGGTTATGACAAAGGGCTATGAGTGCAGGAAAAGGATGTGGAACATATGAGAGTGGGTAGTATGTGCAAGATAATAGAGCCAAGGGTATAAAGCTGAGGGCAGTATGTGCATGAGAGTAGTACAGAGGGTATGATAATAGATAGCGGTCAGAATGTGCAAGAGAGCAGTTAGGGGGGTATGACAGCAGGCAGTATGTACATGAGAGGAGTGTGGAGGGTATGAGGGTGGCAGTATTTACAGAATAGGTTCAAAGGCTATTACAGGTGTGCAGGACAGGACTGTGGAGATTATGATAGTGGGCAGTATGTGGTGGGGGGGGGGGGGGTATGACAGCAGGCAGTATGTGCAGGAGAGGAAGTTAGATTGTACACAGAGGGGTGGTATGTACAGAAGAGGAGTGCAGAGGGTATGCAAGTGGGCAGATATGTGGAGGACATATGTGAAATGAAGCATTTAATGGAGAGGGGTGTATCCGCAGTAGGAGTAGTAAAGAGTATGATGAGGGCAGAGGAGGTTTAGAATTGGAATGCATTGTGAGCTGGCAAAGGAGGGCTTAGGGGATGTGATAGAGATCTGCCGTGAGTAGAGATTTACCAGTTAGGAAGGGGGTGGGGGGTGGTGTGTGATCTTAAGGTGGCTGGGGAGGAATGCATTCACTCTAGGTAGGGAGTGAGTGTAATTTGGGGGTAAGGAGTGCGTAGAATGGGGATGCGCTATGACCACTCTGAGCAGGGGCAGGATGGGGATGTACTGTGAGCACTCAGAGTATGTGTGTGTACTGATCTGGGAGTATGGTATGTGTTGGACGTGCAGAGCAGGGTGGAGAAAAGAGATGTGTTAGAAATCTGCTGTGGTAAAGGGGTGATGAGCTGTGAGGGGTGCTCATGCTATAATGAATATATTGGCCAGTACACCACGGATCTTCAGTCTAAATTTTTTTTTTTTTTTTTTTAAGCATGACAACATCACAAGCAAGAGAGTGCAACGTCACGCTGGACCCCTTCATCAGACATGTGATGATCACCACATGCCCAACGGAGGGGTCCTGCATGATTCTGAAACATTGTAAGGTGCAGCATAGCAGGACAGGGCTGTAATTTGTATGCACTGCCCATTAAATTATATGAGCATTTATGGGCAGGAAAAGACACAGAAAGGTACACCAACTCTGTGCATGACATTAGCTATGTAGACTGAGGACTAAAAAAGCCAGTTACACCACTGGTTGTCCTGCACAAAAGACGCAGGGTCAGGGGCAATATTGAACCTACACTAATGACTGGATCTATGATCACTGTTGACACTATTGAAGAAAACAGAGCATGTTTTATGTAAGCAACACGATGGCTAATACACCTTTGATTCAGTAACGCGTATGTTGTAGTCCCTGATCTTCCCTCAACCCCTCTGCAAGTCTTATGCTGGCCATACACTCCACGAAAAATCGTCCGAACGAACTTTCGAAAAAGTTCTTTCGTGAGTGCAAACGATAGTGCCATCATGTAATGGCCGATAAATCGTTCAGTGGACATAAAAAAAAAAATTTTTTTTTTTTTTTACATATACCTAGTGCAGCAAGTGCGGACGGGAAACACATTAACATTCCGATTTATCGTTCGTTCGTCAGAAAATTTCCAAACTTGCCCTTCGTTTTTTCGGCTCAAAAAACGTCCAAACGATTTTCGATTTTGTGCCCATTAACTGGCCGAAAAACGAAAGATCTTTCTTTACGACCGATTTTCGGCCGAATTTTCGTATAGTGTATGGCCAGCATTACACTATGCTGCCCCAGCTCCAGCAAGATATCGCCGACTACACCACACAGTCCACTGTCAAAATATTATGCACTACACCCTTTCCTACTGTAGTTAATCCTATTCAACATTTGTATTTTCCTTAAACACAGTGAATCAGTATTCTGCTCACCAAGGGGATGAAGTAGAAAAAAAAGGGAGAAAAGGAACAAAATGTTTTTATTGGCCAAAATCCACATTTCAATCTTCCTATAAAACATTTCCGAAGTGTATCCTTGATGAAACACTTCTTTAGAGCTTCATAAATACTACATTTGAATATATCTGTGAGCCAAGACTACAAACATTATTATTCATGAACAAATCTGTTTGCAAATCAGGTGCACTGGAGAATTGTTTGATTTTCCTGATTATATAAATAAGTTTGTTCAGTCTTTGGTTGAACATGCAATTCATAATCTAAATACGAGTTGTATAGATTGTATGATCCCCCACATGTCAAATAGATGTTGCATCTCATGATAAATAAGTTATTACTGAACAATGTGCGAATATATGTATACTGTATATATGACAACCCTAATGCTGCGTACACACGATCAGTTAAACCGATGAGAACGGTCTGATGGACCATTTTCATCGGTCCAAACCGATCGTGTGTGGGCGCCATCGGTTATTTAACCATCGGTTAAAAAAAAAATCTTGTTTTAAATGTAACCGTTGGATACCTAACCGATAGCAAAAAAACAATCGTTTGTAGGCACGACCATCGGTTAAAAATCCACGCATGCTTAGAATCAAGTCAACGCATGCTTGGAAGCATTGAACTTCATTTTTTTCAGCACGTTGTTGTGTTTTACGTCACCGCGTTCTGACACGATTGTTTTTTTAACCGATGGTGTGTAGGCGCGACGGACCATCAGTCAGCTTCATCGGTTAACTGATGAAAACGGTCCATCAGACCGTTCTCATCGGATGGACCAATCGTGTGTACACAGCATAAGCCTGCACTACAAGAGAGAGAAACTTCCAAGATGCCTGCCTGGAGTTCTGTTTGCTAAGGACATCGTGGACCAGCTCTAATGGAAGCTAAATGACCTTTAGCATATCCCTCTTGCATACAGATTACTGCCAATGTTCATTTGCTAAGAAAATAACAAATAGCTTGTGCATGTGTGTATGTATGCATATTTGCAACGCTCTATTTGGTGTAGGGTTGTCCCGACCCCACTTTTTTAGGACCGAGTACAAGTACCGATACTTTTTTTTCATGTACTTGCCAATACCGATACTTTTTTTTCATGTACTCGCCGATACCGAATACCGATACTTTTTTTTAAATGTCATGTGACAGTTTTCAAACCACAATACAGACTAAGGATATTTTCTTTAGAATTATGAAGAACTCTAACTCAAGACATTATAAAAGAATAAAAATGAGTAAAAATTAATAAAAACATTTATTTTCTTGTCACGCAGTAGTAAAAAACTCAAAGAATTTTCTGTATCTGGACAACCCTAATTTGGTGTATTGTTTCCTGTAACTCTATGTAGATTTATTTACATTTCATTCTTGTTTAGTAACAGCACATTAATATACTACTGGGTTGTTTTTTGGGGTTTACGGCAAAAATAATGACAAACAGCTGAAAACAAAAAGCAAAATAATATTTAGTTGGAAAAAAAGATCTTTTAAACAAAAATTATAATTAGCACACAAAGCTCTGCAGTAGACAGGAACAAAGTCAGCAATTAAGTCATGTAGGTCTCAACATATAAAATGCAAGAGGATAACTCAGTCCGCCATACTCCAATTATAACCAAAATGACACTTATGTGTGGACTTATGTGTGCATATTTAAGTGATGTTAAAAGATTAAATTAAATTTTAAAGCGAATCTATCAATCTTGTTAAAAGATGATCTGAGATACACAGACTGGAAATTTAAAGTGGATGTAAACCCCCCAAATTTTTTTTTTGATGTCACACTGTAGAGTATAAGATTTCCTATCATCTGTGCCCAGTCTTGCCACACAGAGTTAATCCAGCGCTGAGTAATCCTCTTTTAAAGTCCAGTGCAAATTAACCGGAGTTTCAGATAAAAACCTGCCAAATTAGGTTAAGTCTGTTTCTCTGTTTTTGCTTTCAGTAACAGGTTATTTACAAATATAGCGTGGACATGTTTATAATAACAAGAGGTGATCCAAAGTTCATTGTATATTACTAGGATGTTATATCACCTCATGTTATGATAAACAAAACATAACATATGATAAACATGTCCTAGCTATATTTGTAAATAACCTCTCACTCAAAGCAAGAAGAGAGATTCCGGACTTTTTGATTTAGGCAGGGTTTTATCTGGAAGGCTGTTCGTTTTCACTGAACATAAAAGAGGATTACTCGGCGCTGGATTAACTCTGTGTGGCAAGACTGGGCACAAATGATAGGAAATATTATACTCTACATTGTGACATCAAAAAAAATATATATATTTTTTTGGGTTTACATCCACTTTAAGCTAGGGATAAGCCAATGGTTCAGTCCAAACCTATGCTCTAAGTGACTTGTGAGCACCTGAAGATCAGGACAGGGTGTATTATTCTCCATGACGGCTTACTCTGGGTCAGTAGGCTTAGACTTAATGCTCAGTTTCTCCTTTCACATCTGTACCCTCTTTGCCCATCTCTGGTGTTTCTGTCACTAACCTCCACATAATAGGGGTGTTTTTATGGAGGAGGTTGGGCACACTGTCAGTACAGTACAGGTATGTTTATGTTTATAGAGGAGTCTCTGTTACCGTCCAACATTCTGAATCTGTTTGCAATTAATCTGAGTCTCTTGCAGTGGATGGGTCTTCTGGTAGGTCATCCTATCCAGTATAATGAGAAAATACCAAGGTAGTGGATCCCAAGTGGGAAACAATAAGTTATGCAGCTGCAAAGGAGGTGTGGTTCATTCTGACCTGGAAGAAGCAATGTATCCCAGCTTAATCAGCCTCAAGAAGCTTTGTATCCAATGTCATCCAGATGCTTCAGAAGAGGAAAGCTGTCAAGTTTGTCTCCTGGTTGCAAGATCTGAATGCAGACAGTGAATATTTTTGCAACTCATTGGAGTCATTCTAATCTGATATATGCAATCTCTCTCCTGAAGTTGCTTTGTAGACTGCTTCACAGAATCAAGGCAGAAGGAATTCCAGTCCTACTCCCTGCCCCAAACTGGCCAGGCAGGTTATAGTAAACAGATCTCGTCCACCTTCTCACAACATGCTTCAACTAGAGGGGCATCGGAAAGAAGGAACATAATTTACTGGAAAGGCATGTAGGGAAGCCTCCAAAATCTAACACCAGCAAAAAAAGAGTGACTGGAATGCTCTCGCTTTTGATCATTTAAAGTAGATGAGGTAATTGCGCCCGGCAAGGAAAAATATAGATCAGAGCATACTGATCCCACGGTGACATCAAGGCATCTACTGTCAAATCCCTCACCCTAGAGACAAATCTGGCCAGCTTCATATTGAAACAAGATGCTAAAAGTACCACATCCAGCATCTGCCTGTCAGTTCTCTACCTTAGGAATGCGCACCGCAGAGATCAGTAGAACATGAAGCTCCACCCAAGACAGAATAGACTCAATTTCCATCAACTTTGCAACACTCCTGTGAAGTAATATCAGACAAATCCTTTGAATATTTTCCAAAGTCCACATCATAATTGACACATTGGAGTCCAGGGTTGGGGAGGTCTACTCCGGAAGAAATAGATTGCCCAGACATCTGATGGATGAAAAGTCTCTTATGCTGCGTACACATGATCGGAAATTCAGACAAGAAAACCATGGATTTTTTTCCAATGGAATTTTGGCTCAAACTTGTGTTGCATACACACGGTCACACTAAATTTAGACTGCCAAAAACGCAGTGACGTACGACACTATAATGAGCTGAGAAAAATTAAGTTCAATGATTTTGAGCATGCATGTTTTTTTGTGTGTCGAAATTGCATACAAACTTTTTCTTGTCAGAAAAATTGAGAATCAGCTCTGTGAGGGATTAACTCGGTAGCGGGTGTGTGTGACCCCCTGGATGGGTTCACTACACGCTGAACTGTACAAAAAGACAGTTGAGGAGGATTGAAAACAAATGATATGGTTTATTTTTCCATATTGCTGGATACACGTGCAAGCATAAAAACAGCATAAACAAAACAAATCATAAAGTAAACCCTTGCTACTTGGGGCGTCTACCTTCCCAACATAGGAACCTACCTATTTAATCTGGCACAGCCTACTGCTGGGCAGACACTGCTGGTCCTACAGCAGAAAACAACAAAAAAGTCTCTGATATTTCTCACACAGAAATATCCATCAGCACCTTACCTCTTCAGTAGAGTTTGTGACTGCTCCTTCACTCCCAAAGCCTCAGGATGCAGCAATCAGTCGCTATCCTTAGGCTGTCTTTATAAGGGCTTTAATTGCTTAATTCTGAACAGCTGAAACCTTTTAACGCCCCAAACCTCTCTGACCATCTCTGCAGCCGACGCCCAATAGTAATTGGTGTATTGTCTAAACAAGGCAGAAAAGCATCTCCCGTCTGGAAAACACACACAGATTTACCTGACTTCCTGTCACAGCTCTCAAATGTTTGCTGTCGGAAATTCCGACAAAAAAAAGTCTGATGGACCCTACACACGGTTGGAATTTCCGACCAAAAGCTCACATTGAACTTTTCTTGTCGAAGTTTCTGATCGTGTGTATGCGGCATTAAATGGAGAAGACTCAGAATTGGTGCAAGGACCTTTTGTGAATGCTCACATGACTGATGCAAGGCTGAAAGGAAGGGCCACAAACTGATAGTGGTTGTTGCTCACGCAAAGTAAAGAAATCGCTACTGACTAGGAAAGATGGGAATGTGTAAGTACACATTCTACAGTGCTGAAGAGTGTGTAGGGAGCGCTAAATACAAAATACGAGTGCACAACTACTTGAATAAAAAAACAACAACCAAAGTTCCTTGTATTGATACAAACAATCCTGTGGTTTGTGATAAAAAATGTAAAATATATATATGTGAAATAAAGTCCCAACTGAGCAAACAAATTGATATATCATAAATGCTTGACAAATCTTCTAGAGAAAAAAAATCTTGATAAACTTCAAAGAAAATCACTTCTTCACTCGTGCAGATAGCTCGGAAGTGACGTAGGACATAGTACACGTGACCAGGTCCCACCACCGATGTACGTTTCGTATAGTTATGTTTTCAAGTTCCATGTTCTATACCCCAACACTCCGAGGTTGAGGCATTATCCTGCTCAAGCGCATCTGACCATCTTTTTAATTAAAAAGGTCAATCAGCTCTGGTAAGCACAATCTAACATTTGTGCACTTTGGGTGTTGTATCCAGTTGGTGAAGGAATACACTATCTGCACGAGTGAAGAAGTGATTTTCTTTGAAGTTTATCAAGATTTTTTTTCTAGAAGATTTGTCAAGCATTTATGATATATCAGTTTGTTTGCTCAGTTGGGACTTTATTTATTTCACATATATATATATATTACATTTTTTATTACAAACCACAGGATTGTTTCTATCAATACAAGGAGCTTTGGTTGTTGATTTTTTATTCAAGTAGTTGTGCACTTGCGCCCCCTACACACTCATTAGCACTCATTAGATAGAAGTGATATATACTTCATCATTTTAGGGGAGCAGCTTAGCACTTAGCGTGTGTGTTTCTTTTCAGGACCTGTTTATCGGGTAAAAAAATTTCACTGTAAGGCCTCGTACACACGATCGGACATATCCGATGAAAACGGTCCGCGGACCATTTCCATCGGATATGTCCGATCGGGAGTTTGATCCGATGGCGTGTACACACAAATTCCCCGACGTTGACGCCGCCACGTCACCGCCACGTCACCGCACCAGGAAGTTAAACACTTCCGCACATGCGCCGAATCCATTCGGCGGCGGCGCGGCGGCGGTGGGGGACGACATGTCTGCTGGTAAGTGTACTAACCAGCAGACATGTCGGGCGAACAGATTCCACCGGATGGATTTCAAAGCATGCTTTGAAATCTGTCGGGTGGAGAAATCTGTCCGCTAGCCCATACACACGAGCGGAGATGTCTGCTGAAACGGTCCATCGGACCGTTTTCAGCGGACATATCCCCTCGTGTGTACGAGGCCTAAGACTTGCCGTGGAATTGTTTTTTTCATTTACACGCATCCTACAGTGCCTTGAAAAAATATTTATACCCCTTTACATTTTCAACATTTTTACGACACTGTTCAAATATTTATTTGTTTAAAATAAATTGAAAAACATTTATCATTTCCCTTCCACTTCACAATTATGTGCCACTTTGTGTTGGTCTATCACATAAAATCCCAATAAAATACATTTATGCTTTTGGTTGTAAAATGACAACAACTTGAAAATTTTAAGGGGTATGAATACTTTTTCAAGGCACTGTATATTTTGATGTATGCCAAGAAGTCTCTGTGGTCAAGGGAGACAATAACTGACCAAGCAGATTCATTCTGAAACTTTTGAGGATATACAAGGACATGAAGCCTTTAAATCCAAGATGGTGAAGGCCTCCTTTGGTTTTCAGAAATGTAAACAAAAAAATCATTAATTCCTCTGTAAAATTAATTTGAGCATTATATAATAGATTACTAGGATCTATCCAAGAAGACCATATTTTTTTTATTTTTTCGGTGATGCCCTATGTTTATAGTATGTCAACTTCTCCCTTTTTTAGTATATAATTACATTTCCCACACCACTGTTTATAAGTCGGAGGTATAGAAAAAGTCCAGTTTTGTAAAATACATTTACGTGCTAAGTATAAGGACCTTATCCACATAATTTGAAGTAAAAAATCAAATATATGCTCTGCCCAAAACTGAAAAGGGAAGCTAACATACATTGTAATTATTAATCAACAATTCACAAATCAATATGTTGAGAAATAAATCTATATCAGTGACGAATATATATGCTCAACCTAAAACTGAAAAGTGAAAGAAGTTCCACAAATTGAAGCATGTAGTTTAAAACCATGATTTAGGCAAAAACAGTGCCCGGCCACCAAGAAAAATACACAACGGAGGGGTTTCCCACACTCTAAAACAATTTCCAGACAGTTTGGATTTTAAATAATGAAGGCATTGTTCCCCAACAGTGTCCCACCATCATGGAGAATCCTCAGCACATGTATGGAAAATGGTGGGTGAACTGGTGAACTGCCACAGCTCTGATCCTGTCACTCAGCAATGAATCCACAGATATCTGGCTTGACTTGAATAGTGGAATCCTGTACCAACTGTAACACAGATAGGATGTCATTGCTAAACACAGGACTGTCACAGAGAGAACACTAGTATGCCAAATCAACTGGGAAACACACCTAATATCTGGAGAGACCTGCAGGGTTTTCAATATCCAACATAAATCTACCAGGAGCTGTTGATAGTAGAAAATGTTCCATTTCAAGTGAAAATAGAGAGGAAGGGAACATCCAATCCTCCTAGGACACTAAGTGCAACTGGACAAGTGTGAGGGGTTATAGCCTCTAGGGGTGCTAGATAGTTTTAGTCATGCAGGAATACACAGTGTCGTTTGGCTGCTATAAAAGTCCTACATAAGTCTTGCTATAGTCTAATGCTGCGTACACACAACCGTTTTTCAAGAAAAATGCAAATTTTTAAATTAGTAGTGAAAAACGGTTGTGTGCATGCTCCTGAGCATTTTTCTTGAAAAAACGTGCATGCTCAGAAGCAAGTTATGAGATGGGAGCGTAATGGAGATAGCACATTCGTTAAGCTGTAACAGACTGAAAAGCACAAAGACTGAAAAGCGTGAATCGTCTCTAACCAAACTTTTAATAACACGCGGTAACATGAAATCAGCAAAAGCAGGGGCGCCATTAGAATGGAACTTCAAGGTTTAGTCCTCTCAGTTCAGCCTACTGTTTTATAGTTGACATGCCTGAATTTATGTTATTTTAAAGCTGTTCAGCAGGGACTGGCCAAATGGGCACTATGGTTGTAGAGAAGTCAATCTAGATTGAGAAGAACATTTAAAAATTCTGCCCTCATATTTTCTATCTATATCAGACATTATTTGAACTTGGCCGTTAAGGAGTTCAACTTAGGTAACTATGTTAAACTTTTTTCTCAAAAGTTTCATGGTGTTGACAAGTTGAATACAATTTCAGCCAGAGCAGCTATCAAAAATGTTGACAGTTTTTTTTTTTTTACTGAAAGCACAAAAAAAAAAAAAAAAAAATTACCTTTGATTTCCTGTTTTTCCATTTCTTTAATGGATTGGACAAAGGCAGCCTGGCTCTCTGTAAGGATCCAACTTTTATATAATACTGTAGCTTGTATAATGTACTTGTGTGCCTGCAGAAATAGAATGAATCAAAGGTAACTCAAAGTTATTTTATTTGACAAAAAATATAATTTTCAAATTTGTGAGATTTAAAAAAAGAGATTATATATATATATATATATATATATATATACAGTATATACACACAAACACATACAGTATATATATATATATATATATATATATATAATATATATATATATATATATATAAACACTGGAGGCTGTTGCTTTATCCTGCCAATTATACTAGGACAATTCTGTTCCTACATAAAGTTTCAGAATATGCCTTCAGTACCTGGGAGACAGTATTACATTGTAATACCTTTGATCTTCTATTTTCTTCAACAAGAGTATACTATTTCTAAGGAAATCTGAGAGAAATATTTAGGTTACAATTGCTCACTTGGCTGCCATGCACGTATTCAATACTATCTAAAGCCCCATACACACTATCAGTTTTCCTGATGGTTTTCTCTTCAGGTTTACCAAAACCATCTAATATGAGGTCAAACTTCAAGAGTTTGAATGTGTATGCAATCAGGCAGGCTCTTACACTACATGATTTTGGTAAACCTGAAGAGAAAACCATCAGGAAAACTTATAGTGTGTATGGGGCTTTAGTCATTGAACAAGCATATAGATCAGATGCTTTGACTACACTTGACTTCACTTGTTTCATTGTTGTTCTAAATCCATAGGTGAACAATTGAAGCCAAAAGCTGCCAGGGAACTAGCATTTAAAAGAAGGTAAGTTATGCCATGTTACATTACATATTTTTCTTAGTGGGGGTTTAAAGAAACTCTGTTGTAAAATAAAAGGTCTGTTGTAAAATAAAAAGACAGTTTGTAAAATAATTGTTATAATATTTTATTTCCTATTACTGGTGACGCAAATCTTTGGTTTCTTGCAGATCATTGGTCATTGCAGGTGTGTTAGAAGCCTGTGCATTCCTATTATACCCACTGGCTGCTAAATCACTGCAGAGAAAGACTAGCAACATTGAAGCCAGCAGGGCAGCTACAGTCAGTCTGCAGCAGAGGACAATCCAATGCACTTGAAATTGTTAGATGCTGAAGATTTCAGTAGTTGGTGTAGCTATGAAAGAGAGTAGGGATGAGCTTCGTGTTCGATGCGAACACATGTTCGCATCGAACATTGGCCGTTCGATCGTTCGTCGAAAACGAACAAATCGGGTCATTCGCGCCAAATTCGAATGACCCATAATTCACTGCGTCGTTGCACGCTGATGATTGGCCAAGCATGCACCATGACCCCGCATGCTTGGCCAATCACAGCACCCAAAAAACGAAGAGACCTAATTGGCCAATTAGGGCTCAGGGCTTTAGAACACGCCCCACACTATAAAAGGCCGCCTCCCGGGCGGCCTCGTGTAGTGTGTTCCGGCTTGCTTAGAGAAGTGAGACAGACAGACAGACAGAGAGAGAGAGAGAGAGAGAGAGAGAGAGATAGATAGATAGATAGATAGAGACACTGGGGTAGATTCATGTACAGATCCGACGGTGTATCTACTGATACACCGTCGGATCTGTGAGATCCGACGCTCGGATCTATGCGGCTGATTCCTCGAATCAGGTTCCGCATAGATCTCCCTTAGAGCCGACTGGTGTAAGTGAGTTACACTGTCGGTTCTTAGGCTGCATTCTCCCGCCGTCCGCTAGGTGGCGCTTCTTTTTTTCTACGCGACGAATATGCAAATGAGGAGAACCGCCGATTCAGAACCGAACGCCCGGCCGTCGCTTTTTTTTTACGTCGTTTGCGTTCGTCTTTTTCCGGCGGATCCTTACCCCTGTTATATGCGGGGTAAGTGCGGCGGATCCTATGTTAAGTATGGCCGTCGTTCCCGCGTCGAGTTTTGAATTTTTTACGTTGTTTACGTAAGTCGTCCGGGAATACGGCCATACGTTAATTGCGTTAACATCGAAAACAATGACGTCCTTGCGACGTCATTTAAAGCAATGCACGTTGGGAAATTTTGCCGGCGGCGCATGCGCAGTACGATCGGCGCGGGGACGCGCGTGATTTAAATAGTAAACTCCCCCTAGCCACGGAATTTGCATTCCGCCGGGGGATTTACGATCCGCCAGGGCTAATTACGAGGCAAGTGCTTTCTGAATACAGCACTTGCCTCAAAAACTGGCGCAGGCGGATCGTAAAAAAGATAGATCACGCGGATCAAAAGATCCGCTGATCTACATGAATCTACCCCACAGTGTCTTTTCACATAGATAGATAGATCAGGGAAGCTACTAGTTAGTATAGTTAAATGTACAGTTTGTAGAGAATATATTGACATCCCTAGGAGTTGTCAATATATTTATAAACTGTATAGCTTAGCTAGTTCTGCTATTAGTATCTGTCAGGCAGGAGATTGTGCTTGATGCTCTAACGTGTTAGTGTACACGTGTTAGTTAATTGCACATAGACGCATTAACTGTTACTGCACGTGTGCCATTTATTTGCACAGAAAGGCAGTTGCTGTTAATGCAAGTGGGCTATTGAATTGCACAGAAACGCAGTCGCTCTGACTGTGCGTGTGCTGTTTAATACCACCTTAGCGCATTTGGTGTCACCGCACGTGTGCTGTTACATACCATCTTAGCGCATTTGGTGTCACCGCACGTGTGCTGTTACATATCACCTGAGCGCATTTGGTGTCACCGCACGTGTGCTGTTACATACCACCTTAGCGCATTTGGTGTCACCACACGTGTGCTGTTACATACCACCTTAGCGCATTTGGTGTCACCGCACGTGTGCTGTTACATACCACCTTAGCGCATTTGGTGTCACCGCACGTGTGCTGTTACATACCACCTTAGGGCATTTGGTGTCACCGCACGTGTGCTGTTACATACCACCTTAGCGCATTTGGTGTCACCGCACGTGTGCTGTTACATATCACCTGAGCGCATTTGGGGTCACCACACGTGTGCTGTTACATACCACCTTAGCGCATTTGCTGTCACCGCACGTGTGCTGTTACATACCACCTGAGCACATTTGGGGTCACCGCACGTGTGCTGTTACATACCATCTTAGCGCATTTGGTGTCACCGCACGTGTGCTGTTACATACCACCTTAGCGCATTTGGTGTCGCCGCACGTGTGCTGTTACATACCACCTTACCGCATTTGGTGTCACCGCACATGTGCTGTTACATACCACCTTAGCGCATTTGGTGTCACCGCACGTGTGCTGTTACATACCACCTTAGCGCATTTGGTGTCACCGCACGTGTGCTGTTACATATCATCTGAGCGAATTTGGTGTCACCGCACGTGTGCTGTTACATACCACCTTAGCGCAGTTAGTGTCACCGCACCTGTGCTGTTATATACCACCTGAGCGCAGTTATTGTCACTGGACTTGTGCTGTTATATACCACCTAAACGCGCAGTTAGTGTCACTGTACGTGTGCTGTTATATACCACCTGAGCGCAGTTAGTGTCACTGTACGTGTGCTGTTATATACCACCTGAGCGCAGTTAGTGTCACTGTACGTGTGCTGTTATATACCACCTGAGCGCAGTTAGTGTCACTGTACGTGTGCTGTTACATACCACCTGAGCGCAGTTAGTGTCACCGCACCTGTGCTGTTATATACCACCTGAGCGCAGTTAGTGTCACTGGACGTGTGCTGATATATACCACCTGAGCGCAGTTAGTGTCACTGTACGTGTGCGGTTATATACCACCTGAGCGCAGTTAGTGTCACTGGACGTGTGCTGTTATATACCACCTGAGCGCAGTTAGTGTCACCGCACCTGTGCGGTTATATACCACCTGAGGGCAGTTAGTGTCACCGCACCTGTGCTGTTATATACCACCTGAGCGCAGTTAGTGTCACCGCACCTGTGCTGTTATATACCACCTGAGCGCAGTTAGTGTCACCGCACCTGTGCTGTTATATACCACCTGAGCGCAGTTAGTGTCACTGGACGTGTGCTGTTATATACCACCTGAGCACAGTTAGTGTCACTGTACGTGTGCTGTTATATACCACCTGAGCGCAGTTAGTGTCACTGTACGTGTGCTGTTACATACCACCTGAGCGCAGTTAGTGTGACTGCACCTGTGCTGTTATATACCACCTGAGCGCAGTTAGTGTCACTGGACGTGTGCTGTTATATACCACCTGAGCGCAGTTAGTGTCACTGGACGTGTGCTGTTATATACCACCTGAGCGCAGTTAGTGTCACTGAACGTGTGCTGTTATATAACACCTGAGCGCATTTAGTGTCACCGCACCTGTGCTGTTATATACCACCTGAGCGCAGTTAGTGTCACTGTACGTGTGCTGTTATATACCACCTCAGCGCAGTTAGTGTCACTGGACGTGTGTTGTTATATACCACCTGAGAGTAGTTAGTGTCACTGTACGTGTGCTGTTATATACCACCTGAACGCATAAATATGTCTGGAAGGACAACAAAGAGAGGCAGAGAGTCACGAGGGCAAGCAGGCTCTGCATGTAGAGGTAACGCTGATAGTGTATGTGGTGCATCCTCTTCAGCACGTGGCCATGGCCGTGGCTGCTCGTCCTTCTTTTCGGGAGCTGGCCGTGTTGAGCCTCAACATGCAGAGAAATTAGTAGAGTGGATGACCAAGCCGTCCTCATCCTCCTCATCCTCTCTCACACAGACTGATCAAAGTTTATCTGGCAAAGCAGCTGCCAAGGCGTCCTCTTCCCTCTGCACAATGGCTTCACACAATACTTCCCTAGTACCACCATGTCCTCGTGAGGAGTCCCCCGAACTGTTTCAACACAGTGTTGGGTACATGCTGCAGGAAGATGGGCAGCGTTTTGAAGACTCCGATGACGGAACACTGATAGAGGAAGGCATTGATGTGAGCCCAGGGAGAGGGGGTGTCCGAGAGGGACAGCAATTTGTCAGTGATGATGTTCCCCCAGCTGGAGCATAATGCCAGGTTGTTGACAGTGATGAGGAGGAAGGGGATGATGAGGTCACTGACTCTATCTGGGTGCCTGATAGGAGAGAGGAGGAGGAGGAGGAGGAGGAAGACGAGGCACAGGCACATCTCCAAAGAGGCAGGATGCCCTCCAGGGGTTAGCTTAAGGTCACACCCACTGCATTACAGCGCACATCTACGGCGCTTGTGCATGGCGCTGCTGTGTCTGACCGGTACAGCAAAAGTTCTTTGGTGTGGGCCTTTTTTGAAACATGTCCACAAGATCGTACCTTTGCTATTTGCAACATATGTCGCAAGCGTATCTCGCGTGGCCAAAACATCAACTGCCTGGGTACCACATGCTTGTCCAGACATATGTCGACCTGCCATGCAGCTCGTTGGCAAGCACACCAGAAACACCCACACCAAAGACAAAAGCGTACCCCCCCTTGCCCTTCTGGGACCTCCAACCCCAGTAGACCCCCAGTCCTCTCTGAAGCCTGCAGTGAAGGTGTAGAAATAGGTGTGTCACAAGCTAGTCAATCTACTGATAGTACCAGGCAAATTTCCCTGCCCCAGCTGCTGCAGCGCCGAAAGAAGTACAATCCCAGCCATCCACATGCCCAGCAGTTGAATGCTAGCTTAGCGAAATTGCTAGCACTTCAACTGCTACCTTTTCATTTGGTAGATTCTGCCCCCTTCCGTGAGTTTGTGCAATGTGCAGTACCTCAGTGGCAACTACCAAAACGCCACTTTTTCTCGCGGAAGGCTATTCCGGCTCTCTACCGGCATGTGGAAGGCAATGTCCATGCCTCGCTGGACAGGGCGGTCAGTGGTAAGGTGCATATTACCGCTGACTCATGGTCCAGCAGGCATGGACAGGGACGTTACCTGTCTTTTACGGCGCATTGGGTGATTCTGCTGGCAGCTGGGAAGGACGCAGGGCAAGGTCCAGTAGTTTTGGAGGTTGTTCCGCCACCACGCCTCCAAAACAATACTACTGCTTGTGACACACCTCTTTCCTCCACCCCCTCCTCTTCTTCTTCCTCTGTGGCCTCTTCCTGTGGGGATGTTTTCTCCGAACCAGCCGTGCTCCGTAGGCGTATGAGGGGATATGCAGGAATGCAGGCCAAGAGATGCCATGCGGTGCTAGAGCTGGTGTGCTTGGGAGACAGGAGCCACACTGGGGAAGAGGTTTTGTCAGCTCTGCAGGGTCAGGCTGAGAGGTGGTTGACGCTACGCCAGCTGAAGCCTGGAATGGTGGTCAGCGATAATGGCACCAACCTCCTCTCTGCCCTGCGACAGGGAAAACTCACCCACGTGCCCCGTTTTGCGCATGTCCTCAATTTGGTGGTGCAGCGGTTCTTGGGCAGGTACCCGGGCTTGCAGGATGTCCTGAAGCAGGCCAGGAAAGTCTGTGTGCATTTTCGAAGGTCATATAATGCCACTGCTCGGCTGACTGACCTCCAAAGGGAATACAACCTGCCCAAGAACCGCCTAATTTGTGACATGCCCACCAGATGGAACGTTGGCCATGCTGCAGCGGCTGCACACGCAGCAACGGGCCATCAATGAGTACCTGTGCCAATATGGCAGCAGAACTGGGTCAGGGGAGCTAGGTTTTTTTTCCCCACGCCAGTGAGCCTTGATCAGGGATGCATGCACTGTCCTTCACCATTTGAGGAGGCCACGAGGATGGTGAGCATTGACAGTGCATGCATTAGTGAGACTGTCCCTCTTATTCACATGTTGGAGCACATGCTACGTGGAATAATGGACAGGGCCCTTGAGGCAGAACAGAGGGAGGAAGAGGAGGACTTCCTTACCTCTCAAGGCCCCCTTTACCAAGACAGTGGTCCTGCTTGTCCACCTAGCACACAGGAAGAGGAGGAGGAGGAGGAGGAGGAGGAGGAGGATTGTATCAGCAGCATGGAGGTGGAGCCTAGCACTCAGCAGCAGCAGTCTTCAAGGGATCATTTACAGTCCCAAGGAGCACGTGGAGTTTTACGTGGCTGGGATGAGGTGCCTGTGGATCCTGTCGTCCTCAGTGACCCAGAGGACTGTGCCCCGAATGCCTCTGCAAACCTACGCTGCATGGCCTCCCTGATCCTGCAAAGCCTGTGTAAGGATCCTCGTGTACGCGCTATTAAGGAGAGGGATCATTACTGGCTGGCGACTCTCCTTGATCCACGTTACAAGAGTAAGGTTGCAGACTTTATGTTGCCATCGCAGAGGGAGCAGAATATGAAACTTCTGCGGGAGGCCTTGCAGAAGGGTCTGTGCAATGCGTTCCAAGAACCGGGGGGATTACCAAAACCTAGCTCTGGACAACGTCTTGCTGAGGCTTCGGTGAGTCACAGAAGGGGCGGTGGAGAAGGTGGTCGTCTGACGGATGCATTCAGGCAGTTTTTTAGTCCGCAGCCCCAAGGTCTGACCGGTTCCAGCAACCATCGCCAGCGTCTGGTTTACATGGTCCGGGAATACCTAGGGGCAAGATCCGACTTGGACACCTTCCCCACCGAAAATCCTCTGGCTTACTGGGTCTTGAGGATGGATCACTGGCCAGAGCTTGCCCAGTACGCAATTGAGCTACTGGCTTGCCCTGCATCCAGTGTTCTTTCAGAACGGACATTCAGTGCTGCTGGAGGCTTTGTGACTGATCACAGGGTGCGCCTCTCCACCGCCTCTGTTGATCGACTGACCTTCATCAAAATGAATCAGGCTTGGATCAACACCAGCTACCAAGCACCTGATGCTGATATTATTGAATAATATCTTTTTGTTGAAATGTCGGATCCCTTTTAGACTGCTGATGCTGAGTGACTGTCCTCTTATGCTGCTGATGGAATATCCTTCTCCTCCTCACTTTTCTTGCTGATAGCTAGTGAATGAATGAATGAATGAATGAAAACTTATATAGCGCGGCACATGCGAACTGAATCGCCTCTGGGCGCTTGTTGTTCCTGTCTCCTTTGGTATCAAAAGAGATGAGTCTTGATCTTTCTCCTGAATGCTAGGTAGTTCTCCTCCAACCGAATACTGGTTGGCAATGCGTTCCATAGTCTGGGACCTTGGACCGCGAATCTTCTATCTCCTTTGGATTTGTATCCGGCTTTCGGTATCTGCAGGAGGTTTTGATCAGTGGATCGCAGAACGCGATTGGGGTTGTGGGCTTTTATTTTATCGCATAGATATTGGGGGGCGTTCCCATGGACACATCTATGCGTTAGACAGAGTGCTTTAAAAGTGATTCTGTCTTTTACTGGCAGCCAGTGAAGGGATCTCAGTGAAGGTGAGATTGATTCCCAGGGTTTTTTCCCAGTCACAAGTCTAGCGGCCGTATTTTGAACGACTTGTAGACGAGCGATTTGGTACTTAGGGAGTCCGAGGTAAAGGGCATTTGCGTAGTCCAATCTGGAGTTAACAACTGCTCCCACCACGACCGCTATGTCTTCTTTGGGGATAAAAGGGATAAGCCTGCGTAGTAGGCGCAGCAGATGGTGAGATCCGCTGACTACTGACCCTATTTGTGCGTCCATAGTCATGTAGGAGTCGAAAATGACCCCGAGGCTTTTGACTTTGGCGCTAGGGGTGATGATTTTGCCCAGAATGGGCGGGGGTGTCCAAGTTGTTGCAGGTAGATTCTTACGCTTGGCTTGAAACAGAAGGAGTTCTGTTTTCGCTCCGTTGAGTTTAAGATAACTCTTTGTCATCCAGTCCTCTATCAAAGAGAGGCATGTCTCTAGATTGAGGTGGTGATCCTTTTTATTGCAAATGCGGAAATACAGTTGCGTGTCGTCTGCATATGAGTGATAGAGCAGTTTTTGACTGCTGATGATCTCAAAAAGCGGACGAAGATAGATGTTGAATAACACCGGCGACAGCGGGGATCCCTGAGGGACTCCGTATGATACCGTGCGTTTTTCCGAAAAGAAAGGTCCTAACTTCACTATTTGCGATCTGTTTTCCAAAAAAGAGGAGAACCAAGATAAATCGCCTTCTGCGACTCTGGCTACTTCAGCTAGCCGGGTCAATAGAAGCTTGTGGTCTACTGTGTCGAAAGCTGCGCTCAGGTCTAACAGAACCAGAAGACAAGATTCTCCTTCGTCTGCAGCCTCGAGAGCGTCGTCCCATATCTTGAGCAATGCTGTTTCTGTCCCATGTCCAGGGCGGAAACCTGATTGAAATGGGTCGAGTAGGTTGTGGGTGTCTAGATGCTGTTGCAGCTGTTGCACCACTGCTTTCTCCATAATCTTGGAAAAAGTGTTTAAGCTTGTTATAGGGCGGCGGTGGAGTGGATCCTTGGGGTCCAGGGTAGATTTCTTCAAGATGGGTCTAATTATACCCTCCTTCAACTGGGAGGGCACTATGCCCTCCATGAAAGATTGGTTAATGAGCTGTGTGATAGGAGGTGCCAGGATGTCGGCACACTCCTTCAACAGTTTGGTGGGGATGATATCATTTGGTGCAGTGCTGTTACGCAGAGCACCGATGATATATTTTGTGGCTTGGATAGTGATGGGTTCCAGCGTGAACTTACCTGGTTGGGGTGAATTACTACAGGTGTTGTGTAACTTGTTACAGGGGGGGCTACGGGGGGAATTTTTCTGCTGAACGCTTTGCCGGATTCCCTCAATTTTATTAATGAAGTAATCCGACAATTCACCGCAAAATTCTTGTGAGTCTAAATTGGGGGCTTCAAGACATCCTGGATTCATGGTCGCAGTGACCAGCTTGAAGAGTTCGCGGGGGCGATTCAAGGCGCTGTTGATGGCCTCAGAAAAATAATTTTTCTTGGCCTTGAAGGTTTCTTTGTGATATTTCTTAGTTATTGCCTTGTAGATAGAGAGGTTCTCATCCAAAGGACTTCTCTTCCAGGCGGCTTCTGCCCTTCTGCGCTCTTGCTTCAGTAACGCCAGTTGGTTGTTGAACCAGCTGGAGTTTTTTTTCCGGATGTTGGTTTTACGTTTCGGCGCTATTAAGTCGGCTGACTGTAATAGGGCTGTGTTTATGGAATCCAGTGTTTCTTCAGCTGATTGATGCGGCTGAATTGTTTTTATTTTTTTCCTTAACGTGGTTTTGAAGAATTCCGAGTGGAGCTTCTTCTGACATCTAGTCCAGTGTGTAGTCACTGGATTTGATGTTTTTGTTAAGGGGGGGAGATTGGAAAGAATGAATTTGATGGCATGGTGATCTGACCATGGCAACGGTTCATTTTCCAAAAATTTTATTTCCAGATTTTGTCTGAAAATAAGATCGAGTGTGTGACCTGAAGCATGTGTGGGCCCACATACTAGTTGTTGTAGCCCTAGACCTTCCAGGTGGTCAATGCAGGCATCGGCCACAGGGTCTTGTGGGGAGTTGGCCCAGAGGTTGAAATCCCCAAGCAGCAAAAGGTGTTTGCTATTAAGGGTATAGGTGGAGATGAAGTCCGTCAATAATGGAAGAAGCTGCGATTTTGGGCCAGGTGGCCTATAGCAGAGTAGAATCCGGACGGTCTCCTGGGAGTTTGCTTGCAGTTGCAGAGTAAGGGTTTCCATGAATGGAAGAGGGTTTTGAAAGACTGGTTTAGTGATCGCCAGATGAATCTTATGGATCACGGCCAGTCCTCCTCCTCTTTGCCCTATTCTGTTTTCAGTAATAATACGGTAGTTTTCTGGCACCAATTCTCCCAGAATGGTGTTACAGTCGGCTGTAAGTCAGCTTTCTGTTATAAAGAGGCAATCTAAGTCGTATTGCAAGATGAAGTCATGGATTTCTAGTCGGTGTTTTACTGCCGATCTTGTGTTGATCAAAGCACATGATATGTGCTTAGGCTGGGGCAAGCGGCTGCGACTCTTGATAGCCGATCGTCGATCAGTCCGAAAGAGTCGCTCAGTTTGCAGGGCTTTTTTGGTGATGGCTGGTAATATTGCGGCAAATCGCCTCAAACCCCAGATGGTCTCTGCTAAATATTGCAGATTAATCATGGTTGCCAAACACCGGGGGGGGGGGGGATGGGAGGATAGTCAAGGATTAGCCGAATCCTCTATCCTGACTTGGTCCAGAGGAAGGCAAAAAACCCTGATCATGCTACGCCAATATGCAGTGGCAGGGAAAAAATTCCTTCCTGACCCCTCAAGAGGCGATCGGACGAACCCTGGATCAAGTATTACGGTGTACGGTTTGGGGCTGGGTGTAGTGGAAATGGCCACTGAACCAGCAGCAAGATCCAGGCTGGTGAACTCCCAGATTAGGTGGATCAGTGCTGCTGTAAGGGCCAGGAGGGATCGAGTGATGGTAGGAGCTACTTTCTGGGGCTATGGGGGAGGTATCTGGGCCGTTTCAGAGGATTGGGAGAGCTTGGGACGGCGAGGAGCGGCGCGCCGCTAGGCCGCGGTTGAGGCCGCGGTTGAGGCCGCGGTCTTTCCTAATCGCGGCTGCCGAAATTGTTTCCAGGCCGGCGCGGAGGGGTGAAAAACACCCGAAAATCACCCGAAAAAGGTGCAACTGGCAGGGGGGGGAGGTTTAGTGTTTGGGATGCTGCAGGGGGTGTCGGTCGTCCGATTCCCAGGGCTGAAGACCGCGGCTTATCCTTAGAAGGACGGCCGCACTCAAACCCCAGGGGGACAGACCAGGCAAGGCAAGGAAGCCCTGAGAGAGAGCTGCCAGGGAGCTCCTTACCTTGGGGAGGTAGTAGGGGGAAGAAGGAGACTGGAACCTGGAGATGTTACGGTGGAAGGAGAGCTGAGAGCCGTGAGTCCTAGATGCAGCCAGGGGCTGGGGGAACACCTGCCTGCCTGAACTATCTCTGGTGAGCCGACTCGTGTGAGAGCGTCCTGCTAGCACCACTCAGACTGACTAGTAAGAAATGGCACAATTTTTCAGCCCCTGTTTAACAGGGGCGGCTAATAACAATTTTTGATGCAATACTTTGCACGTGGCTCCTTGTTGTGCTCCAATTGGAGTTATTGTGAGGGGTTGCAGTGTTGTGTTGTGCCCAAGGCCCAATTTTTCTGCCCCTGTTTAACAGGGGCACCTAATAACAATTTTTGATGCAATATTTTGCACGTGGCTCCTTGTTGTGCTCCAATTGGAGTTATTGTGAGGGGTTGCAGTGTTGTGTTGTGCCCAAGGCCCAATTTTTCTGCCCCTGTTTCAACAGGGGCGCCTAATAACAATTTTTGATGCAATACTTTGCACGTGGCTCCTTGTTGCGCTCCAATTGGAGTTATTGGGAGGTGTTGCAAGTGTTGTGTTGTGCCCAAGGCACAATTTTTCAGCCCCTGTTTAACAGGGGCGCCTAATAACAATTTTTGATGCAATAATTTGCATGTGGCTCCTTGTTGCGCTCCAATTGGAGTTATTGGGAGGGGTTGCAAGTGTTGTGTTGTGCCCAAGGCCCAATTTGTCTGCCCCTGTTTAACAGGGGCGCCTAATAACAATTTTTGATGCAATAATTTGCACGTGGCTCCTTGTTGCGCTCCAATTACAGTATGTTTGAGGGGTGCCCTTTTTTCTAAAAGGGCACTTTCACAAAACAATAATGGCCCCCACCACCGCTAAAATATTTAATTTATATATAATGTTGCCACACAGAACTTGCGCAAGTAGCATTAATGACTTTTTTTTATAGTCCTCTCATGTTGTGCAGGGACATTTCTAAACACGTGCCACTACTATAGACACCCAGCAGGTGTGATATTTAAAGGATTTTTTTTTTTTCACTTTAAGCATCATTAAAATGGCTGCTCCGCAAAAAACAGCCGTTTTAAAAAAAAAAATTTCCATTGATACATGTTCCCTGGGGCAAGACCCCGGGGGTTCTGAATGATGTTTTCCAACATTTAATTGAATTTTGGTCTTTAAAACGACCGTTTTTGAATTCGAACGTTCGGGTCCCATAGACTTCAACGGGGTTCGAAATATTTGTGCGAACCCGCGGTCTGTTCGAACGTTCTGGTGCGAACCGAACCCGGGGGTGTTCGGCTCATCCCTAAAAGAGAGCAACACTGGTGTCACTTGTGGTAGGACTGCCAAGTTTATTACTCTTGTTTTACAGGCTGCTTTAAAAAAATAGCAACAGAGTAACTTAAAGTTATTTACAGAGCTCACAACAAAGTATTTGCAAAAATTACAGCCTAGAGACAAAGCATAATGTACCCTATAATTAATTCTCCATGCCACACAGAATAGTTTTAGTTTTTACAGTTGTCTGCAATCTAAACTATGTAAACCCATACATTGCTTGCCCCTGTATGCAGTAATTGACTGTGCTGGGTCCCAATCACGTTAATGCTTTAGATGTGGCTATTCAAGTAAAACGGTTAACACTTGATTGCTCCTCTAGTATAATTGGACCCAGTCTTATATTTTTATAATCTTTATAATCTGTCCAAATGGATGAGGTTGTTAAACTAGCAGGGATAACTTCCATTGCACTGTGCATTAAATCACATTTAATAAGATCATGGCCGTTACAGAAAAGAAAGGCTTATTCCTATCAACTGAAATCAGAAAACTGATTCATATTATGTCAATCCATTTCAAGGTTCCTATTCAGTATTATAAGCCATTACAATAACAGCCCAGTTTCTTTAATAGTGTAATTGCAATCAATAATAGGCATACAAATAATTTTATAGTGTTTCATTACCAAAAGAAAAAAGTTCAGACATAGGGCCAGATTCAGATAGAGTTAGGCTGGAGTATCAGTGATACTCCAGCCTAACTGTCAATTTAAGCCGGCGTTTCTGTTTTCTGTAACCAGAAAACAAGAAACGCCGGGTTGGAGTTCCGATGCGATCGGCGCAATTGAATTTCGCCATCGCAACTTTAATTTAAAAATGGCGCCGGGGGCGTTCCCGCTGATTTACGCCGAAAAAATACGTTACTCAGCGGGAATCGGCAATTCACGATCGTATTCGGGCGCGACGCAGTGACTTTCCGACGTTTCCGTAAGCGATACGTGGCGTAAAGATAAAGCAGCCCCCTAGTGGAGTATCCTATGATAAGTATAGCCGTCGTCATCGCGTCGAAAAAAAAAAAAATCGCGTCGCTTGCGTAAAACGTCCATGAATGGGGATTTGACGTCATTGACGTTCACTGACAGAATTTGGAGCATGCGCCCTGGGATGCATTGACAGTCGACGCATGCGCAGTACGTTCGCCGCGGGATCGCGCTTAGTTTAAATAATACACGCCCCGTACCCGCCCAATTTGAATTCCGCCGGCTCATTTGCGATACGCTGCCGCAACTTTAGGAGCAAGTGCTTCATGAATAACAGCACTTGCTCCTAAAATTTTGCCAGAGTAACGTAAATGAGAAACGTTACTCCAGAGCAAAGATGCTGCCATCTACCTGAATCTGGCCCATAATGTCCAGAGGTCAGTAAGGTTGCAAAAATGATGCAATAATTGAGCTTATTTTTCTACCAATTATCCCTTAACATTCCATAGTTTAATATAGTTTCTTAAAATGTATCCATACTTTTGGACCCCGCTTGGGTCCTTCCTTCCATCAAACAGTGCCTCCTGCCCTCCAAACTGTTCTGAGCAGACTGAGATGTACCAGTCGTTTACCCCCAATCATCATACACAGACAAGGCGTTGAAGTAAACTCCAAAAGAATGACTGCTTATTGAAGCTCAGACACAAAAAAGACCAATATCATGACCTAGGAAAATGCCTCTCTCTGATCGATAACTGGATGTTGGAAAGCTCCCTCAAACTCAATGGATCCAAAACAGAACTCATCATTCTCCACGCAAATCGGAAATCTAAGTCTAGGGCCACATGGACACCATCCTTGGAAAAACCATTGTCCCAAGCAACAAAGTCAAAAGCCTCTGAGTCATCTTTGACTCAGACATGATGATGGACGCACAAATAGGAGCAGTAGTCAGCGGTTCTCACCATCTTCTCCGCATGCTACAAAGACTCATTCCATTTATCCCGGGAAAGGACACAGCAGTAGTGGTTGGAACAATCATCAACTCCCGACTCGACTACGCAAATTCCCTCTATTTAGGACTACCGAAATATCAGTTTTCACGTCTACAAGTCGTCCAGAACACGGCAGCCAGACTGGTAACAGGTAAAAAAAAAAGGGATTTTTAAATACAGCTTACCTGTAAAATCCTTTTCTTGGAGTACATCATGGGACACAGAGCGGCATATTCATTACTATATGGGTTATATGGAGTACCTTCAGGTGTGGACACTGGCAATCTCAAACAGGAAGTCCCCTCCCTATATAACCCCCTCCCCTAGAGGGAGTCCCTCAGTTTTGTAGCAAGCAGTATGCCTCCCAAAATGTTCCCAAAAAGAGGGGTGGGAGCTCTGTGTCCCGTGATGTACTCCAAGAAAAGGATTTTACAGGTAAGCTGTATTTAAAAATCCCTTTTTCTTTCTCGTACATCACGGGACACAGAGCGGCATATTCATTACTATATGGGATGTCCGAAAGCAATGCTTTAATGAGGGGAGGGAGACATCTTCCAAAGAAGGATTTAATTTAGAGGTATACTCAAATACTAGTAAATCCAACTTAAACGAGAAATGTAAATCTCAAATCAAATCAAGGGAGCCCCCTCAGATCCTGAGGAGCTTGAATCGCGGCCTGTAGTACTGACTGCCCAAAGGCTGTATCCGCATTCCTTCTTACATCCATTTGATAACATTTTGTAAACATGTGGACTGACGACCCCGTTGCTGCCTTGCATATTCGAGCCATAGAGATCTGATGATGTGCTGCCCAGGAGGTGCCCATGGCCCTGGTAGAATGGGCCTTTGCCGACAAAGGAGGAGGCAACCTCTTCAAACCGCAGGCCTGAATGATTAATTGTTTAATCCATCTTGCGATGGTGGATCAAGCAGCTGCCTGACCCATCTTGGGCCCTTCCGGTAAAACGAACACCACATCTGTTTTCCGAACCTTCTCTGTAGCTTTAAGATAGGCCTTTATGGCCCTGACAATATCCAACGTATGCAGCAACCCCTCCTTTCTAGAGGCGGGTTTTGGAAGAAGGATGGAAGTACCACATCCTGGTTCAGGTGGAAACTGGATATAACCTTTGGTAGAAAGGAAGAATGAGGACGGAACCCCGCCCTATCCTTATGTAAAATGAGATATGGTTCCTTACAAGATAAGGCTGCCAATTCTGATACTCTCCTGGTCGAAACTATGGCGATCAGAAATACCGACTTTCTAGTCAGTAAAACCAAAGGTACCTCAGCCAACGGCTCAAGGGGTTGTTTCTGTAGAGTTGACAGAACAAGATTTAAGTCCCATGGACAAAGTGGTGATTTGACCGGAGGATTAACACGTAAGACTCCCTGTACGAAGATCTTAACCAGCGAGTGGGCGGCCAGCAGCCTCTGAAACCACACTGATAAGGCTGAAATCTGTCCTTAGATCGTGCTTAATGCCAGGCCTTTATCCACTCCTAGCTGGAGAAAACTTAATACTCTATCAATGGTATACTTGCGGGAAAACCATCTCTTAGACTCACACCAGCCTACGTAGGCCCTCCAAACCCTGTAACAAATTACCCTGGAGGTCGGCTTTCTAGCCTTAATGAGGGTAGGGATTACCTGCCTAGACAGACCTCTACCCCTGAGAATTAGGGATTCAGCCGCCAGGCCGTCAAATTTAGACGCCGTAATGCAGGGTGGAGGATCGGGCCTTGTGAGAGTAGGTCTGGCCCTAGAGGAAGAGTCCAAGGGCCTCCCGCTGCCAATTTCAGGACTAGTGAGTACCATGCCCTCCGGTACCAAGCTGGGGCTACCAGGATAACCAGCCTGTGGTATGATCCTGCGCCGCAGGCGGGGTAGTAACTGCAGTGGGGGAAATGCATATAGAAGTTATGATTGATGCCAAGGGCAAACCAACACATCGGTTCCGCAGGCCATAGGGTCCCTCGTTCGAGACATGAACCTGTCTAGCTTCTTGTTGAATCCTGATGCCATGACCTCCACGTCTGGCACTCCCCACTTCTGGCAGATTGTCTGAAAAAACTTGTGGATGCAGAGACCACTCCCCCGGCGACAGGGTTTGGCGACTTAGGAAGTACGCCTGCAGGTTGTCCACCTCGGGAATGAATGTCGCCGATATGCAGGGTACATAAACCTCTGCCCACCGAAAAACCAAGCTCCTCTCACTCTGAGTGGCTTGACTCTTGGTTCCCCCTTGGTGGTTCACCTATATGCCACCGCTGTGGCCTTGTCTGAATGACTTCTCACCGAGGACCCCTGTAATCTGGATGTCTATGCCAGGAGGGCTAGCTGAGCCGCTCAGAACTCCCAGACCTTGATGGGCAGCTGCCTCTCCGCCTCTGCCCAAGTTCCTTGGCGAGTGAACTTCTTCAAGACCGCTCTCCAGCCTTCCAGACCACTGGGCAGAACCAAGCTGCTAGAATTGCTGCCTGTAGGACACGAGCGTGGAAGCGTGTGGTATTGCCTCGAACATGGCCATCGCATACATAGGCGAATAGTTGGCTCTTTTTTGCTTAGAACCAACTGAATCAATCTCTTGATAGCCTCGACCTTTACCAGGGGCAGGAACATCCATCTTCTGTTCTGTGTCTAATCTCGTGCCGAGATTCCAACTGCTTTTAGGTTGAAATGCTGATCTTTCCCCGGTTTAGGACTCAGCCGAACCTCTCGAGGTACTGAACCATGAGGGCTACTACGCATTCCACCAAGGAAGCGAGTGATCTTATGATTAAGAGGTCGTCCAGGTATGCTAGGACCGAGATCCCTTGGATCCTTTGGACTGACTAGAATAGGAGCTAGGACCTTCGTGAATACCCGGGGGCCGTAGCAAGCCCGAAGGGGGGCGCCACAAATTGGAAGTGACGCTGTATCACTGCGAAGCGTAAAAACAAAAATATTTGATGTGGCTGAAAGACCTGGTACATGAAGGTAACCCTCCTTTATGTCTATAGAAGCCCGATCCTTCTGGAGTGTGGCGGCTGCTGGCCAAACGGATTCTATCCGGAAAGAGCGAACCCTTAGGTAAGCATTTAAACCTTTTAGGTCCAAAATTGGTCTGACATTGCCGATGAGCCTTGGTATGACAAACAGATTGGAATAGAAACCTAGCCCCTGTTCTTGGGCTGGTACCTCTACCCTTATGCCCTGGTAAAGCAGGTGATCCAATGCTGCCCGCATTGAGGCCTTGGAGGAAATTTTAGAAATTCTAATCTGTAGCCTGCGGCCACAGATGATCGGACCCCTTCTGTCGGGGACCGATCCCCAGAGGCCTGTCCTTGCGATCCATTGTTAAAAGTTTGATCGCGCAGGAGGACCGTACTGCCTGAAATTTGAGGGCCCTGGAACCGGGGGGAGCTGCCCCTTTTAAACGCAGGACCCCGGAACTTCCTTTGACTGGTAAAAGGGTACTTTTGCCACTTGAAACAGTCTGAATGTATTTATCCAGATCTTTCCATGGAAGGGCAAACCTGCCAGCAGTCTTTTACATGGGGCTCGGCCGCCCAGTTCTTCAACCAAAAGAGCCTTCTCATAAGCACTAAAAATAGTGACAACGAGACGCCTGCTGGATGGAGTCTTTTTATAGCCTCTACCGCAAAGCACAGAGCTCTGGGAATATCCAATAACTCCTCTGCCTATCGGGCAGGGATGTCTAAGCATCTGTTTTGTCTGGTTCCTTAATGCCTGAAAAAAACTCCAATTGTAGCCACTGCTGGCTGTAGCCAGGGATGCTGGAAAAAGTGTCTCTAAACGTTTATCGACCGGGACCTTAAACATTTGTATGTTTCCCCTTAGGCCAGTTAATGATTTATTCACCCATGAGATGGCTGCGTCCACCGTTGGGAGCGCCCCCTTTCTTTAGAAAAATGTCTTTTCCATAGGGTAAATAACAGAAAACCTTCCAGGTGGTCTCCCATCCAGGCACTAACCAGGCCCTACCCTGCTTAGCCTCCGAGATCAGACGAGATCGGGCGCTTTCCGGGAGATGCGGCCTCAAGGACCTCACAGGTAGTTGAAAAGCAGTGCCCGAACCGGGATCTGAACCCTGGACCCTCAGATCAAAAGTCCGATGCTCTACCAACTGAGCTATCCGGGCCCCTTTTAAAGAGCACTTGGTCAGGGGAAAGAGTGCCTGCAAGCACAAATATTTCCTGGCAGACGTGCATAAAGACTACCCTCTCGTCAGCTTTAGGCGGCAGAAAAAATTCTGTCCGGTCGTCCCAATCCTGGAAAAACCAATTCCTCTAACAGAGGATGGGCCAGAAAAGCTGCGTTGCTTAAAGGCGCTTTTAAAAGAACCCAAAGAGGATACCGCAGGAACCTGAGGCTCTGGAAATGGCAAATTAAATGCCAAGCGGGCCATGTCTGTCAAAGACTGGACCCACAGACTCTCCGCCTGGGAGGCTGAAAACGATTCTACAGTGGTAGATCCTCTAGGTTCTGTCCCTTTTGGCGATGGGGATCTAGTCCGCTTCTTGCCAGAAAAAGAGCCAGCGATCATAGCTGTTAACCTCTTTTCTCTAGCCCCCCTAGGGTGACGGCTAGCATCTCCTCTGTGATAACACAGGGTTGGGCCGACCTGGGCCAGCCTCAGCACCAGACCCCCTTAATGGCTTATCCAAGGTGACCCCTATAGGAATAACCTGTGGGGAAAGTATTGGCATATTATCAGAACCAGAGGAGGAACCCCTTTGTCTTTGCCTTTTCTCTTTATTTATTTTTTTGTTTTGATCCTGAACCCTTGGAAGCCATAATACAAAACCGAAGGACTCCGCTTACAACAACAGACTGTTATAGCCAGGAGTACAAAAAAATAAGGTTTAGGGGACAATAGGATCACTAATGCCCCAAAACCGGTGGGGCTCAGTATGTTTTTTTTTTTTTTTTTTTTATATATTATTCACCACATACAGCCCCACCCCCAACATGTTTGCCAGCATTCAACCTGTTGCCAAGGGGATTTTGGCTTAACAAAAAGTATTGGAGCTGACTCCAGTATGTAGTACCCCTTCTCGCCACCGGGAGTCACTGTGCTGCCAGCTCTACGTCCTCTCTCTCTCCAGCTCAGCTCTGAACTGAGCTAAGAACGCGCCTGCTGTGTATAACAGCAATTAAAGGCACGCCCACTCTACACTGCAGTCACACTCCCCGCCCCCCCCCCCCCCTCCCGAACGGCGCGAAAATTTTCTATATGCATGCGCGCGCGACTGTCGGGGGAGGAGAGCCCAGGAGGAGACGCACTCTGGAGCCCAGGAATGCAGGTTGGAGGACGCATCAGGCGGCAGATTTGAATCCCGGCAAGGTAAGGCTAACACAGGCCCCTAAGGAGTCCCTTTAGCCTAGAGACAGATCTTTTTTTTTTTTTAAAAAGATCTTCAACCAGCGAGCAGCAGGTAGCTAGCAAACATACATAGATAGGTAGGGGGATCAAGTTATGGGGGGAAACATTTCAGGGCATCCTGTCTATCAGACATAGTGACCATGGTGCCAATGCAGAGCATACTCAGGCTACCCCCCTTAAGATCTCCCCTGGAGAGCCTGCTGTCGAACCAAGTCCCGCAGGCTCCCCTCTTACCTGCTCCATGCCGCAGGACGTTTTGCAAAACGGTCCAATCTTCTCCCATCTCCGTGGGTAGCGTAGTAGACCTTCAGGCCCTGGGGTCCTATGAAGGTACCCACTGTCCTGGACCTATATAGCACCCTGGCAAACAGGAACTTATGGTCTTTACAAACTCCAAGTCCTGGGCCCAGGGTCCAGCCCTCCAAAGAGGAGCATTATAGGCAAAACCCCACGGTTTGGGGCCCGGGTACTGTCCACTTTGGCACTGAGGCTCCTTGGACAGATCCGGTTAGCCCGCCCTTAATCCCAAGGATGTGGAGCAAAGCTATTCCGTGACCAACACCTAAGACACTGGCGAAAAAACTGAGGGACTCCCTCTAGGGGAGGGGGTTATATAGGGAGGGACTTCCTGTTTGTTTGAGATTGCCAGTGTCCACACCTGAAGGTACTCCATATAACCCATATAGTAATGAATATGCCGCTCTGTGTCCCGTGATGTACGAGAAAGAAAACATGGGAACCAATCTCCCCGGGCTTGAGGTCTCTCCACTGGCTGGCAGTAAAGGATCAGATCACATTCAAGACACTCTGCCTCACCCACAAATGCACACAAGGAAACGCTCCTCAATACTTATGCGAGAAAATAAAACCCTACGTCACAAATCGCATGCTCCAGTCAACCAATCAAAACCTCCTCCAAATCCCCAAGACACGGTACAAATCTAAGGGAGAACGCAGATTTGCGGTGCAAGGACCCCGGCTCTGGAATGCACTACCCATGACCATCCGCCTCGAAGAAAACCATTGGGCCTTTAGGAAAAAACTGAAGACTCACCTCTTCTGATGGATCAGGATGACAATGGTTGCAAGCGCCTAGAGGCGATTTAGTTTGCATGTGCAGCGCTATACAAGTTGCTCACTTACACTCACTTTATACCCCATAGGAGGACATCCCCCTCCTGATCATATTACCCTAACAATTATATTCCTGTTTATAGTTTGCATTAACAGCTAACGATGATCTTAATTAGACAGTAAATTAATTAAACAGTAAGTTAATTAACCTCCCTGGCGTTATGATTCTGTCTGGAATTTTGTACCAAAAGCGTTGCAATTGTTTTGCAAGGAAATGTGGTGTTATGTATTATAGGCCTGCAATTCTTAGTAAGTACTTACTTAAATCTATCTAAACAATAGTCTAATAGGCATCCCGGGTATGATTTTTTTTTTTTTTTTTTATTAAAAATTATAATATAATAAATAATTATAAAAAATTATAACAAATAATAATATAATTATAGTAAAAATTATTCAATAATGTAATCAAATCAAAATCACTGAAATTTGCTCAGTTGCAGAATTTTTGCTGTCATTATTTTTTTTTTTTATGACGAATTTCCCCACAAATCGCTATCGCTAAATTCTGCAAGTGATTATAATTTATTATCGCTGTTTTTTAGCCGCTCTAAAACAATTTTTGCCATAAAGGGACACTTTTGGTTGCTATGGGCAATCTACAGTTTGCAGGGAGAAAGAAAAGTTTTTATTATATAAAAGGACATGTAGGGCACTGGGCAGACCACTAGGGGCATGGGGGGTGTGTATTTTTTACATACAGTACTGTAATCTATAAGATTACATTGTACTGTATGTATAGTGTTTGTTTACATTTTTGAATTTGGCGCCGTTCTCCGTCCCCGTGCGTCGTAACGTCGCAGGGAACGGAGCTCGGCGGCACACGGGGACGCTGTGTGAATCGAGCGAGCACCCGCTCGCTCACACAGCGGGGATGCATCGTTGGATCCAGGAAGAAGGTAAGTAAACTGTCTCTGGATTCTGCGAGGCGAGCCCGTGTCTGACACGGGATCAACAATAGTAGCAGCAAATTTTTACCCCGTGTCAGACACGGGAAAAACGCCAGGGAGGTTAACAGACATATAATATCCCACAATAATTTGGTAACAAGTTAAACCAGAATAATCTCATCTCAAAGAGATTATCAGACAGACAGAAACAATAGAACAATGGGAAAGACCTACTTAACAATAAACACATAAACCCCACCCCACCTCAGAATATCCGGGCAATAGTCTATGAGAAAAAATAGGATTTTTGTACTCGCCGTAAAATCCATTTCTCTGAGTCCATGGACGGACACAGCAGCATTGACCTTAGGGTTATATCACCTTCCTTCCAGAAGTGACTAGGCAGAAAGCAGCACTTCAAGTGTTAAAAACACTTCTGCAGTACAGCTCCTCCCAGGGGTCCTGGCTCCCCAGGTATATAACCCCCACTCTGACTGAACAGCTCTAGTGTAACATCCCTGCTGTTACACTGTGCAGAACGAGCACAGCTGTACCCTATTCTAGCAGCTGCGCTCCGTTCTACAAGACGTCCGCGTCACTTCCGGTGCGCGGATGTTTACACTCCACGCTGGAACGCGGAAGTGCGACTCAGCGTTCTCCTCCCATTCCCCGCGAATTCGCGGCTATTTAAATCCCATAGAGATGATAGCAGGGTGTTCCGTTATTTTGTCGAACGCCTGCCGTCACCTGGGAACGCCACATACGCAAACCTGCATACCGCAATACGGATACCACTTAGCCATCGTCCGGATCTCCTCCTTCCAGCACTCTGGGATCACCGTACACCTTCCCTGCTCGAGACTAACTAAGCACCACTACTCCCAGCAGAACCGCAAGTACCATAACAGTTATACAGCAATCATTGTTATCCATATCCTGTCCTCCCTGTCATTAGGGAAATACCAGGTCTATGCCATTAGTGTCACTGTAATTAGATTCCAATCTCTTATGGACTAAGCTGAACAACTATATGTGTTTTGCAGTATGAAGTAAGAAAATAACAAGTACCTACTGCCAATCTCCAACCCCACTATATTATAGAACCGGGGTACTTCCGTATCACATTGCATTTATCTGTGCTACCGTGTATTGTGGAAACTTTACTTTATCTTCTTTAGTAGCTGATGCTTATGCTGGATTAGGCTTCGCTAACCTATATGTTGTCTACCATTTAGAGGCTGTGATGAGTTAAACCCCAAACTCTCTGAATGAATAGAGAGTGAACTGGTGGTTACGCCTGAGAAGCCTCTGCAGCTGAGATCCTATTCAATTAGTATATTCACATAGCAGAGTCGTTACATCTAGTTCGTAACAAGCAGTACAAACCAAAAGGAGGGATGGGTGCTGTGTCCGTCCATGAATTCAGATAAATGGATTTTACGGCGAGTACAAAAATACTATTTTCTCTTCTGTTAATGGACGGACACAGCAGCATTGACCTTAGGGACATCCCCAAGCAGTGTCAACATTTCGAGGGGTGGGGAAAACACACAGCAAACCAGGGTTTACCTCAAACAAAAAAACAACCAGAGTTCTCTCAACGGAGGAACTCCAACCTTAAACTGCCACCTGTAAAACCTTGCGGCCAAAGGAGGCATCCGAAGATGCACTCACATCCACCTTGTAAAACTTAGAAGGTGTGGATGGACGACCAGGTTGCCGCCTTACACACCTGTAAAACAGAGGCTTGATGACGGAAAGCCCAAGAGGCACCAATCGCCCTGGTCAAATGCGCCGTAACCTGAAAGGGGGGCGCCCTCCCTTTTAGGGCATAGGCCTGAAGCACGACCTGTCTGATCCAAGGAATGCAAAGCGGCCTTATTCTGGTTCTTTGGCTGAGGACATAAGGACGGTAACACATTGTCCTCATTAATGTGAAAAGCCGACACAATCTTTGGAAGAAATGAGGGCTGCTGGCGCAGCACCATCTTATCCTTGTGGATGACCAAGTAGGGGGCCTTGCAGGACAAGGCCGCCAGTTCAGACACCCATCTGACCGAGGTAATTGCTACCAAAAAAAACACCTTCTGAGACAAAGTCAAAAGAGGAATCTGTCGAATGTCCTCAAACGGAGCGTCTTGGAGCACCGAGAGGACCAAATTCAAGCCTCATGGAGGCAGTGGAGGGCGCACAGGAGGGGCCACATGCCGGTCCCCTGTACAAACGTACGCACTAGAGAGTGCACCGCCAAGGGTCGCTGAAAGTAAACAGCTAGAGCCGAGATCTGACTCTTAACCGTACTTAAGGCAAGAGCCTGATCCACTCCACATTGTAAAAAAAAGTAGAATCCGGGACAGCATGTATGTACGGATGTGCCATCTCATCTCCTCACACATAGAGATGTAGGCCTTCCACGTACGGTGGTAGCTCTTACGTGAAGTAGCCTTCCGTGCTTGTAGCATGGTAGAGATCACCGGGCCTGATAGACCACGGTCCCTCAGAACCTGGCTTTCAACAGCCACGCCGTTAAAGCCAGCGACTGTAAAGCAGGGTGTAAGATCGGTCCCTATGACAGGAGATCTTCTCTAAGGGGTAGACGCCAAGGGACGTCTGCCACCAGACGCACCAGGTCCGCGTACCAGGAACGGCGCGGTCAATTTGGGGCGATCAGGATCGTTGGAATTTCCCCGGCTTCCACTCTGCGCAGCAGGCGTGGAAGAAGCTTCAGAGGAGGGAAGGCGTAGATTAGGTGATAGCGACCCCATGGAGCCACCAACGCGTCTGACGCGTCCACCCACGGGTCCCTTGACCAGGCCACGAATCGTGACACCTTCCGATTGAGATGGGACGCCAGAAAGTCCATGTCTGGAGTGCCCCATATTTGGCACAGACTCTGATATCCCCTCCGGGTGTAGTGACCACTCTTCTTGGTCTAGTGTTTGGCGACTTAGGTAGTCGGCTTGCCAATTCTGTACCCCCCGGAATGTACACGGCGGACAGAGCCGAAACGGACCTTTTGGCCCATCAAAGGATGTGCGCGACTTCCGTCGCTGCAACGGAGCTCTGTGTGCCTCTCTGATGTTGTCAGACGGGAGGATCCTGACCCAGGGACCACTTTGCGAGGCACAACCTGATTGCTCAGAGGTCCAGCACATTGATTGGAAGGTGGGACTCCTCCTGAGTCCAGCGCCCCTGGGCTGACTGGGTACCCCAGACACCCCCCAGCCGGAGAGGCTGGCATCCGTCGTGACCACTGTCCAATGGCATGGCAGAAACAACTTCCCGGTCCGAAGCACCAGAAACGTTAGCCACCACACCAGCGAATCTGGTAATCCAGAGACGAAGGGAGCTTGTCCCAACGTTACAGAATCTCCTTCTGTAACACACGGGTGTGGAATCGGGCATATGGGACTGCCTTGAAAGAGGCAACTATCAGACCCAGAACCCTCATGCAGAATCGAAGCGATGACCACTTCTGGGTCGTCAACCGCTGCACCACAGACTGTAGTGTCTGAAGTTTTTCCGGTGGGAGGAAAACTCTCGCCTCCGAGGAATCTAGGACTAACCCTAAGTATCCCAGTCGCTGAGATGGTACCAACACTGACTTCTGGACATTTCAGAAGCCAGCCAAATTCTCGGAGGGTCTGGCAGGTGATGGACACATCTTCTTCTAACTCTGAACTTGAGGAAGTTATCAGGAGAAGGTGGTCTAGGTATCCTATGATAGCAATCCCGCGCTGCCTCAGCAGGGCTAGAATCGGGGCGAGCACCTTGGTAAAGACCCTTGGTGCCGAGGCCAGTCTGAACAAGAGGGCCACAAATTGAAAGTGGTCTTCTCCGATCGCAAAGCGTAGAAATCTCTGGTGCTTTGTGTATATGGGAACATGCAGGTATGCATCAATGATGTCCAAGGACGCCATAAAGTCTCCCTGATGGAGCGCTGCCACTACTGAGCGAATTGACTCCATCCTGAATTTTTGCACTTAGACAAAAACAATTGAGGGCCTTGAGGTCCAGGATTGGACCCCTTCTTTCCTGGGGACTACAAACAGATTGGAGTAAAAAACCCCAAAACCGTTCCATCGAGGGACCCGGCACAATCACTCCCCTGGCCAGTAGATCCTGGACAGCCCCTGACAGATCCTTCTGGTGAACCGGAGGAAGTTGGAGGTTGGAAGGAAAAAATCTGTTTGGTGGACAAGAGAGAAACTCTAATTTGTGCCCCGAGGAAACAACCTCGCAAACCCAATGGTTGGAAAGAAGAGACCTCCACCGAGCCGCAGAGTTGCAAAGCCGTTTATAAACCTTCATGCGGAAGCAGGTTTGTCCGCAGGCTTGTTAGGCTTGCGGTACCAGGTGTGCTTCAGCCCTGCAGCGGGCGCCTTAGCACCTTAAAAACTTTTTCCTGCCGCACTTGGCTGGCGGAAAAAAGCGATTGGGGGTAGTAAAGGAGGGACCTTGCTTACGGCAAGGTTCCTTACCCTTCCCAGATTGTGGGAGCAGTGTGCTCTTACCACCTGTGGCATCCTTTATGATGTCATTCAGGGACGCCCCAAGAAGCCGTTCACCCTTAAAGAGGAAATCCACCAAAGCCTTTTTTGAGGACTGGTCCGCAGACCAACCCTTCAGCCACACAAGGCGGCGTAGTACCACTGCAAAGGTGGAGGCCCTGGAGACCAAGGAGCGTATCCAGGGCCAAATCACAGACAAAATACAGGCCCTGCACCAACTAGTCAGCCAGGCCCACACAGAGCTCAGGAGCATTATGCACTTGACACTAGAGCTCCGGCCAAAACTGGTCTCAATGTTGACCCCACTACTGTGAACATGGAGTGGGCCACAGCCTCAGCTCTCCTATCTGCGGGGTCCACAAAGGCAGGAGCCCCTTTCACAGATAACATGGTAGACTTGTTTACTCTGAGCACAGGGGGGTCTGCTGACAGAGGATTTTTTTTTTTAAAGTCTCCCTCAAGAGGATAACGGACTGCAAAAGTAATTTGGTACATCAAAAAACTTTCTACAGCCGATCCCTTTCCTTGTATAATACTTTGTCCCAGGTATGGAACACAAGGAAACACTGTTTTTTCGGTGCAGGGCGGCTTCTCTGATGTCTCCGCCATCCTTGAAAATTATGTTTATCACGCACCACAGTGATAAAAGCTCCAACAAAACGCCTCAAGCGCTGACCCTGAGCAGAGTCATCCTCAAAGACCGTTTGGGCTAAGCCTGCATATCTGACATGACAGAACCAAAGCCAGCAGCAGTTGTATGGTTCCGTGTCAGAGCCATCCCCAAAAGCAGGAGCAGGGAGGTTTTTTTACCCCCCTTCTGGCCACTTCAATCCAGGCGAAAAAACGCCTCAGGGACTGCCGTCATAGCCTCTACAGAGACCGCAGGGGCAGGGGCACTAAGGGTTAATTCAGGCAAGGTTGAGGTAGAAGCTACTGGTTCAGACTCCATGCTGCCCAACGTTTATGCCTCATTAGTACTGCAAGGCAGATACCACCGGTCACCCTCCCGGCTGCAAAATAGAGAGCAGGGGACCCTCGGGGAACTCACCACCCCATCCATTTGTGGCTGTTGCTGAAGCGCTGAGAAGGCTGGCTGCACTGCGCTGTCCAGGAAGCGATTTTGCAGGCTTTTGCAGCGTAATTACAGGCACAAGAGGCCAAGACTGTGTCCAAGATGGCCGCCGTATGTAAAAAAAACAGCATATAGCTACAAGAAAATGGCCGCCAATATTACAGGCCACGACCGCGGCAAAATGGCGGCCATTCATGACCTCTTCAGGAAAGCCCCAGCAATACCACCTTGCCGAGGCAAGGGGCCTACTCACCCGTCCTGCGACCACCGGCTGGAGGCATTCCTGAATGAACCAACGTCTGCAAACAGCATGGCAGTCGGCCAGACACACTGTGACAAGGCCATAGAGACCGGTCATATGTGTGCCCTAGAACAAGTAGTTCCCCGGCCACTCCTGGAGCAATGGGGCATGTCGTGGACGACCCAGAGCCGAGCTGAGGGCCGGGACACGCTCAATGGCCGAACATGGGGGGTCTACAAGGATCGAGGATCCAGTCTGTCACCCAGTCGGCAGTTGATAGTAGATTCCAAAAAACAGGAACAAAACAATAAAAGCGGAGAAAAAAAAATCGCTAAAAAATCCAGAGTACATGGACTCCAGAGATGCCAGTCTACTCCTGACGCTAGGCAAAAAAAAAAAACTGGAGCTGTTCAGTCAGAGTGGGGGTTATATACCCGGGGAGCCACGCCCCCTGGGAGGAGCTGTACTGCAGAAGTGTTTTTAACACTTGAAGTGCTGCTTTTATGCCTAGTCTCTCCTGGAAGGAAGGTGATATAACCCTAAGGTCAATGCTGCTGTGTCCGTCCATGAACGGAAGAGAAACGCCTACAATATTCCAGCAGTCTGAAAGGTGTAATTAATTTACCTTAATAGATTTCTTAAGGGATATTGTATATCAATATTTCAGTCTCAAGTGGAGGTGCTTCTCCAACCCAGTCTGCAGGAGCTCCACCATATTTCCTCTGACCATTACCCATTACAAGATTAATATTACACCTTTCCATCTAGTCCAGAAGGGAAGCTTTATTGTCCTTATTCAGAGAAGTAATCCTAACCACGCTCTCAGCGTCCATTACATTGTTGTCCATCATTGGAGAATGATCTACTCCCCCCATGGGTCATAATAAGAGGGGAGGAGGCTTGCCTGTCCTGGTTGGGTCTGTCACAGGTATCCGTAATTTTCCATAGTTATAACTGGGGTTGCGTGGTGAAATATTCAGTCTCTGATTAGGACAGGGACAAAAAAAGGGATGTCTTTGTCCTCCAGGCTGGGGTTTGGATATGGGGCTAGCAACCGTTTCTTGTAAAAATCATTAGCATGTTATTAGATTTATGCACATTTACAGTTGACTATGTTTTTTCCTCTGCAAAAATGAAGTGTCTACAAAGTATTTATACAGGAAATAAAAATGATTTTCTCTGCAATATCAACTTATTTTCTGCAGTTAAATGTTTTTTTTTTTAGTAATAGATAGAGAGTAGTCTTAAGAAATATGCCAGGCTTCTATTCATTTCTGGTGCTCCCAAATCGTTTTTCCTTGCCTTCCACTGCTGTGATTATTACTACCATGGTTTAATTAATTCAGAATGAAGTGGTCAAAATCAACAGAATAAACAGCGCCATCAATTCTTACCGGCTGTGGGGTGGGTGTTTTCTCTTCATTGCTTTCATTCTCTTCTATACGTTGTGTTGCAGCTGTACTGCCAGGTCTTGATGAAGGCTTGCTGTTTCTTTGGCTTCCACCTGAGCCATTCCTCCCTTTCTTTGTTCCATTTGACAAAACCTGGCTTTTGCTTGCTGTTATAAGAGATATTCGTTATAAAAATGTCAGTATGTGGGGAGAAGTCAGCAGTTTGAGCAATCAACATCACTCCCATGTCTAAAAGTGCTGGGCACAGACTTTTTGTATGCAGGATATCAATGACATTGCATATATATGTAAAGGGTTCTGTCAGACTTCATTTAAGACCAAAGTTTTCTATAGCAGCCAAGAGTTCTTAAGGTATCTGCTCAGTAAGCGTTAAAGTGGTTGTAAATGCATTCTTTGCATTAAGGTAAGAAAACCTTACAATAGCAGCAACCCCCCACCCACCCCCCTTAAACACTTTCCCGAGTCCTGCATGAATCCAGCACTGAGCCCGGCTTCAGTTCTTCTCTCCCCTCTTCCTTCTCTCACAAGCTTCACTGTTGGTCAAATCATATAAGAAGGGAGCAGTGGGCGGGGCGAGCCTAGCTGTGTATCTATGGACACACACAGCCGGGTTTGGGAGCGAGCCAATACTTCTGCACCATAGTAAGAGGCTTGCTATGGGGCAGACACAGAAGAGGTGAGGAGCATGGTGTGCTGGTGGGGCACTCCAGAACAGGAGGTTTGGGGCCGGTCTGTCCAATAACAGTGAACAGAGCAGGTAAGTATAACATGTTTGTTATTTTAAGGAAAAAAAAAAAAAAACCTTTACAACCACTTTAAATTTAGTAATGGTTGATTACTATCTTTTAGGGCCCTTTCACATTGATTAATTTCAGTTATGTTTTTAGCTGCTTTCACACTCCTCCATTGCAAAAATGGAGAATGGTCCACTTTTTTTAACTGAAAAAATTATCAAAAATGAATCAGTGTGAAAGGACCCTAGCATGCAGTTCCATAGAATTTAAAGGTTGTATTTTTTTATGCATTTTTCTTCCGCTTTTTTTTAACTGAATTACTGACCAGAATCTGATCAGTGTCAAAGGGCCCTTAATCATGCGTTCATGTTATTTTTAGTTTAATTGATGGCTGCCTTACATATTTAACGGTAATTTAAATCTCAATTCTAAGCTTCTCTGATATGTTCCTTTTGCTTGGATAAATTTACTAATGAAAGTGTTTTATTAACTACTTCCTGACCACCTACTGCAGATGTACTGCGGCAGGTCGGCTCATTGTGCGAAAAGACGCACATGTACGTTATTTCGTGCAATAGACACTGGGGGCATGCACTGATTGGACAGAGGGAAAGCCAATCAGTGGGTTCAGTGTACCCGATGTCTGCCAGCCACCCGTGATTGTTGCCCAGAGAGGCAGAATGACGATCTGCTCTTGTAAACAAGGCATATCGCCGTTCTGACAGGAAAGAAGATAGAGCTTTTGTGTTCAGCCAGTGGATCTCTGTCTCCACCAGTCAGACCATCCCCCACACAGTTAGAAAGCACCCCCTAGGGGGACACTTAACCCTTTGATCGCCTCTGTTAACCCCTTCTCTGCCAGTGTCATTAGTACAGTAAAGCCTCATACATACAATCGGATATATGATGGAATCTAATCCGATGGATTTTTTCGTCGGACATCCGATGAAGCTGACTTTCATTAGTCTTGCCTACACACCATCAGTCAAAAATCTGACCGTGCCAAAAGACGCGGTGACGTAAAACACTACAACGTGCTGAAAAAAATGAAGTTCAATGCTCCCGAGCATGCGTTGACTTGATTCTGAGCATGGGTGGATTTTTGACTGATGGACTTCCACACAGTCGACCATTTTTCTCATCGGTTTTTTATCCATAGGAAAAATTTAAAACATGTCCTATTTTTTTTCCACCGATAGAAAACAAACCGATGGGGTCCACACACGATCGGTTTGTCCTGTGAAAACAGTCAATTGGTCTGTTTTCATCAGAAAAACCGATCATGTGTACAGGGTTTAACAGTGCATATTTTTAGCACTTATCACTGTAATAATGTCACTGGTTCCCAGAAAAGTGTCAAAAGTGTCAGTTAGGTGTTCGATATGTCCTCCACAATGTGAAATGACAATGGTCCCAAAAATGTGTCAAAAGTGTCCGATATGTCCGCCATAATGTCGCAGTCACGAAAACAATTGCTGATCGCCACCATTACTAGTAAAAAAAAAAAAAAATATTAATAAAAATGCCAAAAAACTATCCCCTATTTTGTAAACGCTATAACTTTTGCGCAAATCAATCAATGAATGCTGATTGCGATTTTTTTTTACCAAAAATAAGTAGAAGAATACGTATCAGCCTAAACTGAGGAAAACATTTTTTTATATCTTTTTTGGGGATATTTATTAACCACTTAAGGACCGCCTACTGCACATTTACGTCGGCAGAATGGCACGGCTGGGCACATCAACGTATATATACGTTGATTTTAGTACCCAGCCGTGGGACGCGGGCGCGTGCCCGTGGGAACCCGCCCGCGACCCGGTCCGAAGCTCCAGGGATTCGCGGACCCGATCGCCGCTGCAGTGCGGCGATCCGTCCCTGGAGCGGAAGAACGGGGAGAGCCATGTGTACACACGGCTTCCCCGTGCTTCTCTGTGGCCGTAGCATCGATCGCGTCATCCCTGTAATAGGGGGACGCGATCGATGACGTCACACCTACAGCCACACCCCCCTACAGTTGTAAACACAACACATAGGTTACACATCCCCTACAGCGCCACCTGTGGTTAACTCCCAAACTGCAACTGTCATTTCCACAGTAAACAATGCCATTTAAATGCATTTTTTGCTGTGAAAATGACAATTGTCCCAAAAATGTGTCAAAATTGTCCGAAGTGTCTGCCATATTGTCGCAGTCATGGAAAAAATCGCTGATCGCCGCTATTAGTAGTAAAAAAAAAAAAAATTATTAAAAATGCAATAAAACTATCCCTTATTTTGTAAACGCTATAAATTTTGCGAAAACCAACCGATAAACGCTTATTGCGATTTTTTTTACCAAAAATACGTAGAAGAATACGTATCGGCCTAAACTGAGGAAAAAAAATGTTTTTTTATATATTTTTGGGGGATATTTATTATAGCAAAAACTAAAAAATATTGCATTTTTTTAAAAATTGTCGCTCTATTTTTGTTTATAGCGCAAAAAATAAAAACCACAGAGGTGATCAAATACCACCAAAAGAAAGCTCTATTTGTGGGAAAAAAAGGACGCCAATTTTGTTTGGGAGCCACGTCGCACGACCGTGCAATTGTCAGTTAAAACGACGCAGTGCCGAATCGCAAAAAGGGGCAAGGTCCTTTACCTGCATTTTGGTCCGGGTCTTAAGTGGTTAAAGCAAAAAGTAAAAAATATTGAATTTTTTTAAAAATTGTTGCTCTATTTTAGATTATAGCGCAAAAAAATTAAAACGCAGAGGTGATCAAATACTACCAAAAGAAAGCTCTATTTGTGGGGAAAAAAAGGACAACAATTTTGTTTGGGAGCAACGTCGCACGACCGCGCAATTGTCAGTTAAAGCGACGCAGTGCCGAATCGCAAAAAGGGGCAAGGTCCTTAACCTGCATAATGGCCTGGATCTTAAGTGGTTAAGGGGGTAAAAACTTCTGGGGCTGAAGTGGTTAAATATGTTCAATAAGTGCAAAAATACATGCCGATCTTTTCAGAAATCTTGTGAGCTCATAACTTCCTGTACTCCCTGCCAATCTGAGGCGTAACTAGAACCTTGCAATCTTAGATACTCAAATTATACTATTTCTTATTTCTCAGTTCTGATAAAGAGGGAGTTTTGAACACTTGAAATACTTTAGCTTTTTGTTTTATCTGTGTCATGACAAAACATTTTTTACTGGACTTGTGCAAGATTTGTGGCACTCTTATCCTTTCAATACAATACTAATTTTTGTCATTTTTAATATCAGTATTCAGTATAGTACAGAAAGAGGCATTGCACAGTGCTATGAATCAAAAAGTAAAGCTTCCAGATAAAAGGGAAGACACAGAGATAACTTCTTGCATGGGGTTGCTTCTCTTTCATTAAGTGATCACACGTTGTTCGTGTTCTAATGCTTAGACCACAGTAGAAAAAAGCAAATGTTAATGTTCCAGAAATGTATCTGCATAAAAAAATTTGTTGAGTTGAATTACACATTTTTGGCAGGGATTTATAGAGATTATTCAACTATGTATGTAGCTGTTGCCTACACGTGTTAACATTAAACATATCTTTTTTTTTTTTTCCATGTTTGTTGGTTATATGTTTTTTTTATTGATGTAAAAAAAGAAAAATTAATAAATAAAGATCATACAAACACAAACACATATACACATATACACATATACACATATACACATATACACATATTCACAGAACTTATTTTTTCAGGTACATTTTTTTTTTTTACAATTCATAACCACAAATAATAAATCACACATTTAAATGTCTATTTGCATATTGTACAAAAAATAGACGCTGATAGAAAATTACTTACAATAAGAACTTAAAGGTCTTTCATTGGACAAAAAACAAAACGCAGGAATCACTGCTTGACCTTTGCCGGTGACGCTTGCAACTTCTTCATCATTATCAAAGATCTGCACCTTGATGAATACATCTGACTTTGAGGTATGTACGTGAACTGTTGCAATATGCTCTATTGCTGCTTTTACGGTGTACCTTTTATCACAAGGGCAGAGCACAGAATTCATTAAGTTACAGAAACAGCACAGACAGGAAGTTTCATTCTGACAGATTTTGACAGGAGATTTATGGCTTTGTACGAAGAATGAATAACCTATGTGTTGAGAATTTTATCTAAAGATGAAACAGGATACTTTGCATAATTGTCTAGTCTAAACTGAAAGTGTTCTTGTATAAATCACTTCAATACAAAAAAGACCAAGTACGGTAACAAAATCTGACATTGAAAAAAAAAAGAAAAATTCAGTACATGGATGACCCGGCCTGATTTCAGCATTTACAACTCTCATCACATCAAATCTTCACTTCATTTCCTTGATAACAAAAAGTCTTATCCAAAAAAAGAGTTCTTGTCCTTCTGTGCAGTAACCCATTGCAACCAATCAGCATGTAGAAATTGGCATTTAAGAATAAGTACTGAATAAATTGAAATAATTGCAGAGGCCAAGTGACTGCTTGTAACTAAATCACAGGCCAGGTCACTGGGCAATAAAAAAATGATTGGCTTTACAGTAATTTGTGATATAACAGTATATATCAGTTCATTATCTGAACAACTTGAAAACATTTAAAGTGGTACTAAAGGTTCCGTTTTTTTTAAAATAACAAACATGTCATACTTACCTCCACTGTGCAGTTCATTTTACAGAGTGGCCCCGATCGTCCTCTTCTGGGGTCCCACGGCTCCTCCCCGCAATAGCTAACCCCCTCGGGGAAGCTCTTCCCCGAGGGGGTTACTTTGCGGGCACTCTCCCGGGTCATTTACTCTGTGTACATAGCCGCCGAGTGTATGACTCGGCCCCCCCCCCGGGAGCCAATGGCTGAGCTGCTATCAATCTATCCAATGAAGAGCCGACAAGACATGGAAAAAGCGACGCGGGATCGTGCCCACGGAAATTCGGGGCTCAGGTAAGTAGAACAGGGGCTCGGGGGGCGGACACAACAACCTGTTTTTTCAGCTTAATGCATTAAGCTGAAAAAGCAAGAGGGTTTACAACCCCTTTAAAAGGCAGTGAAGCTCTGTCCCAGCTCCTAAGTTACCCCTGATTTTTGTATCTTAATGTGCCTTTGTTTACATGTGTTTCTCAATAAAACATCTCTGTTAAAAAAAAAGAAAAAAGGCAGTGAATGTGAGGAGTTAAGCTATAACAAATTTCACATGGTGTTTCTCAGGCATTCATCTAATGAAAATCCCATTTAGACTTACCTGAAAATCACATCTTTGCTTTGAGGTATGTAGTAGTCTCTGATTTCTCTTGTAGAAAAATAATTGTTTACCATGTCACGGGACAGTAAAGGCAAAGGGGAATAGGCACCAATAAGCCTTAATCTCCATTTCCCAGCTGGTAAGGCAAACTCCCCAGTATGTGCCTCTGCCACAAATGTGTATCCCTTCTGTAACATGAACATAAACATTGTTTTACTTTAAAGACAAAATAAATAAAGTAAAAATAGTATTGCTGATCCACAGAGTGTTTTTATTTTAACTATAGTATACTTATGCTGGTAGAATGAAAAAATTGCTGTGAAAATCACTTATTTGCTTTATACTGGTAAACTGCTATAGATGGAAGCACTGAAGGACTTTGTGTTGACATTTAGTCAGGATGGGCATGCTAGTAGAAAAGATAACTTCTCTAGGTGGACTTCTGTACACAGACTAAAACATATTTCCTTTTGTGCTTGCAAGAATTAGGCACTGGTAATGCATATGCGCAGACTTGCACACGCAAATGAGCCATTGCGCATTCCAGTGACAGATACTGCCAACAAATGTGCTATTTAAACTCGGGACCAGTGCTGATTTGTCTTCAGCCTCCTGTGTAACCTGTGATCCTGTCAATCTGTACCCCGCTTCCAGTTGCTGATGTGGCTTGTCTTGACCATTCTCTGAACTCCACCTGCATTGACCTCTGCTTTTCCCCTGACCTCAGTTCCTGTCATCTCCTTTGGCTGCTAATTTGCTGATTTCAGAGACTTGTTTCTTGACCATGCTCCTTTCTGTGCCCTGTATCCAAACCATCCTGTCTGTGAATGATCCGGCCTGCCTGACTCGGCTACTATGTCTGCTGCCACCAGTATCATCTGCCTGCTTGCTTCCCAAAGCCATCTGACGACCTTTCCTGCCCAGTGTGGACACTTGCCCTACTGCTAGCAAGACCTGCAGGCACTCTTGCCCTTCTGTACTCCTGTGCCTGTCTATACTATCAGGGGTCCCAGAGTCAGAGGATTAAGAGAGGCCTTCTGCATTATATCAGGCTCTACTAACAGGTATGTGATACATATGATGTGGATCAGTATATAATTAGTAGGGTAGAAACTACAGCAGCCAATCAACATTTATTATTTTCCAACCAAATTTACAGTATCTCACAAAAGTGAGTTCTTTTTTTTTTTTACAAATAAATATCTGAAAAGTGTGGTGTCCATTTGTATTCAGCCCCCCTGAGTCAATACTTGTAGAACCATCTTCCACTGCAATTACAGCTACGAGTCTTTTTGAGTATGTCTCTACTAGCTTTTCACATCTAGAGAGTGAATTTTTTTGCCCAATTCTTCTTTGCAAAATAGCTCAAACTCTGTCAGATTGGATGAAGAGCATCTGTGAACAGCAATTTTCAAGTCATGCCACAGATTCTCTATTGGATTTAGGTCTGGACTTTGACTGAGCTATTCTAACAAATGAATATGCTTTGATCTAAACCAGGGGTCTTCAAACTTTCCAAGCAAAGGGTTTACTGTCCTTCAGACTTTAGTGGGGTCGAACTATGGCCATTGGGAAAAATAATGCCCCATTGTTTGATTCACTGAGAGTAATTGTGCCCCATTATTGGTGTCAGTGGGAGGAACTGTACCCCATCATTGATGTTATTAGGCTCTATTGTTGGCGTCGTTGTGAGGAATTGTGTCCCATCATTGGTGTCATTGGGAGGAATTGTACCCCTTCATAGGCATTGGTTGGGGGGAATTAAGCCCCATTGTTGGTATCAGTGGATCAAATATTCCCCCAAGGGCCACATAAAAGCATGCAAAGGCCCACAGTTAGGAGACCACTGATCTAAACCATGCCATTGTAGCACTGGCTGTATGTTTAGGGTTGTTGTCCTGCTGGAAGGTGAACCTCCCCCCCAGGTCTCAAATCTTTTGGAGACTCTAAAGCGTGTTCACACGATCGGTTTGTCCGATGAAAATGATGGCCGGTTTTCATTGGACAAACCGATCGTGTGTAGGCCCCATCGGACTTTTTTCCATCGGTGTAAACAAATAGAACATGTTTTACATTTTTCCTATGGATAAAAAAACGATAGGAAATTCTGATCGTCTGTGTGGAACTTCATCGGAGAAAAATACATGCATGCTAAGCGTTGAACTTCATTTTTTCAGCTCATCGTAGTGTTTTACGTCACTGCGTTTTGGCACGATCGTAATTTAGTCTAATAGTGTGTATGCAAGACTGATGAAAGTCAGCTTCATCGGATATCCGACAAAAAAATCCATCAGATTTGATTTCATCCAAAATCCGATTGCGTGTACACGGCTTAACAGGTTATCTTCAAAGATTGTCCTGTATTTGGCTCTATTTGTCTTCTCATCAACTCTGACAAGCTTTCCTTTCCCTGCTGAAGAAAAACATCCCCACCACATGATGCTGCCACCATGTTTCACAGAGGGGATGGTGTGTTCAGGATGATGTGCAGTGTTTGTTTTCTGCCACACATAGCGTTTTGCTTTTAGACCAAAAAGTTCAATTTCGGTCTCATATGACCAAAGCACCTTCTTCCACATGTTTTCTGTGTCCCACACATGGCTTCTTGCAAACATGAATTATTTTGGCTTTCTTTCAACAATGGCTTTTTTCTTGCCACTCTTCCATAAAGGGCAGATTTGTGAAGTGCACAACTAATAGTTGTTCTGTGGACCTCTGTAGTTCCTCCAGAGTTACTATGGGCCTTTTGGCTGCTTCTCTTATTAATGCTTTCCTTGCCTGGTCTGTCAGCTTAGGTGGATAGCCATGTCTTGGTTGGTTGGTTTGCTGTTGTGCCATACTCTTTCCATTTTCAGATGATGGATTGAACAGTGCTCTGTGAGATGTTCAAAGCTATTTTTTTATAGCCTAACCCTGGTTTAAACTTCTCAACAACTTTCTTTATGATGCTTTTATGATGCTGTTTGATCACTTAGGTTCTCTAACTCATTTCTGAGGGCTTCACAAAACGGCTGTATTTATACTGAGATTAAGATTACAAACAGGTGCACTCTATTTACTAATTTGGTGATCCCTGAAGGCATAAATGCACTACACACTTTCTATGATTTTTATAATTTTCCTTCAACTTCACAATTATGTGCCACTTTGTGTTGGTCTATCACATAAAATCTCAAAAAAAAAAATTAAAATTTTTGGTTGTAACATGACAAAATAAGGAAAATGTAAAAAGGGGTATGAATACTTTTTCAAGGCACTGTATGTAGGCCTTGCTCCTATGTTTCTTGACTTTTTGCTCCTGTCTTTTTTATTATTTTTGCTTGTAGTGCCTGAGAGGGAAACTATGTAATTTTAAAAGTGCACAAAGGTGCAACTAGACACTCCTATTCTTTACAACCAAGAAAGCTGCCATTTTTGAGCAGAAAAAAAACAAAAACTTTTATTTTTTTTAATGGAGTCAGACTTAAAATTGCTGTAAATATATAGGACCAGATTCAGCAAGACTTGCGCTGGAGTATATCGATATGCGCCGCGTAACTGTCAAGATGCGCCATAGTATCTATGCGGCCGTACCCACCAAACTAGATGCGACAGAAAATGGGCTTTCTCCGATCGGCTTAACTTTCCCTCACCAGAGTATCGTAAGCGCATATTTTCGCTTGTCGCATCCGTTGCGCCTATTGATTTCCCATGCAAATATGCAAATGAGGGAGATTTCCCGATTCGCGAACGGATTAGCACCAGACGCTGGCTACATGCGACGCGTGTATGTCGTCCGTCTGTCGCAAAGTTATTCCTACAAATAGCTGCTTTATCTTTACTCCTGACGGCCACAGGTCAGCAGGAGAGCAGCTACAGCAGCAGGGTTACCGACGAAACTAGCAAGCTGAACAAACACACTTGCAAGGACAACACCTCTGTGTGCCAACATGCCAGGGGCAGCTGTGGTCCTAGCACTACTAATGGGTCCCCCGGAACGGAGGAGGCGGACACGTGAGAGGATATACCGCACGCGCATGAGCCTCTTTGGCATGGGGGATGAGGAGGTGTATCGCCTCTTAAGATTCAGCCCTGATGCAATACTTGAACTAACCACAACCCTGCAGGATGACATCACCAGCCCAACACACCGCTCACAAGCAGTGCAGCCACTGGTGAATGTACTGGCAACACTTCATTTCCTTGCAAGTGGATCATTCCAGCGTACAAGTGGAGTGCTGGCTGGGATGTCACAGTCCTCCATGAGCAGATGTGTGCACCAGGTTGTCCCCGCAATCCTCAGACGCATGTCCCACCACTTCATCAGACCAACCACTGAGGAGCTGCGGCTGAAGGCAATGACAGATTTCTACAGCATTGCCAGATTCCCACGCACCGTGGGGGCCATTGATTGCACACATGTGGCACTCCAGCCCCCCAGTGCCACAGAGCACATATACCGCAATCGGAAGCATTGGCATTCCATCAACGTACAGGTGATAGCCGATGCACAATGCCTCATATGGCACGTCCGTGCCAAACACCCTGGATCCAGCCATGACAGCTACATCTACAATCAGAGCCCCATCCCAATGGAATTCGAACAGAACATGTATGGGGACAGCTGGCTGGTTGGTGAGTGACATGGGTGGCAGGCATGACTGTCCCCCCCCATGATGCTGACATCACAAGGGGCACATGCATGACTAACATCCTCCTGTCTTTTCCCTTACAGGTGACTCTGCATATGCACTGGGACCCCATCTCATGACTCCTTTCCGGAGACCCCAAACCAGAGGAGAGAGAAGATACAATGCGGCACATATCAAAACTCGTGCAGTGGTGGAGCAAACATTTGGGCTCCTGAAGTCCCGTTTCCGCTGCCTGGATAAGTCTGGGGGGGCCCTATTGTATTCCCCTACATTCGTGTGTCAGATCATCGGTGCATGTTGCATTCTGCACAACTTTGCCATGAGAAAGGGCCTGCAGATTGACATACGTGATGACCTGACCCCCCAAACAGACAGCCCCCCCCTGCCAGAGGAGACCCATTCAGCTGATGGAAGAGCAGTCAGGAGGGTCCTCGCCGTAGGCATCTTTGGACACTAAACCAAAACATTGATCACACGGACAATGCACGCATGCACACCACTGAGGTCCCTAGATCACACACACCACATCCACATCGCATTGGATTAGCCCAAGTCCAACATGCAGGCCCCAATGATGTCGCTGTCCATTCATACACCATTCACACGTCATTCACACAGCCGTGGGGATAACTTCTCCCCAACGGCCGAGGGTGACACCCCTTACTGGCAGGAGTGCCACCCCCTCACATTCACACACCATTCACACTGTCCCCTGCACTCCTGACCGTGTGCAGTTAAACTTAAAATAAAAAGCTCATAACCTGAGCAAAATTAAAAAAATAATAAATACTCATAACCTGAGCCAAAAACATAAACAAAAAAAAAGCCCTCATCTGGGCTGACGGGGGCTCTTTCTTGTGGGCCCTCTCTGGCTCCTCAGCTGCCTGGAGGGAGTGGGTGGGGGTGTAGGTGGCTGATCCCCGGGTGGGCCACTCCTGGCAGGTGTTGGCTGCATGCCCTCCAAGGCCACGGCAATCTGGCTGAGATAGTGGTTGGTCTGGGCCTGCATCCTCAGCTGGCGGGTCACATTATGCCGCTGGTCACGCTGCCTCTGCCTCCCCTGGTCCCGGATGGCAGCAGTGTTGGCCTGGACGGCTGCAGTGAGGTGCCGAACATCAGCCTGCACCTCCCCCCCGGCTGGTCACCACTGCAGCGCAGTTGCAGCTGACGTCCTGCACTGCGTTGTTCAGCTGGGACACGGAGCCCAGGCTGTCAGCTACCCGGTCCAGATGCCAAGCAATCTCCCCCATCTGCTGGGTCTGCCTGGCCTGGTCCCGGGCCATTTTGTCATAGACCACGTCAGACACCCCCCTGGTCTTTCGGGTCGCCTTCCTGGGGCCAGGAGATGGTTGTCCCCGGGGGGATGGAGTCGCCCTTGAGGGGCTTCCTAGGATGGGGGAGGGGATTACAGAGGGCCCTGCAGAAGGGGAGGACTCCTCCAAAAACAAAACAAAGTCCTGATCAGTAAAGCCAGGCTCCTCCTTAACCACCTCAGCAGGTGAGGTGTGGGCACTCTCCTCCATCTCATTGTGTTCACCACCCAGGGGGTCGGGCTCAGGATGCCGTTGGGGGGTTGGGGTGGACTGGCCGCCGGCAGATGATGGCCCAGCACAGTCATCTGTGGATGACACAAAGCAGACACATGTTGGTGGTCCCACACACTTGGCACATGTACCCCCCCACATGCAACACACCAAATAGGGGATAAAAAACACTTACCTGTCCTGGAGCCTTCCTCCACGGAATCATATCCCGGTACCCCCTCCAACTGCTCCCTCTCCAGGCAGCGGGCGACCACCTCCTCCTCCGTGGTCAGGCTGACCGCACATGGGGGTCCACCACCCGTGCCCCTCTCATGCCTCCTGATGGTGGCCACCTTGCCACGGACTTTGCGCCTCAAATCGTTGATTTTTTTACCGATATCGGCCGCAGTCCGGGTGGAGTAGCCCAAAGCATTGACCCTGCCAGCAATGCTCTCCAGGATGCCCTGCTTCCTATCCCGGCTGGTCTTCCGACTTTTCCTGCCGTGGAGGAAGTCGTTGTAGGTCTCCATAGCGGAGATCACTACGGACAGCTCCTGGGCATTAAAATTGAGGTTTCTCCTCTCTTTGGGGGGAACGGGAGCAGCCATCACACAGCAAAAGTTACTTCCCTGGGGTGGGGGGAACCGGATATACTTTTGCGCCGGAAAGGCGCATCTGCGGCCGCTTTTATACGCGCAACGGAAAACATTGCGCTGTTGTTTCCCATGAAGTGGTGCCGACAGAAGTTGTGAGCATGCACACAGGGGAGCGAGTGGAGCCCTCCCTCACTGCGCATGCTCCGTGGATGATGCGATGAACGTAAGTCACTGCGCTGGGCTCCACCCATCATTTACATATGATCACACCCACTTCCACTTGCCTCGGGTTGCGCCAGCGCTTTTTTTTTTTGTTACTCCGCCGCAAAGTAACTAACATGCGCTTGGTGAATATTGGACTTGACTCACTAGTTCGCGTCAGCGTAACGTATATGCGCTGCGCTACGCCGGATAAAATATGCGTGCATCTACCTGAATCTGGCCCATGGTATCAGGGTTAGACAATGCAGTAAACTTTGCTCTATGCAACATTGTCAGGTACTAATAGCTGTTTCTGCCATGCTGAGGAGATTGATTCTCACTATAGGTTTTGGTGACCAATGTCACTGGACCAGAAAGTGATAGGTTATTCAAACTTGAGCAAGGGGTGAGGGGGGAAATATTCCAATGGGGATACATATTAAGGTGACAGACAACTAAGTCTACAAACAACCGTTTTTCGGGTTCTAAAAAAATTAAGTTTTTTTTAAACTAATTAAAACGATCGTGTGTTGGCTTCAGAAAAAATGGGCAAATTTTTTTTCCGAACATGCTCTATTTTTTCAGGACGTTTTTAACGTTGTCATTTTTAAGGTTGTAAAAAATGGTCGTGTGTGGGCTTTAACCACTTATCCCCCGGACCATATTGCTGCCCAATGACCAGAGCACTTTTTGCGATTCGGCACTGCGTCGCTTTAACTGACAATTGCGCGGTCGTACAACGTGGCTCCCAAACAAAATTAGCGTCCTTTTTTTCCCACAAATAGAGCTTTCTTTTGGTGGTATTTGATCATCTCTGCGGTTTTTATTTTTTGCGCTATAAACAACAATAGAGCGACTATTTTGAAAAAAAATCAATATTTTTTACATTTTGCTATAATAAATTTCCCTAAAAAATATATAAAAAAACGTTTTTTTCCCTCAGTTTAGGCCGATACGTATTCTTCTACATATTTTTCGTTAAAAAAAATCGCAATTAGCGTTTATTGATTGGTTTTCGCAAAATTTATAGCGTTTACAAAAAAGGTGGTCGTTTTATGGCATTTTTATTAATATTTTTTTTTTTACTAGTAATGGCGGCGATCAGCATTTTTTTTCAGTACTGAGACATTATGGCGGACACATCAGACAATTTTGACACATTTTTGGGACCATTGGCATTTTTATAGCGATCAATGCTATACAAATGCATTGGATTACTATAAAAATTCCATTGGCAGTGAAGGGGTTAACACTAGGGGGCAGGGAAGGGGTTAAGTGTGTTCCTGGGTGTGTTCTAACTGTATGGGGGGGTGGACTCACTAGGGGAAATCACTGATCTTCTGTTCATACATTGTATGAACAAAAGATCAGCATTTCCCCGCTGACAGGACCAGAGAGCTTTGTGTTTACACACAAAGCTCCCGCTCCCCGCTCTGTAACGAATGAGCGCGCATGCCTGGCGGTGATCGCGCCCAACGTGCATGCGCGCGGGACTCGGGGGACGAGCGGGGGCGTGCACGCGGGCCGCCGGCGGCGAGCGCGCCCACTAGCGGCCGCAAAAATGCGGACGTATAGCTACGGGCTCTCGCCCAGGAGAGCCACCGTCCCACAGTAAAATGACAGCGGGCGGTCGGCTAGTGGTTAACGGCGTGAAAAAAACGTGCATGCTCAGAAGCAAATTATGAGACGGGAGAGCTTGTTCTGGTAAAACTAGCATTCGTAATGGAGTAAGCACATTCATCACGCTGTAACAGACAGAACTTTCCCTTTATACAGTAGTGCCGTCGTACGTGTTGTACGTCACTGCGCTTTGCTAGAGTATTTTTTTTCACGATCATGTGTAGGCAAGGCCGTTTTAATGATCGGGCTAAAAAAAAAACGTTTTTTTCTAGACCCTTAAAAATTGAATTTTTTAGAACCCGAAAAACGGTCGTGTGTACGCGGCATAAGGGGGAATTCTCCTCACTTGGGGGAGATCTCCTCTTACTTTCAGTTGTGTCTCTTGAACAGGAAGTGAAGGGTAATCTCCCAGATTGTACACACACACACAAAAGGTCAATAAGGTCAGTAACTATTCCCTGCGCTAAATTATGGCTTATGGTTTTACATGCACTATAAAGTAGATCAGCAAAAGATAAATTTGGATGCGCATTTGTATTGAAAAGGTATGTATTGGAAATGCTAAATTAGTTCATTTAGACTCTGGTGAATAGAACTCTACACAAATTCAATGTATATGAACTTTACAGAACAAATTATGGTTAATTTTACCTTATTTAAAAAAAGATATAAATGTATTACAATAATATTTCTAATATAAGAACAGATATGAAGCCGAGGCATTGCATCTGAAGGTACATTCCCCACATCTACAGAATAGAAATGTGTGCTTTCAGCAGGATAGAAGCTTTAGGGTGCCTTGTTTATTTTGCTAAAAACTATAGATGAATAAATGTAATGTATTCACAACAGGGAATTCTTAGATATGCCTTTACTCAGTGCCCCCAGAGAGTGACAGCTTTTGAAAGTACATGCATGTACTATTCTATGATTTTAAATAAAATAACGCTGATGTTTATCCAACACTTTTAAATAAAAGAGAATTATTGTATTTTATCTACAATTCAAAAGCCCAGCACCAGCTACAGTAAAACATAGAACCACTTTCCAGATTTTATCCATGTCTCTCCCTATTGAGGAGATTTCTTGTCAGAATGTAGCAAGTAACAGAAAAATTCTCCAGCATGAGCATAGACAAAGGCAAAATATTTTATTGCTCCCTGTGTCTTGCTGTTCTGGTGAGAACTGCACACTCACCCACATATATATGTACACATATATACACATACAAACATACATGGCCGTTGAAGCACCTGTAAAAATTGTTAAATTATTGTTAAACCTTGGATATATACAGTGCCTTGAAAAAGTATTCATATCCCTTAAAATTTTCCACATTTTGTCATGTTACAACCAAAAACATAATGAATTGTAAATGGATTTTATGTGATAGACAACACAAAGTGGACCATAATTGTGAAGTGGAAGTAAAATGATAAATGGTTTTCCATTTTTTTTTAAATAAATATCTGAAAAGTGTGGCGTGAATTTGTATTCAGTACCCTCTGATACCACTAACTAAAATCTAGTGGAACCAATTACCTTCAGAAGTCACCTAATTGGTAAATATATTCCACCTGTGTGTAATTTAAGCTCAGTATAAATACAGCTATTCTGTGAAGCCCTCAGAGGTTTGTTAGTGAACAAAACACACTATATAGGCCAGGGCACACACCAGACAGACCAGGGAGAAAATTGTGGGGAAGTTAAAAGCAGGATTAGGTAATAAAAAAAATCCCAATCTTTGAACATACTACGGAGCACTGTTCAATCCATCATCCAAAAATGGAAAGAGTATGGCACAATTGCAAACCTACCAAGACATGACTGTCTATCTAAACTAACAAAAGAAAAAGGAGGGAGCACCGACACCGTGATACCGTTTAAAAAGGATTTATTGAATATTCTTTTCTTTTTTTAGCTCTATAAATTTCCATGATTCTGAGGAGGGCTGCAAGACCATAGAATTTACCCTGTAATTGGATTCCGTTGTCCAATAGCAGGAAGCACCAGAGCGCAGGAGAATTGTTTGTGTGTTACTGTCTATCTAAACTGACAGGCCCCAGCTGTCCCTGGTTCCCCGGTTCCGATACCTTGGGATTGAGGTGCAGAGGGACCCTGCCCTTTATCTGGTTGACAATGTGTATCCGCTTCTTAGCCAAATGACTGCCAAGTTTCAGGCCTAGAAGTCTCTCCCCCTCTCCCCTGTTGGGAGGATCAACCTCCTTAAAATGACATTTCTCCCCAAATTTCTTTATGCATTTCGTAATACCCCGGTCCCCATCCCTAACTCCTTTTTCCAGAAAATAAACCAGGCAGTGAACACGTTTGTGTGGGGAGGTCGGGCTCCTAGGGTTGCCCGTTCTGCCCTCCAGCTCCCTCTATCTTCGGGGGGCTTGGCTCTCCCCTGTTTTAAACTATACTATTTGGCGGCGGTGGTAGTGATGGTTCACTGGTGGTTCTCTCAGCCGCGGTCTAACCCTGCGGTTGAATTGGAGGCAGCTGTGCTTGGCTCTCATTCGGCACTCGGTGACTTGGTGTTCCGGGGACCTAGGGCACACCCTGTTATGACGGCCCCAATGCGGACCACCGTCAAGGTATGGGAACAGATTACTGCAAAACTCAGTGGCCCCGCGGTACCATCTCCCCGCGAACACCGTTGTGGGGCAACCCCAAGCTGGCTCATTTGCAGTCGGTCCCTGATCCGACTCTGTGGACCAGATATGGGATCACGACTCTGCACCAGATTATGTCTGGGAGTGGAATCCTTTCCTATGATGTGTTAAAAAACACTTTTCAGTTACCCTCCACAATGTTTTTCCGCTACTTGCAACTAAGACGCGCAGTGCGGGCTCAGTTTCCTGGGGGGGTTGAGTTGCGGTCACACAGGGTTGAGTCCTTCTTGGTATCCAGAGGGGTGGGTCGCATTCTCTCCTCCCTATATCTTAGATTGTCCTGTGGGGAACCGGGTGTCGGGTCCAAGTTCTATGACAGTTGGAGGGCGGATCTGCCTGCCCTTGCGGCTGATGATTGGGAAGAGGGTATTCAGCAGTATATTCCTTTGATGGTCTCGGCAAGGGATAGGTACATACAACTTAAATTTATACACAGAGCATACTATACACCTGTGAGGCTCTCTAGGATTTACCAATCCCAAACGGACAGATGTCCCAAACGTGCTACGGACCTGAGTACCTTTATACATGTTGTGTGGGCCTGCCCTGTTATTCAACGATTTTGGTCAGAAGTGGTGGGCGTCATAAACTCAGTGGGTAACCTGCAGATAGGCCTGGACCCAATTATACTGCTTCTGGGGGTCAGCGTCATACCCAGCACGCACAAACGGCTGTTTGTTTTTTATGCATCATTCTATGCTAGGAAAGCTATCCTACTCAAGTAGAAGCAGCCAGAGCCCCCGACGGTCTCCCAATGGAAGGCCCTGGTAGATGCCACGATGCCCCTATATAAACTCACATATATGAACCGTAAAGGCCCCCAAAAGTTTGACAAAGTGTGGGGCGCATGGACTAACAGGTAATCTGGTGGCCTCACACGCTACCACAATGGGGCTCTCTGTCTCTCCTGCCCGGTTTCGTGTCACCTACTCTTCCCCCCCTCTCCCTCCTCGCTCGTGTTCCTCCCCCCCATCCCTTTACCTTCTCTGCTCTATTGCCCCTACTATACAACCGGATTTTGCTCCTCACGGTACATTTTGTTCCTTTATGCGCCCATGACCATGGCGCACTAATGTAATCCTTGGTGTTGCTGAGTATCCTACTAGGTTCCAAAAGATGTGTATGTAACTATGTATATGCATTTGTCCATCTTGTAATGTATGGCTGCAATATGTTCTTTCTTCTGTTTTCATCGTTTATTGTTTGGTTAACCGATGAAGCTGACTGATGGTCAAATGTGCCTACACGCCATCGGTTAAAAAAATGATAGTGTTAGAACGCAGTGACGTTTACGTGTTTTAACACAACGACGTTCTGAAAAAAACTAAGTTCAATGCTTCCAAGCATGCGTCGACTTGATTCTGAGCATGCGCGGCCTTTTAACCGATGCTTTTACATACTAACAAACGGTTTTGACCCATCAGTCAGGCGTCCATCAGTCAAACTCATGCAATCGATGGTAGAAAGTGGACATAGGGGACAAAACAGCTAACATGTTTCACATCATGGATAGATGCTTAATCATAGCTGGGTTGTGTGAGCAATCTCAGGCCGCGTACACACGATGAGACATGTCCGCTCAAACATGTCCGACGGACCGTTTGCAGCGGACATGTCTCATCGGATTTTGGTCCGATGGCGTGTACACACCCTCGGATGAAAATCCCCTCGGTCCGAGGACGTGGTGATGTGGCGGTGACGTTGACGCCGCCACGTCACCACTCCAGGAAGTAAAATACTTCCACGCATGCGTCGAATCCATTCGACGCATGCGCAGACAGTTATGTCCGCTGGTTAGTGTACTAACCAGCGGACATATCCGACGGACAGGTTTGTAGTGGACAAATTTCAAAGCATGCTTTGAAATTTGTCCAATGGACAAACCTGTCCACTAGCCCGTACACACGATCGGAGATGTCTGCTGAAACGGTCCGTCGGACCAGTTTCAGCAGATAAATTCGATCGTGTGTACGCGGCCTCACACAACCCAGCTATGATTAAGCATCTATCCATGATGTGAAACATGTTAGCTTTTTTGTCCCCTATGTCCACTTTCTACCATTAAAGTGTTGAAAGAACTTTTGGATGTCATACATATTTGGATTGTATCAGAGTGCGGCAGTCCAGGAACATTTCTTTTTTCCATGGTTGTTACTGTTATTGGGGGCTCGTTAGGGAGATTTAACCTCACTTGACCTGCTGACAACAGTTTTACTAGACAAAATGTAAGTGAAAATCTGCAACGGGAACAAAAAATAAACAAAAACTGTAGTTCTAGACTTCTCCCTACTTACATTTTTATTTGTGGCTGTGTTACTGTTAGAGAGTTCTTCTCACTTGTCTTGAAAAATGATAGCACAGCAGGTTGTAAATCTATCTAATCACACTCTTCGATTTTTATTATCCGATGAATGTGTAATTTGATTAAAATGATCACATCCACAAACAACTGAACAGTCATAACTTCCCTTAGATTTTGACTCCCTTTAGATTAGATTCAATCAAAGTCAGTTGACTAGGGTGGAAATTTTCAATTGTTTTTCATAAGTCAGCAGCCCTGAGATATTAATACAATTGAATTTCAAGCAATCAGAATATGAGAATAATAATAAAGTCAGCATTATTAAAATAAAATAAGAATAAGAAAAAGCCACATGCAATAGGTAAACACACCAATAAAAAAATGATTGCACTGCTCAATACCTACAAATTATGAATTATACCGTTAATTAGTGTCCCTAAATGTTCAAATAGTAAAGTCACTCTTTCTACCAAAGTGTCATATCATAATATGTGAATATCACTCCTCAGTTTCGAGTGATACAATATAAGATCAATGCTTGAACATTCACCATACCAAATCAATAACACTCGCAGAGATAGTCCTTCACAGTACAGTAAAAATGCGCACTCGCCACAAGGATATGCTGTCTAGATATAGCAATAAAAACACTTGTTCCCTCTCGTAGTCTTTTTAACTTACCTGAACAGGGAGGTCTAGGAGTGCCAAACTTGTTATGGTATTATCAATCCGCGAGGTTAGCGCAATTATCGGAGGTTTACCTTGGAAATGATCGCCCAGATTGGATAGAAATAGAAGAACAGGCTTCCCCATTATCCACAATCGAAGAACTCATGTGGCGCGCTCCTAAAAGTAGACCCCCTATACTATCCCCCACCCTATCACAAGCATTGGTATTATGGGATTCACTTAAAAGCAATCCACTCTTAATTTCTAGAGGCAAACCTTTGTCAAGTATCTTTCTCAGGAGATATTCATTACATATCATATTCTCCACTGGTCTCAGGTAGTGCTGATTTAGTTTAACTGGATGTATGTATTAAATTCCTTGTCTTAAGATCTCTTAAGGGTTTTAAGAGTCCATCCCTCATTGAAGCTAATATAAAAATTTTCACTAGATGGTACTTGGTCCCATTCAAATTGGCCACCATGTATCCGTCATCCTCACCACTATGCTTTAGAGGTTGTCAAGGAATAGGCACCATGATCCATACTTGGTGGGAGTGCCCTAGGATACGGGGATTCTGGAACAGGGTATTCCAGATTATCAGGAGAGTTACCGGTTGTAACCTCCATCAATTTCCTGCAATAGCCTTATTGAATGGTCTAATACCACAGAGTTCCAAGGCCATTAGACAGCTGATTCTATTTATACTGACTGGCGCCAGAATCACTTTAGCGGCTGCATGGAAGAAACTGTCTGTTTCCATTTTACACATGAAGAGAAAGGTTACATGGATTATGGAACAGGAAAAAAGAATTAACTCTATGTTAGATACCTCTACCCAGTTCACTGAAATTTGGGAACCTTGGTTGATTTACATGGGAATCTCCCACAACATGTAAGTTTAGTTTTGGCTCTGGACTCAGACTGATGTAATCCTATGGCAGGTAGGCCCACCCTACCTTTCCCTTTCCTCTCCTTCCTCTTTCCTCCTTCTCCCCCTCTCTTTTCTTTATTCTTATTTTTTCTCTTGAACAGGAGATATTCATTACATATCATATTCTCCACTGGTCTCAGGTAGTGCTGATTTAGTTTAACTGGATGTATGTATTAAATTCCTTGTCTCCTTCTAGGTTTATAAGTTAAGAGTTGATTGAGAGATGTTTCTCTGGACAACATTTGGATCCAATTTTTTTGTCATCAAGGGGGGGCTGGGTGGGGGGGGCTGCCCCCCCTCCTCGACACAGATTGCTCCCGGTGGGGGTGTCGGGGGGAGGGGATGTCCCCGGAAACCTATCCTCTCCACGGTTCGGTATGATTTATTCCTTACATATATTTTAGTTTTATGATCTCAGCTTATAATAAAAGTTTTATAGCTTGCTTAGTAAACAGGGAATTTTAGCCCTAAAATGTTGTCGCTACCTCTACTGATTCCCATCCCTCCTGATTATACACGTTTACACTCCCATGTTAAACTTACCAGGTATATAGTTGGGACATTGGGGGGGGAGGGAGGAGAGGGGGAAATTTAGTTAAGAAATGTAATCTATTGTTTACTACTATAATTGTCAACACAATGTTTCCTGATGCATTTATTGTATTACGTTTATTACTCTGTATGCTCTTTATTTTATTATAATAAACTTAAATTTAAATGAAAAAAATAAAAATAAAAACACTTGTTACATGTATCCATTAAGGTCTTTCCCTCACAGATGGTATGGTACAACCAGTCTCCTCCACTTTCACCAGGGGTCAGTAAGTATATTCACATCCACAAAGAATCACCAACCATAAAAAGAAAACTCTCATAGTGCAGTAATGGTGATTTGAAATGTAGATACAGTGTAAAAACATCCAGGGTTATGTTACAGATGCCGCTTCTAACACTTACATCAGGGGCCACCAATTCTGCAGAGGATAGTGGCATGACCTTGGGCAGTATACAACTAAGTTCAACGCCATTTCACGCTATCGCACGTCTTCAGGAGCTTCCGTTTACTATTTCAAGCAACCATGATTATGTAGCCTGTTCACAGAGCTCTCCAGTAGTGTTGCTCACGAATATTCGCATTGCGAATATTCGTTACGAATATTGCATATTCGAGTATTCGCGAATAAATCGAATATCACGGTGAATATTCGCTATCGCGAATATTCATATTTTTTCAAATTTATTTTTAAAACAGATCACATCCTAGTGATCTCCATCGACGTCTAAAAGCATTGCTGGTATGATTAGAGACCCTGGGCCGAGTAGCTGAGGCGATCCTTTTATGTTGCCGAATATTCGCAATGCGAATATTCGTATTACGAATATTCACGAATGCGTTCTCTGCCCTTCTGTGTTTTGTGTATAAAAAAAAAAAAAAATTAGCTTTAGTTTAGTCATATAAGTTTGTGTAAGGCGGCGTACACACGACCGAGGTTCTCGCTGGAAACCAGCGAGAACCTCGCTGGAAGCTGCATTCCAGCGAGGACCTCGGCCGTGTGTACGCTCTCGGCGAGCTTCCCGTCGGGAAGCCCGTCGAGCAGAAATAGAGAGCACGCTCTCTATTTGCTCGACGGCCCGCCTGGATGAATGGCTGGTTGCCATTCCCGACGGGCGGGTCGCCGATTTCGACGGCCGGCAGAGAACCTCGACGGGCGGAACGATGTGTTCTGCCCGTCGAGGTTCTCTGCCGTGTGTACACGGCCTGAGTAGAGTTAGTGTTTAGTGCCTATTAGTTTAGTAATCCAGAAAATGATCTCCGTTTTCGCGTGTTGACGAGAATTTCGCAATCAATTTCGCATTCGCACTAGCGAAATTTCGCTATTTTTTTTTTTTTTGATAAAATATCACGAATATTCGATATTAACGAATATTCGAGAATACGTTCTCTGCCCTTCTGTGTTTTGTGTATAAAAAAATAAAATAAAATAAAAATTAGCTTTAGTTTAGTCATATAAGTTTGTGTAAGTAGAGTTAGTGTTTAGTGCATATTAGTTTAGTAATCCAGGAAATGATCTCCGTTTTCGCGTGTTGACGAGAATTTCGCAATCAATTTCGCATTCGCACTAGCGAAATTTCGCAATTTTTTTTTTGATAAAATATCACGAATATTCGATATTAACGAATATTCGCGAATATTCTTCTATATGTTCGCGAAATATCGCGAAATCGAATATGGCATATTCCGCTCATCACTACTTTTTAGCATATCCTGGTGGTGAGTATGCATTGTTCTGATATGCTGAAGGACTATCACGGCAGATGTTATCCATTTTAATGGTGAAAGTTCAAGCAGGACACCTGAATCTTATATTGATTCACTGCAAACTGAGGAGAATTACATAGTGGAAACAGAGATGCAATCGTATCTTAACTATTAATCGAAATCCACTTTCCTGTGTGGAGAGGGTTGTTGACTGTAGATCGCTCTATCAGAAGCGTTTGATTGGAATAAAAAAAAGGGATTTTTAAATACAGCTTACCTGTAAAATCCTTTTCTTGGAGTACATCACGGGACACAGAGCGGCATATTCATTACTATGTGGGTTATATGGAGTACCTTCAGGTGTGGACACTGGCAATCTTCAAACAGGAAGTCCCCTCCCTATATAACCCCCTCCCCTAGAGGGAGTCCCTCAGTTTTGTAGCAAGCAGTATGCCTCCCAAAATGGTCACCCAAAAGAGGGGTGGGAGCTCTGTGTCCCGTGATGTACTCCAAGAAAAGGATTTTACAGGTAAGCTGTATTTAAAAATCCCTTTTTCTTTCTCGTACATCACGGGACACAGAGCGGCATATTCATTACTATGTGGGATGTCCGAAAGCAATGCTTTAATGAGGGGAGGGAGACATCTTCCAAAGAAGGATTCACTTTAGAGATAAACTCAAATCATAATAATTCCAACTTAGTCAAGAAAAAACTTTTTTTTTTTTTTTTTTTATTTATATCCAAGGGTGTTTTCTGATCCCGAGGATTTCAAACTGCAGCCTGTAGTACTGCCTGTCCAAAGGCAGAATCCGCATTCCTTCTCACGTCTAGTTGATAAAACCTTGTAAACGTGTGGACTGATGACCACGTTGCTGCCTTGCATATCTGAGCCATAGAGATCTGATGGTGTGCTGCCCAAGAGGCGCCCATGGCCCTGGTAGAATGGGCCTTCACCGACAACGGAGGAGGCAACCTCTTCAACCCGTAGGCTTGAATGATTAATTGTCTAATCCATCTTGAGATGGTGGATTTTGCAGCTGCCTGCCCCTTCTTGGGGCCATCTGGTAGAACGAATAACACATCTGTTTTCCGGATCTTTTCTGTAGCTTTAAGATAGGCCTTCATGGCCCGGACAATATCCAAGGTATGCAGCAACCCCTCCTTTCTAGATGTAGGTTTTGGAAAGAAGGATGGAAGTACCAAATCCTGGTTTAAGTGAAATTTGGATATAACCTTTGGTAGAAAGGAAGGATGGGGCCGGAGAACTGCCCTGTCCTTATGCAGAACAAGATATGGTTCCTTACACGATAAGGCTGCTAATTCTGACACTCTCCTGGCCGAAACTATGGCGACCAAGAAAACCAATTTTCTTGTCAGTAAGAGTAAAGGAATCTCAGCCAGAGGCTCAAAAGGCTGTTTCTGTAGAGTGGACAGGACAAGATTTAAGTCCCAAGGACAAACTGGTGACTTGACAGGAGGATTAATACGCAAGACCCCCTGTAAGAAGGTCTTTACCAGCGAGTGGGTGGCCAGCGGCCTCTGAAACCACACTGACAGAGCTGAGATCTGTCCTTTGATTGTGCTTAGTGCCAGGCCTTTATCCACTCCTAGCTGGAGAAAACTTAACACCCTATCAATAGTATATTTGCGGCAATTCCATCTTTTGGATTCACACCAGCCTATATAATTCCTCCACACCCTGTAATAAATTACCCTGGAGACCGGCTTTCTAGCCTTAATCAGGGTAGGGATTACCTGCCTAGACAGACCCCTACCCCTGAGAATCAGGGATTCAGCCTCCAGGCCGTCAAATTTAGACGCTGTAATGTAGGGTGGAGGATCGGACCTTGTGAGAGTAGGTCTGGTTGTAGAGGGAGAGTCCAAGGGTCTCCCACTGCCATATTCAGGACTAGCGAGTACCAAGCCCTCCGGGGCCAAGCTGGAGCTATTAGAATGACTGGCTTGTGCTCCACTCTGATCCTGCGCAACAGGCGGGGGAGTAACTGTAGTGGAGGAAATGCATATAGAAGTTTGAATTGATGCCAAGGGCACACCAACGCATCGGTTCCGCAGGCCATCGGATCCCTCGCTCGCGACACGAACCTGTCTAGTTTCTTGTTGAACCTGGATGCCATTATATCTACGTCTGGCGTTCCCCACCTCTGGCAGATTGTCTGAAAGACCTGGGGATGCAGAGACCACTCCCCTGGCAACAGACTCTGGCGACTTAAGAAGTCTGCCTGCAGGTTGTCCACTCCTGGAATGAATATCGCTGAAATGCAGGGTACATGAGCCTCTGCCCATTGAAAAATCAAGTTCACTTCCCTTTGAGCGGCCTGGCTCCTGGTTCCCCCTTGGTGGTTTATGTATGCCACCGCCGTGGCATTGTCTGACTGGATTCTCACCGGGAACCCCTTTAATCTGGAGGTCCACGCCAACAGGGCTAGGCGAGCCGCTCTGATTTCCAAGATATTGATGGAGAGCTGCCTCTCTGCTTTCACCCAAGTTCCCTGGCGGGAGAACCCCTCGAAGACCGCCCCCCAGCCTGCCAGGCTGGCGTCTGTGGTAACTACCTTCCAGACAACAGGGCTGAAGGATCTTCCCTTTAGAAGGTTCTGAGGGTTCAACCACCAGGCCAGGCTTTGTCGGACCCTTGATGATAGCGTCAAAGGGGACTCTAAGGCATGTGCCCTCTTGCCCCAGGTTGCTAAAATGGCTGCCTGTAGGACGCGAGTGTGGATCTGAGCGTATGGTACTGCCTCGAATGTGGCCACTAGCTTGCCTAGTAATCGCATACACAGGCGAATAGTTGGTCTTCTCTTGTTTATAACCAACTGAACCAACCCCTTGATCGCCTTGATCTTTACAAGGGGCAGGAACACCTTTTGACGTTCCGTGTCTAACCTCATGCCGAGGTATTCCAACTGCTTTGTAGGCTGGAATGCTGACTTTCCCTGGTTTAGGACCCAGCCGAATTCTTCGAGGTACCGAACCGTGAGGTTTACTGCCTTCTGCAGACCCGTCCGTGAATGATCTATAATTAAAAGGTCGTCCAAGTATGCTAGGACTGTGACTCCTTGGATTCTTAAATTGGCCAGAACTGGGGCTAGGATCTTCGTGAATACCCGGGGGGCCGTGGCCAGCCCGAAAGGGAGCGCCCTGAATTGGAAGTGTCGCTGCCCGACCGCGAAGCGTAAAAACCTTTGATGCGACTGACAGATTGGTACATGAAGGTAAGCATCTTTTATGTCTATGGAGGCCAGAAAATCGTTCTTCTGAAGCGCGGCGGCTGCTGACCGGATGGATTCCATCCGGAAGGACCGCACCCTTAGATAACCGTTTAACCTCTTTAGGTCCAAAATTGGCCTGACATCGCCGTTGGGCTTTGGTATGACAAAGAGATTGGAATAGAAACCTAGGCCTTGCTCTTGGGCTGGCACTTCTAAAATTACGTCCTGGCAAAGCAGGTGATCCAAGGCTGCCAGCATTGAGGCCTTCCTTGCTGGATCCCTTGGTAGCCTTGATTCTTGAAAATGAGGCGGAGGATACCTCAGAAATTCCAGTCTGTAACCTGTGGTTACAGATGCCCGGACCCATTTGTCGGGGATCTTGGCTTCCCAAACTTCTGAGAAGAGACGAAGCCTTCCCCCCACCCGTGAGAGTGGGGGCGCCCCTTCATAAGGCAGACTTAGGGGCTGCCTTTGACGGCTTGCGATACCACGGCTCTCTCCCCCCAGGGGTTTGTCCCTGCGATCTACTGTTACCGTTGGATCGCGCAGGCGGCCGTCGATACTGCCTGGAATTAGAGGGCCCCGAGACAGGAAAAAGCTGCCTTTTAAATGTAGGAGCCCGGAATGTCTTTTTGACCGGTAAAAGGGTACTCTTGTCATTTGAAATAGTCTGAATATATTTATCCAGATCCTCTCCGAAGAGTCGCCCTCCATGGAAGGGAAATCCTGCCAGAAGCTTTTTGCATGGGGGTTCTGCCGCCCAGTTCTTCAACCATAAGAGCCTTCTCATGTGTACCAAACATAGTGATAACCGAGAAGCCTGCTGGATGGAATCTTTTATAGCATCTACCGCAAAACACAGAACTCTGGGAATGTCAGCAAACTCTTCTGCTTGTTGGGTAGGCATGTCTTTTAACATCTCTTTTGTCTGGTCTTTTAATGCCTGACAAACTCCAATTGCAGCTACCGCTGGCTGCACCACTGCTCCTGCCGTAGCAAAGGATGCTTTTAAAAGTGTTTCTAATCTTTTATCAACCGGATCTCTAAACATATGTATATTTTCCACCGGGCAAGTTAGTGATTTATTCACACATGAGATGGCTGCATCCACTACTGGGAGCTTCCATCTCTTGGAGAATTTTTCCTCCATGGGATAAATGACCGCAAATCTTTTCGGTGGCAGAAAAACCCTGTCCGGCCGTACCCAATCCCGAAAGATCAATTCCTCCAAGAGAGGATGGACCGGAAAAACTGCGTTGCTTAACGGGGCTCTCAAAGAGCCCAGAGAGGATACCGGAGGAACCTGAGGTTCTGGTAATGGCAAACTAAATGCCGAGCGGACCATGTCCGTCAAAGACTGTACCCACAGTCTTTCCGTCTGGGAGTCTGAAAATGGTTCCTCAGAGGTAGACCCCTCAATCCCTGAACCCTCTCGGTTCAGGTCCAGTTGATCCTCCTGTGATTCTAATTCCTCCGGAGAGAGAATCTCAGCATCTGAGGATACACTCCCTGGTGATGGGGATCTAACCCGTATCTTACCAGGAATAGCTCTAGCGATCAATGCTGCTATTCTCTCTTCTAGCCCCCCTAGGGATACGGCTAGCATCTCCTCTGTGATAAACACAGGGCTGGGCTGATCTGGGCCAGCCTCCGCACCAGATCCCCCTAATGGCTCATCCAAGGCGCTTCTTAAATTAATAAGCTGCGGGGAAAGAATCGGCATATCAGAATCAGAAAGGGAACCCTTTTGTTTTTTGGTCTTTTTTGTACCCTTTGACCCCGAACCCTTGGAAGCCATAATACAAAATCGAGGGACTCCGCCCACACAACAGACTGTAGTGGCCAGGAGTACAATTCCAGAGTTTAGGGGAAAGTAGATTACTAGTGTCCCCACAAACTGATGGGCCCGTATGTTGGTCTTTTTTTTTTTTTTTTTTTTAAATAATTATATATTTTCTATGACCATACACAATGCCCCTAACTTAAGTTTGCCAGCCTCCAACCTGCTGTCAAATAAGGGGGATTCTTTGGCTTAACAATAGACATTGGGACAAAGTCCACATGTACTACCCCTTTTCCGCCACCGGGAGTCACTGTTCTGCCGCCCTGCGTCCTCTCTTGAAACAATCAGCCACAGACTGAGCCCTGACAAGGCCTGCTGTCTATAACAGCAGAAGGGCGCGCCCCTGTATGACGCCGCAGGCCCGCCCCCCCCCCGCCCTCCTGTCTGGATGGCGCGAAAATTCGTCAATAAGACGCGCGCGTGCACGCGCGCGCGCGCGCGTACCCGGAAACAGGAAGAACATGGAGGAGCCGCGCTGCTGGAGATCCATGGCGCAGAAACGGCGGCAGATTCAAAACTCCCGGCCAGGTAGGACTCTTTTAAGGCCCCTAAGGATCCTTTACTAGCCTCTAGGAAGCAACAGCAGGTTAGCTAGCAACACACTTTAGACAGGGGGGCCTAGTGATGGGGGGAGAAAGGGTGTCATCCTGTCTCTAAGACATAGTGATCACAGTTGCCCATGCAGAGCATACTCAGGCTATCCCCCCTTTTAGGTTACCCCGGGGAGCCTGCTGTCGAACCAAGTCCCGCAGGCTCCCCCTTACCTGCTCCATGCTGCAGGATGTTTGACCAGCAAACTGATCCAGTCTTCTCCCATCTCCGTGGGTAGCGTAGTAGACCTTCAGGCCCTGGGGTCCTATGAAGGTACCCACTGTCCTGGACCTATATAGCACCCTGGCAAAACAGGAACCTTATGGTTTTTGCAAACTCCAAGTCCTGGGCCCAGGGTCCAGCCCTCCAAAGAGGAGCATTATAGGCAAAACCCCACGGTTTGGGGCCCGGGTACTGTCCACTTTGGCACTGAGGCTCCTTGGACAGATCCGGTTAGCCCGCCCTTAATCCCAAAGGATGTGGAGCAAAGCTATTCCGTGACCAACACCTAAGACACTGGCGAAAAAACTGAGGGACTCCCTCTAGGGGAGGGGGTTATATAGGGAGGGGACTTCCTGTTTGAAAATTGCCAGTGTCCACACCTGAAGGTACTCCATATAACCCACATAGTAATGAATATGCCGCTCTGTGTCCCGTGATGTACGAGAAAGAAAGGTGTGTGTTGCCACAATTAAGAAACCCTATATAGCAGTATAATCCTTCCCCACTCTATTCAAAAAAAAAAAACATTTTCGATTGACATACACTTTAACCACCTAAGCCCCGGACCAATAACGCCCAGAGGCGTTTTTACAATTCGGCACTGCGTCGCTTTAACAGACAATTGCGCGGTCGTGCGACGTGGCTCCCAAACACAATTTGCGTCCTTTTCTTCCCACAAATAGAGCTTTATTTTGATGGTATTTGATTGCCTCTGCGATTTTTATTTTTTGCGCTATAAACAAAAAGAGCGACATTTTTGAAAAAAAAAAACAATATTTTTTACTTTTTGTTATAAGAAAAATCGAATAAACTAATTTTTAATCAAACATTTAGGCCAAAATTTATTCAGCCACATGTCTTTCGTAAAAAAAAAAAACATTGCACTATAAAAAAAAAAATTAGCTACCTAGCAGCAACAGTGACACTAATTAAAAAGAAAAAAATTGCGCTAACCCAGTGTAAATTAGAAAAAATATTTCAAAAAGGCAGCAGTAAACGTGTGAACACAGATAACATAAAGAAAAAAGAAAAAACTGCGCCAAATAAGTATAAATAAACACAAACAACTAAAAGTCCTTGTGAATAAAAGTTATAGTCCAATAATTGGTGCTTGAAAACAAACAACACCCAAGTGCTTGCAGGATCCGGTGAACCACCACCACATGGACAGAGGCTTACCAACAGGTAATGATGTATCAGCATATATCAACTCCACAGCCGTCCATGGAACACAGACAGATGACAGCAGATTCAATCCAGAAAAACGGCCTCAAGAAAATCCTCAGCACTGGTATAGGTCACCATCAGCCCATCCATAAAACCAATAAATCAAGGAACCACACATAGTGTAATACCATCAAGGAGAATTTAATAATAAATAAAAAAAAACTACTTACAAAACAAAGCTAAAATACGATCATATAAAAACAAGTGCCGCCGGCATCGAGAGGAGCCCTTCCTCGTAGCGTCGAACGCGGTGACGTCACTGCACGCTGTGTACCCAGACGCGTTTCGTCATAGATGACGTTCTCAATGGGGACACTAACCGAAAACCGATCGCTTAGTGACACTGGCAATAGGGGGTGAAAGGGTTAACTAGGGAGGTGATCAAGGGGTTAAACCTTTATTAGGGGGGTACGGGGCTACCCTCGACCTAACACTAACTGCCTGTCACACTAACTGTCACACTGACACTAAATGCAGGGGGGGGTGATCGGAAGGGGTTAAGTGTGCCTATGTGTGTGGTGTCAGTGTAGTGTTGGTGCGACTTACTTGTGATGTCTTCTCTCCTCTCCTCTTGAAAATACCGCCGAGAGGAGAGGTGACATCACTTCCTCTGCCAGTGTTTACATTACACAGGCAGAGGAAGTGCAGGGCGGGGGCTCTGCTGATTCGCTGGGAGCGATTGCGAGGGGGCGGACAAAAACGAACAGTCGCCCCCTCATCCCGGATCGCTCCCAGAGGTAAGACGCCCGGCGCATGTAGCGGGGGGTCCCGATCGGACCCCCGACCCGCAAGAGGGCAGGGACGTACATGTACGCCCATCTGCCTGTACGTGCCATTCTGTGGACGTACATATACATGCAGCAGGCGTTAAGTGGTTAATGACAAAAATTAGTACATATTTAAATTGGTTGCATTTTCAATAATATCCCTTCTGCATGCTGCTGATGTGTTGCTACTGTCTAATCCACAGCACTGTTTGTACCATATTACTGAACAAACACATTAACATTATAATCAGAAGATTTCTAATTGGTCTCAGTGTAAACTGTTCCACCGAGGCAGCAACAAAGTAAATAATTTAGTGCATTCTAACAAAAGAGCTGTTCTCCTGTGGCACAAAAATTAACAATAATAATAATTTCATATGAGTTTCTGCTGATCCCTCACCTTGTTTTTGGTATAATGGTGAGGTACTACTTTGTTAAACAGCCAGGGGATTTCCTCCAGTGTATCATTGTTTACAACATGGAGTGCACAGACCGGGATGCTAGTATACATCTTGGGAACAACAAGCATATGTTCTGAGACATGGAATACTTCCCTAGAAAAAAAAGAAAAGTTCCATCTTTAAAAAAACAACATATTGTATTACCAGCTGAATAAATGTGACACCATAGTGCTCTATTTTACCTGAACACCACAAACCATGAGTTTGCGGGCTGATCTGTGTAGGCAGCTGAATAATCAGTGAACGTTATCCTGTATTGCTCATCTTCATAGCAGGGATAATAATGTGAAACAGGGCTGTGTCTGAGCAAGTACCTATAAAATAATATTTTCTATAATTAGATACAGAATACATCCTGATTGGGTTTTCCTTTATTCTGCCACTGAAGGGGGAGGGAGGCAACTGTTGAAAGTATGTCCGGTAACTTTAACTGTCCACATTTTATACCCACATCAGCCTCTGCAACCTTCCTGTTAGGCCGCGTACACACAATCGAATTTATCTGCTGAAACTGGTCCGACGGACCATTTCAGCAGACATCTCCGATCGTGTTTACGGGCTAACGGACATGTTTTCCCATCAGACAAATTTCAAAGCATGCTTTGAAATTTGTCCCCCGGAGACATGTCCGTCGGATATGTCCGCTAGTTAGTACACTAACCAGCGGACAGAAATCTCTGCGCATGCGTCGAATGGATTTGACGCATGCGTGGAAGTATTTTACTTCCTGGAGTGGTGACGTGGCGGCATCACCGCCAACGCCACGTCACCGCATCCTCAGCCCAAGGGGATTTTCGTCCGATGGTGTGTACACGCCATCGGACCAAAATCCGATGAGACATATCCGCTGCAATTGGTCCGTCGGACATGTTTGAGCGGACATGTCTCATCGTGTGTACGCGGCCTTACACGTGAATCTTTAAAATTTTTGATAGTCAAAGCTTTGGCACTCATTCATGAAGCTTGCCTATCTGCGCCTACCTGCACATTCCTGTTGACCAGTAAGGATGTTCATCATAGTAATGGGCCAATGGGGATGTGTAAAGGCGGGCATTGTTGCAAGCTCTGACACTAGTGTTGAAGAACGCCATGAAATTCAGCCAAGACAGGAAGATTTGGGGGACTGCCGCAGGCACCTCTAGGTGCTTCTTCCTCATATCCTTCCCTCCAGAAAACAATGCCACAGATTTTTAGCTCTGAATTTTTTGGGCAGTCCACAGACCTTAAGCAGTTAGACCAAAGGGGAGCAGAGCTTCTCAAACAGAACCTGGCCTCCTCAGCACTTTGCAAATTAATTATTGATAAACCTTCATTACTACTAGTTTGGAGGTATGAAGCTGCATTACCGGAAAACACTTTGGGTAAACACAATCACGACTGATTGCACACTGCTAATACTAAATGCCTTGTTGGAGGACATATTCAATTTCTTGATAATTATTTGGCTAAATATGGTAGGTACGTTCTGTTCTAACAAGCAGGATTTTTATTTTTTTAATCAAAAATCTCTTTTAAGTACTCTTGTAAGCGTTAGTGGGTGCAGGAGCTGAGACAAGCAAAGAAAGTATCCTTGTTATCTCTGTGTGATAGACTCATGATAGACTCATTTGAGCCAGTCACTACAATCAGCATTTTGTAAGCTCTGATGTGTGCAGTTGTTGGATTTTTGCACTTATTTCATTAAGAACCCTAATAGGCTCTTAAAAAAAAAAAAAAATCTTCCAAAAATAAGGGATATGACTTTAATTTCTTGTCTGGCTAGCTCGGTTATTGCAAATTTTTGGCACATAATGTATACATTGGGCTTGATTTTAAAAATAAATAAAGAGTAGAGTATGTTTACTTCAAAACTGAATTTTTACTTAAAAAATTGTGAATTAGGTGAAATAATGTGAAAATTTACTTGGCCAAGAATAACTAATGATGTGCAGGAAAAATTGAAAAACAATAGTATTTTTGCTTGAAAAAGACTGTATGACTGATATTGCAAAAGTTTGCCTCATTCACTAAGCTAAGTGGATTTTGTCTTTGCAGAGTATGGCCCAGATTCACAAAGCACTTGCATCGACGTAAAGCAAGTTAGTGCAAATAGACGCCGGCGTATGTGTGCGCCAGATTCAAAGCAATATACGCCTAAAAACTGGCCACCCTAAGCCGACGTAGCTTGCATACGTCGGCGTAGTGTGGGTGCAAATATGGTCTTGACGCACGGTGCTGCTTCCATTGATTAGCTATTCAAATATGCAAATGAGGGAAATACGGCGATTCACGAATGCTGCATGAGGTGCGCGTAAGTTGTACGTCCGGCGCAAAGTTATTCCCCATAAAAGAGGTGCAACCCGGCAACAGACGTGTACATGTCAGCTGGAAAGCTGCTGCAGCAGCACCGTTACGGACGAGCTGAGCAATCACACTTGCAGGACAACACATCTGTATGCCAACATGCCAGGGGCAGCCATGGTCATAGCACTACTGCGTCCATAGGCACGGAGGAGGGCACAGGAGGGAATATACCGAACTCGCATGAACGTCTTTGGCATGGGGGAATCGGAGGTGTATCGCATCTTCAGATTCAGCCCTGATGCCATCCTGGAATTAGCCACAGCCCTGCATGAGGAAATCACCAGCCAGATGGGACGCTCACATGCAGTGCAGCCACTGGTCAAGGTACTGGCAACACTCCATTTCCTTGCCAGTGGATCTTTCCAACGTACAAGTGTAGTCGTGTCTGGGATGTCAAAATCCACCATGAGCAGATGCGTACACCAGGTTGTCCCCGCAATCCTCACATGCATGTCCCACCACATCATCAAACCGACCCATCTGCGGCAGAAGGCAATGCAGGATTTCTACAGAATTGCCGGATTCCCGCGCACCGTTGGGGCCATTGATTGCACACATGTGGCACTACAGCCCCCCCCTGTGCCACAGAGCACATATACCGCAATCGTAAGCAGTGGCATTCCATCAACGTACAGGTGATAGCCAATGCCCAATGCCTCATATGGCACGTCCATGCCAAACACCTAGGGGCCAGCCACGACAGCTACATCTACTGTCAAAGCAACATCCCAACAGAATTCAAACAGAACATGTACAGGTACAGCTGGCTGGTTGGTGAGTGACATGGGAGTCAGGCATGACTGTACGACCCCATGATGCATACATCACGAGGGGCACATGCACGGCTAACATTCTCCTGTGTTTTCCCTTCCAGGTGACTCGGCATATGCACTTGGGCCCCTCTTGACTCCATACCGGAATCCCCAAACCAGAGGAGAGAGAAGATACAATGCTGCCCACATACGCACCCGTGCAGTGGTGGAGCGCACATTTGGCATCCTGAAGTCTCGTTTCTGATGCCTGGATAAGACGGGGGGGGGCCCTGTTGTATTCCCCAAACTTTGTATGTCAGATCATCGGTGCATGTTGTGTGCTGCACAACTACGCCATGAGAAAGGGCCTGGAGCTTGACATATGTGATGACCTGACCCCCGAGCCACACAGTCACCCCTGCCCGAGGCTACCCCATCTGCTGAAGCAACAGCAGTCAGGGGTTGCTTCGTGGAACGTATCTTTGCATGTTAAACACACACATTCATCATGGCACACGGACAATGCACGCATACACACCACTGTGGTTCCTAGCTCACACACACCACATCCACCTCACATTGGTTTAGCCCAAGTCCACCGCACGGGACTTGGGAGCAGCAATGCCACGCCAAGGCCCCAATAATGTTGCTGTCCATTCATACCACATTCACACAGTCATGGGGATAACCTCTCCCCGACGAACCAAGGTGACCTCTGCCAGCCGACACACCTTGCTGGCAGAAATGTCACACATACACACATCAGTCACATGGTCGCAATGACCTCACCGGGCAAACCCTGCCCCTGCAAAACGGTGTCCAGTCACTAATTCTGCACTCCTCACCGTGTGCATGGTGCTGTGACATCCGAAAAAAAAAAAAAAGGATCATGCCATTAAAAGCCATGGCATGCCCTTAGGCCGCGTACACACGAGGGGATATGTCCGCTGAAAACGGTCCGATGGACCGTTTCAGCAGACATCTCCGCTCGTGTGTATGGGCTAGCGGACAGATTTGTCCACCCGACAGATTTCAAAGCAAGCTTTGAAATCTATCCGGTGGGGATCTGTCCGCCCGACATGTCTGCTGGTTAGTACACTTACCAGCAGACATGTCGTCCCCCACCGCCGCCGCGCCGCTGCCGAATGGATTCGGCGCATGCGCGGAAGTGTTTTACTTCCTGGTGCGGTGACGTGGCGGTGACGCGGCGGCGTCAACGTCACCGCCACGTCACCGTGCCGTCCGGCGGCGGGGAATTTGATCCGATGGTGTGTACACGCCATCGGATCAAACTCCCGATCGGACATATCCGATGGAAATGGTCCGCGGACCGTTTTCATCGGATATGTCCGATCGTGTGTACGAGGCCTTAAAGGTGCACGGCACATGCATCTGTGACCGCTCCAAAAAAATAAAAATAAAAGCTCAAACTCTGAGCGGCACTTGTCCTGAGGACACTCATTTGCCCTCTCGCGTGCCAGGCATCGTGCCAAGGGTTCGGCTCCGTAGCTGTCGTTGTGACGACTTGGGTGGAGGGGGTGGGGCATCACCTGGGCTGACGCTCCTGGATCTTGTGGCAGATGTTGCTTGCATCCCCTCCAAGACAACTGCAATGTGTGTCAGCACGCTGTTGGTCTCTGCCTGCAAATGCATCTGCCTAGCATTATGCTGGCGCTGCAGGCGCCTGTTCTGGCGACCCTCCGTCTTTGGAGGATTGGTTTGGTCACCCTAAGCATGTGGCCTTGGCAGCGCAATTTGCACTCACCTCCTGCAGGCAGTCGGAAATGGTGCTGGTATGCTGCTGCATAGCGGCTGCGGTGCCCTGCGCAGCTACTGTACACTCAGCCTAAGTCTTCGCTAAGGACCCAACAAAGGAGGCCAGGCTGTCAGCCACACGGTGGAGGCCACCAGCTATCTCAGCCATGTGGCGTGTCTGCCGTGCCTGCTCCCTCTCCAGCCCTTCTTGGAGGCATCCGGCTACACCCCTTGTCTTCCTCAGAGCCTTCCTGGGAGATGGGGAGGCTTGTGTCCATCTGGACGGGGTAGCCCTTGAGGGGGTTCCCCTGGATGGGGTGGCCCTTGAGGGGGTTCCCCTGAAGGGGGTTACCCTGGGATGGGGTGGCCCTTGAGGGGGTTTCCCTGGAGGGGGTTAGCCTGGGATGGGGTGGCCCTTGAGGGGGTTCCCCTGATGGGTGTGGAGGTCTCAGAGGGTCCGGGGAAGATGGAAGCCTCCTCCAGGTAAGGTAGAGGCATTCCTCCTGATCCACCTGCTCCTCCACAACTACCTCTAGAGCAGAGGTGTGGGCACTCCCTCCACCGATGGTACGTGGCTTCCCAGGGGGTCAGACTGAGGATGATGTTCCGGAGATGGCGTGGGTCTTACACAGGCAGAGGATGGCCCAGCTCCCTCCAGCACATCTGTGGATGACACAAAGCATTCACATGTTGGTGGACCCACACACTTGTCACATGTTCCTTTGCACCCCCTCACATGCTACACACCGGATGGGGGATAAAACACACTTACCTGTCCTCAAGTCCTGTTCCCTGGAGTCAAAGCCCTCCAGGCCCTCCACCTGCTCCAGACAGCTGGCAATCACCTCTGCCTCAGCTGTCAACTTGACAGAAGTAGCTGGTCCGCCTCCTGTGCCCCTGAGGTGCCTTCTGATCTTGGCCAGCTTCTCCCTGACCCGCCGACGCATATCGTTTATCTTTTTTTTGTATATCCCTCCAGGTCCTGGTTTCATGCCCAAGGGCATTGATCTCCAGGATGATCTTCTGGAGGATCTCCTGCTTCCTGACCTTGCTGGTCCTGGTGCTCTGTGCCCCATGGAGGTACGCATCATACTTAGGGATGGCTGAGGTCAGGATCATCCTCTCATCCGTAGAGAATTTTTTTTTCTCCTCTCCCTGTCTACCTCAGTATCTGACATGACTCAGACCGCAAAAGTACCTCTCCATCAGGGAAGACAAGCTGGTGTACTTTTGCGCTGGACGGGCGTATGGATGGGAGTACTTTTACTTATGTTATCGGCGTACACGGTGGGCCGGCGCATGTTAGGGGTTACTCCGGGTGTAGTTGTGAGCATGCGCAGAGGGGTGCGGGACATGCGTCCACGTCATGGCACATGCGCCGTTTGCGATACGCCGGACGTAAACCACTGCGCCACGCTCGGACCATAATTTGCATGGGGTCACACCCACTTCCACCTACGCCGGCCTGCGCCTTTGAAATCTACGCCATGCCGACGCAGCATTGGGAGCAATAGCTTGCTGAATGCAGTGCTTGCCTCTCCGCGCTGCGTCTGCGTGGCGTACGGCGTTTGCGTTACGGCAACGTAATGTGCGCACAACACTCTGTGAATCTGGGCCTATGTTTTTAATTAGCTTAGTGAATGCAGGAAAGTTGCATTGACTTCTATGGCCCCGTACACACGGCCGAGGTTCTCGGCAGAAACCAGCGAGAAGCTCGCTGGGATCCTCATTCTGCCGAGAACCTCGGCCGTGTGTACACTCTCGGCGAGCATCCCTTCGGGAAAGCCGCCGAGAGAAAATAGAGAGCAGGTTCTCTATTTTCTCGGCGGCCCGTCGGGATAATTAGCTGGACGCCTTTCCCGACAGGATGGTCGCCGATTTTGCCGGCCGGCCGAGAACCTCGACGGGCGTTCCCTCGTACGCGTGTACGGGGCTTATCATCAAGTATAAAATCCTTTTTTTATTTTTTATTATTTACTTGCAACTGTGGGTATTCTTTGCAAAGTAAAATTCTATTTTGTTTCACAAAGGTTCATTTTGAAATTGAACATACTCTACTGGTTTAGTAAATCTGAGTCGTTGTACAAAATGAATATGTTTTTTTATATGTGCCTGATCTTGAAGTGCTTAGTTTAGACAGTATACAGTATTTGACAAATATTTTGTATTTTTTTTTCTGTTATCTACAGTACTCTGCATAGCATTTAACTGTCCTTTGACTGCAAAATTGACAATGCCCATGTCAACAACCACACATATATTATATCTAACAAATCTGTGCAGTTCATACATACCTCAGAAGGCCAATACCATAGTGTTCAGCATTTGATTCAACGGCAATAGAAATTCTGTCCAAGGTTGTCTTAACCATTGTATTTTCTTTGGTTCCTAAATTTTGAACAAAAACAGAAATGTTCATTATACCAGTGTACCAAATCGGGTGGTGCCATCAGTTGCATTGCTGTGGTAAATTAATCATACAGATGGATTGTTATTTTTGCTGCAGATACTTAACTGACATAAGTATCATTAGCCATTTTAGAATGTAATCGTGTATAATTTTATGGTTAGGGTTGTAAAAGGCATAGTCATTTTATGTTTAAAACTCATTAAGGCTTGATTCACACCTATGCATGTTGCTTTTGAGCGTTTTTGTAGTGCCGCGATTTTACCACACAGAGGCACAAAAAAAAGCATTGATGTGAACATGTTCCATAGGAAACCAAGTAAAAAAATGTCCCTGCATTTCTGCAAAATGCATCAAAAAACGCATTAGTGTAAATGGAGCCTTTTTGAATTTGTTTATGGAGGGATACCATTTCTCCTCCCTCCTCCCTGGTGTATAATTTGGATTTTAACCCTTGTTTGAACAATCTTTGTGGATTCAGTGTTGTTGCAACCATTACCAACCTTGGTAAGATGTCATTCAACAATCTTTGTGTTTACATTATTGAATGTTAATTTATTGCTGATTATTATGAACCTTGATATACTCGTATAGTTAAACCTGTCAAACTACCACATGAATACAATTGCTTTCACATATTAAAGTGGATACTCAATTTTTGTGTACATATACTTACCTCTGAATTTGATTAACCCATCCAGGTGTGTTATCATACATCCCCTGAGGAAGCCTATCACATGTTGAAAAATGTCAGGATTGCTACACCATGTCAAGCAACTGTAATGAATTTACCTTATGGCTATCAAACATGAATTATTTCCATGTTTTTTTAATGTGTATATTTTTCGTTTATTTTTAACATGAGATATATAAATACATTGATTGCATTTTATAGAATGACTATGACTCAAGTTATTGGAACCTAAACAAGAGCATTCCCAATATCCTGTCGCTTATTGAAAGTTTACAAAGATGACAAACATCAAAGCTCATAGTAAATTATATCATAGCATACATAGCACAGAAACATGAAAAATTAGTCACACAAATTAAACTTAATTATTAGCATACAAAACCCACTAGTCCTGAGACAGTACCAGTCATAGGTTCATAGAATAGCAGACATAGGGTATTCTGTTGAAACCAAACAATGATAATAGTAGGTAGGTAAATACAATTATCTTTCAGGCCAGGCCAAGATAGTCTGAAACCCAACAAGAATTGATAATTAAAGAACAAAATAAAAAAGAAGAAATAAAAGAAATGCCACCAAAAGAAGAGAAAACACACACACACACACACACACACACACACACAAGAAGGGGGGGGGGGGGGGTTTGAGAAAGAAGGAACGACAAAACAAGGGAGGACTTTGGAGTTGACCATGCTCTCCACCTGTGGTTATACAATGGACAGGGGTGGACTGACAACTCATGGGGCCCCCGGGCAATAGAAGATTATGGGGCACCCAGGCTTACAGATGGCCACCAAGTCAGGTGGCAGTACAGAGGCGGGGCAGCTAAAATCTTGGGATTTTCACATCAAAAGCATGTAGGTTTTGGACATATGAGGGACAGATGTAAAAAAAAAAAAAAAAACACAGATTTTTACATACTGTCTCTGGTTTTAATGAGCCTGGCAACCCTGATGGGGCCCCCTAGTGGCAGGGGGCCCTCAGGCAGTGCCCGAGTTCCTCAATGGTTAGTCCGCCCCTGACAATGGATTAGTGATTTTATTATAAGCAAAGATGGAACAAGCAATCTATACACATTTAAGTATGCCTTGATTTTTTTTTTAAATGCTATAACATTTTTGGAGTTCACCACCTTGGTGTGCTAGCCAGGCATTAGAAACAGAAAACATGCAAACAAGGAAACAAGGAAAAAGCACAACCCCAATAAAATGGTTGCACCATACAAATAATACAGAAATATTAAAAAAAATCCTAGATTATATCTGATTGTGTTGCTTGTTCCATGATTGTAATGTTGTACTGTAACCTTTCCTCGTGCTGATCATATTGATCTACAGTATATTTGTTGCATCATTTAAAAAAATAAAATAAATAAAACTTAAATAAAGAATGCAGAAAAATATACAGATTATTGTTGCAAATATAAAACACTAAAACCCCCACCAAAAAAATTAAAACATATAACGTCTAAATAATGTGTGTATGGCAGTATCCGCCCTATTAACATGAGTATCCTCAAGGTACCTGAATGTTGAAAACCCCCAAAAGTGAATAATTGTTTATTAGTGTGGAGTAGGCCTTGGTCTGACCAACCGGCTGTCACGAATGTCACGTCTACCCCAACGCAGGTGGTCAGACACTATAGCTAGCTAATGTGTGCTCCACCTATAGCAATCCCTTTTCCCGTAAGGCCCCTTTCACACTGCGGTGGCAAAAATAGCGGCGCTTTACCGTCGGATTTGCAGCGGGATTCAGCCGCTAGCGGTGCGGTATTAACCCCCGCTAGCGGCCGATAAAGGGTTAATACCGCCCGCAATGCGCCTCTGCAGAGGCACATTGCAAGTGGTTTTGCCGCGTTTTCCCATTGTTTTAAATGGGAAGGAGCGGTGAAGGAGCGGTATACACGCCTTCCCACTCACCGCTCCAAAGATGCTGCTGGCAGGAGATTTTTTTTCTCTCCCGCCAGCGCATCGCTTCAGTGTGAAAGCCCTCGGGATTTCACATTGAGTATGCAGTGCAGGAGTTTTTCAGGCGGTATAGCAGCGCTATTTTTAGCGCTGTATCGCCTGAAAAACTCCTCAGTGTGAAAGGGGTCTAAGACAAGCAGGCCTACCGGTACTTGGTTGCCCCCAGGACTTATACACAATGCTATAGTGCCTGGCCACCACACCAAGACAGAGCACGAACACGACAGATAGCGTGGTTCTATGACAGTCCAGGTAAAGGGCATGCTGAGTCCAGGGAATAATCCAATATCTGATCCAATAACAGTCCAGGTAAAAAGGCAGGCAGAGTTCAGGGAATAGTCCAATATCAAATCCAGGTCATACACAGGGAAATCCAGATTAGCAAAGCAGGGCAGACAAATGGAAAGCTTGATCAGGAACAATGCAAGTATACTGTCTCTACCACAAGCGAGGGATAGAGTGCTTGGTTTGCTTAAATCAGATGATTGACCAGATCAGTCACCTTCCAGATGAACACAGTCAGGGGGAATGCAATAGCCAACACCCACATGCTGGAATGAGTAGCAGGAGCACTAAGTGATCCTGACATTACCCCCCTCTGAGGAGGGTCCCCCTGAACCCTCAAAGACAAGCTTGACATCCAGCACAGGACCATCAGACTGGGCAGAGGTCTGTGTATGCACAATGTAAGGCTGGTTAGCAGGGGACGTGTCACAGGGGTCAAGCCGGACAGCTGAAATACGAGCGGAATACAGAGAGCCCTGAAAAAAGGGTTGAAAGCCCCACCTGGCCGAATGTGGCAGTTTATCCAAAGGGTGGATTTAACCTCTTAGACCAGTCAGAATGGGTGTAATAGAAATAGGTTGAGGCCAGGTTACAGATAGCACTGAATAAGAAAAAGCATGAGGCTCAATGGGCATGTGTCGAACCGGCACAATTGATGCAGTGGCCGACCGAGCCATCTCGCCATGTGCAGCGACTGTCTGAATTGCATTACCAGAAAGTCCTGCATTAAAAAAAAAAACAGGAAGTTCAGTGGACATGGGCTGGACTGGCATAACTGATGCAGTGGCCGACTGGGCCACATCGCCAGGTGTAGTGACTGTTAATCTCATCACCAGACAGTCCATAATAAGAAAAAGCAGGAAGTTCAATGAGCATAAACAAAAAGAGGGAGGGAGAGGAAGAAAAAACACCTCCCAAAAAGAATTCATCAATGAGGAACTGCTCTTATAAATATAAACTTTAATTAGTTAACCGCAATAAATAATTAGTACAAAACCATTAGATTAAAAAGGTCAATGGCTGGACTGGCATAACTGATGCAGTGGCTGACTGGGCCAAATTGCCAGATGTAGCGACTGCATCGCCAGGCGTAGTAACTGTCTGAATCACATCACAGGTGTAGCGACTATCTGAATCGCATCGCCAAGTGTAGCGACAGTGGAACTTGTGGACAAGTTACAGTAGCCTGGCTGTGCGTCCAAGGGAGTTTAGTGACAGGCAAAGATAGGGGTAATCCAGGGAACTTGACTTTTAAGGACTTAGAGGAAGTTTCAAAACAGGGCTCAAGGCTACGAGACAATAGATAAGCTTGGTTTCTAGGAAGAGAGGGTTTAGGCTATCACAATTGGCTGGAGAGGTGACCTGTATAGAATTCAATAGACTTGTCAGCTTCTTTTGTTATAATAGAGTCAAATAAAGGCATGGTTATGTAAACTGTAGTCACAATTGGAAATGATCATGATCTGAATAGGACTGTAATAAAGGCACATGGCTGGTACTGGCCACACAAGAATTATACATGGGAAACTGGTCAGCGATTTTAATGCAATTCTTGAAGCAGGTCTGGAACAAGGACCCAATCTCATCTGCAGCCCAGTCTATTTTACGGGTTGTGCTGTTTGAGCCAGGGATATCCTAAGACAGTGATGGCAAACCTTGGCACCCCAGATGTTTTGGAACTACATTTCCCATGATGCTCATGCACTCTGCAGTGTAGTTGAGCATCATGGGAAATGTAGTTCCGAAACATCTGGGGTGCCAAGGTTCGCCATCACTGTCCTAAGATAAGGGGAAAGGCAGGAAATGAGATCAGGTAGAAGCTTATTGTCTCCCTATGAAATTTTCCAATGGGCAGGGTAATAGGTACAGTGCACAAGGTCACCAGGCCCACGGACAAGGGAGAATTATCAACGGCTAAAACTGAGAAGGGTCTGTGCACTTTAGTCGCCATTATCTGTAGACTGTGTGCTAGGTCCCTATCAATGAATTTGCCAGCAGCATCCGAATCTATGAAAGCCGAGAGACGGTGAGAAAAATTGGCAGAACCAAGTTGTGCAGGAACAATTAGTTTATCTCTGAGGGAAACAGATACAGTATGGTCTATAGAAGCAGACCCTACCCACACTAGACTCTTGGCATTTCTAGCCTTATTAGGACAGCTAGCGACAAAGTGGCCGTGGTTGCAACAGTATAGGCAGAGTCCCTGAGATTTTCTTCTAGCCTTTTCCCCAGGGGATAAATGGGTAGCGCCAATTTGCATGGTCATCCTCTTGGAGAGGTTAAAAGGGCTCTGGAAATGAAGAAAAGCGTACTGGAGGGCAAGGAAACAAACCTCTCTATATGCCTTTCCTGTAGACACCTGTCTATGTGGATGGCTACTTGCATGGCTTCATTCAAAGACTTTTGTTTAGGGTAGTGTACCAAGGAGTCTTTGATAGAGTCTGATAAACCTAACCTGAACTGACTTTTTAGAGCTGGGTCAATCTTATCTAGAGTCAGGTGCTCAGCAGCATAAATCGGAACAGAATTCTTCAGCGGTGCGTTTATCCTGACGCAATGACCCAAGGTTAGCTTCAGCTGAATGGGCATCATACAATAAACCTAAGGCTTTGAAAAAGGCTTTAACTGACCCTCTGACTGGGTCATCTGTGGGGAGACTGTTATGTACCTGGTTACTAGAGTCTGGTGCAAGAGAGCCTCTCTTACGGCTCTGGTTCACGAGCCACTGAAGTGGGAACAGCGGACTTGGAGGACAAAGGGGTAGGAGTGTCGAGGTGATGAAGAGTAGAAGCAGGTGGATGGATACCTCTGGTGTGGAGACGTTGGAGATGCTGAAGACGCTGAGGCGGAGGATGGGTCAGCAACCCGCACGAAAGCTGCGACTACTGCGGCACAAGCTGGTAGGGTAAGTAGGTATAGTGGACAACTGGAACAGCAGGGTCACACAAGCCGAGTCATAACAGGTAGGCAGGAGATGGCTGAAGCATAGTCGGTTAAAGCAGGCGGGTAGGTCTGGCAACGCAAGGTCAATAAGGCGGGTGGTCAAACAGAAGCCGGGTCAGGGGTTGGAGAGGTACAGATGGTCAGACAAGCCAAGTCAGAGTTCAATCAGGTGTTTCAGGCAGATGATCAAAACAACAGGTCTCAGATATGGAAACAGTCTCAAACGGCAGATCAAGCAGCAATGTGCTGCATACAGCAATGAGTTTTTAAAGGGTTCTTTGGCGCCACGTCGATTAACGTGCATGCGCACACTCCCGCGCGCCCCCGCTTCCTGTGCACCTGCGCGCACCCCGTGCAAACATGGAGGAAGACTGCATGGAGGAAGCAAGACTGGGGATCCCTCTGCAACCATGTGATAATCAGGCTGGAGGTACGTTTACACGCACAGACAGTTTGAAAATTTCCTCAGCAAATAAGCGAGCCTGTGCAGAGTCCATCTTGACAGAATTATTTTGTTACATCTACCCCAACGCAGGTGGTCAGACACTATAGATAGCTACTGTGTGCTTAAAACAGCCCCTTTTCTCTTAAGACAAGCAGGCCTACCAGTACTTGGTTGCCCCCAGGACTTATACACAATGTTCTAGTGCCTGTCCACCACACCAAGGCAGACGCAAACTGAGCAAAGCAAACAGATACTTGCAGTTTAGCAGACAGATAGCGTGGTTCTACGACAGTCCGGGTAAAGGGCAGGCTGAGGTTAGGGAATAGTCCAATATCTGATCCAATAACAGTCCAGGTAAGAAGGCAGGCATAGTTAAGGGAATAGTCCAATATCCGATCCAGGTAAAAAACAGGGATATCCTGATTAGTAAAGCAGGGCAGACAAATGGTAGGCTTGATCAGGAACAATGCAGGTATACTGTCTCTACCACAAGCAAGGGATAGAGTGTTTGGTTTGCTAATGTTAGGTGACGGAACAGATCAATCACCTTCCAGGTGAACACAGACAGGGGAAATGCTACAGCCGACACCGGAATCCTGGAATGAGTAGCAGGAGCACTAATGCCGCGTACACACGATCATTTTTCAGCATGTAGAAAAAACTATTTTTTTTCAACTTCATCATTAAAACGACGTTGCCCACACACCATTGTTTTAAAAAAAAATGATCTAGCAAAGCGCGGTGACATACAACACGTACGATGGCACTATTCCGTGTTGGTAAAAGACGCGCTTTTCTGTCTGTTACAGAGTGATGAATGTGCTTACTCCATTATGAACGGTAGTTTTACCAGAAAGAGCGCTCCCGTCTCATAACTTGCTTCTGAGCATGCGCTGTTTTTTTTCCGTCGTTTTAGCCCACACACACAATCATTTTTTACAACCCGAAAAACGACATACTTTAAAACGACCTTAAAAAATGCAGCATGTTCAAATTTTTTTTTTGTCGCTTTTTCAGAACCTGAAAAATTATGTGAAGCCCACACACGATCATTTAAAATTACGTTTTTGAAAAACTATGGCCCAGATTCACAGAGTGTTGGGCGCACATTACGCCACCGTAACGCAAACGTCGTACGCCACGCCGACGCAGCAGGCTATTGCTCCCAACGCTGCGTCTGCGTGGCGTAGATTTAGAAGGCGTGGACACATGTCCCGCACCCCTCTGCACATGCTCACAATTACGTCCGGCCTAACCCCTAAGATACGCTGGCCCACACGTACGCCGAGAACATGGCGTGTACACATTGACGCCGCCGCGTCACCGCCGCCGCGTCACCGCCACGTCACCGCACCAGGAAGTAAAACACTTCCGCGCATGCGCCGAATACATTCGGCAGCGGCGCGGCGGCGGTGGGGGACGACATGTCTGCTGGTAAGTGTACTAACCAGCAGACATGTCGGGCGGACAGATTCCCACCGGATAGATTTCAAAGCTTGCTTTGAAATCTGTCGGGTGGAGAAATCTGTCCGCTAGCCCATACACACGAGCGGAGATGTCTGCTGAAACGGTCCATCGGACCGTTTTCAGCGGACATATCCCCTCGTGTGTACGCGGCCTAAGCCATGTCAGATACTGAGGTGGACAGGGAGAGGAGAAAAAAGGGTGCGATCCTGACCTCAGCCATCTCTAAGTATGATGCCTACCTCCATGGCGCACAGAGCACCAGGACCAGCAAGGCCAGGAAGCAGGAGATCCTCCAGAAGGCCACCCTGGAGATCAATGCCCTTGGGCATGAAACCAGGACCTGGAGGGACATCCAAAAGAAGATAAAAGAAGATAAATGACATGCGTTGGTGGGTCAGGGAGAAGCTGGCCAAGATCAAAAGGCACCTCAGGGGCACGGGAGGCGGACCAGCTACTTCTGTCAAGTTGACAGCTGAGGAGGAGGTGATCGCCAGCTGTCTGGAGCTTTGACTCCAGTGAATAGGACTTGAGGACAGGTAAGTGTGTTTTATCCCCCATCTGATGTGAAGCATGTGAGGGGGATGCAAGGGAACATGTAACAAGTGTGTGGGTCCACCAACATGTGAATGCTTTGTGTCATCCACAGATGTGCTGGAGGGAGCTGGGCCATCTTCTGCCTGTGTCTGACCCACGCCATCCCCAAAACATCATCCTCAGCCTCAGCCTGACCCCCTGGAAAGCCACGTAACATCGGTGGAGGGGAGTGCCCACACCTCTGCTCTAGAGGTAGTTGAGGAGGAGCAGGTGGATATCCATCTGGAGGAATGCCTCTACCTTGAGGAGGCTTCCATCTTCCCCAGGCCCTCTGAGACATTCACGCCCATCAGGGGAACCCCCTCAAGGGCCACCCAATCCAAGGGAACCCCCTCAAGGGCCACCACATCCAGGGGAACCCCCTCAAGGGCCACCCCGTCCAGACGGACACAAGCCTCTCCATTCCCCAGGAAGGCTCTGAGGAAGACCAGGGGTGTAGCCGGATCCCTCCAAGAAGGGCTGGAGAGGGAGCAGGCATGCCAGACACGGCACATGGCCGATATTGCCTGTGACCTCCACCGTGTGGCAGACAGCCTGGTCTCCTTTGTTGGGTCCTCAGCAAAGACCCAGGCTGAGTGCACAGTGGCTGTGCAGGGCACCGCAGCCGGTATGCAGCAGTGCCTCACCCAACAGGCTGAGCATACCAGCTCCATCTCCGACTGCCTGCAGGAGGTGAATGCAAACTGCACAGCCATGGCCACATGCCTGTGTGACCAATCGGAGACCACATGGTAGCAGGGGGTCCCTCAACATCTGGGGACCAGGCATCTGATGTGCAGGCGAGCCTGGATCGGAACCCAATGGCTATGGGGGAGCTGCAGGCCACAGCAGCAGGCATCGTGGCAGAGGTTAAGAGCCTGGGAGTGGTCGTGCAGGCCAACACTGCCGCTATCCAGGCGGAGGGTCGCCAGAACAGGCGCCTCCAGCGCCAGAACAACGCCTGGCAGAGGCAATTGCAGGCAGAGACCAATAGCGTCCTGACACACATCGTAATTGCCTTGGAGGGGATGCAGGCAACATCCGCCACAAGCTCCAGGAGCGTCAGCCCAGGGGATGACCCACCCCCCCACCGCGTCGTCACCACGACAGCTGCGGAGCCGAACCCTTGGCACAAGGCCTGGCCCGCGAGAGGGTAAATGACTGGCCTGAGGACAAGTGGAGCTCAGAGTCTGAGCTTTTATTTTTACTTTTGGTGACGTGCTCAGAGGCATGTGCCGTGCACCTATAAGGGCATGCCATGGCTGTTAATGGCATGATCCCCCTTTTTTTTTCCACGGATGTCACAGCACCATGCACACGGTGAGGAGTGCATAATTAGTGACTGGACACCGTTTTGCAGGGGCAGGGTTTGCCCGGTGAGTTCATTGCGACCGTGTGACTGGTGTGTGAGTGTGTGTATGTGTGACATTTCTGCCAGCAAGGCGTGTCAGCTGGCAGGGGTCACCTTGGTTCGTCGGGGAGAGGTTATCCCCATGACCGTGTGAATGTGGTATGAATGGACAGCAACATCATTGGGGCCTTGGCATGGCGTTGCTGCTCCCAAGTCCCGTGTGGTGGACTTGGGCTAAACCAATGTGAGGTGGATGTGGTGTGTGTGAGCTAGGGACCACAGTGGTGTGCATGCGTGCATTGCCCGTGTGCCATGATGAATGTGTGTGTGTTTAACGTGCAAAGATACGTTCCACGAGGCTACTCCTGACTGCTGCTCCTTCAGCAGACTGGGTCGTCTCAGGCAGGGGGGGACTGTGTGGTGCGAGGGTCAGGTCATCACATATGTCAATCTCCAGGCCCTTTCTCATGGCTTAGTTGTGCAGCACGCAACATGCACCGATGATCTGGCACACAAAGTTTGGGGAATACAACAGTGCCCTCCCGGAATTATCCAGGCATTGGAAACGGGACTTCAGGATGCCAAATGTGTGCTCCACCACTGCACGGGTGCGTATGTGTGCAGCATTGTATCTTCTCTCTTCTCTGGTTTGGGGATTTCGGTATGGAGTCAGGAGATAGGGCCCAAGTGCATATGCCAAGTCACCTGGAAGGGAAAAGACAGGAGGATGTTAGCCGTGCATGTGCCCCTCGTGATGTCTGCATCATGGGGTCGGACAGTCATGCCTGACACCCATGTCACTCACCAACCAGCCAGCTGTCCCTTTACATGTAGCTGTCGTGGCTGGCCCCTGGGTGTTTGGCACGGACGTGCCATATGAGGTATTGGGCATCGGCTATCAGCTGTACGTTGATGGAATTCCACTGCTTACGATTGTGGTATATGTGCTTTGTGGCACGGGGGGGCCGTAGTGCCACATGTGTGCAATTAATGGCCCCAACGGTGCGTGGGAATCCGGCAATTCTGTAGAAATCCTGCATTGCTTTCTGCCGCAGATGCTCATGGGTCGGTTTAATGATGTGGTGGGACATGCATGTGCACGCATCTGCTCATGGTGGATTGTGACATCCCAGACACAACTCCACTTGTACGTACAAAAAATCCACTGGCAAGGAAATGGAGTGTTGCCAGTACCTTGACCAGTGGCTGCACTGCATGTGAGCATTCCGTCTGGCTGGTGATTTCACCATGCAGGGCTGTGGCTAATTCTAGGATGGCATCAGGGCTGAATCTGAAGATGCGATACACCTCCGATTCCCCCATGCCAAAGACGTTCATGCGCGTTCGGTATATCCTCTCCTGTGCCCTCCTCCGTGCCTGGGGACGCAGTAGTGCTATGACCATGGCTGTCCCTGGCATGTTGGCATACAGATGTGTTGTCCTGCAAATGTGGTTGCTCAGCTCGTCCGTAACGGTGACATGTGCACGTCTGTTGCCGGGTTGCACCTCCTTTATGGGGAAAATTATTCGTGAATCTCCGTATTTCCCTCATTTGCATATTTGAATAGCTAATCAATGGGAGCAGCACCGTGCGTCCAGCCCATATTTGCGTCCACGCTACGCCGGCGTATGCAAGCTACGTTGGCATAGGGTGGCCAGTTTTTAGGCGTATATTGGTTTGTGACTCTGGCGCACACATACACTGGCGCACATTTTCACTTACGTCGGCGTAACTTGCTTTACGTTGGCGCAAGTGCTTTGTGAATCTGGGCCTATGTTTTTTAATGCCGAAAAATGATCATGTGTACGCGGTATAAGTAATCCTGACACTAGCAAATAAACCAAAACCATATAAAAATGTATAATAAGCACAAGATACTAAAAAAATTATTACATATAGTAAAATGCAATATATGTTTATTATTTTAAGTGGTCCAGCCATTTTGTGGATGTTTTGCTTTTTGTCTTGGATTATTAAAGAGGATTGTAGGTTAAGTAACATTTGATAGCAAAATAAATTTCAAAATCTTAAATAACTCCAGTTCACAGACCAAGGGTATATGAGGTTGGATGACAGACAATTAGATGTCGTCTAAGGTGAAAAAGGTACCTTTATTGCGCCTTACATGCATTTAATTCAGGTTTTCAAACCTGTAAGCAGATTTATTTTTTGCTTAGGGCTGGATATGATTGATTTATGGATACGTTGAATGATTTTGAGTTACAAGACACAATCTGATTTTGATTATTTTGCTCATCTGTGCAAATAAATCTGAATGCTATTTGCTATATCTGAGTTCAAAGAAGTTTTCCGGGGAAAAAAAATGTTCTTTTTGCATTTAAACCTTAGTAATGCATTTAAAGTTCTGTTGCTTGGAAACTGAATTTAGTCTACCTGTCTTACAAGTACAGTAAACACCTCTCAGGTTTCATCTGTCAATGCTTCCAAGCACTATGAGACTACTTTTGAGATCTTATACTTAATTGCTAGGCTCTTGCTGCTGTGCCACATTATAGTAAGAGAACAGATAAGTTGTGTGTGGCAGAGAGATGCCACTTCTGATAAACTGACATGAATAATCAAAGAAAAAAGCAGAATGCAGGATAAAACATTGGAATTTTATAAAAAAGTCACACTCTCAAAAAACTTTGATGCATTGTTATGTATCTGTAATCAGTCATCATGTTCTGACGAGCCCAAACTGCCCTTATGGCCGGGTTCACACCTATGCGAATTGGTTGCGGCTTAAACCGCATTTAATACGCAGAACATTTTTAAATACATTGGGCCAGATTCAGGTAGATGAGAGTATCTTTCCTCTGGAGTAACGCTTCTCATTTACGTTACTCTGAAGACCCTTTCAGCGCAAGTCCTGTAATTCACATAGCAGTTGCGCGTAAACTTGCGCCAGAGTAACGATAATGCGCTGGCGTAACCCGACGCAAGTGGAAGTGGGTGTGATCATATGTAAATGATGGGCGGAGCCCAGCGCAGAGGCTTACGTTCAGCGCATCATCCACGGAGCATGCGCAGTGAGTGCGGCTCCACTCGCCCCCTTGTGCGCATGCTCACAACTTCCGTCGGCACCACTTCCTAGGAAACGTCAGCGCAATGCGTTCCACTGGGCGCTTAAAAGCGCTGGCGGAAACGCCATTCCGGCGCAAAAGTATTTCCGCTTCCCCCCACCCGAGGGAAGATACTTTTGTTTGGTGATGGCTGCTCCCGCTACCCCCAGAGAGAGGAGGAACCTGAATTTTAATGCCCAGGAGGTCTCGCTCATCATTTCGGCAATGGAGACAGATAATGCTTTTCTCCATGGCAAAAAAAGCCGGAAGACCAGCCGGGAGAGGAAGCAGGGCATCCTGGAGTCCATTGCTGCCAGGGTCAATGTCTTGGGCTACTCCACCCGGACTGCTGGGGACATACAAAAAAAAATTAATGATCTGCGGCGCAAGGTGAGGGACAAGGTGGCCTCCATCAGGAGGTATGAGAGGGGCACAGGTGGTGGTCCCCCATGTCCTGTCACCCTGACCGCAGAGGAGGAGGTGGTCGCACGCTGCCTGGAGAGGGAGCAGGTGGAGGGGGTCGCAGGCTATGACTCCGTGGAGGAAGGCACAAGGACAGGTAAGTGTTTTATAATCCCCTATTTGTTGTTTTGCATTTGGGGGGGGAGGGTACATGTGCCAAGTGTGTGGGACCACCAACATGTGTCTGCTTTGTGTCATCCACAGATGACGGAGCTGGGCCATCATCTGTCAGCGTGCATTCCACCCCATCCCCCCCACGCCATCGTGTGCCCGAGCCACTGGGTGGTGAAGAGGTTGTGGAGGAGAGTGGCCACACCACACCTGCCGAGGTGGTTGTAGAGGATCCTGCTGTGGCAGAGCAGGACTTTATCTTAGTTTTGTCTGTCTCCTCCCCTTCTCCTGGGCCGTCTGTCGTCCCCTCCCCCATCCTTGGAAGCCCCTCAAGGGCGACTCCCTCCCCCCGAGGACAACACCATCTTCTGGCCCCAGGAAGGCGACCCAGAAGACCAGGGGGGTGTCTGATGGTGTCCAGGACCAGTTGGCGAGTGATCACGCCAGGCAGACGGAACAGATGGGGGCCATAGTTGGGCACTTACAGAAAGTGTCTGACAGCCTGGGCTCCGTTGCCAACCTCAGCAACGCAGTGCAGGATGTAAGCTGCAACTGCGCTGCAGTGGTCACCACTTTGGGGGAGGTGCAGGGGGATATTCGGCACCTTACTGCAGCCGTCCAGGCCAACACTGCTGCCATCCGGGACCAGGGGAGGCTGAGTCGGCGGGCCCAGCATTATCAGGTCACCCGTCAGCTCCGGATGCAGGCCCAGACGAACTCCTACCTTGGACGGATAGCCAGGGCCTTGGAGGGCATGCAGGCCACACCTGCCAGGAGTGGCCCACCTGGGGATCAGCCACCTCCAGATGCCCCCCCACCCCCACCCACTCCATCCAGGCAGCTGAGGAGCCAGAGAGGGGCCCCCAGAAGAAGCCCCCGGCATCCCCGATGAGGCCTTTTTCTTTTTTCTTGTTTTATATTTTTGGTTTGGACATACTCAGGTCATGAGTTTTTTTTTCTTTTTCTCAGGTTATGATTTTGTTTATTTTATTTATCAGGATATGATATTTTTAATTTCTTTTTGTACTGCACACGGTCAGGAGTGCAGGGGACAGTGTGAATGGTGTGTGAATGTGAGGGGGTGGCACTCCTGAAAGTAAGGGGTGTCACCCTCGGCCGTGGTGGTGAAGTTAACCCCATGGCTGTATGAATGACGTGTGAAAGGTGTGTGAATGGACAGTGACATCATTGGGGCCTTGACGCGGCGTTACTGCTCCCAACTCCTACATGCTGGACTTGGGCTAATCCAATGTGATGTGGATGTGGTGTGTGTGATTTAGGGACATCAGTGGTGTACATGCGTGCACTGTCTGTGTTATTAATGTTTTGGTTTAGTGTCCAAAGATGCCTACGGCGAGGACCCTCCTGACTGCTCTTCCATCAGCAGACTGGTTCTCCTCTGGCAGGTGGGGACTGTGTGGGTCGGGGGTCAGGTCATCACGTATGTCAATCTGCAGGCCTTTTTTCATAGCAAAGTTATGTAGTATGCAACATGCACCGATGATCTGACACACAAAGGTAGGTGAATACAATAGGGCCCCCCCAGACTTATCCAGGCATCGGAAACGGGACTTCAGGAGCCCGAATGTTTGCTCCACCACTGCACGGGTTTTGATGTGTGCTTCATTGTATTTTCTCTCTCCTCTGGTTTGGGGGTTCCGGAAAGGAGTCATTAGATGGGGTCCCAGTGCATATGCAGAGTCACCTGGAAGGGAAAAGACAGGAGAATGTTAGTCATGCATGTGCGACTTCTGTTGTGCATCACGGGAGGGGATAGTCATGCCTGACTCCCTTGTCACTCACCAACCAGCCAGCTGTCCCCATACATGTTCTGGTTAAATTCTGCTGGGATGGGGCTCTGATTGTATATGAAGCTGTCATGGCTGGACCCGGGGTGTTTGGCACGGACGTGCCATATGAGGCGTTGGGCATCAGCTATCACCTGTACGTTGATGGAATGCCAATGCTTCCGATTGCGGTATATGTGCTCTGTGGCACTGGGGGGCTGTAGGGCCACATGTGTGCAATCAATGGCCCCCACAGTGCGAGGGAATCTGGCAATGTTGTAGAAATCTGTCATTGCCTTCTGCCGCAGCTCCTCAGTGGTGGGTCTGATGAACTGGTTGGACATGCGTCTGAGGATTGCAGGGACAACCTGGTGCACACATCTGCTCAAAGAGGACTGTGACATCCCAGCCACCACTCCACTTGTACGCTGGAATGATCCACTTGCAAGGAAATGGAGTGTTGCCAGGACCTTCACCAGTGGCTGCACTGCTTGTGAGCGGTGTGTTGGGCTGGTGATGTCATTATGCAGGGTTGTGGTTAGTTCAAGTATTGCATCTGGGCTGAATCTGAAGAGGCGATACACCTCCTCATCCCCATGCCAAAGAGATTCATACGAGTGCGGTATATCCTCTCACGTGGCCGCCTTCTTGGTTCCAGGGGACCCATCAGTAGTTCTAGGACCACAATTGCCCCTGGCATGTTGGCACACAGAGGTGTTGTCCTTGCAAGTGTTGTTGTTCAGCAAGCTCCTATCGTCGGTAACGCTGCTGTAGCTGCTCTCCTGCTGACCTGTGACCGTCTGGAGTAAAGATAAAGCAGCCTTTTGTAGAAATAACTTTGCGCCGGACGGACCAGATACGCGAGGCGCATGTAGCCAGCGTATGGTGCTAATCCGTTCGCGAATTGGGAAATCTCCCTCATTTGCATATTTGCAGGGGAAATCAATGGGCGCGACTGATGCGCCCAGCGAAAATAAGCGCTGACGATACTCTGGCGTCGGAACGTTCCGCCGGTCGCAAATGACCCGTTATTGGGCGCATCTAGTTTGGTGGGTACGGGCACATAGAAACGACGGCGCATCATCACAGTTACGCGGCGCATATCCAAATACTCCAGCGCAAGTGTTGGTGAATCTGGCCCATTGTTTTCAATGAGGCTGGTTCACATATGTGCGATGCATTCGCACTGCCATTGCCGGAAATCCGTATACGTTGTGGAGGCCTTGCGGTGCGGCTCAGGTGCGAATTCAGTCCCATTATCTTCTATGGGTACGCAGCTGATTCGCAGATGTGCTCAGTTCTCTTCAGGAATTTCTCTCATTCAGCTCAATACATTTCTCCCCCACTCTCCTCTCACTCAGAACTTCCCCCAGGTCTCCAAATTAGCAGCAAAAATGGAGCTAATCTGCTGAACACTTCTCTTATCTGTCTGCAGAGATAAAAGAGCTGAAATTCTCACCGCACAAGTGTGAACCCAGCCTAAAACTTTCAATCATACCCTAAGTGAATGTACAAATTCATGCATGAGGACTCAATCTAGGTTTCTCAGTGAAGGTAAAGGTATGTTTAATCTCTCTTCTAAATTCAGCTCTATTGAGGGTGATTATAGAATGGGCGAATCTGCATATATATGCTGTTATTCACTGTCTGTAACACAGATGTCACATTAGGCACTAATACGGGGTCAAGTTGTAAAACAGCAATATGGCTTTATCATGGTCATACTGCTACAACAAGACTTTGTAATTTCTCACTTTCAAACTTAAACCTTTTTTCAATACTTTTTAAAGTATTTTAAAGATTGTTTACAGAACAGAGCACTTTGAGCATTCCCAGGCTCAATTAAGATACAAAAAGAAATGACATAGTAGATCTACCTATACTACGCACTCTAAATTCTAGCTTATTACCTAACCTAGACACATAAAGTATGCTTGTGCCACCATGCAGGAGTGGTCACAAAGATACAAGTCAAAGACAATTGGGTTCATGTTCAATAAAGCACAAAATCAGAAAAGGCACATGTTATGCATCACGAAAAGGACCATTTAGTGCCTTGAAAAAGTATTTATACCCTTTGAAGTTTTCCACATTTTGTCATGCTACAGTCGTATTGAAAAGTTTAGGAACCCCTGACAATTTCCAAGATTATCATTTATAAATATTTGGGTGTTTGGATCAGCAATTTCATTTTTATCTCTCAAATAACTGAAGGACACAGTAATATTTCAGTAGTGAAATGAGGTTTATTGGATTAACAGAACATGCGCAATATGCATCAAACAAAGTTAGACAGGTGCATTAGACAGGTGCATACCTGCATTTTTTTTTAAATTGTCGCTCTATTTTTGTTTATAGCGCAAAAAATAAAAACCGCAGATGTGATGAAATACCACCAAAAGAAAGCTCTATTTGTGGGGAAAAAAGGACGTCAATTTTGTTTGGGAGCCACGTCGCACGACCGCGCAATTGTCAGTTAAAACAACGCAGTGCCGAATCGCAAAAAGGGGCAAGGTCCTTTACCTGCATTTTGGTCCGGGTCTTAAGTGGGTAATTAAATGAAGAACCTTATATGCTATTTGTTTAGGGATTTGTTTAAGAGAATGGCTACTCCCTTTGTGTAACTTGAATATGTGGCATGGAATGATTGCTGTACCCAGGGCCAGCGAAGGACTAGGAATTAATTTCCCATATGGTGTGTTCCCTGTGTGCCCATGAGCAAATTGGTCAATAAGAAAAAATTCCCTTTGCTCAAAATACTTCTAATTATCCTCATTTATGAGTCTACATGTTAATTACTTTTACTATTGAGAGCATACAGTACACTTTTCTGGGTGCCTGCTACACATATCATTTACCACTCCCTAAACGTGATTTGCAGATGAGATATCCTGTGATTGAAAACAAAATTAACCTGTTGGTTAATTAATTGGTTATTCTGATAGACACATTTATAATTTGAAGCACTGAACTGGAAGCTGGTTTGGACCACAGAAGTATTTCCAAAAAGATTGTAGGCCCTTTTAAACGTAATATTTCAACATACCTGATTTTCTGGCATTCCAACACTTCATAACAAACCGTTCTCTCCACCAAGCTTGCAGTTTAATTGCAGTAGTTTCCTCAACAACTGTAGCTGTTCTATTTTGCCAGGAAGCAGGAATTTCAGATTTTGGATCTAAAACATACAGTACTATTCAAATTAACTTTTTCAAGAAACTTAAATCAGTTTATTGGATTATAACAGCATTAAGTAGGAAGGGGATTTCCAGCTTTTGATAAAGTAAATACATATACAGTGGGATCCACACAACAGGTATATACTGCAAAATTTAAAATGGCTATTGGCAGCATTAGGATTCCAAAGGGATTTACTAATAGACCTTCTGCCTGTATTTTTTTCAGGTTGTTTGTCTGGGAGTCAGTGCTTATTACTTCTGTGGTGGACAGTCTTTTATTCTGGGAATCCCCTTAGGGACCACCCCCCCCCCTTTTCTACCTTGGAGAGGCATTATCTGCAGCCCCAGGAGGGGCATAAGCATTAATCATTGAGGATTCATCTTTGGGTGAAGATATATGTTTAATCCCTTATAGAGTTAATGGGACAAATTTACTGTGCTATCATTTAAAGGGGACATGTTTCCTTTTTAATTGGATTTTTCGGGGGAAAATTAGAACAGAGCCAGATTATTCTATTTAATTCTGTGGCCGGTTGGAGCGTCTTTATGGATGGATAATTGAACAATCAGAGAAAGACGGGTGAAGCTCCTATATTTATTTATGCCTGCCTAAGGGCCTGCGTAGCCTCCCTCTGTTATACTTCCTTTATAGTTAAATCATTGAATGTATTGTTACAGGCATCTCAAGAGGTTTCTGAATAATATGGTTGTTTCTCATCCCCCCTTACGGGAACTTTTGGCGATTTTTGAATTGAGCTGAACGATGTGCACACACAGAGACCAGGAGAGGATTGGTTCCATTGTAGTGACCTCCGTATCAATATGAGGTAGGGAGCTCATAAGGAAAATTGCATTAGATCTATATCTTCCTTCAGTTTTTTTTTCCCTTTCTTTTTTCTTTCTTCTTTCATATGCATGTCTTACCGATATTTGCAATCTATATTTTTGTCTTAAAATAATATGTATATTTATGTGTATTGTTTCTTTTTTCTTACATCTAAAGCTGGATTTCTTTTGAAAAATTATTTAAAGGATCACTAAAGAAAAAAAAAATGGGCTGAACTGACAGTTTACAGGGTATAGAGATATAAAAGTTAACTGATTCCTTTTAAAAATCAATCATATAATCAACCTACAGTTCTAGTTTCGTTTTTGCTGTCTCTCTGATGTACAGAGCCAGAGAGACAATAGAGGGCAGTGATGGTTTGTCTAAAACCCCTCAGCACCAACCCAGTTTCAGTTTACAATCAGTAATCACACCTCCTTGATTAGTGACCAGAGTGAGAAAGCTCCCAGCACTGTGGTTATAAGGAAACAGACAACCAGGAAGTGTGGAGATCAGAGCAGAATTACAGCAACATCAAAGCAAAAACGAACGAGGACATGAAAACAGCACTGCAGTAAGGTAAAGGAAGCTATTTAGCTAAAAAAAAAAATTCTTTAGTGACCCTTTAAAGTATCTCTTCGCGTCCAGTCCTGATGAAGCCTTAACGGCGAAACTGTTGAACAAAAATGGATGCTACTTTCAACTGTATACAATCCATCACTGTTACATGTTGGGTATTAGATGTATGCCTGTAACAGTCAATGAATAGTATTGATCAGTTTTTTAATTGCTGTTAATAATATAATATTTATTTTGTATAATTTATGTTGTATTGACTATTATGTTATACTATTATTGACCTTTAAAATCCCATATCCTGTTCTTTCAATGTTTTATCCCTGTTTGCCAATTGCTCTCCTGTGTTGCCATCCCTTACATGCACTTCCAGTGAAGACTAAAAGCACAGGTGTGGTCCATCACGATCACCATTAAGAAGTGCCCCTTAAGCTATTATATGCAGTCACCACTGGGGTGCATGCATGTAGGGAGAAAGTGACTGCATATGCAAAAACTGTAAAAATATTATTTATTTTTTTAAAAGAAGAAAACATGGCACCATTTTTTTTTTTATGATAGACAGCGCTTTTGCAAACTGTCCTTTAATTAGGGTTTAAATCGACTAAGTACAATGGCCCAGATTCACGTACATCGGCGCATTATCGGTCCGGCGTAGCGCACCGCCATTACGTTAGACTTGCGCCATCTAGCCGCGTAATCCCCCGATTCACGTAGCTTTTGCGCAGGAAATTGCGCAAGCGTAAGGTTTTTTCCAGAGGCGTAAGGAGGAGTAATACAAATTGGGAGGGACGTGGGCGTTACATTGAAATGAGCCGTGACCCCATGCAAATGAAGGGCCGGCCGGCTCGCGCATGCACGCTTGAACGAGACCATGTCAGCTCCGCTGTGCGCATGCTCACAACTCGGGAGCGGCGCAATCAGTGAAATTGGAAATGGACTAGGGCAACGTTGTGAACTACGCAGACAGCATAAATAGACACACACAAACGCACTTGCATTGCAAAAGTACATCCCTTTGTGTCCCTTCCCATTTAACCAAGTGCTTTTGTTCCTGTTGTTCGTTGCAGTGTGTCTTGTAGTTGTCAGATTAGTGTTCTGTGTGATCAAGTGCTTGTTGGTATATTTGTGAAAGTGTTTTTTGATAAGTGTTTGAGAGACTGTTTGTTTGATTGATATATTTTTGTTCGTTTGTTTTCTTGCTTTATTTTTTCTTTTTTTTTTTTTTGTGACTGTTTCTTGCTGAGTGCTAGTGTGATTTTTGGGTGTTCGTTTTCTCTTTGTGTGTGTTCTTGCCTGATTGGTTGTGCTTGTATTTGTGACTGATTTTTGGTGACTGGTAGTGAGTTTGTTTGGAAGTATGACTGAGAGAAAAAGAAAGCTCAATTTTACTGTGGGGGAAAAAATAATTCTTGCCCGGGCCATTAGCGAGTATGGGCGTTTTCTCCACGGCCCGCAGAGTGCCACCACCACCCCGGCCAGGAGGAGGGAGATATTGGATAGGATCACGGAGCAGGTGAATTCATCGGGGGAGGGGGAGACACGGACCCGGTCTGGGATCGACAAAAAAATAAATGATCTCCGGCGTCTGGTGAAAAAAAAACTGGCCGCAATGCATGCCCATGCCAGGGGCACAGGAGGGGGCCCACCATGCCGTATTAGGCTTACAGCGACGGAGCATGTGGTGGCCCTGACCTTTCACCGGCATGAAGTGGAGGGCCTGCCAGGCTTTGACACAAGTCCGGTCCCCGCGGTGCCAGGTAAGGTTTGTAGCATGTGTGGGGGAGGGGGTGAAAGGGAATATGTGGCAAGTGTGTGGATCCTCCAACCTGTGAATGGTTTGTGTCATCCACAGATGTGCAGGAGGGTGCAGGGCCATCTGGCCTGACCGCTCCAACACCAGGACAGCAGCCTAATGAGGCCCCCCCAACAAGGCCGGAGTCCGCGGAGGAGGTTCGAGAGGAGGACGATCATGAGGAGGAGGACGATCATGAGGAGGAGGACGATCAGGAGGAGGACGATCATGAGGAGGAGGAGTCAGGCACTGGACAAGTGGTTTGTGCGGACTCTTCCCCTCTGGCTGGCAGAAGCCTGCCCTCCCTAAGGGGGAGCCCCCCCCTCCTCCCCCAACATGGCTCCCCTCACAAGGGCCTCCCCTTCTCCCCGCCCACAACCATCAGCTGGAGGCAGGATGTCATCCCAGAGCACCAGGGGGACGCCCAATCTCCTGCCCGCCAGTCTGCGAAGGGACCAGGCCCTCCAGACCCGCCATCTGGGACAGCTCTGCCAGACTTTTGGGTGGGTGGAGGAGAGCCTGTCCTCCATGAAGGATACGCCGGGTAACCTGGACTCTCACTCCCGGGCTTTCACAACCTGCCTAAATGAACTGCAGACTACAGCAGCAGGCGTTGGGCAGGATGTGAGGGCCCTTACCCAGGCTATCCAGGCCAACACGGCAACACTTGGTGCTGCCCTGGACAGAATTGCCGTGGCCTTGGAGGGCAGGCCGCCAGGTGGGCAGATATCAGGGGCTGCTCCTCCTTCCCCGGGTTTGCCCCTCCCCCATGAGTCTCCCCTGAGGGGCCGGGGGCCGTGGCCGGGGGCGCCCCAGGCGTGGCTCACGCAGAGGGCAATAATTTTTTTTTCCCCCTTTTTTTTTTTTGGCTGACATTTTTGGCATTTTTTTTTTTTTTTGGCTGACATTTTTTGCATTTTTTTTTGCTGACATTTTTTTTTTAATTTTGGGTTGTGCATGCTGTTTGAATGTGGGGGTGACATTCCTGCTGGAAAAGGGGTGTCATCCTCAATTTTGGTGGAGAAGGGTTCCCCAGGACCAGGGAGAAGTGATTCCCAGGTCCGTGTGAATGGTGTATGAATGTACAGTGACATAATTGGAGCCTTGACGTGGCGTTACTGCTCACCAGTCCTGCATGGTGGACTGGTGCCAATCCAATTTGATGAGGATGTGGGGTGTGTGTGCTAGGGACCATAGTGGTGTGCATGCATGCATTCTCATTGTGCCATGATTAATGTGTGTGTTTAACGTGCAAAGATGCCCAATATGAGCTGCCTCCTGACTGCTCTTCCCTCAGAAGACGGGGTATCCTCGGTTAGGGGTTGATTGTCTGGTTGGGGGGTCAGGTCATCACGTAGCTCAACCTGCAGGCCCTTCCTCACTGCGAGATTGTGCAGCATGCAACATGCAACGATGATATGGCACACGAAGTTTGGGGAATATAACAGTGTACCCCCAGACTTATCCAGGCATCGGAAACGTGACTTCAGGAGGCCAAAGGTGCGCTCCACCACTGCTCGGGTTTTGATGTGTGCTTGATTGTATCTTTCCTCCCCTGGGGTTTGGGGGTTCCGGATAGGAGTCATGAGATGGGGTCCCAGTGCATATGCAGAGTCACCTGGAAGGGAAAAGACAGGAGAATGTTAGTCATGCATGTGCCACTTGTGAGGTGTGCATCACGGGAGGGGATAGTCATGCCTGACTCCCATGTCACTCACCAACCAGCCAGGTGTTCCCATACACGTTCTGATCGAATTCCATTCGGATGTGGCATTGATTGTAGATGTAGCTGTCATGGGTGGATCCGGGGTGTTTGGCACGGACGTGCCATATGAGGCCTTGGGCATCAACTATCACCTGTACGTTGATGGAGTGCCAATTCTTCCGATTGCGATACATGTGCTCTGTCTCATGGGGGGGCTGGAGTGCCACATGTGTGCAATCAATGGCCCCGATGGTGCGTGGGAATCTGGCAATTCTGTAGAAATCTGTCATTGCCTTCAGCCGCAGGTCCTCAGTGGTGGGTTTGATGATTTGGTTGGCCAAGCGTGTGAGGATTGCAGGGACAACCTGGTGCACACATCTGCTCATGGAGGATTGTGACATCCCAGCCACCACTCCACTTGTACGCTGAAAAGAGCCACTGGCAAGGACATGGAGTGTTGCCAGGACCTTCACCAGTGGCTGCACTGCTTGTGAGCGTTGTGTTGGGCTGGTGATGTCCTCCTGCAGGGTTGTGGTTAATTCCAGGATGGCATGAGGGGGGAATCTGAAGATGCGATACACCTCAGAATCACTCATGCCAAAGAGGTCTATGCGTGTGCGGTATACCCTCTCCCGTGCCATCCTCCGTGCCATCCTCTGTGCCCTCCTCCTTCTTTGGTCATCTAAATTCACTAGTGCAGCTATGAGCGACGATGCCCCTGGCATGTTGGCAGTCAAATTGTAGTGCAACACGTGTGTGTGGTCTGCTCCTCAGTAACGGTGTTGCTTTCTGTGAGATGTAGAAGTTTTTTCAAAATTTAGACCAGCTTTTAGGTGCTCTAACTTTAGACAGGACATTTAGCTGTTGCGCACATCGCGTAGCCTGCACAGCAACTGCGTTTTTTTGTGGATCCCCGCAACTCCCTCATTAGCATATTTGACTAGCAAATCAATGGTGTGTCTAGCGCATTTTTGCGCGGACGGATGCGTCTGTCTAACGAAATTACGCCGGACAAAAAAAAGTAGATTTCTGGCGTAAATCGTTTTCTGAATCGCGCGCATCTAAACGCACGCGCACATTTAGACTTACGCACGCGCAACACCAGTTGCGCAGGTGTAATCGCTCTGTGAATCTGGGCCAATGTATCCAATAGGAGAAGTCTGCTACCTGAGTTTACATTTCTGATCAAGAATGTTCTGACATCCAGTAGGACAGAAAATTGTTCTCACTACTAGTTTTCAGTCTCTCTCATTTCCCTCTGTTAAATAAGTGAGTGCATGCTAGGCCAGTGAACGATGAGCAAATTATAAAAAAACTATAATGTTTTCTATGATTTTTCCTAGCATTTATTTGCTATTATTAATTGCCCGACAAGAAATGTCATATTCTTTTCTTAGTGACAGAAGCTGTCCCAACATAGATATATTGCTTTGCATTCTGCCATTCTGCATTCTGAGTAATCATTTCCTTGATTGTGATACATCATTACATGTGATGTTTTGACAAATACTTGATTAAGCATTAATATAAGTTGTGTGGGAAATTGCAAACTGCAAACCTTTACCTAGGGTTGGATTTAGTACACTTTAATAAATACCTTGCGTAGAATGAGATGCTGGCGACAAAATAGTTGAAAAATCCAATGTGAAGGCTCGGAATGCAAATACCAAGTCAAGCGAAATTTTGTTTCCCACAGCTTCACACATAAGTTTCCACAAAGCAATGTTAAAAGCCTAAAATAAAGTCCAAGTAATTTCAGATTTAAGACAACTTAGATAAACAGAGAAAGAATCTGTTAATTATATAATGAACATATATTGAAACCTTTTTAAATTGTAAGCGTATGGCCTCCCAATAGCCCCATCAAAATACATTTTATATTTCCCCATACATAAGATGCTTGTTATTTTCAACCTTTTTACAGAGAGGCCTAGCTAAAGATGTGGCAGTCTGTGTATTGTTTCTGCTTAGCTTTAGGCTGGGTTCACATATATGCAAATTGGATGCAGATTTTTTCCGCATTCAATTCAAATGACAGGCGAGTGTGGACGGCTCTTAAAGGAGTTGTAAAGGAATTTTGTTTTTGCCTAAAATTAATGTCTGCAAGGTCGACAGGGCAGGGCCCTCTTAATCCTCTTGTATTTTATTGTATTGTAACTGTATGGTCTCCTTTTATATTGTAAAGTTCTGCGTAAACTGTTGGCGCTATATAAATCCTGTATAATAATAATAATAATATAATAAAAGACAGACAGAATAGTGTAATGATTCTGTTTAAAAACGAGTAAATACCTATCAAATTCCTTCATCTATATCACCTCTGGGCGTTCTAGTTTCTGTTCTCTCATTTACTTCCCAGTTTGCATCACTTGTGCATGTAAGAACTACAGGCCAGATTCACGTACATTGGCGCATATTTTGACCGGCGTAGCGCACCTCCTTTACGTTAGACCGGCGCAATGTAGAGGCGCAATCACCGTATCCTCGTAGTATTTGCGCATAAATTAGCGCCGGTGTAACGTAAATTCCGAGGCGGAGTAATTCAAATTGGGAAGGGCGTGGGCGTGTTTCATTGAAATGAGCCGTGACCCCATGCAAATGAAGGGCCAGCCGTATCGCGCATGCGCACATGAAGCAGACCATGGTCAGCACCTCTGTGCGCATGCTCACAACTCGGGAACGGCGCAATCAGTGAAATTGGAAGTGGACCCGGGCAACTTAGTGAACTACGCAGAGAGCTTAAATAGACAGACACAAACGCCCTTCCTTTGCAAAAGTACATCCCTTTGTATCCCTTCCTATACAGTAAGGTGCTTTTGTTCTGTTTGTTGCGTTGTGACTTGTCTTTGTGATATTTATTGACTGTTTGATCTAGTGTTTTGTAGAATCTATTTGATAGTGTTTTTTGGTGACTGGTTGTGAGACTTTTTGGTTGTTAGATTTTGTTTGTTTGTTTTGTTGCTTGATTTTTCCTGCTTGTTTTTGTGTGTGATTTTTGGTGATTGTTTGGGAGAGAGTTGTTGTATGAGTATGACTGAGAGGAAGCGCAAGAGCAATTTTTCTTTGGGGGAGAAACAAATTATTTCCCCGGGCCCTTACCCAATATGGCCGTTTCCTTCACGGCCTGGCGAGTGCCAACACCACCCCGGCCAGGAAGAAGGAGATTTTGCAGAACAATACCGACCAGGTAAATTCATTGGGGGGGGGGACCCGGACACGCGAGGGGATCGTAAAGAAGATCAATGATCTCCGGCGTCTGGTCCGAAAGAAGCTGGCCAAAATGGCAGCCCATGCCAGGGGCACTGGAGGGGGCCCACCATGCCCTGTTAGTCTGACAGTGGAGGAGCGTGCGGTGGCCCACACCTTTAATAGGCAACAAGTTGAGGGCCTGCCTGGCTATGACTCCAGTCAGGAGCCCGTGATGACAGGTAAGGTTTTTTTTTCCTATCTGGTGTGTAGCATGTGTGGGGGGGGGGAAGGAATATGTGGCAAGTGTGTGGATCCTCCAACCTGTGAATGTTTTGTGTCATTCACAGACGTGCAGGACGGTGCTGGGCCATCTGGCCTGACTGCACCATCCCCGGGACACCAGCCTGATGAGGACCCCCAGACAAGGCCGGAGTCCTCGGAGGAGGAGGAGTTTGAGGAGGAGGTCATGTCAGCCAGTGGATTGTTGTTTTTGGAGGAGTCTTCCCCTTTGGCTGGCAGCAGCCAGCCCTCCATAAGGGGTAGCCCCTCCCACTCCTCCCCCAACAGGGCTCCCCTCCCAAGGGCCTCCCCTTATCCCCGGCCACAAGCATCAGCTGGAGGCAGGAAGTCATCCCAGAAGACCAGGGGGGTGGCCGAGGTTCTGCCTGCCAATCTCAGAAGGGACCAGGCCCTTCAGACCCACCATCTGGGACAGGTCAGTCAGACTTTAGAGCAGATGGAGGAGAGCCTGTCCTCCATAAAGGATACGCTTGGGGACCTGGACTGCCACTCCCTGGCTCTTACAAACTGCCTAAACGAACTGCAGACTACTACAGCAGACGTTGGACAGGATGTGAGGGCCCTCACCCAGGCTATCCAGGCCAATACGGCAACACTAAGTGCTGGCCTGACCAGAATTGCCGTGGCCTTGGAGGGCAGGCCGCCACACAGGTAGAGAGCGTCCTGCCACACAGATGTAGTTCCTAGGAGGGGGCGAGCACGTTACTGACCACCGCAGTAAAGTCTCCCTTCACGGTGGTCAGTAAAATCAGACAAGCAGGAAGTGAACAGAACAGAGAAGAAATCGAGCACCTTCTGAGCAAAAACGAACAATGAGGAAGTGAAAAGAGGAATGTCTGCAGGTAAAGGATGCTTATTATGAAAAACATGTTTTTCTTTTACAACCCTTTTAATGAAGCTGGTTCAGACAGGTCCGGGGTGGCCGTGGAGTGGATTGCATAAGGGTCCTGTGCGCGTTTGAGTCCAGTTCAAGTGCAAATTCATGAAAAAATTCTGACCCGAATTACACCTGAAAGGAGCGGCTCTTTCAGGGCTTTTTGCAGGCGCTATTTTTAGCGCAATAGCGCCTGCAAAGCGCCTCAGTGTGAGAGCAGCCAAACTGTTGCCTACACAGATATGACACAGAAGTCATATTGAGACAACATGTGCACCTGCTGTAATAGGAAGGTAAGACTGTTAACATAGGTTGGTAATACAATTTCTGTTAATATATAATTCTGTGACTTTTGTTGGGCTTTTTAATTCATATGGCCAGTTTTTCCTCTCATTACTAAATGTTTAACCCCCTGAGCGGTAATCCCAAGTCAGGCTCGGGGTGAAAATTCAGGACCAAAAGCGGTAACCCCGAGCCAGACTCGGGACCGCCTTGCAGTGTCCACAGGCACAAGTTACTTACCATGTCCCTGGATCCTGCGATGACTCCCCGCTGTGTGATCGAGCGGTGTCCTCCTCGCTCGATTCACAGTGCCGAGTGCCGCCGAGCTCCGTTCCCTGTGACGTTACGACGCACAGGGGCGGAGATCGGCGCCAAATTTAAAAAAGTAAATAAACACAATACGTACAGTATACTGTAATCTTATAGATTACAGTACTGTATGAAAAAAATACACACCCCCTTTGTCCCTAGTGGTCTGCCCAGTGTCTTACATGCACTTTTATATAATAAAAATTGTTCTTTCTGCCTGGAAACTGGAGATTGTCTATGGCAACCAAAAAGTGTCCCTTTATGACACTTGCAGAATTGAGCGATAGTGATTTGTGGGAAAACTCGTCGTCAAAAAATTAAAAGTAATAATTTTTATTATTATAATGTTATAATTATTTATATGTATTTATTATATTATAATTTATGATTTTGTGTTTCAAATTTTATTATATTATTATGTCTACTAGACTCTCGTTTGGACAGATTTAAGTGAGTTATTCTTAAGAATTGCAGGCCTACAATATAAAATGCCAAATCTCCATGCAAAATAGTACCGCTTTCAGCACCTAAAATCTGAAATAATCATATTGCCACGGAGGTTAAGGGATGTTTAGATTTTTTTTTAAAGCATGTGCTTCTAAAGACCTAAATTAAAGTTCACATTTATTTGGGGGAAAAAATGGTTACTTTGAAACTTCCTATAACGGTGTTGTCTTACTCTCGACTTTAAAACAAAAGTCCACTGAGGAAACCTTCTTAGCAACAAAGGCTCCCTGTTCTCTGCCTTGGGCTGGAAACCTTATTGCATGTTTTCTGTGTTTACAGGGTTATAATAAAAAGGTAAATATATTTACCTTGAAGTGTTCTTCGGTTTTTCCTAAGAGCTTTGATTTGGTTTGCCAAAGATAGTGGGCCAACTTCAATTCTTTAAAGGTACCGGCTAGTTCATTTTCATTGCTAAAATTATGCATCACATTTATTATAGCCTTTATTATACTCATAGCCATCCCCATAAAGCGGTAGCTTTCCTGTAATAAAAGACAAACGATAAATATTTTTTTGAACAGAGGACATTTTCTGTACAATGACAAATCAACAACAACAATACTCAGGCAGCATGCCAATGCAGAGATTAGCACTATAGCCTTAAAATACCAGGGTCCTCAAATCAAAACCCCAATCTACATGGAGTTTAAATATTTACCTTGTATTGTGTCTTGGTTTGGGTGTAAATAAGTAATTTTTTAACTGAGACTTATGAGTACAACTGGGGATGTAATCAAAAGAAGAAGGACATTTTATATCCACTTGACCACCGAAAGATTTACCCCCCATTTTTTGCGATGCGGCACTGTGATACCTTAACTGAAAATTGTGCAGTCATGCTTTCTTTTAGTGGAATTTATTTATCACTGTGTTTTTTTATTTTTTGCACTATAAACAAACAAAAAGCAGACAATTTTGACAAAGAAAACACTATTTTTTACTTTTTGCTATAAAACATATCCAATAAGATTTGTTTTAAATGTCTTCATAAACTTAGGCCAATATGTATTTTTGGTAAAAAAAAAAAAAGTTATAGCATCTACAAACTATGGCAGTGATGGCGAACCTTGGCACTCCAGATGTTTTGGAACTACATTTCCCATGATGCTCAACTACACTGCAGAGTGCATGAGCATCATGGGAAGTGTAGTTCCAAAACATCTGGGGTGCCAAGGTTAGCCATCACTAAACTATGGTATATATACTGAAATTGTTATTTAATTTAGTTGTGAGTTTTCTGGAGAAAAAGTTAAACTGTGAATTAAACCTAAAATCAATGCAAGGGACATAACTTACAGTAAGTAGGATGTGTCCCTTGTACTGATTCCTCTTCTTTTAGTAGAAATCCTATCACTAATCTGTTGACTGTTTTTATCTGAGACATAAAATTTCAAAGGTGCCGAGTCCGGAACAAAATACAGGTGGTTTTGCTAATACATTAGTACAGTGCTGACAACAGGCTGATGTCAAAGTAAATGATGTCCAAGTAAAGGGATGAATGGTAATATACTGTATGATTTCCACACAGAAGAAGCGCCTTTACCAAAAGTATTTATGTGGTAGATCTGTGAGAAAGGGTAAACAATGCAGGAACAGTTTGCCTTCAGACTCTACTTGCTGTCCAACCACAGTACATATACTGTGGATGGAGCCACATACATTTACGTCATTCAGCCTGCTCTGGTTTAGGTGTGCAATGCCCCCCCCCCCTGCACAATTGCTGCGTCCACATTAACACAATGTCAACAAAGCTGTTATGAATTATTTCATAACAGGCCTTCAGCACATCAGAATTATAAAAAATGTAAATATATACACCATAATGTGTGGACTGTGGATGCTATAACTTTCACACAAACCAATGAAAATACACTTAGGTCCCTTTCACACATATATGCCCGTTTTGACGGACTCTGTTTGCTCAGCAGGGATTGATCCGTTGATCCCCGCTGAGCCGGCGGATGACAGGCAGTCTCTGCACACTGTATAGGGAGGGACCTGCCAGAGCCCTGCTCTCCTCTATGGGGGATCAGATGAAAACGGACCACTTGCCTGTTTTCATCCGATCCACCAGACGGATGGAAAATAGGGTTTCCATCTCTCTGCATTTAGCGTATCAGAGCGGATCGGATGTCGGTGGACATGACACTGCTGACACTCGTCGCTCCATAGAGGTCCCTTCTGGTCCGCCTGAAAAACCTGAACGGTCCCCGTATGTGTGAAAGAGGCCTAATCTGGATTTTTTTTTTTTTTTACCAAAGACATAGAAAAATACATACATTAATGTTGCTTATGCCGAATTGTGATTTTATTGGATATGTTTTATGATAGAAATTTGTAAATATTTTTTTTTTCTTCAAAATTTTTGTTATTTTTTTGTTTATACAGCGTCGCAAAAAAAAAAAAACAGTGGTGATCAAATACCACCAAAATAAAGCTCTATTTGTTTTAATAAAAAAAAAGTTAATTTGCATAGATTATTGCAAAACTGCAGAATTGACAGTTAAAGTAGTGCAGCCCTGAATAGCAAAAAATGCCCTGGTCATGAAGGCGGTAAAACCTTCCAGAACTCAAGTGGCTATGTCACGATCGGGGGTCAGGCTCGAAGACCAATAGCTATAGCAGTAGAGAGTCTCCCATCGACCAGCTCAATAAGAACAGAAGCAGGTCACCCTGGTAGATGACATTTGCTCAACCGAGGTGCAGAGTACTAACCGGTGTTCACCAGAGCTTCTGATAGTGGCGATGGGTTTTGAGGCATGTTAGTACCAGGTCAGGGTCATCAGGATTGCCCCACCAGAAATGGAGCAAGCTGGGGTCCAGCAGGATATATAGCAGGTAGAGATCAAGCAGAAGTATAGCCAGTTAACAAGCTAAAAATTGATAATAAGAGATTGCATGTTGAGGGTCAAGCAGAAGCGTATTCGAGTAACAAGCCAAGGGTCAGTAACAAGTGGTAGTGAAGATACGGATGGCAACAGAAGTGACAAGAGTGAGATAATGGCTGGAGACAGCACAATAATCTGACAAACAGGAAGTGCAAAGGCATTGGTGTAATAGGATATTCATGGGAGGAACAAAGTTTTTAAGGTTCAAGGGAAACAAGGTTCAAGATAAGATCGTTCAAGGAATTGTCTAGGGAGCTCACCAGTATCCCAGATGGCACAGCGAGAAGAGACACCATCAGACACAGCAGAGGTCGCAGTTTCAGACCCACATCCTGACACTGGGGGGTTTAGTTAAACGTTCACTTGGAAGTGCAGTCGAAAATAAAAAACAGCATTTTTGCTTGTACATGATTGGATGATGAAACCAGCAGAGCTTCCCCATCGACTGCACGTCCAAGAGCACTTGGAATGCAGAGGGGATTTGCCTTTAGTAAATCAACCCCTATCTCTCTCTTTGAAACATTATAGGCCTGGATAGAGTATGCAAGGAAGGGTATAGAGGAGTGCTGGTGGGGGTCTCTCCTTTAGCTTATTCATGTGAGTAAAATTCAGTTTGAGCTATTGACCTCTGTAAACAACAGGCTTGCATCAACAGGCCATCTTTAGTCTAAAGTCTCATCTGCTAGCCGGAAAACCAAAATACACATTTCAACAACATCTTTTGTTTTATAGGTATGATACAAATATAGATTTTTTTTAAATAATTTTTATTTTTTTAAAACATTTATAAAAGTGGATATGCCATCCCTTATAATGCATGGAAACTCATACTTACAAAGGGCTGAAAAACCTGTAGATTTTAATAGACACAGATATTTAGTAGTACAGGCTTTCAGATGGGTGACAAACATGTTCAAGGCACAATGAACACTGATGAATAGAAAAATCCTGTGAATTGTAAATCTGTAAATTGTTACACAAAGTATCATACTAACCATTATCATCAAATAGGACTGATGATTGCATCTGAGAAGAGTTTTGGATTTGAAACTTGGGTACAAATGAACCAGCAAATTACAATTTACCTGCAAAGTTTTAGATCTAAACTTTCTTCAGCGGATACACAGATCGTTTTGTTTATCTTCAGTTACCAATATGGCATGCAGGCTATGACCCTATGCAGGGCTTATATTTTCTGGGGGAAAGGTGCACATACTCCCTCTTTTCAAGTCCCCCCTTGTTTCCGCCCCCTACCCACCCGGCTGAAATCACTTGTAAAATGGGTGCTTCCGTCTGTCCTCTCCTCTCCCACCCCCCCACCCCCACATACCTCTCTCTGCTGGCTCTGTCTTCGAGACTCCGTCCTTCCCCCAGCCACCGAGTCGGTCTGCTGTTTCTGCCGCTGATGTACACAGTGAGAGGGGAGAGCTGTGCTCTTCCCATCTCAGCTGTGACAGGAGTTCTAGCACAGCGCTAGGACTCCTGTTTTGGAGGTGACAGGGTCAATAAAGAGAACCTGTCACCTCCAATTGCTATTACACAGGGAATTGTTTTCTCCTGTGTGATAGCAATTATGTTAAGTTAAAAAAAGAAAATAAATAATAATTAAATTAATAAAAAAAAGTAATTAAAAAGTAAAGAATAAGAAAAATAATATTAAAAATAATAAGACAATTATAAAAAATTATAAAAAAAGAAAGAAAAAGATAAAAAAAAAAGAAACAACAAATATTTGAACTAAGTGTGCCACCCCTGCCATCTGGTTGCTATTCTCCGTTGATTTGGGGGGGGGGGTGTTCGGTTGGTAGGGAGGGGGTGCATTGCGGAACCTGCACTTGGGGCGGCAGGGAGAGCAAATCCGGCCCTGAATACAGAACCAAGTATCATTTTGTGATGTTGGGTAATTTATATGGAATTTGTTAATGATAACAAGAAAGGGCAGTAAAATGGATCCCCTGCAGCCAGCAACAATATACTCCCAATCAACAGTAGATCCACCCCAGCAACAATAGAACCCACAAGAAACAATAGATCTTTCAGCATCAATAGACCTTCCAGCACACCTTGCCATTACATACATTCAGTGCTGGAGGTGCCGGAACTACGTTCCCCAACGTTCCCAATGAAAAAAAGCCCAGACCTTATGTATGAAAAATTAAAAAAGGGTTTACACTATTCTTTGCAACCAATAAGATTGCTTAGAAGTTTGAAGTAAGAGTTATACTAATTGCTTGGAGAAACATGGGTTATCTTTCTCCAATTTCCAAATCTCTCATATGAAGGATGATAATACACTTTCTTCAATACGAACTTGTACATGGATGAAGCTTTGCATATCATTTTATTCCAATGCATTTCCTAGCACAATGACAATGGTCACCTTACACTTAAAAATATTTCATCAGTAAACCTAGAAGACTTTTTGATGTCAACCAATATTAGCAGGTCCCTAGATAGGAGCTACCCTCCCACGGTCCTGGCAACCCTTAGGGCCTGGTCTCATCTATGTGCAACTGGGGATGGGATGGGGCCCACAGAACAGTTTAAACTCCCAATAACTGCAATGCACAATCTAATTCCAGATATTAATTTAACTAAATGGAAGGATAATGGTATACATTTTATAGATGACCTTATGGTGGACTCTAGGATGCTGCCATTTGGGGCGCTTCAGGAAAGATTCCACCTTACAGATGCAGATAAATACAAATACCTCCAAATAGCTCAGTTCCTTAGGAAAAACCCTTTCACCCCTAGATCCCTCCCGACTAAAATAGCTAAATTCCTTCGTCACCCGAATAGCGGTACTAAGGGCATAACAGTTATATATAGGGGGCTCCAGGAAAAAGACATCATGACCAAGACTCCAAATATTCTGGCCTGGGAAAGGGACTTTGGGGTAGAATTTCCGACTCACTCCTGGGCAAAGGCGATAAAAATCCAGATTGCCTCCACCAAGAGTACTAATCTTCTGGAGATGCACCAAAAACTGCTCCTTAGATGGTACCTCACCCCCCACCGCCTGGCTAAAATGTTCCCCACTACATCGGCGAACTGTTGGAGAATGTGTGGAGGGAGAGGAACGCTCTATCATATACTGTGGCAGTGCCCAGTCATTTGGCCGCTGTGGTCACAGGTAGGACTCACTCTTAATAGGGTTCTAGGCCTTTCTCCTCTACTAGATCCGGCTATGGCAATCCTCTCCATAGGTATTGACGCGGTTCCCTCCCCACAGAGAACTGTATACGCACATGTCCTCCTAGCTACCCGCCTTGTCATCCTTAGACATTGGAAGTCTACAACCCCTCCCTCAATATCAGAGGTCTTAACTACAGTAAAAAATACATAGTTTATATGAACAGCTCCACGCATCAGCAAAAGGACAATATGAGGCAGTGTCCAACTTATGGGCTCCATGGGTGATATGGAAATCTAATAATTAGACAGCTTGAAGATCTGCAATTTGGATAGAGTGGGGTGGTCGTGACCAGCTTGGGCATTTATGGTTCAGACGTTTTCGGTTAACTGGTTATCTTATTCTTTGTATTCCTGTTTCTTTTTATATTTTGTTTTTTCTCTATAGGTTGTATCTAACCTTGTCTTACAACTTGTTGAGGACGTACATCCTATACAATATATAGAGGGCTGGGTCAACGCATTTAATGGGCAGAGCCCAGGAGACTATGGTAGGGGCGTGGGAGATAGGACCATCTATCACAGCTAGTTGGAACGACCATAGTGTGGGATCGTGATAAACTAGCCATACTACTCCACTACCTGCCCTGGGAATACACTACACCCATCTTATACTAGATTTCCCAAGAAACTGACACGACCTGTGAAACTCGCAGACCTTATGCCCACTAGAAAACATTGTAATTCGATTAACAATATTTCGTATGCTTTGTTTTTCATGGTCTCTTTATTGTTACATGTACGTCTTACTTATGCTATGTTTATGTTTCATGAAAAATTTCAATAAAAATCTATTGAACATAAAAAAAAAAAAAAAAAAAAATATTTCATCAGCAGTGTTGTTTCCATGATCTGTATGACATTTTTAGGTGAAAACCAACAATAAAAGACCCACCCATATAACGGCTGTAGCAACTGAGAACACTTGGCAATTTAGGTCAGTAATTGTGCTACCAATGTCCCTAAAAGTAGTTCGATCAGTTGGCATCTGCTCTGAGGTGAAACATCAGTTTAGGATTAGTTACTCTTTATATTCAATATTTGCTGCTCATTGGTGATCTTGTTTTAAGTTAGTGTGACCAAAGGTACAGCACAATAATGAACTATGTACCATTCCTCATAAAACATTTACATTGTTGTCTTTTCCTAAAACATAAAGTGAAATACAATAAAAATACCATAAATCATGTACAGTGACCTAGTAACTCTCTAGTTTCTATGGAAACATGTACCTTGTGAAGATATGGCATAATAGTTTCCTCATCACCAAAGACAAATGGCACTGTACTGCATAGGTGGATATGGTGCCCTAAAGGTGAACTTGCAGTGAAGTGTAAGACATGACGCCTACAATAAAGATATAAAAATATAAGCTATGGAAACATTTTAAGACTTTTCACTCACAACTTAAAATGCATTGCTATAAGGCAAAATATCTTGTTTGTTCTATTAGTAATTGTATAGACATACATAAGGGTTGATTTCCTATAGGCAAATAGACTGTGCACTTTGCAAGGGCTGTTGCTCCAGAGCTTAGTAAATAAGGGGAAGCTCCGTTCACTTCCATCATCCAATCATTTGCAAGCAAAAATGCTGTGTTTTTTTTACTTTCTTTGCATCTTATAGGGTATTCTTTGCAAAGTGAAGCTTTGTCTAATGTACTAAGTTCTGGAACAACTGCACAGTCTATGGTTTTAGTAAACCAACTCCATAGTGTTTGTACTATTTATTGTATCATTTTCACAGAAACTGTTTTCACGGAAAACTGCAGTTCTTACTTAAGCTTAAACGATACCTGTGTTTGAAGTACAATTATTCTTATAGACGCCCTTTTAATTCTTTATACTTACCTGTCCCTACTCTGCCCATATCTTTGCTGGCGCCACACAGCTACTCTTTACATTTTCTCAGCGGTCTCTGCTACAGATGTGCATGTACATCACAAATTCCATTTAGTCTCATGGAAAGAACATCCACCGCTAAGACGAACCTTTCCAAAGTAATGGCTAGAGACTGCAGTGTGTTTGCCCAGGAGGAGCAGAACCCAGCTGGGAGAAGTTTGAAGAAGGGGCTGCAAGGTGCCAAACAGGCCACACAGCAAAGATTGTGGTAGAGTAGGGACAAGTAATTATAAGACTTGGAGAGGGTGGCGTTGGAGCCTAATAAGGATAATGGTACTAAGTAGTGTTAACCTTTAGGTATACTGGACTATTATTATGTTACAATTTAATCATGTGAGCATACTACTGCTGAATATCACATATGGAATATAAATCAACTTACAAGGAAATGTGTTCCGCAGTGTTCTAAATGCAATAACCCATAGCAATTCAGGAGAAAGATCAAGACTCATCTCTTTTGATCAAAGGAGACAGGAACAACAAGCGCCCAGAGGCGATTTAGTTCGCATGTGCTGCGCTAAATAAGTTTTCATTCATTCATTCATTTATGCAATTAATCAGAATTTTTTCAGTGATTTGATTATTTGCTTTGGATGTATTTACTTAGCACTAGGGATGAGCCGAACCCCCCCTCCATTCGGTTCGCACCAGAACCTGTGAACAGACCAAAAGTTTGTGTGAACTTTAGAACCCTGTTAAAGTCTGGAACTCGAACGTTTGAAATCTAAAGTGCTAATTTTAAAGGCTAATATGCAAGTAATTGTCCTAAAAAGTGTTTGGGGACCCGGTTCCTACCCCAGTATCAATGCAGGTTAGCAAGCAGTTAAAGAGGCAGGTTGCTTTTGGGCTAAATAATTTGGACAGTTGGCTCCTTTAAAACAAGTGAACTGTATAACACTGCACAAGTAAATCAACAAACAATATACCGTGGAGTTGATTTACTAAATGCAAACCGACTGTGCACCTTGCAAAGTGCAGTTGTACTCTGCAAGTGCAATTGCTCCAGAGGTTAGTAAATGCGATGATGGTTCATTTTGCAAAGAACACCCAATCACATGCAAGAAAAAAATAAATAAAACATTTTTGCTTGCACATGATTGGATGATGGAAGTCAGCAGAGTTTCTGATCATTTACTAAGCTCTGGAGCAACTGCATTTGTAGAGTGCAACTGCACTTTGCAAGGTGCACAGTCTATTGGCCTTTAGGCGGCGTACACATGACCGAGGTTCTCGCTAGAAACCAGCGAGAACCTCGCTGGAAGCTGCATTCCAGCGAGAACCTCGGCCGTGTGTACCCTCTCGGCGAGCATCCCGTCGGGAATGCCGTCGAGCAGAAATAGAGAGCATGTTCTCTATTTGCTCGACGGCCCGCCTGGATGAATGGCTGGTTGCCATTCCCGACGGGCGGGTTGCCGAATCTGACGGACGGCAGAGAACCTCGACGGGCAGAACGATGTGTTCTGCCCGTCGAGGTTATCTGCCGTGTGTACGCGGCTTCACTGTACAGTATGTCACATAATTCTAGTGAATGGCCGATATGCATCAAATTAGTATAACTTTATCCCTTTTTTAAAGGGCCCATATACGGAGCCCAACTGCTATCTTGTTCAAATTACACAAAAGTAAACATGCAAAACTGTTCAGATGACAACTGACCTCTGGAATATCAACAGGAACAGTTTCCAGAACAAAGGTATTCAGCCTCCCTAATAGTTTTCCTCCGAACAACCAAATTAAAGTTTTATAGTTTTATAGTTTTTTCGGCCCGCTGAATGACCACAATGCACTGAGCCGCTGCACAGTGCATTGAAAGCCCTGATTGGCTGAAGCAATGAAAACTTTGCCCAATCAGGGCACAAAGCACTGTCAGAGCAATGATTGTATCCAATGATGGCTCCTTCCTCTTACACGCCCCACACTATAAAATTATTCCTTCTATAGTGGCTATTTGTAATGTGATGGCAGCGTGGAGAGAGATAAAACAGGGCTCTGTTCAGCGCTATTAGATGGTTAGTGTGCTATAGTGTGATATAGTGTGCTATTCTGATGCTATTGTCTGTGTAGAATATAAGTTTAGTGTGTATCTAGGGATAGTTCACATGTAGTGTAGTGTGACCATTAACCTTTACAGGGATAGTTCAGCCAGTGTAAGTGTAGTGACCGTTTAACACAGTTTTTTTTCTGTGTGTTAGTGCAAGTTTAACGGCATATCATTCTTTGCGTTACTGCAAGTTTAACATTGTATATTTCATTGCGTTACTGCAAGTTTTAAGGCATTTAGTTCTGTGCGTTACTGCAAGTGTAAAGCCATATAGTTCTGTGCATTATTGCAATTTTAGGGCCATATACTTCTGTGCGATACTGCAAGTTTAACATTGCATATGTCATTGCGTTACTGCAAGCTTAACGCCACATAGTTCTGTGCATTACTGCAAGTTTAACACCTTATAGTTCTGTGCGTTACTGCAAGTTTAACGCCATATAGTTCTGTGCATTACTGCAAGTTTATCGCCATATAGTTCTGTGCTTTACTACCAGTTTATCGTCATATAGTTCTGTGCGTTACTGCAAGTTTAACACCATATAGTTCTGTGCGTTACTGCAAGTTTAATGTATATTTCATTGCATTTTTGCAAGTCTAACACCATATAGTTCTGTGTGTTACTACACACAGAACTATATATATATATATATATATATATATATATATATATATATATATATATATATATATATATATATTTCTGTGCATTACTGCAAGTTTATTGTCGTATATTTCATTGCCTTACTGCAAGTTTAACGCCATATACTGTATTTCTGTGCATTACTGCAAGTTTAACGCTGTATATTTTATTTAGTTACTGCAAGTTTAATGCCATATACTGTAGTTCTGTGCATTACTGCAAGCTAAACGCCATATATTTCATTGTGTTACTGCAAGTTTGGCGCCTTAAATTTAATTGTGTTACTGCAATTTTTTTTCATATAGTTCTCTGAATTGTTGCAAGTTTAACACCATACAGTTCTGTGCATTACTGCAAGCTTAACGGCGTATATTTAATTGCGTGACTGCAAGCTTAACGTCGTATATTTCATTGCATTAGTGCAAGTTTAACGCCATATGTTTAATTGTGCTAACTGCAAGTATAACGCCATATAGTTCTGTGCATTACTGCAAGATTAACACTGTATATATTTTTTTTTAAATCAGAAAAGCGTTTATTAGACGAACAGCAGACATATTGCAAACACATCTTACAGTACAGCACACACAATCAATTGTACACAGTAACAAAACACTGCCTAGGCAATTATACTTTGTCATGTACATTAACCCTCAACCTATAATCCCTATATGAGTATTTCAGACATGTCCAGACGCGCACACAGATACCCCGTAGTTGTGGCCAAACCAAAGTACAATGCCCAACAGTGATTCGAATACCTTGAGAAACAGGGTCCCAACTCAGGGCAAAAGCTCCTTGAAAGGGGGGGGTTCAGATCATCCCGGGTGCCATATACCCTCTCCCACCAACGGCCCGGCCCTTACCCAATCAAACGATCCATTATCAGATCTACAGGGACCAGACCCGGCACTGCCAACCACCTTGCCAAGATGTTTCACACACCCCCTATGTTAATATATATATTTCTACAGTCTTATTGTGTCTCCAATGTGATTCCGCCATTCCCTCACAGTGGGGGGTTCCTCCGACTTCCAGTGCCGCAGAATACGTTTCCGCACCTGAAACAGGGCCCTCGTTACCCCCAACCTAGCTGGATCCTCCTCCGGCATGTTATCAATAATTCCCAGCAGGCACAGCTTAGGATGTGGAGCTAGTTGCACCTGAAATACACGGTTAACAGTGTCCATGACCTCCGTCCAATAAAGATGTCATTTGGGACACCTCCACAACATGTGGATCAGGTCGCCATGATCCCTCATGCACCTAGTGCAGGCGGGGTCCTCTCTCACCCCCATAGCCACCAGTCTAGCCGGTGTGTAATGCACACGCAGCAGAATGTACAGCTACGACATCCTTTGGGCCACATTCAGAGAACTCAGGGGAACCGCCAAAAGAGCCTCTTCCCATTGGTCCTCCTCAAATGCTCCCACATCCCTCTCGCAATGCTGTATATTTGATTGTGTTACTGCAACGTATATTTCATCGCATTACTGCAAGTTTAACGCCTTATAGTTCTGTGAATTACTGCACATTTGATGCAGTAAATTATAGTGTATCTGTGTAGTGTGTCTGTGTCGTGAATACTCGAATTAAAGTGCACCAAACACCACTTTGCATTGATTAAAGTGCATCCATTTACACATCTTTATTACATTTTGTTAATAAGCACCACCCACTCTCCCCATCATGTCTGGGAGGACAGCAAGAAGAGGCAGACGTTCCCATGGCACTGTAAGGGGGCCAGCAGTGTATGTTTTAACAGGCAAAGGTGGACGTGGTTAGTTCTCAGGCAGGGCATCATTTCCTCTGTTTAGTGATGTTACCTATGCTATCCAGCCACAGCATGCAGAGGAGGTGGTTGACTAGCTTACTAAATCATCCTCCTCATCCTCTGTCACCCAAGCAGCGACTAGTTTGCACTCGCAGTCCCCTGCAGCTGCCAAAGTAGCAAAACCTGACTCCTTGTCCACAGCTATTCCTCAGCTATATCCTCAGCATCAGGTATGGAGGAGTCAGTAGAGTTATTTGAACACAGGGTCAGCCACTTGCTCCTTGATGATGCAAGCCATTACTTAATTCAGATGTTGGTTCTGAATCTGAGGTTGAGAAAAGGCAGGAACATGAGCCTACAGAGAGGGGAGAATACTGGTACATAAATGGCAGTTATGTTCCCCCAGCCTCAGCGTATTGCCAAATTGTCTCCAGTGGTAATAAGGATGGAGGAGATGATGATGATGTCACTGACTCAACTTGGGTGCCGGATAGAGCAGAGGAGGAAAGTGAGGGTGACCCTAACGAGGCAGCCATCATTGAAGAGTAGAAAGCAGCCACCCAATTCCATCACACCATGGAGCTGTTATCTCCCAGGCCCACTTCCCACAGCTCAGCTCTCTGGGCCTTTTTAATACATGTGCAGCCAATCGCACTGTTGCTGTTTGCAAACATTGTCTCAAGCGCATTAAGCATGGCAAAAACACCAACCATTTGGGTACCACATACTTGACAAGGCATTCAAACTTACACCACTCAGCCCATTGGCAAGAGCACATAAAAGTCACACAAAAAGGGGCACAAATCTGTTCCTCCTCCTTACTCACCTCAGACTGTCCCTGCTATACCTCATGACCTCTCAGCAGCCTCCACTGACAGGGATGATGGTACAACGTAGGGTGTTCCAGGTCCTTGCAGCACATCTGCCAGCAGCACACCACCAGCTGTAGACTATAGCCAGCAAACTATCTGCTGCAACGGGAAAAAAAATACAGGCCCTGTCAAACAGGTGTGGAAAATCTTGTTCTTTGGGTGGTAAATTGTGCCCATGAAAGCTACACCAAAAATATTCTTCCAGATGAAATCAACACCCACAACACTAGGCAGCCTAGAAGTCCTGCAGAGATTCCACATTCCAAAAACACTATGGGCTCTTTCAAACGTCCGTTCAGTTTTTTAGATAATTTTTTTCCCCTTCAGTTGATCCGTTTTTTCATCCGTTTTTCGTCTGTTTACATCCGTTTCCGTTCCGTTTTCCGTTCCGTTTTTCATCAGTTTTTTTCATCCGTTTTTTTTTTTTCATATTTTGATAAAAAACTGACGTTAGCGGATCGGATGGTAAACGGATCATCCGCTAACGTCTGTTTTTCGTCCGTTCCGTTTTTTTGACGGAAGAAAAATAGGGTTTTCTTCCGTCCAAAAAAGCGGAGCTTACCGCAGACGGATGTTAACGAACGTTAGTGGATGCTCATCCGCTAACGGACGATAACCCATAGGGAAGCATTGAGGTCCGTTAACGGACGTCCAAAAAACGGACGAACTGAACGGACGTGTGAAAGAGCCCTTAATCGTGACATCAGCATCAGGGCTGCTGGTAATCAAGGACTGATTAATTTTGATAAAAGTCAGACGGTCCACAGAGTCTGTGAACAGACATGTTCTATGATCAGTAACAAACCCTCCAGCAGCGCCAAATGCCTGTTCGGAAAGCACGCTGGATGCAGGGCAGCCCAGCAGCTCAATAGCATACTGGGCAAGTTTTGGCCAGTGGTCTATTTTTATGACCAAGTAAGCCAGTGTATCGTCGTCTGGAAAGCTCTCCATCTCTGTTTTTGCCACTAGATAATCGTCCACCATGTGATGCAGATGCTGCCTATGAGATGTGGAAGCAGACAGCCCTGGGCAGCGAGGACTAAATGAATTCAGAAATGCATCACTAAGGCAGCCACCTTCTCTACCGCTCCTCTCTTGACCAACAGAAGCCTCAAAACAAAGTTTTCCACAACACAGTAACCTACCAGAAACCATTCGATAAACTCCTCTTTAAGGTGTCATCAATACATTTCATCTTCTGCACTCTCTGTGGGGACTGGATGAGTTCTGAGACTTTCCCCTTATAACTGTGGTCAAGGAGGGTTGCCAACCAATAGTGATCCTTTCCCTTTATGCCACGTATTCTTGGGTCCTTTTGCAGGCTTTGAAATATGAAGGAGCCTATGCACTGCAAATTTGCAAAGGCATGAGAAGCAGACTCCTCTGGGTCACTGAGGATTAAAGTATCTGGAACTGCCTCCTCCCAGCCACATACTACTCCCAAGGGTTCTAGGGATGACGTATGACTTCCTCTGCTTCAATGCCTCCGAAACTGTCAGAAACTTCTAGAATCCTCCTCCTCCTCCTCTTCCTCCACTCTCCCCTTCATGTGTCTTCTGTGCATTGCAACAATGGTGTCTGCATAAAGTGGGCCTTGAGAGGAAAGGAAGTCCTCCTCTTGATCCCGCTGCACTGCCTCAAGTGCCCTGTCCATAATGCCACACAGAGTCTGCTCCAGCAGGAACACAACATGGATTGTTTCACTAATGCATGCATTGTCACGGCTCACAATCCTTGTGGTCTCCTCAAATGGTGACAGTACAGTGTCTGCATCCTTTATCTGCAGCCATTGGTGTGGGAAAAAAAAGCTGAGACGGCCTGAGCTTCTCTTAGTGCCAGATTCACACAAGTACTCGTTGACAGCCCTCTGCTGCATGTTCAGCCACTGCAGCATTGCCAAAGTTGAGTTCCACCTGGTGGGCATGTCACAAGTTTACAGGCAAGTGGAATTCCCTGCTAAATTTCAGTCAACCGAGCACTGGCTGTGTATTATCGCCTAAAATTACTACAGACTCTTCTGACATACTTTAGTAGATCTTAGGAAAGAGATCTTGAGTATTTAGGAAACATTACACCAACAAATAGAGGACATGTGCCAGGCATGGTACATGTGTCAACTTTCCCTGTCTAAGGAGGTTTGTGCCATTATCACACACCACCATTCCTGGCTCCAGCAGGCATGGCTTGAACCACCTCTGGGCCTGTCCCTGCAGAGCTGCAAGAATCTCTGCTCCGATGTGGTTCCTGTCCCCTAGACACACCAGCTGAAGCACTGCATTGCACTTTTTAGCCTGATTCATTGAATAGCCCTTTGAACGCTTTGGGGGATTTTCATAGGACAATTCAACAGAGGAGAGCATGGAGGAGGAGGAGGAAGAGAGGGTAGAGTTGACAAATCTATCATCATCATCAGCAGCTGTATGGAGAATTGGGGGCACAACAAGCTGCAGCACTGAGCCCTGTCCTGCATCCTTCCGAGTTGCAAGCAGAGTTACCCAGTGTACCGTGAATTAAATATATCGTCCCTGCCCATGCTTGCTGGACCAGGTGTCAGCAGTAACGTGAACTTTGTGGCTGACTGCCTTGCCCAACGATGCCACAAAATTGCCTTCCACGTGATGGTAGAGAGCTGAAATGGCCTTACGTGAAAAGAAATAGTGACTGGGAACCTGCAATTGTGGTACAGCACATTCTGCAAATTCACAGAAGGGGGCAGAATCCACCAGGTAGAAAGGCAGAAGTTTTAGAGTCAGCAGCTTTGACAAGCTTGCATTTAGACGCTGGGCATGTACTTTAACTGTTTTTCCGCACCAGTTTGACAGGTGCATATCATTGCAATTTTTGACAGCAATGCCAATTCTTGCTTTCATCAAGAGTACCTCTATAGGGTTACGGTGTGAAGGCGCCACCGACCCCAAAGAACAATTTTTCCGCACCCGGTACAGAAGTAGAAATCCAAATTCTGTGGTAGGGACACCAGAATTTATCCAAAAAATCTCTAATCTTGTTCCCTGTGCAGTACTTTGTGGCCTTATCATACAAACTGGCTCCCCAAGCCGTTGCTTACAAATAAAGAAAGCTTGCAGGAAATAATGTCATTTTTGGGCTTTATAAATGCAATTATTGCTGCAGCAGCTTCTATACACAGTACAGATGTGCCACTTTACAGGTGGACTAAAGGGACCCCGCAGGCACTATATTGAAAGTTTTTTTTTTTTTTTTCATTTTTATGCTTTCAGCATTATGCGTTAAGCATCAGTAATTGTATGCCCAATTACTTGCATATAAGCCTTCAAATTGGGCACTTTTGATTTTTCATGTTCGGGTCCCATAGACTTCTTTTTCAAATATATATTTTATTGAGGGAACACAGGTGGAGAAGTTCCAACAGAATAACAGAAATATACATGTCATCAGAATGTAAAATAAACGAGTACAGAGGTGTTTACAGACATTTCAAACATCCCCATAATATGGCACTGAATGGGAGCCTACGTGGAAAGAGGTCAACCGACACTCTCAGTGCAATTCAACCAAGTAGGGATAACAGCAATGAGTGGGAACCTCTCCGTGTTCAATTTTATATTAAGAAGAAGTTAAGGTGATAGCAAGTGAAGTAGGAAGAAAAGAAAGCTAAAGAAGGGGGGGAAGGGGGAGGACAAGGAGGGAGGGTGGAGAGGGACGTAGACAAGTCGAGGACGGCAAGAGACCAAGTCATGTCACTGGCTGGAGCGACACTAAGACCTCAACAGAGAGACTCCCTCATCCGAAAAAATGAAAATATTCCAGATGCCCCAAACCTCGGTAAAGGTCTCATGCTTGTGCTGTGCAGTAAGGATCAAGTCCTCCATCTTTCGTGTTTCCTCTACCTTCCGCAGCCAGCAACCAACAGTCGGTGGGCACTGCTGCTTCCAATAGAGGGGAATGCACGCCTTGGCTGCATTCAGGAGGTGGCATACCAATGATTTTTTGTAGGATTTAATAGGTATCGTTGACAGGTGTAGAAGAAAAAAGGAAGCATCGTCTGGAATCTCGTACTCCGTGAATTTTTGTGTTATACGGCGAACCTCTGACCAGAAGTTCGTCAGTTTTGGGCAGGACCAGAAAACATGCAGTAACGAGCCCGCGTCCACCCCGCACCGCCAGCAACGGTCCGAGGCAGACGGGAAGCACACATGCAACCTGGTAGGCGTGAGGTACCATCTGGCAAAAAGTTTAAAATTTGTTTCCTGAATTCTAGTGCAAGAGGAAGACTTTATAGCTAGGGTGACAATACGTTGTTTCTGTACCACCGAGAAAGTCCGGTTCAGGTCCGTCTCCCATCTCTCTAAGCATCGCAAGTCAGGTTGCATAGGGGGAGAGTTTAAGAGAGAGTACATCTGCGAAAAAGTCTTTGACGCAGGCCCGGTCTCCGAGCAGCATTCCTCAAAGGTCGTCAGCGGCCGCGAAAACTTCTGCGGGTCGGGGATAGAATGAAGGAAGTGGTGCAATCGTACCGCGTTCCAGAAGGGGAGGTTATAGTCACCCGCGGGGTCTGTCAGTTCAACTAATGATGGCCAACGACCCGACGTCACAAACTGAGATGCCTGCTCCCGTCCCATTACTCTAAGACCTGGGTATTCCGTTGGGCTAAGGCCTGGTGAAAAGTCTGGGTGTCCAAGGACATGTAGCAGCGGGGAGGTCCTGGATGACAAGAGCATCTTCAAGGTCACTTGTGAGCTACATTTTAACGTAGTCCCTATTAAAGGGTGAGATTTTAAAACGTGGGGGAAGAGCGTCAAAGCACCACAGTGCACTTTTTAAAGGGATCGTGGTCTGGGATTGTTCGATTTGAATCCACAGTTTGTGTGTACTGTTGCGTCTCCAATCTAATATTCTACTCAGATGGGCAGCTTGGTAATATCGTTTGATATCGGGTACGGCCAGGCCTCCGTTCTGTTTGGGTAGGGACATTTGGATCCTGCTCAGTCTGGGCTTCTTCTGGGCCCATATAAAACGCGTAAAGATACCCTGCACTTGTTTAAGGAAGGGAGTGGGGACCTGGATGGGGAGGGCCTGGAGCAAATACAGGAATTTGGGGAGGATGCACATCTTTATAAGGTTGCATCTGCCGAACCAGGAGTGTAGTCCCGTGTGCCATTTGTCAAGCAGGGAGCGGGTCGTCGCTAACATTGGGGGGAAGTTAAGAGCAAAGACGCGTGACAGGTTCGACGGGATTAACGTTCCTAAGTATTTGAGGGCTGTATTCGTCCACCTAAAGGGGAAACTCGCCTGAATGGTGGAGATGCACTGGGGGGGACAGCCACCCCCATAGCCTCTGATTTGGAAAAATTAATTTTGAGGTTCGGGAGAAGGGACTTGTAATATTGAACGGTGAAACCGTCAGGGCCCGGGGCCTTATGTGGCTTCATGGAACCGAGGGCAAGTTGAAGTTCCTCCAATGTAATCGGAGCCTCCAAGTCAGCCAGGGTATCACGGGGGAGGGAGGGCATTTGTGAGGTCGCTATGTATTCGTCAATGTCAGCCTGCGTCGGGTCACTGTTTGGTAGGTTATAGAGGGAATGGTAAAAGTCCCTGAATTCCTGTGATATATGTTGTGGCAGAGTAACCTTCCTTCCACCAGGGCCGGTAATATGGGGAATATAGGCTGCCGATTTTTGGTCCTTAACCGCCTTGGCTAGGACCTTACCGCATTTGTTTCCCGATTCATAGCCTATTTTCCGACAAAACTGTACAGCCGCCTTTGCCTTATAGTGAAGTAGGTCCGTAATTTGTTTGCGCAAGGTCCCTAGCTCCGTCTCCGAGTCCGACGTGGGCCTATGTTTATGTCGAGATTCCGCTGTTTGGAGTTTAGTCAGTAGTGTGGAGAGTTGAGCATTGCGTTCCCTCTTTATGCGTGCCCCGTGTCTGATGAGAACACCTCTCATGACCGATTTGTGGGCTTCCCAAAGGGACCCAGGGTCGCAGTCCTGGTTGTCATTTTCTCGAAAGTACAGGGGAAGCTCTTTCAAAACATCCGCCAGAACCTCCGGAGTTTGAAGGAGGCTCTCATTGAGGCGCCAGAATTTAGGCCTAGTTGAGATGCCTCCATCCAAGGTATACGTCAGGGAAATGGGTGCGTGGTCTGACCAATTCTAGAGTATACTTTATGGGGCGAGGAGTAGAACGTGTAGTCACGATCCCCGGGATGTTGCAAACGCCATACATCTACTAATTGTGCTTTGTGTAGTGAATTGGCTATTCTTTTCCTCTGAGTCGGGGATATTGCCGAACTCCCAGATGAGGTATCCGAGGTAGGCATCAAGGGGATGTTGAAGTCTCCTCCGAGGATCAACTGGCCCTCCACAAAGTCTAGTAGTATGTCTAGAGTGTGGGAGACGAATTTGGCTTGTTGGTCATTCGGTGCATAAATTGTCGCAAAGGTAATTAATGTGGTACCCACTAGGCCTTTCACAAAGACGAACCGACCCTCGGGATCTAGTAGTTCTGCCTGATATTTCCATGGCAACTTATTAGAAAGCAGGATAGTAACACCCCTGGATTTGGTTGTGGGGTTGGTGGAGTGATAGGACGTAGGGAAAAGCCTATTTTTGAGGAGTGGGAGTTTGTCCTGTTTGAAATGAGTCTCCTGAATGAAGGCGACATCCGCTCGGGACGTCTTCATGTCATTCAGGAGCATGCGCCTCTTTTCCGGGGTGTTCAGACCCCTGGCATTCAGAGACACAACCCGTATAGAGTCCATTGTCCTGTCTACGGGGAAAGGGGGAGGGGGGGGAAGCAAGGAAGAGAGGAGGGGAGAGAAGGGAGATAGAGAGAGAGACAAGGAGAAGAGAGAAAAAGGACAGGAGATAAGGGGTAAAGAAAAAAGAAGAGAAGGAAGAAAAAAAAACAAAAAAAACAAAGGGAGAAAAACAATAAGTAATTAGTGCTATCAAGAAACCTACGAAAGTGGGTAGGTGTTGACAAACTAAGAGAGTGGGCACGAACGTGCCTGGACACTCACCAGAACAAAAGCTGGTATTCGAGTGTCAGCCTAAGTGGGGGATTGGAAAGAGACAGCCAGTGAGAGTCTCACCGGCCACCCCCAGCCACCCTGACTCAGGGCATACCATAGTGGCACAAAAAAAAAACATCTTTTGGTATTGAAAAAGTTGAAATGCAAGCATGCAGACAAATAACATTTGACATCAGATAGGTGATATCCGGAACATTTAAACAATAAGATTGCACAGTATTAAAAGCAAATAAACAACCACTGAGCCCCTGAACGAAGTCGACCCCCCCCCCCCCCCAGACGCCGGAGCATCGAGGGCCCCCCATCAGGGAACGTCACATTATCCCTCGAGATCCCTATAGGCTCAACCCGTAGCGAGCCTCGCATCAGCAGGTGCCCAGGAGCGGGGGGTCAGAGCGGGACCTCAACATAAACGATCTCCTTAGGCTGGGCAAGGGAGGGATGTGGGACCCTAGACAAAAAATAGAGAAACAGATTCACCGCTAAAGGGCATAGGCCCCATGGAACTATAAATTGCAGGGTGCTCGGCGTAGAACGAGTGGCCAAGCGGGGACCGCAATGGCTCAGGGATTCCCCCTTAAAAGCAAATGTGGATCCCCCCGACGTGGCGGGCTCACTGGTGTTGTCATCTATAATGCTGCTCCCCCCCCCCCAGAACATCTAGCCATGAGAGAGTAAAAGCCACCCAACATAACCCCTAGACATAATTAAAGCCAGAACATGTAGCAGTAAGTCCGTGCATTAGATCTCAGGGAGTCACATTACCGCTGTTGTGACCCAGATGGCCACTGGGGAAGTGAGCAGTGATGTAGGGTCCAGGACCTTGTCCTGTGACCGTGGAGAGCAAGGTCTCGTGTAGTGGAAAGCTCAGTGTCTAGTCAGATAGTGCTCCAGGGGCCCCAACTGCGGGCGCAACAAAAACAGGGGGGGGCAGGGCGGGCCACACAGGGAAGTGCATCAACAGCCACAGTCACGAAGGGGAGTAACGGACTCAGTGAGCGCCAAAGCAGGCGACGGGTGAGGGGGGGGGGCCCAGAACAGAACAACAAAAAAAAAACTGTGCAGTGCAGAGTAACATGGCCGGGCATCGCCTGGTAGCCTAGGACTCACGTGACCCCCCCACGGAAGATGGTGTTTGCGCTCTTCTGTAGGATCTTTGCTGGCGAGGGGCTGGGTCACCCCGATACGCTCCGGCGTTAGGGCGATTCGACTGGCGGGGCAGGATAACCAGCCAGTTCGGTACCTCCACTGGATCCGATCCTAAAAAGGTGAAAAGAGCTGGCAGATCCGCCGGGGTGCGGACCGTGAAGGACGATGACATTTTGCGGAAAGTGACCGCTAGGGGGTATCCCCAGCGATAAGTACAGCCCGCTCTCCTGGCTAGATCAAGAATCGGCCTCAACATGGCCCTCCGTTGCAATGTAGCTCTGGACAAGTCCGGGAGGATCTTTATGGCGGCCCCATCGAAATTAACATCTCTCTGCTCCCAAGCCTTTCCTAGAATTAACTCCTTGTGGGCATAGCGGTGTAGCTGGCAAAGTACATCTCGAGGGCGGTCTGGGTCCGAAGGTCTGGGACCAAGAGTCCTGTGGACTCGATCCAGTTCCAGGTGAGGGGGCGATTCTCCCAGTAAACCCTGAAAAATGGCTATCACTGAAACCGCCAGGTCCTCCGTGCCCGTAGCCTCCGGCAGGCCCCGCAACCTCAGGTTGTTGCGGCGGCTACGGTCTTCCAAATCCTCTAAGTGGAGTTGTAAATCTATGGCCGTAGTCGCCTGCGTCGCCTGGGTGTTCTCTAATGCTGACACCCTCTGTTCAAGCGCGGAGATCGAGGTCTCCCCGGACTCCACACGATCGGACAGTGTGTGCAGCTCCTCTCTTACCTCCTGCATGTCGCGGCCGTGGGCCTCCTCCACGCGGCGTACGAGATCCTCAATGTCTGCCTTAGTGGGGAGAGCCTGGAGGATGGAGCGGAGGTCGTCTGGCAGGAACCCTGGGTGCTGCGATGAGCCCTGCATGGACGGGCGGAGAGCCGGCGGGGTCCCCTGAGACAGGTTAGTATCCATCTCGGGCAGGGGGGTCAGTGCGGGAGTGGTATGGAGCAGAGGAGGAGATGCACGTGCAGTCCCTGTAATGGCGCCGGCTGACGGACTCTGGGTATCGCATAGGAATCTCCTGATGCCGCTCCTTAGGGTGATCGGACGGTTCCTGCGGGGTAATGGTCCTGGTCTGGATCTTCTGCTGTTTAGCATGCCGCATTCGGTAAGTAATAGCGATGGTTGTATGCCAGGGTAAGCCGGGGGGAAGCCAGGAGCTCACGAGAGAAACGTCCTCACTCGGCCATCGCTAAGCCACGCCCCCCTCGGGTCCCATAGACTTCACTTCAATGGGGTTCATTATTTGGTGCTAAACTTCCCCGATGCTTGAAAGTTTTAGTACGAACTGAATAGGGGAATATATACACATATATACATATATATATACATACACACACACATACGTATACAGTATATATTGATACTAACCCAGGAGGAAGACTTATAACAGATGCTTTGGTTCCATAAGTATTCAGCTTTAGCACAACTGGTCCATACAAGAGGCTTTTCCAAGAAAACTTCTCTGCTATTAGAAGACCTTTTTGTATGCCAGAATACTGTTTCACTGTATAAAAAAAAAAATAACTAGGTTACAACAAAAAAAAATAATGATGAAGAAAAAAAATACAAAGCCCTTTTCTTGTTTAGGAATAAAGTTGTGGGAGGTCCCTTGTACAACAGTATTTTCTTTCCCTTAATCATGTGGCTCACTTTTACCGAGCTACATCATCTTTTAAAATCCGAAGCCTCTCTTCACTTGCTGCTTTCAGGCAGTGCAATTCGGTTGCATGACAGAATCGGGAGGCAAAATGTGCATTTAAAAATCATGCTAAACTTGATGTCCATAAAGGAACAGGAGATTCTTTTAGGTGACCAACGCTTATAGGGTAAACTATCGTAACTACATGTGGAAATGCATGTAAAGTGCACTTTAAAAATTTGCACTCAGGAACACTTTCCAGCAATGCAAGTTCTGCATGGGGCCTTAGAAGATACTCATATATGCAATTTTTTACTGTTTCACTAAAACACACACTATTAAATTTATACATAATTATAGTATTTATGACTAAAATATAGCTTGTATCTTCTAGATAACGGATAGTTCATATGTCCACAATCATGCAAAGTACAGAAGAGCACCATCTTTAATTTCTGTATGTCTTGTCAAAAAATATGTAGCATTGGTAGGCTTATGCAAACTTTTGAATATTTAAGGTGTCTGGGAAAATAGCAAATATGGTCTGACTCTGGCCACCTGAGGTGTTAAGGGTTAAACTGCAAAATCAGCTTTAATATAAATCCTAGAATAACAGAATATTGACAACATGTCACAGTTAATTTATATCTATGTCACAGAGTTTTATTTGTTAGGTTAATATTAGATTGCATATGTGTATCTAAAACAAAATCAGATTTTAGTTTACTGCAGCCTGGAGGATTAAATCTGCTTACAGCACATAAATAAGCCTGAAAGTATCATCTATGTTATATCTAGGTATGTCATTCCGATTTAGTTTTAAAAAAATGTTTATATGGGCGTGGTCAGCCGCAGAACTGTATGGCTGTATTCTGAGGGAGCTCTCTGAGAACGGATCTCCCTAAGCAACTTACACAGCGACCTGTGAGCCCTAAACAACACAGAGCGATACTGGAACAGACATGTCGGCTAAGAGGAAGAACAGAGAGGGGCCCCGCAAACTCAGCGCATTCTGCAGCCCGGCCGGGCTGCAGAGAAAACAAGATGGCGCTGCCCTCCCACCTCACTGCAGTGCAGAACAGCGCACTGCTTTCTCTCTCCATGAGGGAGAACATTTCAGAGCTACGCAGCCTCAGCCTGACAGCGATCGCCTGGATGACATGCTAAGTCCAGTGAGGCAGAAAAGGAGGATCTCCTCTGAACAAGGTAATCCTCACACACCTGCATTGCTATGTTATCACTAAAGAGACGCGCTCCCCCTCGAGCTCTCCCCCCGGTACTCCCGTTTTTTGCGCTCAACCCCCCACAGCGCTTGTAAACTACATTACCGTGCGGTTCTGTGCAGCTTTCAATTCGGTGTTTGTTCTCGCTGACCCGGCTGGTCTCGCTGCTCCCGTTCGTCAGGTCCCTGGCTACTGGCTACTGGATTCCCCGGGCGGGACTGCGGTCGGCCGTAGGCGCTTACCCGCTCACCTGTCGGCTCACCTGTCAGCTCACCTGTCAGCGGCGTCCCTGCTGGAGGCGCCCTGTGTGCGGGACTCCTGGGGCTCGCTGTGGTGCCTCTTCCGGGACGCGGTGCGCAGAGACGTGGGCTGGAGGCGGAGGAGCTGGGGAGTTGGTGAGGTGAAGGCACGGCCGTAGACGCGGGGGGGGGGTGGAAGTGGTCACGGAGAGAGAGGTGTGAAGCCCCGACCCTACCCAGATCCTACCTACCCACCCTAAACCAGCACAAAAAAAAAAAAAACACCTATAACCCCACGCTACCGCCACTATTAAGTCATCGAAAGCAGCCACCGCCATAGTTATATGGTAACAAATGATAGAACTACAACTTACAACATAAATATGTAAGTATTAAGTATCAACTTAAAGAGCCGGAACCAAGAAGCCGGAATAAGGAGAAGAAGGAGAAGAAGACCTGTCGGACTGTGAGTAAGACATTCTCTGATTTTTTTATGTTCCCTGACTTTTATATGACTTGCAGCATGAATTCGGTTTGAACTCTGTAGTACTGACAAAAGTGAGTCTGCTGAGGACAGAGGTGGCGGTTGAATGAGAGCTTACGCCTGAGTGGACCTATATCCACACTTCTGTACATCTTAAAACAAATACATTACCTGCCCCTCTTCCCATGTTCTCAATAACTACAGCTTAATCAACTAATTAATTAATGTGGATGGAACGGGACATATGGCAACATAAGGTGAGATGTGGTCCGGAAGATCACTGGGAAATAAAACACTCGGTCGGTTAACAAGACACTATCCGCCAGGAAAAAAAAAAAAAGTGTAGTTCAAGGGAAAGACTCATTGATGAGAGAGTTACACGAGGACATTCCCTAACAGCGATCAAAACCGCTGAAAGAGGTTGCAAGGCTGTAAAAATAAATTTAAGTGGAAAAGAGAGAAACGCTATACCCTGCAACACTGAAAGTACTTAGTTTCTTCTACTTTGGGATTACATAGCGGCACCCAGGATATCACCCAGGATATCAATTTCTAACAGGCCTGGCCTGGTCCTATTTCCCCTTCCTTTTATCTTTTTTTTTTTTTTATAATCCCTGTCTTTTTCTTTTTTTTTTCTTCTCCTTTTCTCATTACCTAAATTAAAAATTTGCCTCCAGTTACTTCTTCTACAGGTATGAGTACCAGAGCAAGGGGCGCCAGGGGGGGTTCCTCCTCGACGCCCCGATTGAGTCAAAGCCCAGGGCCTATGAGTAAATATGTATCGCAAGTAACGAATGGTAGGGAGAGGGAGAAAAAAAAGGAGAAGATAAAATCTGCCCAAATCAACCCAAATAGTGAACCCCAATTAGAGCCAGAGACAGATTGCGAACATGAAACAACCACAATACCGGACTTAGAAGAGCAATTAATAGATTTGGCATTACCAACAAAAAATGAAATGAAGGAAATGTTTGCGGCCCTAGAAAAGGTCCTCTCATCACAAATGGAGAGAATGGAGAGAAGTATGGGATTCATGTTGGAAAGATTGGAGGAAGTTGAAAAAAAAACAGACCACAACTTCAACACCATCAGGAAATTGGAAAGGGAACTAACTGAAGTAAAAAAGGAACAAAGGGAACATGCATACAAAGCTGAAGATCAGGAGAACAGGGACAGACGAAAAAATATCAGGGTACGCGGAGTCCCCGACTCCTCACAGTCGGAAAATCTCCCAGAAATTATACGGAAAATATGCAATCCAATACTCGATAGAGAAATAACGCTCCCATTAAAAATAGAACGTGCCCATAGGATAAGGAGGCCCCGAGAAATCCCCCAAGATAAACCCCGAGACATTATAATACGATTTGAAAGCTGGGAGGAAAAAAATCAATTATGGAAAAATCTAAGAGGAAAACATCCTATTAAATTCGAGGACCACGTCATCCAAATATATCAAGACCTGTCACAAGAGACACTTAGAAGAAGAAGGAGTCTGAAGCCACTATTACGGGTGTTACAGGACCAAGAAATACAGTATAACTGGGGTTTTCCGGCATGTCTGATAGCAAGAAAAGAGGGGGCTATGGCTAAGTTAAGATTTTTAGATGAAATCCCCGGTAGGGGGGGAGTTCAAGGGAGGCGGGAGGGGGACATGGGAGGTAGGGTAAGGGGGTATAGGGGAGGGGCGGGAGAGAGGGAGGGAGGTGAGGTAGAAATGAGAAAAAGGATAACGGGTCCGGGCGATCTGCAGATTACAATGAGAAAACGATATAGAGGTAGACCAGACATAAGAGAACAGAAATATATATATGACTAAGGTAAATTTAATTACATATAATGTAAGGGGCCTCTGTTCTCCGCGAAAAAGGCATATGATCCTAAAAGAGATGGAGAGACATTCCGTTGACGTAGTCTTCTTACAGGAGACTCATATAACCCTCGATTCCAGGGTGAGGCTCAGTTCTCGGGCAGTCCCAACATGGTACTATGGAGACTCCCCACAGAGAGGATCTAGAGGAGTTGCCATAGGGATAGGGAAAAATATAAGTTTTGTAGTAGAAGAAAGGTTGGTGGACCTAGAGGGCCGATACATGTTTTTAAGAGGTCTCCTACAAGGAAAGCGATACACGTTGGCTAATGTCTACTGTCCAAACAAACACCCCCAGAAGTATTTAATAACCATCCTGAGTAAACTTACGGACTTCAAACAAGGAAATGTCGTCCTAGCCGGGGACTTTAACTTTACTCTGGATGTATAACTCGATAGAATTTCGGCAGTTAATATAGTGAACACCAAGCAACAACAAATAGTGGAAAAAAAACTTTCCCTGAGTCAGCTAATAGACCCCTGGAGGGTCTTTAACCCCACCAAAAAGGACTATACATACTATTCCACCGTTCACAAAATGTATTCGAGGTTAGACTACATATTGGTCGATCATGAAATTCTGGAATATGTAGACAATGCCACGATAGGGGTCGCGACACTCTCAGACCACGCCCCGGCTATGGTATGTATACATCTTCCAGAAACAGAAGAAAGAAGGGGATCTTGGAGATTAAACGAGGAGTTATTAGAAGATACAAAAGTCTTAGATAAAATAAGGATAGATATAGATGAATATTTTAAACTCAATAATACCCCAGACGTTAGTACAGCAACAATCTGGGAGGCCCATAAGGCAAGTATCCGAGGAAAATTAATCTCTTTAGGGGCAAAAAAAAAAAAGAAAGAGAGACAAACAGAAATAAGACAATTAAAGAGATACAAGACTTAGAAACCAAACATAAAAATCAGCCAAACAATAAAAAAGCATATCAGGAATTGTTAACAAAGAGGGCCCAACTAATAGTTCAAATGAAGAGTGAAACTAGGAAAACTTTTAAAAACGTGATGAAAGAAAGATATCTCTGGGGGAACAAACCGGGGAAGTACCTAGCCAGGATCTCAAAAGAAAAGAGAAACATAAACCATATAGAAAAAATAGTAGACCAGGAAGGGCAGATCCGGTATAAAACGACCGAGATTGCCGAAGCATTCCGAACGTTCTATGCCTCGCTATACTCTATTAGGGCAGGGGAGACACAAGAGGAAAAGACAAATAGAGAAGCAAAGATAAGAAAATACTTATGGGAGACCAACCTACCAAAACTAACACAGGAAATAACAGAAACCCTAGAAGAGCCAATAACACAAACAGAAATTAGTCAAGCGATCCAAGAAACTGCAGGGGGGGAAAGCCCAGGACCCGACGGCCTGTCAATCAAATATTATAAAAAATTCAAAGAGTCCTTGATCCCAGAAATGTGTACATACTTCAATAATTTAGGGGGTACTGAAGACGTAAGGAAAGAATCCCTTCTTGCCAACATCACTATAGGGAGTGCAGAATTATTAGACAAGTTGTATTTTTGAGGATTAATTTTATTATTGAACAACAACCATGTTCTCAATGAACCCAAAAAACTCATTAATATCAAAGCTGAATATTTTTGGAAGTAGTTTTTAGTTTGTTTTTAGTTTTAGCTATTTTAGGGGGATATCTGTGTGTGCAGGTGACTATTACTGTGCATACTTATTAGGCAACTTAGCAAAAAACAAATATATACCCATTTCAATTATTTATTTTTACCAGTGAAACCAATATAACATCTCAACATTCACAAATATACATTTCTGACATTCAAAAACAAAACAAAAACAAATCAGTGACCAATATAGCCACCTTTCTTTGCAAGGACACTCATGCAGCCTGCCATCCATGGATTCTGTCAGTGTTTTGATCTGTTCACCATCAACATTGCGTGCAGCAGCAACCACAGCCTCCCAGACACTGTTTAGAGAGGTGTACTGTTTTCCCTCCTTGTAAATCTCACATTTGATGATGGACCACAGGTTCTCAATGGGGTTCAGATCAGGTGAACAAGGAGGCCATGTCATTAGTTTTTCTTCTTTTATACCCTCTCATGCCAACCACGCTGTGGAGTACTTGGACGCGCGTGATGGAGCATTGTCCTGCATGAAAATCATGTTTTTCTTGAAGGATGCAGACTTCTTCCCGTACCACTGCTTGAAGAAGGTGTCTTCCAGAAACTGGCAGTAGGACTGGGAGTTGAGCTTGACTCCATCCTCAACCCGAAAAGGCCCCACAAGCTCATCTTTGATGATACCAGCCCAAACCAGTACTCCACCTCCACCTTGCTGGCGTCTGAGTCGGACTGGAGCTCTCTGCCCTTTACCAATCCAGCCACGGGCCCATCCATCTGGCCCATCAAGACTCACTCATTTCATCAGTCCATAAAACCTTAGAAAAATCAGTCTTGAGATATTTCTTGGCCCAGTCTTGACGTTTCAGCTTGTGTGTCTTGTTCAGTGGTGGTCGTCTTTCAGCCTTTCTTACCTTGGCCATGTCTCTGAGTATTGCACACCTTGTGCTTTTGGGCACTCCAGTGATGTTGCAGCTCTGAAATATGGCCAAACTGGTGGCAAGTGGCATCTTGGCAGCTGCACGCTTGACTTTTCTCAGTTCATGGGCAGTTATTTTGCGCCTTGGTTTTTCCACACGCTTCTTGCGACCCTGTTGACTATTTTGAATGTAACGCTTGATTGTTCGATGATCACGCTTCAGAAGCTTTGCAATTTTAAGAGTGCTGCATCCCTCTGCAAGATATCTCACTATTTTTGACTTTTCTGAGCCTGTCAAGTCCTTCTTTTGACCCATTTTGCCAAAGGAAAGGAAGTTGACCAATAATTATGCACACCTGATATAGGGTGTTGATGTCATTAGACCACACCCCTTCTCATTACAGAGATGCACATCACCTAATATGCTTAATTGGTAGTAGGCTTTCGAGCCTATACAGCTTGGAGTAAGACAACATGCATAAAGATGATAATGTGGTCAAAATACTCATTTGCTTAATAATTCTGCACTCCCTGTATTATAGCTAAACCAGGAAAAGATAAGACCCTCTGTGCTAACTACCGCCCAATTGCATTATTAAATGCGGATATAAAAATATTCGCAAAGATATTGGCAACAAGGATAAAACCATTTATGCCTGACCTAATAAGCTCAGATCAGACGGGATTTGTAAGAGGCAGAGAAGGGAGGGATAATAGCCTAAGAACACTCCTGATGCTACAAGATGAAAAAGGAGTTGGACCCCCAGCTGTACTCATGTCACTCGATGCGGAAAAAGCGTTTGACAGAGTCGACTGGGGTTTCATGATGGAGACCTTAAAAAACATAGGTTTGGGCCCTAGATTCATGAAATGGATAGGAAATCTATACAAGTCCCCCTCTGCAAAAGTAAAGGTAAACGGGAGAGACTCTGGGATGATTAACATGATGAATGGAACTAGGCAGGGATGCCCGCTCTCCCCCCTTCTTTATGTGATAGCCCTAGAACCACTGTTGTGTAAGATCAGGAACAACCCAGGAATAGGTGGCGTGAGAGTAGGAGAAGAGGAACAGAAGTTGGCAGCGTATGCTGACGATGTTCTCTTGTACGTGACCAAGCCTAAAATATCAATCCCCAATATTCTGGATGAAATAAGAAGATATGGTAGTCTTTCCAACTTTAAAATAAATCCGGTAAAAACTGTAATCATGAACATATGGCTCGATCAAAAGGAAGAGGAAGATCTACGTAGAATATTTAATTTTACGTGGGAACAAAAATCACTTAAATATCTAGGGATAAAAATCACTCCCAAAGTAGCTGGCCTCTTCGAGGCTAATTATATTCCCCTACTCAACGATATAAGACGAGACCTAAAAAACCTCTCCTACAAGCAGATTTCCTGGATGGGGAGAATTAATTTATTTAAAATGACAGTATTACCAAAGATAATTTATAAATTCCAAATGCTTCCAATAAACGTCCCACAAAGCTTCTTCAAGATAATAAAAAATATAATCTCAAAATATATATGGCAAGACAAAAAACCCAGAATAAGCTATGCAACCCTAACCCGCGGAAAATTAAGAGGAGGATTGGCCCTCCCCGATATAAAAAGATATTATCAAGCAGTACTTCTAGCGAGACTAGTTGAATGGACAAATAAGAACTCTTTAAAAAAATGGGCCCAATTGGAAAACGGGATAAGCGACCAGCATTTAAACACAAACATTTGGATTCCACCTAAATATAGAATAATTAACCCAAAAACACATAGTATCACCAAACAGGTTTTCAAGACATGGGATTTAATACACAAGAGGGAAAAATGGGAATATAACTCCCCATTAATCCCACTAGCAAACACAATTTTTTTCGCACCAGGGAACAGGACCAAACTAGGAAAAAAAATAGGTAGCAAAAGACTGGGGGATATAGTAGCACGAGGAAAAATTAAAAATTAAGAAGAGATACACGTAGTAGCAGGGGCACAACAGATAACTGACTGGGAATACTTACAACTAAAACACTTTGTAAATACACTTCCAGCACCAATAAAGGATGATAGAGCCCAAAATTCAATAGAGAAACTTTGTACCAGGGGAGAATTAATATCACATGGAATTGCTAGGACTTACAAAATTCTCACGGACATAGGGACAAAAGAAACACTACAAAGCATTGAAGCCTGGGAGAAAGAAATTGGAGAAAGAATAGAAGAAGCTCATATGGTTAGTGCGACATTTTCATACGCCAAAGATATAACAACAGTAGAAGCCAACTATAAATGTATGCTGAGATGGCATTGGACACCCGCTAGACTCAGCAAAATATCTTTGGATAAATCCCCCCTTTGTTGGAGGAAGTGCAATCAAGTGGGGACGACTCTGCATATATGGTGGGGCTGCCCGAGAATTCAGGAATTTTGGACCGAGATCCTCAAATTAATTGAGGAAATCTCCGGAGAAAAGATTCCAGCAGATCCCCTTTCCTGCCTCTTCCATAGACAAGGCTTAGTCAAAGGGAAAAGAAAATACGCTTCATCATTGGTCCCAGTGCTGTTAAACACAGCAAAGGGACTGATTCCGAAATTCTGGCTCCACCCACAAAAACCACCCCTAAAAGAATTCATAAAAAGGGTTGACCACATAGCAGAAATGGAGTACCTAAGAAGGGTGGATCAGGGAGAGGAGGAGGGTGGAAGCAGGGGAAAGATATGGGATCAGTGGAGATCTTACAAAACCTCGGAAAAATTCTCTTTACTTCTACTAGAAATGTACTCCTAAGCTCTCGACCCGACCAAAGGAAGGAAAAAAAAAATGAGGTAAGAAATGGGGTGGGAAAAAAAAAAAATCCTCACACACCTCATACAGACCTTGCCTGCAGCCTGGACAAAAATCCCTATGATGAAAAACTACAGGCTATGCCCACTACTGATTTACCAATACTGGACACTACCTTTAAAGATATGATCATGTCTTTAAGAGGTGCATTACAGCATGATATGATCAGCCTTATGCACAAATCTAAATTGGAGATTGATGCTCTGGGAGAAAGAGTGGATTATATGGAGAATAAAATGTGCGATTTCACTGCTGCGCACAATGAATTAGTGGACTCCCACTTTGATCTAGAAGAAGAAGTGAGACAACTCAGGATCAAAGTCGGAATCAATGAGGACAGAAATCGAAGAAATAACAAAATTCAGAGGTATACCTGAGAATGTGAAGCCAGAAGACCTTAAACGCTTCATTAAAACCATGATTTCTGATCTAATCCCTGCCACCCCTCAACAAGAGCTGGAAATTGACAGGGCACATAGACTACCTAAACCACATTACATAGCAGAGAAAATACCTAGAGATGTCATTGCTAGGATCCACTTTTTCAATGTCAAGGAACAACTGATGCAATTTGCTCGGCGCTACTCGCCACTCCCAGATCTGTATTCTGGAATAATCCTTCACTCGGATTTGTCACAAGCGACAATCTTAGCTCGCAAAAATCTAAACTCGATTACTAAAGTGCTGAGAAACCATGGCATAATTTACAAATGGGGCTTCCCCACAAAAAATTCTGGTAGAATTTAAAGGCACCTCATACACTATTAATGAAATGGAACAAGGTCTAAAAATCCTCCGCTCATGGGGTCTACTCCCAAACCAAGAAAATACCAAAATGGACACTACTACACCTGGTCCCATTTCCCAGGACTGGAAAACGGCTTAAAAATCCTCTCATGACGAATTTTAATGTTGCGGTCTCCAGGCACAAACTGAGGCCTCACAAATCTCTCTCTCATGCCCATGTTTAGGGGCCTTTTGCAGCTCAGGGAATCCAGATTTTAAATAATTCCTGACTGGAATTCTCTCAAAATTTTTACCCCCAACCGATTGGAAGTACATAGTCATGTACACAGGAGTTGGAGCACAACAACTCCTATTCTTTTTTCACAGTTTTACTAAGCTTTTGTTGATTTTCCCTCCCTGGTTCGTTCACCATTTTCTGTTTTTTTTTTCTGCTGCCTGTACACCATTTCTAAAGCAACACCACCATCTACTAGCAAAACAGTATTACTACGCCACAATGATATACCATCTACCCACAAAAAAACTATCTCCTACAAGACTGAATCTACAACAAAGCATCCTCAACTGATAAGATAAGCCACTTAAACTCATGTCTTTCAATGTCAAAGGCTTGAACAGCCCTCATAAAAGAAAAGCACTGTGGACAGATGCAATTAAATTCGGAAGTGATGTTGTTTGCCTTCAAGAATCCCATTTCGCTAAGGATAAAACACCTACCTTCAAAAATCATAATTTTCCCCACATTTTCCTCTCCAGCAACGAAAGAAAGAAAAAAAAAAAAGGGTGGCTATAGCTATCAAAGACACTGTCTCATTACAACAAATAGATCTCAAAACTGACACCCAAGGAAGATACATAATTCTGGTTGCCACCTTAGACAACGTGACATACACTATTGTGAATATACAGGTCATTCTCAAAAAAATAGCATATTGTGATAAAGTTCATTATTTTCTGTAATGTACCGATAAACATTAGACTTTCATATATTTTAGATTCATTACACACAACTGAAGTAGTTCAAGCCTTTTATTGTTTTAATATTGATGATTTTGGCATACAGCTCATGAAAACCCCAAATTCCTATCTCAAAAAATGTGCATATTTAATCCAACCAATAAAAGACATGGCTGATAAACAAGACAGCTTAGCTTCCTCTTTTCATGTCTAAGGGATGATTTTCAGACATCTGATTTGTCAAGAAACAAGTCTGTCTGGGAAGACTATAATTATCCCTATGTTCATCTGACCGGTGCACATACGGTCTATCTTTGTGGTAAGGAGCCAACCTTATTCACTGGGTGTCGTTTGGTGGAAGAAGATTTTATGTTCAATCTCACATATTATGGACTTTAATCACTTTTGAAATTTCACTTCTTATAATCACACCACTCCCACTTTATTCTCAAGCTTTTTTATTTAATATTTGTTTTCATTTTCATATTTGTCATGATTTTTTTAGCGCTGTACCTATAGTTTTTTGTATTTTAATAAAAGAAAAGTGTTTTTAATAAATAAAAAGTCATCCTTCAAATAATTATGTTCAGTTATGCACTCAATAGTTGGTCGGGAATCCTTTTGCAGAAATGACTGCTTCAATGCGGTGTGGCATGGAAGCAATCAGCCTGTGGCACTGCTGAGGTGTTATGGAGGCCCAGGATGCTTCGGTAGCGGCCTTAAGCTCATCCAGAGTGTCGGGTCTTGCGTCTCTCAACTTTCTCTTCCCAATATCCCACAGATTCTCTATGGGGTTCAGGTCAGGAGAGTTGGCAGGCCAATTGAGCACAGTAATACCATGGTCAGTAAACCATTTACCAGTGGTTTTGGCACTGTGAGCAGGTGCCAGGTCATGCTGAAAATTAAATCTTCATCTCCATAAAGCTTTTCAGCAGATAGAAGCATGAAGTGCTCCAAAATCTCCTGATAGCTAGCTGCATTCACCCTGCCCTTGATAAAACACAGTGGACCAACACCAGCAGCTGACATGGCACCCCAGACCATCACTGACTGTGGGTACTTGACACTGGACTTCAGGCATTTTGGCATTTCCCTCTCCCCAGTCTTCCTCCAGACTCTGGCACCTTGATTACCGAATGACATGCAAAATTTGCTTTCATCTGAAAAAAAGTACTTTGGACCACTGAGCAACAGTCCAGTGTTGCTTCTCTGTAGCCCAGGTCAGGCGCTTCTGCCGCTGTTTCTGGTTCAAAAGTGGCTTGACCTGGGGAATGCGGCACCTGTAGCCCATTTCCTGCACACGCCTGTACACGGTGGCTCTGGATGTTTCTACTCCAGACTCAGTCCACTGCTTCCGCAGGTCCCCCAAGGTCTGGAATCGGTCCTTCTCCACAATCTTCCTCAGGGTCCGGTCACCTCTTCTTGTTGTGTAGCGTTTTCGGCCACACTTTTTCCTTCCCACAGACTTCCCACTGAGGTGCCTTGATACAGCACTCTGGGAACAGCCTATTCGTTCAGAAATTTCTTTCTGTGTCTTACCCTCTTGCTTGAGGGTGTCAATGATGGCCTTCTGGACAGCAGTCAGGTCGGCAGTCTTACCCATGATTGCGGTTTGGAGTAATGAACCAGGCTGGGAGTTTTTGAAAGCCTCAGGAATCTTTTGCAGGTGTTTAGAGTTAATTAGTTGATTCAGATGATTAGGTTAAGAGCTTGTTTAGAGAACCTTTTCATGATATTCTAATTTTTTGAGATAGGAATTTTGGGTTTTCATGAGCTGTATGCCAAAATCATCAATATTAAAACAATAAAAGGCTTTAAATACTTCAGTTGTGTGTAATGAATCTAAAATATATGAAAGTCTAATGTTTATCAGTACATTACAGAAAATAATGAACTTTATCACAATATGCTAATTTTTTGAGAATGACCTGTATATGCCCCCAATAAAAATCCTCACCAATTCTTCCAAAAAGTGATTGGGAAGACAAGAAAAATTCAGAAAGGCCACCTCTGTGGAGACTTCAACGCATCGATGGATCCTGATATGCACACCTCCAAGAAAGGAAAAGCTCCCAGAAAGGGTCTCTCCAACATTTTCTCAGCAGAAGACCTGTACGATCCCTGGAGATGCCTTCATACCACGGAAAAATACTTTAATTTCTTCTCCAATGTTCATAAGACGTACTCCAGAGTAAACTATTTCATCACAGATAAGAATCTCCTAACAAAAGTAGTGAATGCTAGTATTCACAACATAACATGGTCTGATCATGCTCCAATCACTCTTGATATTAATGCAAACCAAAATTGCCCCAACAATTATCTTTGGAGAAACAACACATATATCCTCTCCCAGGAGAAACATAGATCTGTAATGAAAAAAGGTCTTAAAGAATTTTTTGATGTAAATGATAATATGTCCGTTAACAACACTACTCCACGGTGCGCCCACAAGGCATATGCAAGAGGTCTCTTAATGCAAAGAGAAAAAAAAAATGGAAACCACACGATCAACTCAATACTAATAGAAATTTCCAACCTTGAAAAGTTGCACAAAAAAAACCCCAAAACATAATCCTAGAACACCAACTCAATAACCTTAGATCTGATCTTAGATCCTTATTAATTGCTGACCATGAAAAATATCTTAAAAAAACTAAATTTAAAATACTACTCCCAAGGTAACAGAGCAGGTAAGTTAATGGCCTCCCAAATAAAACTTTGCCAACAAAAGAACAAAATTCATAAACTAACCCACCACACCTCAGGCAAAACAATCCTCAATCCTAAAGAGATAGCAGATGCTTTCTCACTGTACTATGAGACACTCTATAATCTTAAAAATGACACTCTCACCCCCCAACCAAACGCTGATAACATATCATCATTTTTAGACAATATTGACCTTCCTTCCATTGATCCTACGTCATTAGAATTACTTAACAAACCTATATCAGATGAAGAAATTATTAAGGTCATACACAAACTACCAAAAAATAAATCGCCAGGCCCAGATGGCCTATCAGGAGAATATTATACGGCCTTTGAAGAAACTTTAGTCCCCCATCTTTCCAACCTATTTAATCAAGCAGCTAACTCAAAAGCCCTCGCAAAAGAACTGCTAGAAGCAATAATTATCACTATACCTAAATCAGGCAAAGATCCCACTTCCCCTTTAAACTACAGGCCCATTTCCTTACTAAACTCAGATCTCAAAATCTACGCAAAGATACTGGCAAATAGACTTGTTAATATAATTCCCACCCTAATTAAACCAGATCAAGTTGGCTTTGTTAAAAGTAGACAAACCCCAGATAGCACAAGAAGAATGCTCAATATTATTAACCTCCCTGGCGGTATGATTCTTTCTGATTTTAGGTGCTGAAAGCGGTACCATTATTTGCAAGGAAATTTGGCGTTTCATACTGCAGGCCTGTAATTCTTAGGAATAACTCACTTAAATCTGACCAAACAAGAGTCTAATAGGCATCCCGGGTATGACATTTTTTTAATTTTTTTTATAAATTATAATATAATAAATAATTATAAATAATTATAACAAATATTAATATAATTATAATAAAAATTATTCAATAATGTAATCAACTCAAAATCACTGAAATTTGCTCAGTTGCAGAATTGCCACTGTCATTACTTTTATTTATTTATGATGAATTTCCCAAGTGATTATAATTCTGCAAGTGATTATAATTTATTATCGCTGTTTTCTAGCTGCTCTAAAACCATTTTTGACATAAAGGGACACTTTTGGTTGCTATGGACAATCTACATTTTGCAGGCAGAAAGAACAGTTTTTATTATATAAAAGAACATGCAGGGCACAGGGCAGACCACTAGGGACAAGGGGTGTGTGTATTTTTTACATACAGTACTGTAATCTATAGCATTACAGTATACTGTATGTAATGTGTTTGTTTATGTTTTTGAATTTGGTGCCGGTTTCCGCTCCCGTGCGTCGTAACGTCGCAGGGAACGGAGATCGTCGGTACAGAGAGGCACTGTGTGAATCGAGCGAGCACCCGCTCGCTTACACAGTGCGGATGCATCGATGGATCCAGGAACAAGGTAAGTAAACCTTGCCTGTGGACACTGTGAGGCGAGCCCGAGTCTGACTCGGGGTTACCGATCGTAGCACAAAAATGTAACCCAGAGTCAGGCTCGGGAATACCGCCAGGGAGGTTAACACTATACACAATAATCGATCCCCCACCCTGCTCTTAGCTTTAGATGCTGAAAAAGCATTCGACAGAATGCATTGGGAATATATATCAAAAACCTTAACTAAATTCGGCTTTAACGGTTTTATCCACTCGGCAATCATGGCATTATATACCCAGCCCAACGCAAAGGTCTACACTTCAGGTATCTTATCTAGAAACTTCCCATTAACTAACGGCACCAGACAGGGCTGCCCCCTATCCCCTGTAATTTTTGCATTAGCTATAGAACCCCTAGCAGAATACATTTGATCATCCCCGAACGTCAGAGGTGTTACGATTGGCCAAGACGTGCACAAACTAGGACTATTCGCAGACGATATCATATTGACACTGACAGAACCTGATATATCTCTGCCTACAATACACGCAATACTAGAAAAATTCAAGGATGTCTTATACTATAAAATAAATCAAGATACATGCTTTATCCTCCCTATGAACATACCAGACTCGACTCTCTACGCACAACACAAAAATACAATTGGGACAACAAATCGATTACATACCTAGGGATCCAACTCACATTTCCTCCAACCAAAATGTATGATGCCAATTTCCCCACACTTTTAGACCAAATATTCCGTGACTTATCGCATATTCAAAAAACCAACTTATCCTGGGTTGGTAAAATAGCCGCTTTCAAGATGCAAACGTTACCTAAAATGTTATATCTCTTTAGATGCCTCCCCATACCAATTCCTGCCAAGTTCTTTAAACAACTAGACAGCAAACTTAGACAATTTATCTGGAAAAAAAAAAAAAAAAAAAACAGAGTTGCTTTCTCGATCCTCACTACTAAAAAAAATTCCGGTGGAATGGGCCTCCCAGACGTTAGAAATTATTATTTTGCTTCTATCTTAGATCAGATGAAACATTGGTTTACCCCAACAAATGACAAATTATGGGTAAACATTGAACGTCTAGCCACACACAATTTTGACCTCCCTTCTCTCGCAATAGCTAGCGCCATTATCCCTAAGATAACAATCCCCAACCTAATAAGCATTAAAACTACTTTGTTCGCTTGGAAACACATTCTCTCAAAAACCAGACATGTAGAGAAAAAGGCTAAATTACATCTTCCCACAGAAGTCATTAATTATTGCAGAATCAGGTTCTCTGTCAACGAGTGGATCAGTAATGGATATAATCTATACCAGAACCTACCCCCTAATGTTAAGAACATCATTGAGACTAAGATTGGTAAGTGTACCCGACTGAAGGATTTCTCTCCCAGTAATTTGATCGAAATCCCTATGAACCTTTGGGAGTTCCTCTCTCCTCAGAAAAATGGTAACAGGAAATGTATATCTTTCTTCTACGATGTGTTATCCTCCCAACTGTTTAACAAAAACACAAATATGCTGAAACGGGAAAGAGATCTGGACCAGATTTTTTCCTCAACTTAGTGGATTAAAGCATTTCAAACAATAAGTAAATCATCCTCTTGCATTAAACACTGGGATAATGCCCAAAAAATAATTAATAGATGGTACTTAACACCAAAATTTACCCAACTGCATCCGACATCTGTTGGAAATGTAACAAGCAAACGGGAAACCTCTTGCACACGCTTTGGAGTTGCAAGACTCTAAAAAGTTTTTGGAACTCTATCTCATCCTTTATCGCCAATCTTACGGGTAACCTTGCCAAGCTTACTCCTACCAACGCATTATTAGGTATAGATCTAGACAAATACCCCACTATGTACAGGACTATTGTCTTACATATTTTGATAGCCTCAAGAATTACAGTGGCCTCTCTATGGAAATCCGCAGATGCCCCAAACCTACCAATGGTCATCACCAGATTAAACACCCAAGCTCAATTAGAACTATTATTAGCCTATAAGAATGATTTTATAATCCCCTATCGTAGAAAATGGATAATGTGGTTAACCCACCCTAACAAAGCTTCCAAATATTTAAAAGATTCCTTACTTTAATAATCTTCCTATAGTCTGAAGAATAACATTATAAAATACTGAATCTTTGGTATAGATAATGACTAGCGGCAGCCTTTATTTCAGTTTTCTCCATCACTCCCCCTCCTTTATTTGTATTTACTTTAGCTGTATAGGTGTACCACTGATCATCTTGGTGACCTCCCAGTCCTACAGTTTGTACCCCATTGGGGTAGGCTGGCCTAGGTCGCCGAGTACCGTATTCTTTTTCTGTTAAATATTTGCCTGTACAAGGTGATTATACTACTTAAAGCGGAGGTTCACCCTAAATATAAGCTCTCCCATGTGATCCAGCATACTGGCGTCAGTGCCAGTATGCTGTTTCTTTTTTTTTTTAAATCCCCCACTTACTGTATTATGTCGAATTTTAATTTCTTTCCCCCGGGGTGGACGGCTCTAGTATAGCGTGTCACATCTTACGAAAATACCCGATAAGGACTCGGGTAATCTCGGCGAAAATGCGGCGCCTGCGTACAGACCTAGGAGCTGACTGCGCAGGCGCCGTATTTCTCCGAGTCCTATTCCGGCGTTTTTCGGAGGGCGTGACGCGCCATAGCCGTAGGACTCTGAGAAATACGGTGCCTGCGCAGTCAGCTCCTAGGTCTGTGCGCAGGCGCCGCATTTTCGCTGAGATTACCCGAGTCCTTATCGGGTATTTTCGTAAGATGTGACGTGCTATACTGGCGCCATCCACCACGGGGGTAAGAAATTAAAATTTAACATAATACAGTAAGTGGGGGATTTAAAAAAAAAAACAGCATACTGGCACTGACGCCAGTATGCTGGATCACATGGGAGAGCTTACATTTAGGGTGAACCACCTCTTTAAGTTGTAAATTGAATGCAACTACCTCAAGTGTTGTAAATTGATAAACCCAATAAAAATGTATTGATGGAATAAAAAAATGTTTATATACTTACAATGCAAATCACCCCAGCGCACCAGGGCTGAAAAGCTAATCAATATTTCTGTAGGCTTCACATTGTCCACAAATAGAAAATAAGATCCACAATCTCGATCATCTGTTGTCTGAAAATTGCAAAACAAGCATTTATGATTAATCTTAGCATTTAAAGTTTTTTAAGCTACTCCTACCACGTGCATTTCATTGTTTAGAATAAACTTTACAAAGGCAAATAGTGCAACATAATATAGGTGCACAAATCAGAGACTGTTTTTCATTATTAATAAAGTACATAATACATTAATAAATCCAACACAAATGAAGTAGCAATACGATATGAATAAATTAACAGGTCATTTGCAAACAGTTAATCATTTCAGAAAAAAATTACCCACGTAAAGTTTGCCATTATAAAAAAAACAATAAATTGTTTAATTAAAACATTTTTTGTAAGTTAGTGTATGGACTATACAAAACACAACATATGGTTAGTGAACATGGACACTTATGTTTTGTTTCTGGCATACATTTGTTAAGGACCTGGTCTGCAGCCATTGAATCTTACATTGGACTGTATGAAGCATGTTCTTTTATGTCTATTGTTGATTTTGCCACACATTACCTTTTTACATTTACACCTCAGAACAAGTCAATTGCAAAGCAATGTGAATGTATCGGAAGCACATCTCAAATACAGTCTAATTTGTTTTAACACTTGTCTTGCTCTTAAAGTAGATGATTGAGTACACTAACCAATGCACTTCTAAAGGCTTATTGGAGAAATAAGGAGTTTGTTTTAAACATACATTTTAGTTTACACTGTGTGGTTTCAAAGCTACACAATGAGAAAACTGCCATTTAGTAATGGCTAAAGGTAGCATAGAAAATTGGACTGATGTACTAAAGCATGACATTTCCACTCCAGTTTTTTTCAAGCGGTTCATAATTTGAGAGCGGTTTTACTTTCCTTTAATATTGATGAGGTTTTTGTACCAAAACTAAAAATAGGTAAAATGTTGTTCTAATGGTAAATCAACCCCTATATATGCACCTCTGCTCCTTTGCAGAAAACACACAAATAGAAATCTAGCACAGAACATCTTAATGCACTCAATATAGCCAATCACTGCTATTCATTGAAGGGGTGGGGGGTCAGCCTGTCAGAGCTCAGACCATACACCGCACACTGCATAAAATTGGTCCGTCATCCCAGAAGGAAGCCTCTTCTAAAGGTGATGCACAAGAAAGCCCACAGTTTGCTGAAGACAAGCAACTTAAGGACACGGATTACTGGAACCATGTTCTGTGGTCTGATGAGACCAAGATAAACATATTTGGTTCAGATGGTTTTAAGCGTGTGGCGCCATCCAAGTGAGGAGTACAAAGACAAGTGTGTCTTGCCTACAGTCAAGCATGGTGGTGGGAGTGTCATGGTCTGGGGCTGCATGAGTGCTGCCGGAACTGGGGCGCTACAGTTCATTGAGGGAGCCATGAATGCCAACATGTACTGTGACATGCTAAAGCAGAGGATGATCCCCTCCCTTTGGAGACTGGCCCGCAGGGCAGTATTCCAACATGATAACAACCCCAAACACACCTCCAAGATGACCACTGCCTTGCTAAAGTAGTTGAGGGTAAAGGTAATGGACTGACCAAGCAGGTCTCCAGACCTAAACCCTATGGAACATCTGTGGAGCATCCTTAAACAGGAAGGTGGAAGAATTCAAGGTCTCTAACATCTACCAGCTCTGTGATGTCGTCATTGAGGTGTGGAAGAGGACTACCTATGAAGCTCTGGTGAACTCCATGCCCAGCAGGGTTAAAGCTGGAAAATAAAGGTGGCCGCACAAAATATTGACGCTTTAACCTGAATTTAGACATTTTTACTTATGGGTGTACTTACTTTTGTTGCTAGCAGTTTAAACATTAATGGTTATGTGTTGGGTTATTTTGAGGGGACAGCAAATATACACTGTTATACAAGCTGTACACTCACTATTTTACATTGTAGCAAAGTGTCATTTCTTCAGTGTTGTCACATGAAAAGATATAATAAAATATTTACAAAGATGTGAGGGATGTGCTCACTTTTCTGAGATACTGTATATGTGTGTGTGTGTGTATATATATATATATATATATATATATATATATACACACACACACACATATACACACACTGTAGTAATTAAAGTAATTATAAACGTTCAGTGTTCCAATTCCAAGCTGGATAGTCAATACCTAAAATAAAATAATAATAAAAAAAAAACATCAAAATCTTCCATCTATTGTTAAAGATTGTAATATTTACAGAATCTTTATCTTCTGCTACCCATAACAATAAAATACAAATTTACCCAAGGTCAAGGAGGATATAATTAAAGAAAGTAATATTACACATTGATACTACATTTATGTTTTACAATCTGTCCATAGATGATCATTTCTGAAGTGCTCTTCATTTGTAATTAATGTAAATGTCGGAAGGTGTTAAGTACAAACTTAAAATTGCATGTACAATGAGCAGTAAGTCAAGAGCCTACTTAACACTAAATAATTAATTCTGTGAATGCTGTGTGTCAACATAAGAGATGAAAGACTCAGAGGTTAAAAAGTTTTAGAAAGTCTCCTGAGCAACACTGTTTTCACTCTCAGTTGTGTCCTCTTATCCTGTCCTTCAGCACCTTGAATCAATAATTCAAACTATTTCGTTATTTATAGCCCTTTCATGCTATACTATTGTATTCACTCAACAGATGGAAAAGGTTTTTTATAAGAAACTGTCTGCTTAACTTTACCAATTTTATTTAAACTAAATGGTAAGGTAAAATAAACTTTCAAAAAGAAAACATAGCTTTCTAGAGCGCTGTAAGTAAAAAAAAAATCAAAAAAAAAATCAAATTTTATTTGATTAATAAATACAATTCCCCCCTTTTTTTGCTCATGTTTTCTCTCCATGCTCTGTGCATTTCTAGTACATTCTTTGTTCTGTGGATGTGTGTGCACTCTAGCTGAACATCACTGTTTTACTACGGTGATTACAACAGAATGTGACAGTATACTGTGCATTGGCATACAGTAGCTGCTTATAGTCCAACTCATGAACACGCAGGAAAGAATGACAATATCAGAGCTAAACCGAGTAACTGTGTCTACAGGCATTTCCTTTTGTAGGGTGGGAACACTTTGTTGGTAGGATCACCATCTAGAATTTAACAGAAAGCATAAAATATAAAAAAGGATGAAAATTCTTGGCACTTCAGGTGCATGTGCAGCAAAATGTTGGTTTAAAGTGATTGTAAACGATCACCTTGTAAAACAACACATTCAGTTGAAAATAGAAATGAAAGGCAGAACATATTTGTATAGATATAAAAGAAACATTCTAAATATTATTTTCCCCTTTTTTATAAGTGATCACATTCCCTTTGTTCTCAGCTGCATGCGAACTGGGGGGAGGAGAAGCAACAGTAGACTGAGCTTTCCAGCGAATGGTTGTGCAGCAGGGGTGAGTCAGGAGAAGTCTGTTCATTGGAGGAGAGCACACTGAGTTACCAAGCATAGCTAGAGAACTGACCAAGGTGTGTTCTCCTACCTAGTGCTGTTAGTTTTTAATAGGAAAGCAGAGAGACTGACCAGAACACCAGGGATTTCACATAAAGGAAACCATAGAAAGAGTACAGGATACTTTCTCATACAAGTACATGGTACAGCAGGCACATATCAGGAATATGAAGTGTTGGGGTAACAAATGCTTTAAGTGTTTAGGTTTAGATAAATACAAAATAGACAGAAGCAGCAGGAACGATCCTGGTATAACCACTTTTCGTGCAGGACATGTATATGCCTAAGCTGGACAGGAAGCAGGTAAATTACTACAATCTCTTTCTGACTGTAGAGTGTAAGCATTTCTACACCAACTGTTGCAATAGTTAGCTGCAGATCCCACATTAAATCATGGGGTACTTGGAGACTTCTTTTGGCATTAACTGGTCAGCATTTAAATTAAAATGATTGATTTCAAATCCTTTGGCAATCTTATAGGCATCCACAATCTTCTTGCCGAGGGCCTTAAAGTGGTCTATGAATCTTGGAATGATGACACCATACATGTCAACAGATAATAAAACATGGGCCCCTAGATATTTGAGGTTTAAAGCTCATCTCCAGGCAAAATCAGAATTAAGAAGGTAAAAGCATAACTTTTTATTTGATGTACAGTTGAACCTTGGATTACGAGCATAATCCATTCCCAGAGTATGCTCGTAATCCAAAGTACCGCAGGCCAAATGAGGTACTGCAGGCCAATGTTTAGCTTTTCTCAGGTCCTGCACCCCCGTAACTCAGGCCAAATGAGGTACGGCAGGCCAATTTAGCTTGAATTCTGCTAGTCTTGCGAGTCAACATTTGAAAACCGAGTCAGAATAAAAAAAAAAGAAGTTGCTCGCATATCAAAATGCTCTCAAACTAAGTTACTCTTAAACCGAGGTTCCACCGTACTCCAGTAAATAACAAGCAGTCTTCTCTTCTTATGCTTCAAAGAAGGCAAAATACAGTTTGTCCATTTTCCTATGCAGGGGATGCAACACTTGTGCCTGCTCTATGTGAACCTGGTGAAGGGTCGCATGAACGCCCCCACTTATTTTCTTTGCAATCGCTCCAACGCAATCAAGTCAGTGCAAAATCAAGTGTGAGCTGGTCTATGACAATTAAGCAGCCGCAGTATTCAAAGCTCAGTTAAACGTTGTTATAATTAAGATGAAAAAAAGACTGTACCACTCAGTGCATAGTCTTTTTTTCAACTTGAATTAAGCTGCTTCTGTCGTTCCCAGCTTTGCTGCTGCCTAGTTCTGTCAACTTTCTCCCTACACAACAGTATAGCATGATTCTGCAGGATATCAGGCACTGGCAAAGACAGGGGAGCTCCTAATTTTTGCTCAATGCCCACAGCACAGATTCTCTCTGTCCAAGTTTGCCTCTATGCTTAGATATGTGCTAGTAATGTGTCTTTGCTGTCAGACTGCAGGCACAAAACAAATATGGACTTTAAATCACACAGTATCAGACAGAGAACTGATGTAATAGATAAATCTGTCAATTAATTGTATATGATTTATGAAAGTGAAGTGGTCGTACCATGGCTGATTTACTTATGCCAAGTAGACGTCACAATTCAAGGATATTTTCCCTAGTGCTTAGTGAAAGAGATTAATCTCTACTGACTGCCATCATCCAATCATGTGGAAGCAAAATAAAGATTTTTTTTTAAAGTTTTCCATGAACATGATTTAGTATTCTTTGCAAAGTGAAATTTTACCAGATTCACTAAGCTCTGGGTAAAATGTCCTTAAAAAAATTATTGGCCTTTAGTAAAACCGCACTGCCATTCTCTGGGAAGCTCAGTGTTCTGCTGCTTCTCCTCCCTCCAGCTCTTATGCAGCTGAGAACAAAAATAATGTGATCACTTATAAAAAAAGGGGGAAAAAATATTAGGAATGTTTCTTTTATATCTATACAAATATGTTCTGCCTTTCATTTCTATTTTCAACTGAATGCATTGTTTTACAAGGTGATCATTTACAATCACTTTAAACCAACATTTGGCTGCACATGCACCTGAAGTGCCAAGAATTTTCATCCTTTTTTTTATTTTCTGCTATCTGTTAAATTCTAGATGGTAATCCTACCAACAAAGTGTTGCCATCATACAAAAGGAAATGCCTGCAGATACAGTTACTCAGTGTAGCTGTGACATTGTCATTCTTTCCTGCGTGTTCATGACCTATTGTCTCTATCAACAAAACCCATTGTCTCCATCAACCATAGTCTTCTTGTTTATAAATAAATAAAAATAAAACCTTATAGGGACTACAGGAAAATGGTGCCTGGCCACACATAGAAAACTAAGATTGTTAAAGATGATGAGAATTGGACTTGCAGGGCCTAATCATAGAGGCATCTATGATTTAAGCCTGACGAGATGCTTGGCAAGAATCTCTTGTGGCCCAAGTGTACAGACTCTCCTTTCAAGAGAACCGTGGTTCTCTTGAAAGGCAAGAACGCAGTGACTTCATCGCATGTCATATTCGATGCCATTGCCACCATCTTGCTTCACCCTACCTATGCCGTGGAAGCTACCGCGCATGCGTCAAAGTCATTTCGAGCATGCGCTGGTTTCCACGGCGACAGGTAAGTATACAGACGCTCGGGTTTCTCGTCGGGAAACAGGCCAACAAGAATCTCGACGAGAAAATAAAGAGCAGGATCTCTATTTTTCTCGTCGAGATTCTGGGCAGATTTCCAGACGAGAAACTTGAAAGCCTCGCACACACGCTCGGTTTACGAGGGTGTGTACGAGGCTTAAGCCCTACATGAGCAAAACACATTGTGGGGTTATTCAATGGGTGGAGAGCTCAGCTGAAGTAAATTTTCATCTTACTATTTTAGGTTTAGTCTGCTAATCTTGTTTGGGTTGGGTGCCATGTTCTTGTAGTCCCAGCTGATAACAAAAGTGACCTGGGGAATGCCCAGGGAAAAACCGTCGAGCTTGCAAAACAACCAATTAACCTGTCTAACAGTATGTGTATGTGCCAAGGCACCCTATAATCTGTGGTCCTAACACTAAACAATGAGCATCCCCATAGTGGAGGCACATGCATTTTAATGGAGTCCCAGCTGAGCCTGTTGGGCCTTAAATCCTGACCAACATCAGCATACAATGTCACCAACCACAGGACTTCTGAAGCATTAAAACTGTACTGTTTTTTTTAGTTTACATTACATATGAATTATAATCTTATAGCTTGCATGTTTCTATAGTCTCCAGAACTGCACATGTCTATCAGTAATATACATATTTACCTTGAAATCAGATTTCTGGAATGTATATGGGTATGTATTTGGCTTGTGGAAGATATACAACATCCTGTAAAACAAGTACAGAAAAAAAAAAAAAACATCTTCAATACGAGAAAACTCTGTAAGGTCAAGTAAAATTACCTCTGACTATTTAATTCAGCTTGTTTAATACAAAGGCTCATACAAATGTTGCGCACAATACTTTACACCTTGGAAGCAGTGACAGAACTGGGACTCTTTCAAGTTTATTAATCAGTATACTGACAGAATCTGCACATGAATAAATATAAACGTTTTAATACTTAGAAGTGCCAATTACATGACTTCCTCTTGAAGCTAAAGATAGGAAGACCTAAAACTTTAGCATTGCCTCAATCTGCAAATTGCTTTATCTAAAAGAACAACTTGATATATTCTTGCATGTATAAAAAAAAAAAAACTAAAAAGAGAAAAAAAGAAGTAGTTCCCAAAGTCAAGAATCACAAAGCTTAATTTTACTTTTTACTTTCATGTAGTAAAAAACATGCTGAGCTGGCTGACTTAATATTGTTACATGCTAGGTAAAGTATTCAATTAAAACTGTATATTTTTTTTAAATCATTGTGAAATACGGTCTGAGTTATTGCAATTGATCCCCACAATGCATACAATACAAAATGTATTTCTTGTATACTTATCAGCTAGCAAGCAGAAAAATCAAATTACACAATTTGCATTAAAAACAGAGGTTTTAACATCTCTGTGTAGTGCGGTCCTAATTTTAGTTTTTGAGAGCCTCCATGCAGGAGCATATGGATAAATTAAGGGCATGTATGCCTGGAGGCAGCCCATTTTCCTTAAAGTTACAGGGACATACTAGAAACCCAACAGCTAAAGGCATTAAATTGGTCTCTGACTTGAGCCTCATACATACGATCAGATTTTACGCAAAGCGTCGGGAGTGTGCCTCAATTTTCTCTTGCATACAAAAACGGCAACGAATTGTCGGCCAACAAACATGAACGTAGTGACGTACTAGACATACTACGTGGTTTTTCTGGTCTTGAACGCCACCTTTTGGGCACCTTCTGTTACTGTAGTGTTTGGTGAGCATTGATTCCGAGCATGCGTATTTGTACTTTGGACTTTTGTCTGAAGTACTTTTGTACACACGATTGGAAAATCTGACAACAGACCACTATCCGCGGAAGCCTGCCATTTAACATTTGTCCGAGGAAAATCCGACAACAATTGTCTGGTGGAGCATACAAACAGTTGGATTTTCAGCCAATGGTCTGTCAACACACAATTTCTGTCGGAAAATCCAATCATGTGTACGAGGCTTAAAATAAGCTAAACAAATATGGCAACTGACCCAATTTTTAAGTAACTGAAGGATAAGGTGCACATGAAATGGCTTTGCACAGAACAAAACAAACAAATATTTCACTGAACACTTACCAGCTAGCCAGGTAAATTACATTGTTTACCAGTTTACATTTATCCATTGCTTTATATGCACTAACATGGAGTCTCATAAACTAAAGTTAGGACTGCATTATACAGAGGGGCCTTGATGGAGCACTGTGGCTTTCACATATACATACACATATATCTTTATTGCAAATTGTTAGATAGTGTAATTTGTTGTTATGCAGGCTAGCTGGTAAGAGTGCTGGGAAATATATTTGTCTGCTCTGTGCAAAGCTCTTCCATGTGCATTGTGCACCCTAACCTAACAGTTACTTCTAAATTGGGCTAGTTTACATTTTTGTTCATCTTGCTGAAATTGGCAAAATGATACACTGGACACCTTCAGCTGCCATTTGCTGTGCATCTGGCGTGTTCCTGTGCCTTTAACAATGAATGAGCTGCTTCCTTGCTTACCTACCCTTGATTTATCCAGTGCCAATGGTGCAGCTATAGAATTGTACTTTAATTGTGATTGCTATCTATTTCAGCAATCACCACTTAGCTGCCTTTTCAATTTTTATTATTGGGGGCTTTTTTTTGTCGTTAAATTAATTTTGAGGTTGTTGGTTTCTTAAGTGGTTTGGTTTCTTCCAGTTCCTGTCCTATCTATATAAAACTCCTTTAGGTTGTTTAAAGCACAGAACTCAATAGTTACTGACCATTTGTTAGAGCTGTGTCGTGTTCACCTCACACAGCTGCATTGAAAAAAAGGGCAAAAACAGTGCAACAAACAACCTTAAAATATATCACCCCTATTTACCAACCACCCCCACTCCCCATCCCATTCCATTCCCATAGTAAAAATAGTAAAAGTTACAGTAGACATACATGGGTTTGGTCTATTATCTGTGAATAACACTGTCCTGCTGCTGGCCAATTTTACACTGCTGTATCATCTGTGGTCTCTTAACTTGCCTGTACTCTCTGTTCCAGTACATTTAAGCCAATTCTCTCTCATTAAAGGAGTTGTAAAGGCAGAAGTTTTTTTAGCTTAATGCATTCTATGCATTAAGATAAACAGGCTATCTCTGTGTAGCAGCCGCCTCCAGCACCCCCTAATACTTACCTGAGCCCTATCTCTGTCCACCAGTCCCTCGGCCATCTGGAAGTCCAACTCCTGATTGGCTGAGACACAGCAGTGATGCCATTGGCTCCCACAGATATCTATCAAAGTCAGTTAGCCATTCAGGAAAGAGGGGTCGAGCCGAATGGCAGTTCAGTATCTAAATGGACACACGGAGCTGCAGCTCGGCTCAGGTGACCCCATAGCAAGCTGGTTGCTGTGGGGGCACTCAATATGAGGGAGGGGCCAGGAGCAGTGAAGAGGGACCTGAGAAGAGGAGGATCTGGGCTGCTCTGTGCAAAACCATTAAACGGGGCAAGTAAGTATAACATGTTTGTTATTTAAAGAAAACCCCCTAAAAACACAAGACTTTACAATCATTTAAAAAAAATCTCCTACTGATGGCCAATTTTACCTTGCTGTATCATCTGTGGTTTCTTAATTCTTAGGCCCCATTCACAATTGTGTGACTTGTCATGCAACTTTGGACCCCAAAGTCATATGAAAAGTTGCACCCCATGTATCCCTATGATAGCTGTTCAAATCTGTGTGTCTATAAGTCACAACAACTTCAAAGTAGTTCCTGCACTACTTTGGTCCAACTTGCAGGCGACATGAGGTCCATAGACCTCAATGTAAACCCTCAAAAGTCACATGAAAATCACACCTGCATGATGTGATTTGTGTGTGACTTGTGTGGGGAAGAGGCCCTTGTCCCCATCAACATGGGGACAAGGTGCTTGGGGGGGGTCAGATGAATCATCGGTTGTTAAGGACGAGGCAGTTGACGTCCCGGCCCACTCCTTAACAACTAGCTATTCTTCAAATAGTATTAGAATTGGTCTATCAATTTTTGACCAATACTAATTCAAATTGTTCTGAAAATTTGAAATTCTTTAGAAAATAAAGAAACCAAACAAAACAAATGTCTCTGATCTGCACATGTCTAATTACGTTGTAGAGCATAAACAAAACGTTTACATTGGTTAAAGCCAAAGTCATAACAAAGTCACACTCAACCAAAGGTGAATGGACACCTAATGAGAGTTTAATAGAAATTTACAAGTTTCTGTTGCCATTGTCAAAGAAAGCATATTACTGCTCCATGAAAAAAAAGCATAATTTACAGTCAGATGTACTCTGCCAGTTTATGTTGTTGCTGAGACTTCCCATAAAAACTGTATTGCTCTGTAACATCATGTAAGGCTTTATGGCACCACCCAAGCATTTTATTTAAAGGATTTGTGTATTTTTAATATTGTCTTTGAAGCTTCTTTAAAAGACCTTCTCCCTGCTATACCATATTTGGCAGTGCCCAGCTTTACATGCCTTTTGTTTGACATTAGTTTTACCATTAGCCCTAAAATGGCCAGAATCTGCTTGACAAGATAATCAAATCCTTTGCTGATCAAACCCAGGCTGATTTGTTCATCTCTAGTTATAAACTGCACAGGCAGCAGGATTTACATCATTGACCCCACCTCTGAGCCAAAATCTCAGTTTCAGACATTAGATTATTATCTGGATAATGCTTGAATTAAAATCCGACAACAATTGTCCGATGGATCGTACAAATGGTTACGGGGCTCAAGGCAAGCTTGTAAAGAGACAGCTTTAATGTATGCAATAAAGTAAAAAAGGCTCATGGCCCTTCTTTTTAGAAACACGGCTATGATATGTGTGTGTGTTGTGGTGCTCTGCAAAGCATTTAGGTGGCTCTCGCAATGAATGGTACCGCATTGCACCGCACATAGAGCAGGTATTGTTGAAATACACTATATTAGTTTTGGGACACCTGCCATTACACTCACATGACCTTTAATGACATCCCAGAGGGTTCAATATTGAGTTGACCCACCCTTTGCAGCTATAACAGCTTCAACTCTTCTAGGAAGACTGTCCACAAGGTTTAAGAGTTTGTCTATGGAAATGTTTGACCATTCTTCCAGAAGAGCATTTGTGAGGCCAGGCACTGATATTGGACAAGAAGGCCTGGCTTACAGTCTCTGCTCTAATTCATCCCAAAGCTATTTTATCGGGTTGAGGTCAGGACTGTGAAGGCCAGTCAAGTTCCTCCACCCAAAACTTGCTCATCCATGTCTTTATGGACCTTGCTTTGTGCACTGGTCCAAATTATTTTGTGGAGAGAGAGTTATAGTGTGGGGTTGTTTTTCAGGGGTTGGGCTTGGTCCCTTAGTTCCAGTGAAGGGAACTCCTAAGGCGTCAGCATACCAAGACACTTCGGACAATTACACATTCCCAACATTGTGGGAACAGTTTGGGGATGGCCCCTTCCTGTTCCAACATGACTATGCATCAGTGCACACAGCAAGGTCCATAAAGACATGGATGAGCAAGTTTGGGGTGGAGGAACTGGACTGGTCTGCACAGAGTCCTGACCTCAACCCAATAGAACACCTTTAGGATGAATTAAAGCAGAGACTACAAGCCAGGCCTTCTCTGCAACGTCAGTGCCTTACCCCACAAATGCTCATCTGGAAGAAATGATCAAACAGACACACTCCTAAATCTTGTGGACAGCCTTCCCAGAAGAGTTGAAGCTGTTATAGCTGCAAAAAGGGTGGGCCAACTCAATATTGAACCCCACAGACTAACGGAATACTCCCAATACATTTGACAATATAGAGTTTTTTATAATACAGTTACTTTATTGACCAATAGGGATGAGCTCCGCGTTCGATTCGAACGTATGTTCGACTCGAACATTGTCTGTTCGTACATTCGACGAATTTCGAACAAAACGGGTCGTTTGCGCCAAATTCGAGTGACGCGCAACAGCCCATAATTCACTGCGGCATTGCGCGCTGATGATTGGCCAAACATGCACTATGACCCTGTATGCTTGGCCAATCACAGTGCACAAAAAATGGAGAGCCATAATTGGCCACAGCCAGGGTGGCTGTGGCCAATTATGGCTCAGGGCTTTAGCACACACCCCACACTATATAAGGCCGTCTGCTGGGCGGCCTCGTGTAGTATGTTTCAGCGCTGAACTGAGATCAGTCAGAGAGACAGAGAGATAGTTTTTTTATATAGCTAGATAGAGCAGGCAGGCTAGTCAGTTTAGCTTAATTTACAGGATATATATACATCCCTAGGAGTTGTAAATATATTTATACACTGTATAGCTTAGCTAGATCAGTTCTTCCTAATTTACTGGCAGGCAGGTGATTGTGCTATTTAAAGACGTTATCACACGTATAGACACACAGCAGGTACAATATTTAAAGGAATTTTTCTTTTTCTTTTTTTTTTATTTAAGCATCATAAAATCACTGCTCCTGGAGCAGTGATTTTAATAATGTTTACATTTAAAAAAAAAATGAAAAATTCCTTTAAATATTGTACCTGCTGGGTGTCTATAGTTTGCCTGTGAAAACGTCTTAAACCACTTGTCCTCTGCCCACCGTCAAATGACGGCGGGCGGAGGACTCCATTATCCTGACATCACGTCATATGACGTGATGTCCCTTTAAAGCCGCGGGCGGGCGCGCGCGCGCACCCGGCGCTCTGCGGGGATCCCGTGCGAGTGCCCGGCGGCAACGATCGCTGCCGGGCACACGCGATTGCTCAGTAACTGAGCGGGGACGTGGAGCTCTGTATGTAAACACAGAGCTCCACGTCCTGTCAGGGAGAGAGGAGATCGATTGTGTCCCTTGTACATAGGGACACAATCGGTCACCTCCCCCAGTCACCCCCCCTCCCCCCACAGTTAGAACACTCATAGGACACACATTTAACCCCTTCCCAGCCCCCTAGTGGTTAACCCCTTCACTGCCAGTCACATTTATACAGTAATCAATGCATAGTTATAGCATTGTTCACTGTATAAATGTAAATGGTCCCAAAAATGTCAGAAAAGTGGCCGAAGTGTCCGCCATAACGTCGCAGTCCCAATAAAAAAATCGCAGATCGCCGCCATTAATAGTAAAAAAAAAAAAAAAAATGCCATAAACTATCCCCTATTTTGTAAACACTATAAATTTTGCGCAAACCAATCGATAAACGCTTATTGCATTTTTTTTTTACCAAAAATATGTAGAAGAATACGTATCGGCCTAAACTGAGGAAAAAAATATTTTTTATATACATTTTTGGGGTTATTTATATAGCAAAAAGTAAAAAATATTGCATTTTTTTTAAAATTTACGCTGTATTTTTGTTTATAGCGCAAAAAATAAAAACCGCAGAGGTGATCAAATACCACCAAAAGAAAGCTCTATTTGTGGGAAAAAAAGGACGCCAATTTTGTTTGGGAGCCACGTCGCACGACCGCGCAATTGTCAGTTAAAGCGACGCAGTGCCGGAAGCTTAAATTTTGTCTGGGCAGGAAGGGGATGTAGGTGCACAGTAGGCAAGTGGTTAAGAACCCGGGTCTTGTCCGAGGGAACATGTATTAATGGAACAAAAAGTTTTAAAAACTGACGTTTTTTTCAGGAGTCCTGCTCCTGAAAAAACGACCATTTTTAAAACTTTTTTTCCATTGATACATGTTTCGTTGGGCAAGACCCGGCTTCTCAAAGACGTTTTCCAACAATAACTTGAATATTGGGCTTTAGTTTTCTTTAATAAAATAATAATAGTAATTCAACTCTTCCCTGAGAGGTCTTTCAGATTGACTATATAGTATTATTAAGTACCATTAACTTGAATTAGAGTTGCATTGATTCTTTAAAAGCAGTTTTTGTTTTTTGCAGCATATGTTATACCTAAACTTGGGAGTTTACAAAGACCCTAAAATAGATACCGCATGGCTGATTTAATGTAGCATTCCAAAAGCAGAAGTTAATACAAATGATTTTCTGACTGTGAATTTTGTTGGAAGATTAATACTTTGTTCTAGTTACCATTTATTTATAAAATACTTTAATTTGACATGCATTATTTCCATAGAGCCTGAGGGTAGGTAACATTCAAGGTCAATAATTTTTACTTTTTTTGTGTAGGATGAAAAAACTTAGAACATGAAATAAGAAATAAAACCAAAGTTGGATAGAGTACTTTCATTGATTAATTAAACAGATTATTATTTCACACTGTTATCGCTCTTCAAAAAAAAGGTGAAGTATGCCATTATGTCTTTTCATATTCAGGTAGCACATTTTTTCCTCACGATGCTTTAATACTTTAGTTGCACCAGTGACATACAAATTAACAGAATTTCATAAGTACCGGTATATGCTGCCATCAAAACTAGAAGATATGTAATGTGTTATATTTTTCTTTAGGGTGTTGATTTATAAACCATTACAATTTTTCTTATAACAAGCAATCAATTTTTAGATTGTACTAGCTGAATACCCGGCGTTGCCCGGTCTTCCTATCTTAACCTTTTGGGGAGGAAAATCATAGTTATATAAATATAAATAAATAAATAATAAATAACACAATGTTTAATTGAGGCATTGCCTCACTTTAAAATAATCCACAAACAAAAATGTTAATAAACTTGCAAATCACAATTGAAATGTACTGTATCACATTTTTCAACATAAAATTGAAAAAGTTACTGAGGTAGCCCTCACAAAAAAGGGCAGAAATTAGAAGGGGTGTGGCTTGTGGGAGGCGTGTGGAGAGGGCATGGTTAGTGGCATGAGCATGGTTTGCAAGCCAGCCCACATACTGACCTGAAGATGCAGTGCAGAGCTTGTAGAGTAAGGTGTAGCTGAGCTGTGATAAAAAAAACTGTGGTTAAAGGACCTGTGATGACATTAGTAGGTGTGGCTAAGCTGTGATGAAGAGATTGTGGTAAAAAGACCTGTGATGACATCAGTAGGTGTGGCTAAACTGTGATGAAGAGATTGTGGTAAAAGGACCTGTGATGAAAGTAATGAAGTAACATGTATTTCCCATGGGACTTTAAAGAAAAACCCTTTCCCATAGAGTTGAATGGGACTTTAAAGAAAAACCCCGACCATGGCAAATGGGGGTGGGTAAGGGTTAAACCACCTATCCTATGTGTGTTGCTGACATATAAGTAACATGTGTGCCAAGTTTCATGTTAATATCTTTAGCTGTTTGGACGTGATGCTGGAACATACATACATACACACACACACACGTTGAGTTTTATATATATAGATTTGTTTTGTTCAGCTCAGATGAAAGCTAAAGTGTGACAAAAGTGTCTGGAAAAAAGTATCTGTAAGGTCAACTGAGAGTATGTTAATTATGGATTGAGGTCAAGTAATATGCTCCTGTGTTCTCTGCAACATTCAGACTTGTGACAGTGGGGTTTATTTACTAAAGTGACGATTGCAAAAGCAGGCTTACTTCTGCGAAGAAACCTGAGATTAGAAGCAGATTGGCTACAATGCACAGCTGCCCCAGATTTTGGGGCAATCAGCTTTAGTAAATCTCTACCAATGTCCCATGCACATATCTACATATTAAAATGTGTACCCTTCTTTCAATAAATCAGACCCCTAATGGGATACTGTTGCTTAAAAGCGAAATATGGGCAAAACTTTTTTAGGTCTGGGTTACAGAAACACACTTGCTTTTGTACTCTTGTGACCCAGTATTAGCTAAAGCCCCCTGTCAGCTGATGTCACAGAGCCGCTCCAGGCTCTGAAAGGATCCTGACATTAATGTAGGGATCCACCCAGATGCCTGGTCAACAGCTTGCTTATCCTCCCAGTGCACTGCTGAGAGCCCGAGCAGCTACTTCTGCCCCTCTCCAGTTCAACATACCAGTGAGCACAGGAGGGGCAGAGCAGAGAGCACTGACTGGCAGTCACCATTCTCTCCTCAGAGCAGACTGAGAACTGAGCGATAAGCGGCAATGTGATCGCTCAAGTTCTTAGGCTTAGAGCGGACAGCTATAGATGCTGCATCTATAGAAGTGAGTATGTATGCTTTTTTCTTTAGTCCCACACTGATGCTGAGTACACACGATCATTTTTCGGCATGTAAAAAAAACATTGTTTTTTCCAACTTCATCATCAAAACGACGTTGTCCACACACCATCGCTTTTAAAAAATGCTCTAGCAAAGCGCAGTGACTGACAACACATACGACGGCACTATAAAGGGGAAGTTCCTTGCGGATGGCGCCACCCTTGGGGCTGCTTTAGCTGATTTCCTGTTAGTAAAAGTCGATTTGCGCTTTTTTGTCTGTTACAGCGTGATGAATGTGCTTACTCCATTACGAATGGTAGTTTTACCAGAACGAGCGCTCCCGTCTCTTCTGAGCTTCTGGGCATGCGTGGGTTTTTAACATCGTTTTAGCCCACACACGATCATTTTTTTCAACCCAAAAAACAACATCGTTTAAAACGCTGTTAAAAAATGCAGCATGTTCGGAAAAAAAAATTGTCGTTTTTCAGAACCCGAAAAATGATGTGAAGCCCGCACACGATCATTTTAAATTAAATTTTTTAAAACCGTTGTTTTTTTCATGCCGAAAAATGATCGTGTGTACGCGGCATTACAGCTCAGGAGTTCCAGAAATAACTCGGGGAATTGAATAGCAAGAGTTTGATTTCCTAAAGTATGTCTGTTATGGAAAAAAACATGTGGGCTGCCACTACTGACATCCTTCTATGAGAAATTACAGTAGCTTAGCTGTGTTTGACTGACATACTTCAGCACAGCAGGAACAAGCATGCTGTAAAATATAGTTTGAGAAAAGTCTACATTCCTTATCTTTATACTTGATAGACCAGGCCAGTAACTGAACATATTGGGCCAGATTCAGGTAGAGTTGCGCTGGAGTATTTCGATATGCGCCGCGTAACTGTGAAGATGCGCCGTCGTTTCTATGTGGCCGTACCCACCAAACTAGATGCGCCCAATAACGGGCCATTTCCGACCGGCGGAACGTTCCGACGCCAGAGTATCGTCAGCGCTTAATTTCGCTTGGCGCATCAGTCGCGCCTATTGATTTCCCCTGCAAATATGCAAATGAGGGATTTTTCCCAATTAACGAACGGATTAGCAGCATACGCTGGCTACATGCGCCGCGCGTATCTCGTCCGCCCGGCGCAAAGTTATTTCTACAAAAGGCTGCTTTATCTTTACTCCAGACGGCCACAGGTCAGCAGGAGAGCAGCTACAGCAGCGTTACCGACGATAAGAGCTAGCTGAGCACCCCCACTTGCAGGACAACACCTCTGTCCATGCTTGTCTGTCAAATTTTACAGCCATGGAGGAAGACATCATAGGTCTCCATAGCCGAGATGACGGCTGTCAGCTCCTGGCCATTAAAGTTCAGCTTTCTCCTGTGTGTTTGCGGGGAACGGGAGCAGCCATCTCAGAACAAAAGTAACATCACTGCGGGGAGGGGGAGCAGGATATACTTTAGTGCCGGAATGGCGCTTCTACGGGCGCATGTAAACGCCCAACGGAAGGCATTTCGCTGACGTTTCCCGTGAAGTGGTGCCGACGGAAGTTGTGAGCATGAGCACAAAGGGGGCGAGTGGAGCCTCACTCACTGCGCATGCTCCGTGGTTGATGCGCTGAACGTAAGCCTCTGCGCTGGGCTCCGCCCATCATTTACATATGATCACACCCACTTCCCCTTGCGTCGGGTTACGCCAGCGCATTATCGTTACTCTGGCGCAAGTTTACGCGCAACTGCTATGTGAATAACAGTACTTGCGCTGAAAGGGTCTTCAGAGTAACGTAAATGAGAAGCGTTACTCCAGAGGAAAGATACTCCCATCTACCTGAATCTGGCCCATTGAAGCCACATTATCTGATAATCTAATGATAGATGGGACATTTTCAAGAGAAAGAGAAGTGGTCAGCAGTGCATGCCTCTATACTCTCTTATTTTTTAAATTACTGGTACATTAGTATGGACTAAATTTATTTATTTTTTAATAAATAAGTAGGCTTTTTATTCAGACCCCTTTAAAGCGGAGTTCCACCCTTAAAATCACTTTTTTTCATTACATCCAGCATACTGGCGTCAGCGCCAGTATGCTGTTTTTTTTTTTTTAATGCTCGTACTTACTGTATATCACAACTTGAATTCCAGGCGCACCGCGGAGTGTCGCCGCTATAAGGCGTCACGCCTTCCGGAAACAGCCGATTAGCATTCGGCTTTTACTCGGCGCCTGCGCACAGACCCAGGAGCTGACTGCGCAGGCGCCGTATATAGCGCGTCACGCCCTCCGAAAAAACCCGAACTAGGACCGGCTATTTTCGGCGCCTGCGCAGTCAGCTCCTGGGTCTATGCGCAGGCGCCGAATGCTAATCGGCTGTTTCCGGAAGGCGTGACGCCTTATAGCGGCGACACTCCGCGGTGCGCCTGGAATTCAATGTTGTGATATACAGTAAGTACGAGCTTTAAAAAAAAAAAAAAAATAGCATACTGGCACCGACGCCAGTATGCTGGATGTAATGAAAAAAAGTGATTTTAAGGGTGGAACTCCGCTTTAACACTGGGGCCGCGACCGTGTTAGGGCTAAATCAGCGTTCGTTTTAGCGGGGCTTTTGTGCTATTTAAATTGTGCTTTTTGGCCACTAGCGGTGCACTTTTAACCCCAAAGAAGGGGTTAAAACTCCCATGTTGTGGCACCTCTGAAGCGCTTTTCAGGTGCTTTGGAAACACAGCCCATTCATTCCAATGGGCAGGGCATTTTGGGGGCGCTAAATACAGCACTCCCAAACCGCCCCAAAGATGCTGGTTGCAGGACTTTTTAAGAACGTCCCGCAAGCGTACTGCCCCAATGTAAAAAGGCACACTGGAATCAATGAGAGTCGGTTTTCAGGCGATTAGCAGAGGTGATTTGAAGCGCTAAAGCACCTGAAAACTGCCCCAGTGTGAAAGGGGTATCAGGTTTTCTTTAATTATTGAATATGCATTGTTTCTAGTCTAAGTTTTAGCTAGCTGAAAGAGTTTTAGGGCTAATTCATGCTATTTGCAGTGACAGGCATTTTACCGCAGCGGTAAAGCATTTGTCACCGTAGGGACACACTGGAAACAACCGTTTCCCATGTGTCCCATGCACACTACATTGCAGCCTAGTGCTGCGCTGCAGCATGCTGTGCTAAAATGCAGACATGCTGCATTTTATTGCAAGGCACCATGCTAAATCGCATTGTAGTGTAAGGCAGCACATCACACTGCAGTAAATTGTGTACATTTTGTATATTTCAAATAGTTTATAAAAAAAAAAAAAAGAGAGCTGTGTTATGCGCTGAATCGTGTGCCACAATGCCTCCTACCGCAGCTGGAACACAGAGCTATCAGAGCTGTGAATCACTCTGGCGGCTCTGCACTATAGTGTGAATTCGCCCTTAGGCTCCTGTTTACATGTTTTCCAGTGTCTTCTTAGCACTTACTGGAAAAAAAAAACTCTTTACAGAGCTCAACAGATCGAGCAGAAATGTACACACACACCTGAGTGAATGAGGCAGAAGAGTTACTTTACTATAAATTGTATATCAAAGAACATAACATATCAGTTTAAAATTAAAAGTATTTAACTAAAAAAACACGCCCAAGTGGGAGCTTACTCAAGCGCCCTAATACCTGTCGCTGTCTTCTGAAATCATTGTTAAGGTGGCACTCTAACATAGAAGAGAGCACAATTTATACGCACAGTTAACCCTTCCTCTACGTTCCTCTTCTTTATTTCGTACATCTCATATCTGTCTGCCCTGTAACTTCTCCCAATAGATGCAGCAATAACGAGCAGGTACTGCTGAGCCTGTACCACACTCCACCAGCACAACCTGACATGTCACCTCACTTCCAGTAACATCATGAGACATCTCCCTGACACAATAGATCACCTTCTCACAGGTTCCTGAGCATCTCTATTCCCAAGACCTCTCAGGCCTCGTACACACGACCGTTTTCCTCGACAGAATCCATCAAGAAACTTGGTGGCAGAGCTTTTTAGTCGAGGAAAACGGTCGTGTGTATGTTTTTCATTGAGAAATCTGACGTGGAACTCAACGAGAAAAAAAGAGAACAAGTTCTCTTTTTCCTCATCGGGAGTCTCAATTTCCTCGTCGTGTTCCTCGTCGGGCTGGTTTACGATGAGAAACACATTTGTGTGTGTGCTTAGAAACCCGCGCATGCTCAGAATAAAGTATGAGAGAGGGGAGCGCACATTCGGTAAAAGTAGCGTTTGTAATGGAAATAGCACATTTGTCAGTGAAAATCGTCTCTCACCAAACTTTTACTTAACATGCAGTAACATGAGATTAGCAAAAGCAGCCCCAAGGTTTGTGCCAGTGGAATCGAACTTCCCCTGCCTTCTATGTGTTGTACGTCACCGCCTTTGAGAACTAGGAGATTTGGTCTTGACTGTGTGTACGCAAAGAAAGCTTGTCAAGTTTCTCGACAAGCCTAACAAGGAACTCGTCAAGGAAAATTATGTGTCTTTTACGACGAATTCCTCGGTCATGTGGAGGAGGCCTCACTCTCATTACTTCCCTTCCATGACACCTCAGGCTAGGTACATGGAATACCCCATGCCGTGATTTTTATTCTGCTGCTCCTATGGGTGTTTTGTGTTTTTTGTGCTGCCTCTAAAGGCCCCTGCATGTTAGCTTAATGTGTCCATGCACACATAGGCGTTTAGAGGAGTTTAGAGGCAGGGGCGTTTAGAGACAGAAAAAAAAAAACATGAAGTGCCAAACGCATGTAAACACTCCCAAATGCACCTAAGCACTAGGCGTGCTTAGCACTTAAGCGTTAAATCATTTCAGTGGTCAGAAATTATTAATCTAGCCAATAAAATGAATTAACGCCCAAGCTCTTGAATTGTCTACATGTGTAATGCCACGTACACCCGATCGGTTCATCTGATGAAAACGGACCGATGGATTTTTTCATCAGATATCCGATGAAGCTGACTTTCATCAGTCTTGCCTACACACCATCACTTAAAAATCCGATCGTGTCCAACGCGGTGACGTAAAACACAACGACGTGCTGAGAAAAATGAAGTTCAATGCTTCCGAGCATGCGTCAACTTGATTTCAGGCATGCGTGGATTATTGACCGATGGATTTCCCCACAGACGATCGTTTTTTCCATCGGTTTTTTAACCATCAGAAAATTTTAAAACAGGTTCTATTTTTTTTTCACTGATGGAAAAAAAACGATGGGGCCCACACACAATCAGTTCGTCTGATGAAAACGGTCCATCGGACCGTTTTCATCAGACGAACTGATCGTGTGTACAGACGAACTGATCGTGTGTACAGGGCATTACAGTTTTTATGTGCCAAAACTCTGCTGCCAGGAGGAAAGGAGTTAGTAAAATGTCCAGCATTCCAAAGAAAGAAAAATTTGAGAAATATTACATTTGACATTAAATTCACCTAAAGCTACTTCTTTTTTTTTTATTCAGAACAATCTTTTTAGCGGTTAAAAAAAAAAAGTGTTAACCATAGTTTTATCAGATTTACATATATTATAGATTTGTGAATTAGGCTGACATCAGCAAAATAATAATAATAATAATAATACTCACTGAAAACATTTGCAAAAGTCAGAAAAATCCATCCAAATTTGTTTCGGGACTTCCTTTACTTCCACAGAGCCTCCTTCTTTCTCCGTGAAGAGTAGTGGCTGGCTTGACACGTCTGTTTGAATATCACCAGCAACAATTTCACTTTCTATGAGAATAACAGATGCAACGTGAGAACATTCTGGCAATGCTGCGTGTCTTTAAAAAGTAAATGCACTAGCATTAATGTCTGCCATCAACAATATGGCACCATTTTTGGTAATCAATCCTATTTCTAAGGTCTAGAAGTCTTATTTCTCCAGATTCAGAAACTTTTTATGAGCTATTTGCTGTAAATAGTCCAATTTAAGAAGTGCCTGCATGTTTTTTAGAGAGAAATCCCTACCTCTTCTGGTCTACCAGGGCCACATCAGGTCAGGCTTTAACATGAAAGGTGTCTTCACTAGACTGCCCCAACAGTAGGGACCAATGCACATGGTTAGGTGTACAGCCTATAGCACCGTTCTTTTTTCCTGCCACGATTCCCGGAAGGCATACCTCCCAACTTTTCAACTTCAGAATGAGGGACAAATGAGCATACACCTCCCAACGAAGTTGTTGAGCGGGGGGGGCCGCAGATCAAAGTTATTGAGCGGGGGGTTCGCAGATCGGAGTTGTTCAGTGGGGGGATCCTCGGATCTCAGTTGGGGGGGGGGGGTTCAGGGGGGGGGTTCAGCAGATCAAAGTTGTGGAGCTGGGGTGGGGGGTCCGCAGATCAAAGTTGTTGAGCGGGGAGGGGATTTACCGGATCGCGCAGTTTTTGAGCAGGGGGGGGTTCAGCAGATCGAGTTTTTGAGCGGGAGGGAGGGGGTTCAGCAGAAAGTTGTTGATGTTGAATCACGGTATTCGCGCGGGGGGGGGGGGGTGCCGCGGATTCGTGGGACACTAGCCCGGATCGCGGGACCGCAGGATTTGACGCGAATCGCAGGACATTACCGCAAAATCCGGGAAGGTTGGGAGGTATGTATGGGAAACACTGCGGTGGAGCATACAAACGGCTGGGTTTCCCAGCCAAAGCTCTCATGGCAGTTTTGTAGCCGGTTCTCGGGTTTCCCAGCGGTAAAAAGTCAGCCGGGAAGCCCGATCGTGTGAATAAGGCATCAGTCATTGGCACTGACAGGCTGCTAAATAATAATCTTTTAGCTGTTATTTTATTGAGATTATTTCCCTAAATTTCAAGACATATTTAATAATGACTAAAATCATATTAAAATGTTACCTGTCAAGTTGGTTGGTGTGGGTATTTTGTCTTGACTAGTAGAGGTTACCTGTAGACATTAAAACAAGTTCCTTTAAAGGCTGTGCATAATTAAAGACTTGCAATATCACTTTAATTCATGTACATTGGATGCTTAGATCCCACAATGCATATCAGTGATTTAGGTTTCTTTTACATTTCGGTTAAGACTTGCATAGGGAATGGGACAGGAGGAGCTAGAACACACAACAGTTTGTCAGGAATCACCACAACACCAGACTGGCAGGAACAAAGTCCGAATTTGTCAGAGCAGATATCACTGTTAAAGTGGCTGTTGTACAGGACGCCGTGGCTGGGTCCTGGAAGGACGTTATATTTCCCCTCTGTTTGGACTGTGGTCCCTTTAAGGAAACAGAAAGGGTTAACGCACCTGTCCAAGGATGTGGCTTAAAGCAAGACAGGAAGTTGTAGGTGGGAGTGGAGGAGTGTAGTAGAGACTATGCATGGTAATGGTGGAAAAGGAAAAGCTGTGAAAGCACTTGGCAGTGTCCTGCCTGGACGCCTGCTACCTGAGAACTTACCTGCAAGGACTGTTTATTTTGATTATTTGATTATTTATTTTGTTTTTGCTGCTGTAAAGCCATTTGTGTTTAATAAACCTCAGTTTTGATTTAAAAGCCTGTGTCCTGCGATCAAGCCGGTCCCCCGAACTTTACACTGTAAACCCGTTTTTTTTTTTTTTAATGTCACAATGTACAGTATAAGATTTCCTATCATCTGTGCCCAGTCTTGACTTTGATGCTAGTGATCATAGCAGAATTTAGTGTAAGGGGAGTGTAGAGGTGGGCGGGGAGTCTACTGACATCACGACTCCACCCACAGAATCTGCAGTTTTTCAGTTCTTACAGACAGAGGGGAGACATTTGACAGGTAAGGATACATGCAGGAGGCATGTATATCCTTATAGATCATCGGCACTATGGCAGTAGTTTAGAAAGGATGAGAGTGGGTTTACATCCAATTTAAGCCTCGTACACACATTTGGATTTCCATCGGACAAAGCATAGGACTTTTGTCCAAAGGGCGTTGGCCCTGAACTTGTCTTCCATACAAATGGCAAAGAATTGTCGGCCAACAAACACAAAACGATGTGGTTTTTCAGCTCTTTAGAGCCACCCTTTGGGCAACTTCTTGCTAATGTTGTGTTATGGTAAGCATTGCTTCTGAGCATGCGTGTTTCTACTTTAGAGTTTTGTCCAAAGGACTTGTGTACACACGATTGGATAATCCGACAACACATTTGTTGGCGGACAATTTTAACCACTTGCTTACTGGGCACATACACCCCCCTCCTGCCCAGGTGAAATTTCAGCTTGCGGCACTGCGTCGCTTTAACTGACAATTGCGCGGTCGTGCGACGTGGCTCCCAAACAAAATTGACGTCCTTTTTTCCCCACAAGTAGAGCTTTCTTTTGGTGGTATTTGATCGCATGTGAGGTTTTTATTTTTTGCGCTATAAACAAAAAAGAGCGACAATTTTGAAGAAAAATACAATATTTTTTACTTGTTGCTATAATAAATATCCCAATTTAAAAAAAAAAAACACATTTTTTTTTCTCAGTTTAGGGCGATACATATTCTTCTACATATTTTTGGTAAAAAAAAAAAAAAAAAATGTGCAATAAGCGACTGGTTTGCGCAAAAGTTATAGCGCTTACAAAATAGGGGAGAGAATTATTATTTTTTATTTTCTTTTTTTACTAGAAATGGCGGCGATCTGCGATTTTTATTGGTACTGCGACGTTATGGCGGACACATCGGACACTTTTGACACATTTTTGGCGCCACATTTATACTCTCATAGATCTCTCATTCGCCCACAGATCGCATCGCAAACGGCCACTCTGACTGGCCGTTCACCACGATCTGTGATTGGCTGTGTCCAAGGGACACGGACAACACAGGGCTTCCCCGCACCGCACTCTACAGCGCACGTTGGGAATGCCCAAAGGGGCGGCCGTCAAAAGACGGCATGTTGGATATTCAGACCCGCGCTGTTGCCGTCATTTGACGGTAGCGCGGGTCTGAAGTAGTTAAAGCATGCTATCCCACATTTGTCCGTGGAAAATCTGACAACAATTGTCTGATGGAGCATACAAATGATCAGATTTTTCCCACAACAGCCTGCCATCACACAATTCCTGTTGGATAATCCATTTGTGTGTACGAGGCTTAATGGCGCATACATACGATCAATTTTTGTGATGAAAAAAAAACGTTTTCAAAAACGTCATTTAAAATGATGGTGTGTGGGCAAAACGTCGTTTTATGTCTTCAAAAAAATGACCAAAAAAAGAATCGAACATGCTTTTTTTTTTGTGTCGTTTTTCAAAATGTCATTTTTTGTGTCATAAAAAGTGATCGTGTGTGGGCAAAACGATGTTGAAAACGATGTTTTTAAACCCGTGCATGCTCAGAAGCAAGTTATGAGATGGAGCTTCAATGGAACAGAGTGCCGTTGAACGTGGTGTACGTCACCACGCTTTGCTAGAGCATTTTGGAAAAACGATGGTGTGTATGCAACGTCGTTTTGGAAAATGAATTTTTAAAAACGTTGTTTTGTTTCGTCACATAAAACGTTGTTTTTTTTCATCACAAAAAGTGATCGTGTGTACGCGGCATTAGGGTATCCAAGTTACCCCTCTAAAGTTTCACTTTCGAGTGGACTTTCTTTTCAAAGTAGATCTCTTCTCAAATTTTAGAAAATCGTTTCAAGTCTTGCTGGGCTGGACAAATACAGTGACAGACGGGCTAAAATACTTGTTACTGGGGAAAAGGCCGCGTACACACGATCGGTCCAACCCGATGAGAATGGTCCGACGGACCGTTTTTATTGGGTCACCGCTGAAGTGGCCTGATGGTCTGATGTGAGTACACACCATCAGTTCAAAAAACGATCCTGTCAGAACGCGGTGACGTAAAACATGACGACGTGCTGAAAAAACAAAGTTCAATGCTTCCAAGCATGCGTCGACTTGATTCTGAGCATGCGCAGGTTTTTGAACCGATGCTTTTGGTCAGGCGTCAGTCCAATTTTAAAGCAAGTTTTAAAACTTTGGTCCGAAGGACGACAGACCGATAGGCCGTACACACGGCCGTTTTGGACCGATGAAACTGGACTTCAATCCATTTTCATCGGTTTAGACCGATCGTGTGTACGCGGTCTAAGGCTCGGTTTACACTGCTGCAATCCCAAAGTAATGTGCTTTGTCTGTCCTTGGGACCTGCTTGTGACTTTTTTGATTTAACATTGCAGTCTGATTCACATTGATTAAGATGGCATCCATTAACCACTTTCTGCTCACCCACCGTCAAATGACAGAGGGCTGGTGCGGCTCTCGTTCTGGGTGGACGCCATATGACAATGCGCTCGAATGTCCACTCTTGTGCGCATGAGCAGCGCCACGATCACGGCCATGGCGTGTTGCTAGGACACAGCACAACCCTGATCTCTGTAAAGAGCCACTGACGTGGCTCTTTAACCATGTGATTGGATGTGTCCAATCACTGCCGGTCATGTGTAAACGTGGACGTGCCAGGAATCGTCTTTCTTTGCCTCACACTGACAGAGTGTGTGGCAAAGAGAGACGATCAGCAGCATCTCCTCACAGGGGAGAACAGGGAAGGTAATCAGGCACTGATCATTAGTACCCCGATTACAGTAAAGCCCCAGCAGTGCCAACAATCAGTGCCTATGAGTGCCACCAAACAGTGCCCGTCAGTGACAAAAATCAGTGCCAGTCAGTGACATAAATCAATGCCCATTACTGGTGCTAGTCAGTGCTGCCTTTTAGCACCCATCAGTGCCTGCTCATCAGTGCTGTCCATTAGTCCCGCACATTAATGCCCATCAGTGCCGCCCATCAGAGCTGCCTATTTGTGCCGTCTATCAGAGCCCATCAGTGACACCTATCAGGGCCACCAATCAATGCCTATCAGTGCACATCAGTGCGGCATAATAGTGCCTCCTCATCAGTGCCACCTAATCAATGTCCAAAAGTGTCACCTCATCAGTGAAAGAGAAAAAGCCTTTTTAGTAGGGTTGTCCCGATACCACTAGTACCGATACTTTTTTTCATGTACTTGCGCCATTCAAATGGAACTTCCCTTTTATAGTGCCGTCGTACGTGTTGTACGTCACTGTGCTTTCCTAGATCATTTTTTTTTTTACGATTGTGTGTAGGCAAGGCAGGCTTAACAATAATTGGGTTGATAAAAACTATTTTCTTCTAGACCATTAAAAACAGTTGTGTGTACGCGGCATAAGAGCCTGTTAATATCATGTGCAGTGACCTGTAATCTTCCAAGGACCTGCCACTTTACAATAGAGGACACAAAAAGGCATGCCAAATGCAAAGCTCAATGCACATAAAAATGTATGCTAAATGCCCATCAACACACACGCATTTCCAATGTATTACGCTGAGTTTTTATGAGCAGTATGCGCCCCCTAAGGCTCCATTCACACTGGCCCGCAGAGTAATATGTTTTTTTTTTTATTATATTTCAAGTGTCACACGTGTGTCACTTGAAATGTGTCATGCGATGCCAAACAGTGCACTTCAGAAAAATGAAAACATGTTGTATTTTTCAATGCTGCATCGCACATCACATCAGAGTTGTGGTGTGAACATGGCACACAGGGGACATTGGTTTTCTATGTGTCCTAGCTGTGACCTGCTTTTATAAAGTGCAGAAAAGTACAGGTCACATCGTGAAAAAGAGCCCTAAAGGATGTCTAGCTTCTCTTTTCTTTGCCGAAAGAGGCTGTCCTCTCACCACTATGCTAGAAAAAGATAAAGAAATGGCATTCCTACGAAAACCCTAGGGCCCACGTAAGTGAAAATGTGCGCCTGTAAGTGCAAATTTGCACCGCGGCGTATCTGTGCGTCAGACACACAAACAAACATACGCCTAAAAACTTGCCACCCTATGCCGACATAACTTACATACCCCGGCGTAGCGTGGGCGCACTTTTCGTCTGGACGCATGTTGCTGCTCCCATTGATTAGGCATTCAAACATGCAAATGAGGGAAATACGGTGATTCACGAACGCACATGTGCCTGACGCATGCTACGCGAGAAGCTGAGGCGCAACCCGGCAACAGACATGCAAAGGTCTGCACCAGAGAACACAGGCCGGCGTATTGGGCGTACGTTACGTTCACAGCGTACGTGGTGATCCAGCGTAGCTTAGGCATTTGTGCTGGCGTAGTGCATGCGCATAAGGGTGCGGTTTCATGCGTCCACGTCACGGCACATGCGCAGTTAGTGATACGCCGGGTGAAAAACACTGCACAATGCTCGGACCATCATTTGCATGGGGTCACTTTCACCTACGCCGGCCTGCGCCTTTGAAACCTATGCCACGCCGACGCAGCTTTGGGAGCAATAGCTTGCTGAATGCAGTGCTTGCCTCTCCGCGCTGCGTCGGTGTAGCGTACGGCATTTGCGCTACGGCGGCGTAATGTGCGCCCAACTCTCTGTGAATCTGGGCCTAGTTCTCTACAAAAATGAAACCTAAGAAAGAAAGATTGAATGATCAGCAAAAGGTAAAAAGCCCCTTTGAGAAATGAAAATTTGCACCTTGAAGCTATCAATTTAATCAATGAATATTACATATTTGTTTTTTTTAATTAACTGGGTATTCTGTGTGAATCCAACAGTTAAATTTAATGAAAATTCAGGGTTCGAGGTTGAATTATATTACCAATAATGTAAAGATTAGCCTTCAGTGATATTAGGAAAATTAACAATTTTATAATATCATATTAAGCTCTCATATATAATTAATATGTGAAATAATGAAGCAGGAGCAGCTTGTCATTTACAAAACAAAGTGTCACCACATATGAGTCACAAATTCGATACGGCACATGAGTCATCTCTAATTCCACCAGGCACTAAGAACATATTTGCATTTGCTGGATACATCAAATCATATCTCCATTTTGGAAAACTTGGAAATCATATGGGAAAAGAGACATCTGAAAACTCTGTAGTAGGTCAAGATTGTAATGTACAGTCCATTATGCAGTACAAATTATATGCATTGGTAATCCAAGAAGGCAAAAGCATGGTTGCACAGAAAATGTCATGTAATGAATTTCTTGCATTTGCTGTTGTACTAATGCAGTGTTTCTCAATTCCAGTCCTCACGCCCCCCCAACAGGTCAGGTTTTCAGGATTTCCATTATTTTGCACAGGTGATTTGATCAGTTTCACTGCCTTAGTAATTCCCACAGCCTTTTCATCTGAGGGAAATCCTGAAAACATGACCTGTTGGGGGGGCGCGAGGACTGCAATTGAGAAACACTGTACTAATCTAATGGGCTAACATAATCTATTGTAGCAGAGTGTCTCAGAGGGAGCTGGAAAAAATCCTATTCAGGATTTACACATCTCACAGGCTCTTTGCATATACCTTCCAGGACTTCTAACCCACTCCACAGGTGTTGCACCTCTCACTTGTAGGCCATTTAAAAACTCACCTTGACACACAGTTAGGCCCCTTTTACATCGGAGCGGGAGCCGCGGTGGCGGTATAGCGCCGCTAAAAATAGCGCTGGGACTGCCGCGGTAATCGGCCGCTAGCGGTGCGGTATTAACCCCCGCTAGCGGCCGATAAAGGGTCTCTGCAGAGGCGCATTGCGGGTGGTATTGCCGTCGTTACCCATTGTTTTAAATATGAAGGAGCAGTATACACGCTGCTCCTCTCACCTCTCCAAAGATGCTGCTGACAGATTTTCTCTCCCACCAGCGCTTTGCCTCAGTGTGAGAGCCCTTGGGCTTTCACATTAAGCAGGCAGTGAAGGAGTTTTTCAGGCGGTATAGCAGCGCTATTTTTAGCGCTGTACCGCCTGAAAAACTCCTCAGTGTGAATGGTGTCTTAGTGCTCTGCAGCCTGGGGAGAAGACAGGTCATGGGTGTTAGAGCTAAAGGTTGGTTAAAAACTGCAAAACTGTGTTTGTAGAGGCTGACAAGTGGTAGGCCTCGTACACACGATGAGATATGTCCGCTCAAACTTGTCCGACGGACAGTTTAGAGCGGACATGTCTCATCGGATTTCGGTCCGATGGCGTGTACACACCATCGGATCAAAATCCCCGCCGGCAGACAGCGTGGTGACGCGGCGGTGACGTTGACGCCGCCACGTCACTGCTACGTCACCACACCAGGAAGTAAACACTTCCGCGCGCATGCGTCGGATCCATTCACAGGATACGACGCATGTGTGGGAGGATATGTCCGCTGGTTTCCCGTACTAACCAGCGGACATATCCGATGGACAGGTTTGTAGTGGACAAATTTCAAAGCATGCTTTGAAATTTGTCCGATGGACAAACCTGTCCGCTAGCCCGTACACACGATCGGATTTGTCCGCTGAAACGGTCCAGCGGACCGTTTTCAGCGGACAAATTCGATCGTGTGTACGTGGCCGTAGGCTTGGACAGCCTAATAGTAGGGATGAGCTTCGAGTTCGAGTCAAACTCATGTTCGAGTCGAACATTGCCTGTTTGCCGCGAGCAATTTGAGGTGTTTGTGGCAAATTCGAAAAGCCGCGGAACACCCTGTAAAAGTCTATGGGAGAAAATCTAAAGTGCTAATTTTAAAGGCTCATATGCAAGTTATTGTCCTAAAAAGTGTTTGGGGACCTGGGTCCTGCAACAATAAAAGTGAAATATTACTTTAAATTTTGTACCTGGGGGGGGGGGGTGTATAGTATGCCTGTGAAGTATCGCTTGTTTCCTGTGCTTAGAACTGTCCCTGCACAAAGTGTAATTTATGAAGGAAAAAGTGTCATTTAAAATCACTCGCAGCTATATTGAATTGTCGCCTCCAGGCAATTTAGCGAAAAGTCATTCTTAAAAAAAAGAATAGTCTGGTATGGATATTAAGGGGAACCCCGCTCATACTAAAAAAACAAAATATCCATTCCAGACCCTTCAGGTCTGGTGTGGATTTTAAGGGAAACTCCAACCCAAATAAAAAAGTTCCCCCAAAAATCCACACCAGAACCCTTATCCGAGCATGCAACCTGGCAGGCCACAAGAAAAGAGGGGGGACAAGATAGCGGCCCCCCCTCCTGAACTATACCAGGTCACATGTCCTCAACATTGGGAGGATGATTTGGGGGTCTGTGACCCCTCAAAGCACCATGTCCCCATGTTGATGGGGACAAGGGCCTCATCCCCAAAACCCTTGCTCGGTGGTTGTGGGGGTCTGTGGGCGGGGGGTTTATCGGAATCTGGAAGACCCCTTTGACAAAGGGAACCCCCAGATCCCAGGCCCCCCCTATGTGAATTGGTAGTGGGGTACATTGTACCTCTACCATTTCACGAAGGAAGTGTAAAGAACTGTAAAAAAAAAAAAAAAAAAACCTGCACACCATGGAGGAAGTCCTTTATTTAAAAGCGGTGGTAATCCACTCTCGACACCGCTCCAACATTGTCGGTATCCTGCGACGGGTGATCTTTTCTCTGCCGGGGTCCAGCGATGAGAAGATCTCTTCACCCAGGTCCAGGATCCAGAGTGCTCGCATTGCCGTCTGCCTGTCTCCACTGGAGACAGCCTGGCGAATGACGCGGCTTGAGCCAGTGACAGCTCTTATATAGGTGAGACGGGGCCACCCGTCACGTGACCCTGCCCCCCTCTGACGCAAGGGAAAGCCTGGGCTTCCCCAGTGATGTAATCAAAGGGTGCGTCAGAGGGGGACATGTCACGTGACGGGTGGCCCTGCCTCAAATAAGAGCTGTCACTGGCTAAAGCCGCGTCATTTTTTCTTTTTTAATAAAGGACTTTTTCCATGGTGTGTGTGTGTGTGTGTTTTTTTTACTATTATTTACACTTCCTTAGTGAATTGGTAAAGGTACAATGTACCCCATTACCAATTCACATGGGGGGGCTGGGATCTAGGGGTCTCCTTTGTTAAAGAGGTTCCAGATTCTGATAAGCCCCCCCGCCCGCAGACCCCCACAACCACCGGGCAAGGGTTGAGGGGATAAGGCCCTTGTCCCATCAACATGGGGACATCCTCCCCATGTTGAGGGCATGTGGCCTAGTACGGTTCAGGAGGGGGGGGCGCTCTCTTCTCCCCCCGGCCAGGTTGCATGCTCAGATAAGGGCGCTGGTGTGAATTTTTGGGGGAACTCCACGCCATTTTTAAATTTGGGGTGAAGTTCCCCTTAAAATCCACACCAGATCTGAAGGTCTAGAATGGATATTTGGGGGGAACCCTCCTTATTTTTTTAATTGACGGTGGGGTTCCCCTTAATATCCATACCAGACCTGAAGTGCCTGGTAATTGAATTTGGGGGGACCCCACGCTTTTTTATTTTTTTTTTATTTATGAAAGAATTTTTTCTGAATTGCCAGGAGCCGACAATTCATTACAGCCGTGGGTGATTTTTAAGCATGGGAAACATGCGCTATTTCACAAGCATACTTTACACCCCCCAGGTACGAAATTTAAAGGAATATTTCACTTTTATTGTTTCACTTTAAGCATTATTAAATTCACTGCTCCCGAAAAAACTGCAGTTTTTAAAACTTTATTTTTTGCATTGATACATGTCCCCTGGGGCAGGACCCAGGTCCCCAAACACTTTTTAGGACATTAACTTTCATATTAGCTTTTAAAATTAGCACTTTAGATTTCTCCCATTGACTTTAACAGGGTGTTCCGCGGCTTTTCGACTTTTCTGCGAACACCCCAAATTGTTAGCTGTTCGCCAAACAGGCGAACAGGCAATGATTGAGTCAAACATGAGTTTGACTCAAACTCGAAGCTCATCCCTAGTCCACAGTTGTTGGGTTTGACTGTTACTGTTTGGCACTGTTCTGTGGACCCTGCAACATAATTTACATGCAAACAAGCACACAGGCTTTGCCTAGTACAGTAATCACATACATTCACCTCCATAGCCCCTAGGGGAAATCTTTTATAGCCCTTCCAAGACATTGAATGAGTGTCTATTCCTAAGACAGCCTAAACTTTAATACCAGAGGTGCCGATCTTTACTGCAATCATACACGACAATCATATACTGCAGATAACTCAATAAAATTTTAGAGTGCAGAGCCGATAACCCACATATAATGCACATCCTAATAGCGAAGTTTGCTCTGTAGAAGGGGTTTAATGTGCACAATCCTTTACCGCAAAACTCTGAGAGGCCTCTGACCTTCAATCAGTTAAAATTTTTATATATACTATATCATTGCTGAATGTGGACCTAAAAATATTTACCAAAATCTTGGCCTTAAGGCTTGTAGAATATATTTCAGATCTTATACATCCAGATCAAGTGGGATTTACACCAGGAAGAGAGGGAAGAGAAAACACGCAGCGGGTGATAAATGCGATATATCTGTCCCAAAAACAAAAGAAGCCAATGATATTAGTCTCTAGTGACGCAGAAAAGGCCTTTGATCGAGTAAAGTGGACGTTTTTAAAATCTATGTTACAACATATAGGGCTGGGAGAGGGAATGCTGAGCTGGTTTTCAAATTTATACTCACAACCGAGTGCGAAAGTTAGTATAGCGGGTAAGATATCTGAACCATTTTCTATTCGGAATGGGACAAGGCAAGGCTGCCCACTGTCACCTATTATTTTCATTTTAACAATTGAACCATTCTTAATGAAGATACGGGCAAATCAAAACATTAGAGGACTAAAAATAGAAAAAGATGAACAGAAAGTAGCAGCATATGCGGACGACCTAATATTTTTTATAACCTCCCCAGTCATCTCTTTACCAGTATTACTGGCAGAAATTAGAGAGTACGGAAAATTTTCAAATTTCAAAGTCAACTATGGGAAATCAGAGGCAATAGGGATAGAAACAAATGCAGTATTACTTGAACAGATAAAAACACAATTTAATTTTAGATGGACAGACTCCCATATAAGTTACTTGGGAACAAAAATAACAAGGAACTTAAACAAATTATATGAAGTTAATTATGTAGCACTGGCCAGGCGAATAAAACTAGACCTAGTGAGATGGGATAAGGAAATATTCACCTGGTTTGGGCGGACGAACATATTGAAAATGAATGTGCTACCAAAAGTCTTATACTTAATTCAGGCCCTGCCAATCAAGATTCCACAAAGCTTCCTAAGGGAACTGAGATCAAGTTTCCTGAAATTTATCTGGGCAGGAAAACCTGCAAGGATACGTAGAGCCATCCTATCACTTCCGAAGGGGGAAGGAGGAATCGGATTCCCAGACCTGGTAAAATACCAGGAAGCAGCCCACTTAGTCAGAGTAACAGAATGGTGCGGGCAAAATAGGAAACCATGGATAAAAATAGAAGAAACAACAGTGGAAATACCACTGGATGGTCTAAGCTGGATCCCTGAAGCAGAATTAACAACAGATGTAAAGAGACATCCAATGGTAGGAGCAACTATCCAAATAACTAAAAAGCTTTTTGAAAAAACAAACATATCAAAATATCCCAGCCCAATGACTCCGATCCTGGGTACTAAGACATTTCAACCAGGTGTGGTAGATCTAAGATTCAAAGCCTTGCGATATAGAGGTATGAGTAGAATTATTCATTTTTCAAAAAATAACCGAATAATGACAAGGGAAGAGCTTGAAAAAGAAGTTACACCAGACTTGGACTCTCTAAGATTGTTGCAACTAGAAGCATTTCTACGGATATTAGCAAAGACCTATATAGTAGTTAGAGACCTTTCTAAATTCGAACAGATATGTCTAGAAGGGAAGCCTAAGAGACATATGCTATCTCACTTCTATGCAACACTTATTAACTTAGAGATACCACAAGAACTCCCGTTCATGCAAGCATGGGAGAACGAGCTGGGATTAACATTCTCCCAAGAACAAAAAACTAGGATCCTCCGGTTTACTCATAAAGCCTCTGTGGCAAGCAAATATGAGGAGGGGAGTTATAAAATCTTAACAAGGTGGTATAGAACACCAACAGTATTACATCGTATATACCCGCAGACCCCAGATAGGTGTTGGAGATGCCATACAGCAGAAGGGACACTACTGCATATTTTTTGGGAATGTGCAAAAATAAAAGAATTCTGGGAAACGGTGCTAGAAACGATCCAAAAAATCACAGGGGTTAACCTAGAAGGTAGACCATCAGCGGTGCTATTACTGGATATCCCAATGTCAGTAGAAAAATACAAAAACTCGCTGTTAAGACATCTCATTATAGCTGCGAGAGCATGTATCCCGATCCTGTGGAAGCAAGAGATCTCCCCATCTAAAGCTCAGTGGATTGCGAGAGTGGCGGAGATTCAAATAATGGAGAATCTTACATTGACATTGAAAGATGAAGACGAGAGATACCGGAAGATATGGGATCCATATCTAAGGTACAGGGAGGAGTAGTGGGGTTAGATGAGTAAGGGGGGGAGAGATGGCCGATGGGGGGCTGGATAAGGAAGCCCCCTTTATAAAAAAAAATTTTTATTTTCTTTTTTTTTTATTGTAGGGAGGGGGGTGAAACAGGGGGGGACTAGACCGGTAAGAAATAAGAGGGTACACTAATCCACAGAAGTTAGGGAGAGGGAGAGAGGAGCTGAAGGGAAGGGGGTTCATTTGCTTCCTCCTTTTCAGCTAATTATCAATTATTATTATTTATTTATTTACTTTCTCTCTCGATCTCTCTCTATCTTGGTTATAATTGATTCAAATGAACGTTAAGAAATATGTTAATGTGTAACTTGAAACTTTGGAAAAGAAAAAACTGAAAAATAAAGAATTTAATTTTTTTTTTTTATATATACTCAGAGGGGCAGATTCTCGTAGCTGCGCGCCTAATTATGCAGGCGTTGCGCATCTCAGATGCACTACGCCGATGTAATGCGGAGTGGCAAGTACCGTATTCCCTAAGTAAATGTGCTCCAAGATGCGCCTGCGTCGCGTAAAATCATCGGCGTAATCCGGCGCAACTCCAAAGTAGGAGGGAAGTGGGCGTGTTGCATTGTAATGAAGCGTGACCCCATGCAAATGCAGGCCGGGACGAACGGAGCATGCGCCGTGACGTGGATGACCCGCGCCGTGACGTGGATGCCTTCTGCGCATGCGCAAAGCCTCCCTACGATTCGCCGGCGCAGGGTATATAATGCGGCCACACATGCGCCCGTGCAGCGCAAACGTCTCCCATTTTTTTGATTGTCACGGGAAAACGTTGTGCTGTACCATGGCTTCTGTAAGGAGAGGAGGAAGAAAAATTTCTCCCCAGAGGAGAGGGCCATTGTTGTCAGGGCAATGGAAAGATACGATTCACGGCTCCATGGTGCTGACAGTGCCCGTACCAGCAAGTCCCGGAGGGATCAAATCCTGATGAAGGTGGCTTGCCAGGTTAATGCCCTTTCTCACGAGACCCGGACACCGCAGGACATTAAAAAAAAAAATGAATGACCTGCGGCGTCTCGTGAAGGGCAAGCTGGCGACTCAAGCTCGGCATGCCAGGGGCACTGGAGGGGGCCCACCCTGCAACGTCCGCCTGACTGAGGAGGAGAAGGTGGTCGCCCGCTGCCTGCAGAGGGAGCAGGGAGTTGGGGGCTATGAGTCTGAAAAGTCAGCCCTGAGGACAGGTAAGTGTGTTTCATATACTCTCTGTTGTGTAGCATGTGTGGGGGTGGAAGGGAACATGTGCCAAGTGTGTGGATCCACCAACATGTGCATCTTTTGTGTCATCCACAGATGTGCAGGAGGGAGCGTGGCCATCTGTGGCTGCCAGGGCCCGTCCAGAGACATCCCCCGAACATCCAGTCCCTCTGGCTGCCCCCCTGGAAGAGGACTTGTTGGAGGGAAGTGGGCACACCTGTAGGGAGGAGGTGGTTGAGGAGGAGCTCGTCGACCAGGAGCTCTACCTGGTTTTGGAGGAGGACCATGGATTGCCCGGACCAGCCCAGGCTATCCCCCCATCTTTTTCAAGCCCCTCAGGATCCACCCCCAACCTCTCCAGTCCCTCTGTTTCCCCCCCCTCATCTCCGGCCCCTCAACATCCTCCCCTTATGCCAGGTCCCCTGCCACTCCCCGGAAGGCGACTAGCAAGACCAGGGGTGTTCCCAAGGTCCTGCCGGAGCAGCTGGCCAGGCAGCAGGACCAGCAGAATCGCCACCTTTCTGAGGTTATGGTGGAGATGAGGCGCCTGGCCGACAGCCTGGCCTCCTCGGATGCCATTACGGACGCCATCCTGGATGTCGCTGGCAACAGTGCAGCGACAGTCACCAGCCTGGCGGAGCTGCAGGCAACCACCTCCGACCTTGTGGGGGAGGTCAAAGCCCTGCGGCTTGCAGTTGTGGAGCAGACAGCTGTCCAGACCCGCATTGCGGTTGCCCTGGAGGGCATGCAGGCAGCCAGGGAGGGACATGGGGATGCTTCTCCTCCACCTGCTACCCCACCCCCCCCCCCACCTGTGGCTGCCCCCAGGCAAGTGAGGGGCAGGAGCCGTGGCACCAGGCGGAGCCCCCGCCAGGCCCATTAATTTTTTTTATTGGATTATTTTGCTCTGGTTAAGAGCTTTTTATTTTATTTTATAATGCTCTGGTTAAGAGCTTTTTATTTTATTTTATAATGCTCTGGTTAAGAGCTTTTTATTTTATTTTCTTGATACTGCACACGGTGCAGTGTGAATGGTGTGTGAATGTGGGGGTGGCACTCCTGCCAGTAAGGGGTGTCACCCTCGGCCGTTGGGGAGACGTTATCCCCACAGCTGTGTGAATGGTGTATGAATGGACAGCAACATCATTGGGGCCTTGACGTGGCGTGGCGTTGCTGCTCCCAAGTCCTACATGCTGGACTTGTACTAATCCAATGTGATGTGGATGTGGGGTGTGTGATCTAGGGACCACAGTGGTGTGCATGCGTGCATTATCTGTGTGACATGATGAATGTGTGTGTTTAATGATCAAAGATTCGTAACACGAGGACCCTCCTGACTGATCTTCCATCAGCAGACGGGGTCTCCTCTGGCAGGGGGGGGGCTGTGTGGTTGGGGGGTCAGGTTATCACGTAGGGCAATCTGCAGGCCCTTTCTCATGGCAAAGTTGTGCAGAATGCAACATGCACCGATGATCTGACCCACAAAGTTGGGGGAATACAACAGGGCCCCCCCGGACTTATCCAGGCATCAGAAATGGGACTTCAGGAGGCCAAATGTGCACTCCACCACTGCACGGGTTTTGATGTGTGCTTCATTGTATCTTCTCTCTCCTCTGGTTTGGGGATTCCGGAAAGGAGTCATGAGATGGGGTCCAAGTACATATGCAGAGTCACCTGTAAGGGAAAAGACAGGAGGATGTTAGTCATGCATGTGCCCCTTGTGATGTCTGCATCATGGGGGGGACAGTCATGCCTGCCACCCATGTCACTCACCAACCAGCCAGCTGTCTCCATACATGTCCTGCTCAAAATATGCTGGGATGGTGCTTTGACGGTATATGTAGCTGTCATGGCTGGACCCGGGGGCCTTGGCACGGACGTGCCATATGAGGTATTTGGCATCGGCTATCACCTGTACGTTGATGGAGTGCCAATGCTTCCGATTGCGGTAAATGTGCTCTGTGGCACTGGGGGGCTGGAGTGCGACATGTGTGCAATCAATGGCCCCGATGGTGCGTGGGAATCCGTCAATTCTGTAGAAATCTGTCATTGCCTTCAGCCGCAGGTCCTCAGTGGTGGGTCTGATGATTTTCTCGCATATGTGGTTCTGTGTTTACCGCGCATCGATACGCAGGCGCACATTTACAATTACGCCGCGCATATCCATTTACGCAGGCGTAGCGCCGCTGAGAATCTGGCCCAGAATGTTCACTGGCCAGACCCATTATCAGTGTGGGGATGTACACCAAATTGATAGCATTTCTTCACATTGCTAGGAGAACTGGGGTCCCCTTTCCTGTGGAGGCTCCTAGAAACTACTCTTGTTTACACAATTGTTATACTTGTTGTTGCCTGTATTAATACATCCAGAATACATACACATTTCTACAAGACTCCATAATCTCCCTTTTCTTGGATACACACCAACTATATAACATTTTTAGTATATTGTTATCTATAATATACCCTCTCTAACTTTCCATTGACACTCATACTACCAATTAAAACACACAAATTTTGCTTCTGCACCTTGTGTACCCCTGTACCCCTGTTGTTGCGTACCTCTTTTTTAAAACACCTACTACGTAACTATGTAACTCAGGTTTGGACACTTGTCAACCCCACTTGATAATAGCACGTCAGATATCAGAAAAGGCGTTTTTACAATCTGTACTGCGTCGCTTTAACAGACAATTGCACGGTCGTGCGACGTGGCTCCCAAACAAAATTTGCGTCCTTTTTTTCCCACAAATAGAGCTTTCTTTTGATGGTATTTGATTGCCTCTGCGATATTTATTTGTTGCGCTATAAACAAAAATAGAGCGACATTTTTGAAAAAAAACAATATTTTTTACTTTTAGTTATAGGAAAAATTGAATAAACAAAATTTTAGTCAAACATTTAGGCCAAAATGTATTCAGCCACATGTCTTTAGTAAAAAAAAATTGCAATATAAAAAAAAAAATTAGCTACCTAGCGGCAACAGTGAAACCGATCGCTTAGTGACACTGGCAATAGGGGGTGAAAGGGTTAACTAGGGCGGTGATCAAGGAGTTAAAACTTTATTAGGGGGGTAGGGGGCTACCCTGGACCTAACACTAACTGCCTGTCAGGCCGCATACACAAGACCGACGGGCAAAACACATTGGGCCAGATTCAGGTAGAGTTACTCTGGAGTATCAGTGATACTCCAGCCTAACTCTCACTTTGAGCCGGCGTTTCTGTTTTCAGTAAGCAGAAAACAAGAAACGTCGTATCGGAACTGCAATTTTAAAAATGGCGCTGGGGGCGTTCCCGCTGATTAACGCCGAGAATTTGTTAATCAGCGAGATCGGCAATTCACGATCGCATTCGGGCCCGACGCAGTGACTTTCCAACGTTTCCGTAAGAGATACGCGGCGTAAAGATAAACCAGCCCCCTAGTGGAGTATCCTATGTTAAGTATGGCCGTCGTCATCGCGTCGAAAAAAAATTTTTTCGAGTCGTTTGCGTAAAACGTCCGTGAATGGGGATTGACGTCATTGACGTTCACTGACAGAATTTGGAGCATGCGCACTGACAGTGGACGCATGCGCAGTACGTTCGCCGCTGGATCGCGCCTAGTTTAAATAATACACGCCCCCTACCCGCCTAATTTGAATTCCGCCGGCTCATTTTCGCTACGCCGCCGCAACTTTAGGAGCAAGTGCTGTGTGAATACAGTACTTGCTCCTAAAGTTTCGGCGGAGTAACTTAAATGAGAAAAGTTACTGCAAAATAAAGATTCGCCCATCTACCTGAATCTAGCCCATTGTTTTCCCCCGTCGAGTTCCTTGTTCGGCAGTCAAAAAACTCGTCGAGCCAAATTTTCCCATTGCCCATCGAGGAAATAGAGAACATGCTCTCTTTTTGGCTCGACGAGTTCCTTTGACGGGTTTCTCGGCAAAAAGTGTACACACGACTGGTTTCCTCGGCAGAATACGTCTCCCATCAAGTTTCTTGCTGAATTCAGCCGAAGAAACCGGTCGTGTGTATGCGGCCTCACACTTACTGTCACACTGACACTAAATGCAGTGATCAGTAAATATATGATCACTGCAATCAGTGACACTGTGACAGGGGGCTGGGGGGGGTGATCGGAAGGGGTTAAGTGTGCCTATGTGTGTGGTGTCATTGTAGTGTTGGTGCGACTTACTGTGATGTCTTCTCTCCTCTCGCCGGATTGAAAATACTGCCGAGAGGAGAGGTGACATCACTTCCTCTGCCAGTGTTCACATTACACAGGCAGAGGAAGTGCAGGGCGGGGGCTCTGCTAATTCGCTGGGAGCGATTGCGAGGGGGCGGACAAAAACGAACAGCTGCCCCCCTCATCCCGGATCATTCCCAGAGGTAAGACGCCCGCCGCATGTAGCGGGGGGGTCCCGATCGGACCCCCGACCCGCAAGAAGGCAGGGACGTACTAGTACGCCCATCTTCCTGTACGTGCCATTCTGTGGACATACATCTACATGCGGCGGGCATTAAGCGGTTAAGGTCGCAGCCCCAGACCATGACACTCCCACCACCATGCTTGACTGTAGGCAAGACACACTTGTCTTTGTACTCCTCACCTGTTTGCCGCCACACACACTTGACACCATCTGAACCAAATAAGTTTATCTTGGTCTCATCAGACCACAGGGCATGGTTCTAGTAATCCATGTCCATTAATGAATACACTACTGGCAACAAAAGTGAAAATGTCCAAATTGGGCCCAATTAGGCATTTTCCCTCCCCAGTGTCATGTTAGTTTCACAAGGTCTCAGGTGTAAATGGGGAGCAGGTGTGTTAATTTGGTGTTAACGCTCTCACTCTCTTATACTGGTCACTGGAAGTTCAACATGGCAAAGAATCTAAAAAAAATATTTTTGCTCTACATAAAGATGGCCTAAGCTATAAGAAGATTGCCAAGAGCCTGAAACTGAGCTGCAGCACGGTGGCCAAGACCATATAACGGTTTAACAGGACAGATTCCACTCAGAACAGGACTCGCCATGGTCGACCACAGAAGTTGTGTGCATGTGCTCAGCGTCCAGAGGTTGTCTTTGGGAAATGGATGTATAAGTGCTGCCAGCATTGCTGCAGAGGTTGAAGGGGTGGGTTGGAGGTCAGCCTGTCAGTGCTCAGACCATACGCCACACACTGCATCAAAATGGTCTGCTTGGCTGTCGACCCAGAAGGAAGCCCCTTTTAAAGATGAGGCACAAGAAAGCCCGCAAACCATGTTCTGTGGTCTAATAAGACCAAGATAAACTTATTTGGTTCAGATGGTGTTGAGCGTATGTGGCGGCAACCAGGTGAGGAGTACAAAGACAAATGTGTCTTGACTACAGTGGTGGTGGGATAGACATAGTCTGGGGCTGCATGAGTGCTGCCGGTACTGTGGAGCTGTAGTTCATTGAAGGAACCATGAATGCCAACATGTACTGTGACACACAAAAGCAGAACATGATCCCCTCCCTTCAAGAGACTGGGCTGCAAGGCAATATTTCAACATGATAACGACCCCAAACACACCTCCAAGATGATCACTGCTTTGCTAAAGAGGGTAAAGGTGATGGACTGGCCAAACATGTCTCCAGACCTATTGAGCATCTGTGGGGCATCCTCAAATGGAAGGTGGACAAGCGCAAGGTCTCCAACAACCACCAGCTCTGTAATGTCATCATGGAGGAGTGGAAGGGCACTCCAGTGGCCTGTGCAGCTCTGGTGAACTCTGTGCCCAAGAAGGTTAAGGTAGTGCGGGAAAATAATGGTGGCGACACAAAATATTGACATTTTGAGCCCAATTTCTAAATTTTTTTACTTAGGGGTGTACTTACTTTTCGTTCCAGCTGTTTAGACATTAATGGCTGTGTGTTGAGTTATTTTGAGGGGACGGCAAATTTACACCGTTATACAAGCTGTATATTTACTACTTTACATTATAGCAAAGTGTCATTTCTTCAGTGTTGTCACATGAAAAGATATAAAATATTTACAAAAAGGTAAGGGGTGTACTCACATACTGTATGCAAATCCTAGGACAAGGGCAAAACGTATTGGTGACTCCCTTCCAATCATGCTCGATAAGGAGAGAGTATGTGGACAGTGCATCCGCAGCTGCTGCTGGAGTCAGGGGATGAAGCCAGGGGCGGACTGACCATTCAGGCTCTCGGGCACTCACCGAGGGCCCCATGCCACTAGGGGGCCCAATAAAAGTTGCCAGCCTAAGTAAAACCAGGGACAGTTTGTAAAAATCTGTGTTTTTAAAAAAAAATCCCAAGATTATAGCTGCCCTGCCTCTCCAGTACCCTTTCAGTGTGTGCATGTGTATTCTGTGTGTATGTATACCGTGTGTCTGTATACTGTACATGTGTGTGTGTGTATACTGTGTGGCCCCATAATCTCCTATTGCCCAGGGGCCCCATGAGTCCGCCCCTGAATGAAGCCCGTCTTGGCTCCTGCAAAGGTTCACGAACAATAGGGTAACGCCTGCAAGTTGCACATCTATGGTGTCCTACTACAATGAATAGAGTGGCAACTTCAGCCTGGACTCCAACCAGGCCACGCCCCCAACACATTTCACTCCACCCCCAGAGCTTAATCATGGTGAAAGGGAACTTATGGGGAGTATTTAAGCATCATCAGTATTTACTTGTTAGGTGGAAAAATGTAGCAGGTGTGTGTAATTGAATTTTGATTGAGGTTAATGTGGAGGAAAGGATCTATCAGTGCAATTTAGCCTGAGGATGTGGCCTCGAGGGGGAATTATTGTGTAGAGATAAAGATTTAATCGTGAGGGGTAGCAAATGTTTTTGTGCGTGTATGGGTTTCTCTCTAGTATTTGAGTATTGAGTTTGGTCTGATGCACATCCTACTCCCACAAATATTCAAATACTATTTTCCTGTTACCTGAGGATCTTCTTCAAAACTTAGTTGTAAATGTTCTTTCACATCTGTACTACTTTCCTGGACATTCTCTTCAGCCTCACTCAGAGACAATAAACTGGACATCAGAAGGGAGCTTCTCCTGGAAGTGGCAACAATATTTCTAAGCAATAAAAATAAATAAATCCCAAATTAGCTATATATTTGGTTAATATTTTTCATGTATTCCCTAAAGCTGAATTTCAGGTATGGCTATATTTGTAGAGTTACATTGGTCCAGCTTGGACCAATGTATCTATGCATGTATCATACCTGGCCAATCCATGTGGAAGTGATAAAACACTGTAGTAGGCACCACTAAAACAGTGATTTCCCCGGGCTTCTAGGTCCCGTGCAAAGCGGCTTAGTGAACACAGTAGTTTGCTCACTCGGCGTGGGCTCATTCACAGAAAACATTATATTTTCACAATTAATGCAAAGCCATCTTTGATTGGACAAGGTGGAGATCATGATTGCCCGCCTCTCCAGCTCATCCAATCAGAGCATGTTTTGCATGCATTAAGAAATGCAAAGTGTTCTCTGAATGGTGTCCATGCTGAATGAGTGAACTCTTTTGTACATTATGCATCTGGGCAGCTACTCTGGACCCAGAAGCTAGCAGTGATTACCATAGTAGTGATGCCTATTACAGTGATTTCCAGCTTCCATCAGGATCAGCCACGTATAGCACATAAATACTTATATTGGGTCAAGCTGGACCAATATAGCTATGCAAAAATTTGGATTTTTGTAACTGCTTACCTGTAAAATCCTTTTCTTGGAGTACATCACAGGACACAGAGCCTAGTAATTACTAAGTGGGTTATATTCCACCTTCAGGTGCTGGACACTGGTGTAATCAATTAGACAGGAAGTTTCATCTCCCTATATAACCCCTCCCATACTGGGAGCACCTCAGTTTTTGTAGCAAAGCAATACGTGTCCCAATATCTCCAAACAAGAGGGGCAAGAGCTCTGTGTCCCATGATGTACTCCAAGAGAAGGATTTTACAAGTAAGCTGTTATAAAAATCCAAATTTCTTTATTGTACATCACGGGACACAGAGCCTAGTAATTACTAAGTGGGATGTCCCAAAGCAATGCCTACAAATAACGCAGACCGCCATAAGACGTGAGGACCTATAATGCTGCCTGCAGCATCCTGCGCCAAAAATCGGCATCCTCTTGCCGTCTTACATTCACCTGATAGAAATTAGTGAACATATGCACCGACGACCAAGTTGCGGCTTTGCAAATCCGAGTCATAAAGGCTTTGTAATGCACCACACATGAAGCGCTAATTATCCTGGTAGGGTGCAAAAATAAACAGGGGGAAGCCTCTCTTTAAACCACAAGCCTGATGAATCAATATTGAAAACAGTTGATTTAGACGCTGCCAGCCCTTTCCTGGGGCCTCCTGGTAGCGCAACATCATCAGTTTTCCGTATCTGAGCAGCCGCTTCAGATAGGCCTTGACTGTTCTCACTCTAACCACTCTAAACGAGAGAGTGTAACCATTTTAATAGCTGATTTGAAAACTACCTGCCCAATTCTAGAGTCTTCTGGCAGCACAACAAAATGTCAATTTCCTATATCTGAAACCTTCAGATAGATTTTCACTGCTCTCACCTATATTGAGAGAAAAGCAATAACTTTTCCTTCTGCAGAACAAGGTTCTGGAAAAAAGGAAGGCAAGAAGTATCTTGATTCAAATGAAAACTAGATCCTTCTAGGAAATAAGCCTGGGTGAGGATTTAACATCATCCTATCCTTAAGAATAATTAAATATTGCTCTATACAATGAAAGCTGCCAATACTGAAACTCTCTTGTGGAGGCTACCGCAACCAAGAATACAAATTCCCTTGTTAGAAGGATGAAGGGAAATATAGTGCATTGGCCCAAGGTGCTGACCTTGTAAGCCAACAAAACTACACTCAATCCCCCGAGCACAAGGGCGACCTAACTGGTGGACATATATGCGTTACCCCCTGTATAAAGGTCCGGATCAAAGAGTGCGAAGCAAGCGACCTTTGAAAATACTGACAAGGCCGAGATCCGATCCTTGATGGAACTTAAGGCTAGCTCCATATCCTTTCCTAATGTAGGAATGCAAGATTTTTACCTATGACATACTTCCAAGGATGCCACACCTTGGTTTCACACCAGGAACATGGGCCTTCCAGATCCTATTATACATGGTCCTGGAGGCCAGCTCTCCTGTACGAGTCAAGATAATTTGCCGCTAAATCTGAAAGCCCCGATCCTCAAGAGTGCGGGCTACAACAGCCAGACCAATAATTCCCATGTTTGCTAGACAGGATGGAGCAATTAGGCTGGCTTCCGTTCCCCTCTGATGTTGCATAGAAGCCACAGTAGTCACGGCACTGGTAGGAGAGAACGCATAAACCAGTGACAACTGGTCCCACTGGGCCACTCACGCATCTGTCCCTTATGCAAGTGGATCCTTTGTCCTTGACACAAAGCTGTCCAACTTCTTGTTAAACCTGAACGCCAATAATATTTTTGTCCGAGGTACTCTTTCTCTGGCATTTGGTCAGAAAAAAGTCGGGGTGTAGAGGCCATTCTCCCGGGAACAATTTTTGATGGTTCTAGAGAACCGCCTGCCAATTCTGCATTCCATGAAATGAAGATTTCCTATAGGCAAGGCACAAGCTCCTCTGCCCAAGCCAGAACATGGATTACTTCCCTCTGGCTGAGTGACTTATAGTGCCTCCTTGGTAAATGAAGTAAATCACTGGTGTGGCATTGTCAGATTGTACTGACAGAACAATCCTGCAACCTAAACGTCCAGGCCCTTAAGCCAGACGCGCCATCTGTAGCTCTAGAATGCTGACAGATAAGGCTCACTTGGACCTTGACCACTTCCCCTGGGCAGTGGTCTCTTTCAGGCCTGGCCTCCATCCCTAGAGGCCAGCCTTTGTGGCTGCCACCTCCCAGGTAACGGGCATGAAGGATCATCCTTTCTGACAATCATTTGGTTAAGAACCACTAACTGAAACTCCAGCATATCCCTTTGAACCAGACTCTTTGGATAATGCTAGGTTAGGATCGACTCGTTCCAGGCCGACAGAATAATCTTTATATCAGCCTTGAATGAAACTGAGCATAGGGAACCGCTTTGAATGAAGCTACCATCTTCCCTAGCACCTTAAGCAAAAATGTAAGGAATTCTTTCTTGCCTTGACCACAGACCAGCTTTCTTATAGCGCTGATTTTGTCTGAGGCAAAAAACACTCCTTTTTGGGCTGTGTCCCAAACATTACAAGCTTCTTACCGAACTAAAGAAAGTAGCTTACGACTGGGATCCTAACCCAGGAGTTCCAGATACTTGACCATGCTGGACACACTTGGGTTCAGCCATGCTACTGACTGATCTATCATCAGCAGATTGCCTCGGTATACCCTGGGCCTTTAGACCTGCTAGAGGCGGGCCCTATAGCACCCTGTAAACCCGGGAAAGGTGGCTAACCCAAAGGGCAGGACCACCAACTGGAGAAGGTGCTGTTCCCCTGCAAAACTCAGACAACCTCTGCATGTAAATAAACACATATGCAAAGGCTCCCCATATGTGTATGTGGCAAGTGTTAAAGCCATATGCCTCTATGGAAATGTGTGTTCATGGAAGCATGAATTCATACAAATATGTTTTAGGCAAAACATAAAAGCGTGTGCACTGTATACACGCATACATATATCACGTGTGCTATACAGGCATCTTGCAAGTAAGCATGTTTTTATGAACGTATTATGCAACATGTACCCATGCAGACACGTAGGAATCCTGTATAATTAAGGAAACTTAAAATTATCTACCTCATTATGAAACCATGCAAAATCTAGGCAAACATGCAACATTTTTCATGCAATCAAACATCTTATGCTTTTTAAGCACTACTGTGCAGACAAGTACCCTTGTGTGGCCAAGGACTCTTGTGTGATCACGCACGCCTGTGCGATCCAGCATCTTTATGCAATTAAGCATTTTTGGGCGATTTTAGACATTCCTGTGAAAACAAGCCTATCTGTGTGACCAAGTATTATTTGGTAATCAAGGACTTGTGTGATCAGTCAATCTTGTGTGATCCAGCAACTTTATGCAATCAAGCATTTTTATACGACATTAGGCATTTCTGTGAAAACAAGCCTCTCTGTCTGACCAAGTATCCTTGGGTAATCAAGGACTCATGTGATCATGCATCTTTATGCAATCAAGCATTTTTATGCAATTTTGGCTTTTGTGTGCAAACAAGCTTCTCCGTGCAACCTAAGCACTTTAATGTGACCAAGCATCCTGGAAAACATGTAAATCCATACAAACAGAAACATGTATCTTTATGTGATCAACAATAAACATGTTCTGTAACTTGTTTTTACCCCACATGCATTTTGTACATTTCAAACTCATGTATTTTATGAAAACTTGTGGATTGGTAAAGAGAAAGTTATCCTCTGCAGACGTGCGTTTCCGCAATCATGCAATTTATTGTCGTGTGTTAGCAATGTGCACCAGCAACTGTGCATCCCAGCAGTTGTGCGTTTGGCTAGCCTGAAGCCAGCACCAGGATGAGGACCCTGGACAGACGGTCCGTGTTCATCCGATCCCCCCATAGGGGGAGATGAATGCTGAGTAAGCGTCTTAGGTATGTCTGTATCCAACACACACATGGTGCTTACATGCCCCAAGCTGCTGTGTGCCTCTGGCTTTACAGAGCTCTGGCGTTTTGGGCTTTTTTTAAGTTCCCGACCTACGCCTGCACTGTGAGCTGACGTGCACATGCACGCCAGCGGCAACCACATTGTCCCCCGTCTACAAAAGCGTGCCCCCCTTCGCGCACGCGCGCATAGGGAAATGGTGGAGGTGGGGGGGGGGGAGAGAGAGAGATCCCCCAAGGAGCGCCGTGTATCCGGACTACGAGGGACCCCCCCCCCACACACAACTGTGGCAGAGCCTGAAGCAGAGGAAGTGAGCAGCTCAACAGATCAGCTGACACTGAGCTTTTCGTTCCTGGAGAGCATGGTAAGTGAAACACCAGGCACTCCCAGGATGGGAGGGTTTACATAGGGTTTCCTGTCAAATTGATCACACCAGTGTCCAACACCTGAAGGTGGAATATAACTCACTTAGTAATCACTAGGTTCTGTGTCCTGTGATGTACGATAAAGAAATAGCCATACCAAGAATTCAACTACCACATGTGTCATGGAACCACTTGCCACCCAGATTAGGTGCTTCTGCCAATGACAATTCCTCCTGCCCTCCAAGCCGTTCCAGCAGACCGAGAGCTAATACCAGCCCTTTTTACCCCAATCACCTTACATAGACAAGCTGTGAGGTAAAATCCAAAGTGACTGTTTAATGAAACTTAGACCAATACTTTTTTACCCCACAGGAGGACAGTCCCCTCCTGATCATATTACCCCAACAATACAAACTATACACAGTCAGGAATATAATTAACATAGCTAAACAACAACCAACATATACTATAAACATTACGTTGATTAAACCAGGGGTCTCCTACCCCTGGTCCGCGGCCCACTACCGGGCCACAGCCTGTTTACTGGCGGGCCGCGAAGCCTGTGGTGCGGCGGTGGTGGGCGAGCAGAGAGATCGCGCCATCACCGCATCTCCACCCACACAGCCCTGCCACACTTCCGCCCACACAGCCCTGTTGCTATACTGTTAGTGGTGAAGCAGGCGAGCAGAGAGATGACATCATCTCCCACTGCTCGCCCGCATCACCGCTGTTCCGCCCACACAGCCCGCACAGTGTACCAAAGGGGGGGGCGAGGGTGCATTCTGCATTCATACATTAGGGGGTATGTCAGCCTGGCGCCCCCCCCCCCGCCCTCCGTGAGTGAAGACAGGCAGCAGCGGCAGCTTTTGGCGCTGTGACATCCAGGGCAGGGAGAGCGAGAGGTGAGCTGTGGCAGGGGGGTCAGTATGTGCAGACCGTACCTGGCTGACTGTCACTCATCGCCAGCCGCCCCTATCACATTACACCGCACAGCAGGGGGGAGAGACAGTGTTCAGAGCTGGAAAGGCTGGGTGGACAATGTGCAGGAGTCCAGAGCTGGTGGTGGGGGGGGATGTGCAGGGGTCCCAGGCTGGAGGGGGGGGAATGTGCAGGAACTGTGGCAATCTGCATCTGGTGGCATGTGACTGTGGCATGTGGCAATCTGCATCTGGTGGCATGTGGAAATCTGCATCTGGTGGCATGTGGCAATCTGGTGATAGGCACTGTGGCAATCTGCATCTGGTGGCATGTGACTGTGGCATGTGGCAATCTGCATCTGGAGGCATGTGGCAATCTGCATCTGGTGGCATGTGGCAATCTGTATCTGTGGCATGTGACTGTGGCATGTGACAATCTGCATCTGGTGGCATGTGACTGTGGCATGTGGCAATCTGCATCTGGAGGCATGTGGCAATCTGGTGACAGGCACTGTGGCAATCTGTATCTGTGGCATGTGACTGTGGCATGTGGCAATCTGCATCTGGTGGCATGTGACTGTGGCATGTGGCAATCTGCATTTGGAGGCATGTGGCAATCTGGTGACAGGCACTGTGGCAGTCTGCATCTGGTGGCATGTGGCAATCTGGTGACAGGCACTGTGGCAAACATCATCTGGTGGCAGATTCTGCATTATGGTGAATAACCATTTAATTTTGTATTACAATATAATAATAAAAATAATGTGCTTCAATCATCCTGACACCATATTACCATGGTGTTGTGATGATTGAAGTGCTAACACCAGCCATTTCCTGACAAATTGGCCGCGAAAAACCGCATTGTAGGCCCGCATCATCGGCCTTGGCACAATTTTCATCCACAATGCCGGTCCCCGTGCCAAAAAGGTTGAGGGCCACTGGATTAAACAACTAGCCACCTAAACAATAGTGTGATTAATTTAGATATCCTACTCCAGGTCAGATTTTCTGACCCCAAGGTCACAACAAAGTACATTACACATCACATCCCACTATTAGACAATAGGCAAGTTAATTAACAATGGGAGGGATCTACTTGCAATAAACTTATTATAGCAGGAAACACCAGATAGGTTGGTTTGAGCTGATCACATTAACGTCTGTTATGAGTTCCACAGTGTGGAATGTGACATCTAGGCCCTAAACATGGATCCCAGGCCAAGACTCCCAGAGTTTGTGTGTTCTGGGGAGACAAGAACCTGAATCAGGATCCCCATGCACATACCACCCAAAGAGCAGTGATCCCCTAAAAGCCAGGGCTTTTTGTTTCTCCAAAAGCCATAGTCAGTGGGTAAGAGGCTTTCCCCTAGTCCTCTCCAAAAGTCCCTGCCCTGGTTAGGTCTGTCACAACATGTTACAGTGATACAATCCCTTTTTGAAAAAGCAGTATCTATAAATAACAAAGTTATACATATTTATGAACTAGCTGCTATCTGTAATGCAACTCAATCTACATTTAAGGTTGTACCAACATAAATAACTAAAACCAAAAGACAAGTGTGCCTGCACTCACCAAGTTTGTTTGAGAACAGTTGTTTGAATAAAAGAAGTAGTGTAATTTTTTTTTTTACTCATATAATGCTTGAATTTTTTTTTTTATGCCTACCTTTCGAACGGCACAGTAAGTGGATTTAGTCGAAAGTTCAGAAAAGGTGTGCTGATTTCTACGAACTGGTCAGGTTTCTTTTCTACTTGCACTGTCATTAAAAAAAGAACAAAAATTAATTCCTCTAAAAGCAAAAATATAATTGCTTATTAGAACAATGCCCAGGAAGGGCCTTTTTTTTATCTTATTGCACATGTATGAGAAACTCTTTGAGGCCTGGTTCACATCTATGCATTTTTTTGTGTGTTTTCAGTTTGGCAGAAACACACTACAGTCCATTTAACATGGTTTTCTATGGATCATGTTCACATCTGTGCATTTTATGAAAAGGGCCAGGGATTTTTTTTCTAGTGTTTGGTTCCATAGACTTTAATGGATCAAAAATGTGTATTAAAAAATGCAAAATGCACCTGGAATATGCTTACCTGCCCTGTGCAGTGAATTTTCACAGAAGTTATAATTTTTAGCATTCATTATTAAGAAATGGGCTGCATTACATACATCATGAGAAAGAAGTTGTACAAGTCATTTTCAGAAAGAACAAACGGGTTATCAAATTAACTTGTACATACGGTGGTATAATCAATGGACAAAACAGAAAAAAAAAAACATTTCTTTGCTGATACATTCCACTGGATACTACGATCTGAGACCAGAGGCATATCGTTTTCCCTGTGAAAGTTGGTTGATCCCTCCTGCTCTTTGTATGCTAAGGAACAACCGTGGATGGAGCATATGAGATTTATGAGCTTCTTTTGACCACCCGTAATAGGTGGTCAACACTCTCTGGTAAGAGTACATCTTAACTTATGTTTGTGGTCTATTCACGTGGTGGAGTAGCTGAGTGAATTAGTGTAAAGGCATTTCATTGGTGCTGTTTTCAAGACACATGGATTGATTTGTATTTTTCATTTTCAAGCACAACACTTGTTTTTTATTGTCTTGTCTATGTGATTACATCTCAAATTAGTGGTGCTTCTATTTACACGTCAAGTTACTTACGAGTGCTGTTTTATCTTGTTTTTCACGAATATATATATATGTATATAAGATCGTGATTCAAATGTTGTGATGTCACCCAAATTTTCTAAATTGGAAATAGGGAGGTGTACATCTGAGGAAGTTCCCCAGAGAAAAAGAAAAAAGGGGAATAGGGCAGGGAAAGGAAAAGGTGAGTCTCCACGGAGGAGGTGGTCTGCAGATTAGGAGGGAACAGCTCATTCAATGAGAAACAAACAGGAATGGAAGGTGGAGGAGAAGAAAGTGTGAGAAAAAAAAGGGGGAGGGGTTGGAGAGGGAGGGTGGGGAGAAGGGGAGGGGTATAGGATTAGTATTTCCAATAAACAAGTGGGGTCCAGGTAATACAAATCCCACTGGACGACCTGCCTAGTAGGGAGATTTGAAGGCAATGCTCACTTGGACACATATGCATTCAACATGGAAGGTGAAACTCCTGCAAAAGTAAGATCAGATGTTTAATCCTTAAGGGTACCAGCTGATGATTCAATGCATAGGTTTTGGGATTTCTTTAAAGCAAAAGCAAACCCTTCTATCTTTAGCCTCTATTTAGATCTGCAGTTGACATTGTCAGCTGCAGGGAGCAGCATCGATCGTCTATTTTCACCGCTGGATTTTTATTTGGTTTAATTAATAAAGTAATTGGTCTACGGTGTGTGCGTTTTTTTTCTCCTGAAAACTACTATTTACAATTCCTTCGTGAAATGGTAGGGATACAGTGTACCCCATTACCATTTCACACAGGGGGGGCCAGGATCTGGGGGTCCCCTTTGTTAAAGGGGTCTTCCAGATTCTGAGAAGCCCCCTGCCCGCATACCCCCACAACCACCGGGCAAGGGTTGTGGGGATGAACCCCATGGGTACAAGGTGTTTTGGGGGGCACCCCAAAGCACCCTCCCAATGTTGAGGGCATGTGGCCTGGTGCGGTTTAGGAGTGGGGGGGCCCGCACTTTGTCCCCCCCACCTTTCTGCGGCCGGCCAGGTCAACGTGCTCGGATAAGGTGTCTGGTGTAGATTTTAGGGGGAACTCCACGCCATTTTTTAAAAAAATTTGGGGTGGAGTTCCCCTTAAAATCCACACCAGACCTGAAGGGTCTGGTTATGAATATTTGGGGGGAACCTCACGTCATTTTTTTTTTAAATTGACGGCGGGGTTCCCCTTTATATCCATACCAGACCTAAAGGGTATGGTTATTAAATTTGGGGGAACCCCCGCGCATTCCCCCCCCGAACTCCGAACCCGATCCCGAACTTTCAGCAATTATTCGGGTTCGGGTCTGGGAAAAACCCAAAGTCCGTACCGAACCCGAACTTTACAGTTCGGGTTCGCTCGCCTCTATAGGTGGCACTAATATGTAGTGGAAGATATACACAGTAGATAATGCTAGAAGGGTCTCTGGTGCTGTGGGTGGTAATAGAAATGCATAGGCACAAGTGGTTAAGGAAGGCGGGGCTGTAGAGAAAATAATAATGTAAAATAAAGGGTAAGAGGCTTCATAATCCATGGGCCCACCAAAATCCTCAGCACCAGGCACATGATGCTCTAAATCTGGCCCTGCCTTCCACTTCTGACACTACTATATTTTTTATAATGGCACACAGTGGAATAATAAAATATTAATATAAAATAAAATAAAACACACTGGGATCAATCAGGGTGATTAAAGTGTATTGGGCTGTTATTTAATGACAATGCGGATGGGGGGTGCAAGTAGCTGGTCTTGCCTAGGGCACACAATATTCTAGCACTGGGACTGAGTGAGCTGCCTCAAATTGAGATGTGCTAAGGCCATCTATACATGGATCAAAATTTGCCAAGTTCAGACGAATTTCGATCCATGTATGGACAGGCTTGTTGTAGATAAATTGACTTATCCATCAACTCGTCCTTAACCAGCTTGATGGGTTTTTCCTGAACAGTCAGTGTTACCAGCAACACTGATCAGTGTGTTCTGATGGCGGGGAAAACTCCCCACTATCAGAATACAATAGAGTAGTGTGTGTGATTCCCCCATTGAATGTGTGGAATGGGTAATCAAAACATTTTTTTAACATACAATATGGTCATCCCAACTCACATGACTCGGAGTGCAAGGGAAACCTGATTCTTTTTACCAACAATGCAACTACTGCAGCAGATTGCTCTTCTGTTTCTGTCGTTAAGTAGACCTGAATGGGCAAGTCTTCAATGATTACATATTTGCTTAGCCACTATAAGGTATAGGAGTAATTATTAAACCTTATATTAACATAAATAACACTAGTACTTACAGGGGGGGTGGACGTTACATGTATGTCTTTTATAGGATGGGGCCTAAAACACTTAGTTATATGACTGTTCTAAGCGTAGCTTAATATAATTATATACAGTAAATATAGTTGCAAAGAGGGTTAAGATAATCGTACATAAGGCATGAGGGATGGAAACTGTATATAGGTCTGCTGTGTACTGTCAACATATTTTAGTTTCTACTTTCATTCCATTCAGTATTATTTTTTTTTAAACTACAGTTTATACTGTCCACTTTCAGTTCACATACATCATAAATGGTACAGTTCTTTAACCTGCTTCTACTTAGTCAAATTCTAAAAGTAATATGTCACATATTGTGTGTAAAATACAGCACAAAATACATCGCCTAGAAATTGCTAAATTTAGTAAGCTATTTTTGGTCAAGATACAGCTCATTTATCTAGTAAATTACCAAAAACAACCTTGATGTAAAAGTTGGGATCTGTTATGGAATACAAAATTGATTGCCGTTTGCAAAGGCTGTTTTGTATGCTGGGTCTAAAATTGTCTAACTCTCTAGAAGGAACATATACATTTTCCAGATACAACAAATGGAACATGACAAATGGAGGCTGTGCAGATAAAATTGGGCTCTTTGTCGTGTCTTGTTATGATCAATGACATGTCCTTTGAGTCACTATAGAGAAATATATTAAATGTTAACATTTCCCAGGAAAAGTAAATGTAATGTTCATTCTGCCAGATAATAACTTAATATAAATAAATAACCAATTTTCGAAAATCTCTAACTAACTTTGATTCTGAAAAAGATGGTAAACAATAGCAACAGTTAGGCACAAGGGTACTTGGCTTTCAAATATATTTCTATTACGACTAGAACCATAATGAAAGATTTGTTGGTAACAAACTAAATACATACAGTATAGGGAACCAAAAACATTATACATGTAATTTAGAAACATTTTTCACATTATATCACTGCACAAACAAAAAATTTTTATGCTTTCACATTTTGAAATAGCTTGCTTCTTTCCACCAGTGGTTCTGCAACCTCGAGGACTGTTGCAGCAATGGCAAGTTTTTATTTGAAAGTGGCGATCACTTCCACTGGTATAATAAATCAGTGTGTTTAGAATATAGTGGAAAGTATTAACATCCTCTTTCCCCATCCCGGGGGAGGACTGACCCATTAAGTAACAGACCTGAGGCAGGGCCGATCCACCCTACAGGCTCACTATGCAAGCCACTTAGGGCCCCGCAAAGCTGCGGAGGGCCCCCCAAATTACTAGAGGCCCGTCTGGTGAGAAGTCATTTTTGGCACCTCACCCCACTTCTCAACTCACTGGCTGCATGGGAGAAGAGGTAAGAATTCAGCACCACCCGCTTCTCACTTTAATGTATGATGTCATTTCCAACAGCAGAACACCCTCTCCCCTCTTTAATCTTTAATGTGACGTGTCACTGTTGGCAGTCCCCCCCCACTTCTTAGCTTTAATGTGACATGTTATTTTGCTTAGGGCCCCAGGGGACCTGAGGTCACATGTTTTTGAATCTACAAGTAGCAATTTTAATAAAGTAGTTACAGTGCCTGCCGCCGAGAATGTGTTTTTAGCACGACAGCATCGCGCTGATTCTCGGCGACAGGGTGCCGACATCTCGCACTCGCTGGAATAGTAAAAGCACATTCCAGTGAGCGCACCATAGAAGCGACGGGGATCCGACGTGGATTCCCGCCAATTCTACACGTGGGCGGCGTTTGTTATGAATCCTGAAGGGGAAGTCCCCGCCGGATTTTAAATAAAAATCCGGCATGGGTTTCCCCCTCAGGAGCATACCGGGCCCTTTGGTCTGTTATGGGTTGTAACGGCGTGGGGGTCCCCCCACAATCCATACCAGACCCATATCCAAAGCATGCCAGCCGGCCGGTCAGGAGGGGAGTGGGGGCGAGCGAGCGCCCCCCCCCCCTCCTGAGATATACCGGGCAGCATGCCCTCAACTTGGGGGGGTCAGGTGCCCCCACCCCAGAGAACCCTGTCCCCATGTTGATGAGGCCAGGGCCCCTTCCCGACAACCCTGGCCGTTGGTTGTCGGGGTATGCGGGTGGGAGTCTTATTGGAATCTGGGAGCCCCCTTTAATAAGGGGGCCCCTAGATACCAGCCCCCCACCCTAAGTGAATGAGTATGAGTATGAATGAGTACCCCTACCCATTCACCTGCAAGAAAAGTGTAAACACAAATAAACCACACAGGGTATTGAAATACTTTATTAGTTGGCCGCCGGGGGGGGGGGGGGGTGTGTGGTCGCTTTTATAAAAGCGCCTCCCTCCGGCGGGCTTCTTCCGACATCTTTGGTGGGGGGTTTCTCCGCTCTTAGTGCTACCTACCCACGTGCTACCTACCTACGTGGTACCTACCGGAGCATGATGGGACTGCGACGTCACAAGATAGGTCTATATAAGTCACTGGGAGCCGCGTGCCTGGCATAACAGCGGAAGGAAGCGTTGCATCAACATCTGGAGAAGAGAAGAGAAGAAGAAGACGTGACAGAAGCGGCGGCCAGTCCTAAACAGAAAGAAGAGCGCCAAATCTAGAGCGGAGAGCGGGAAAATACCACGGAGAGCGGAGAAGACCCCCCGGAGAGCGGAGAAGACCCCTGGAGAGCGGAGAAGACCCTCGGAGAGCGGAGAAGACCCCCCCGGAGAGCGGAGAAGACCCCCCCGGAGAGCGGAGAAGACCCCCCCGGAGAGTGGAGAAGACCCCCCGGAGAGTGGAGAAGACCCCCCCGGAGAGCGGAGAAGACCCACCCCCCGCCGAAGATGTCGGAAGAAGCCCGCCGGAGGGGGGGGCACTTTTAAATAAGCGACCACCCCCCCCCCGGGCAGCCAACTAATAAAATATTTCAATACCCTGTGTGGTTTATTTGTGTTTACACTTTTCTTGCAGGTGAATGGGTAGGGGTACCCCATACTCATTCACTTAGGGTGGGGGGCTGGTATCTGGGGGCCCCCTTATTAAAGGGGGCTCCCAGATTCCGATAAGCCTCCCACCCGCATACCTCGACAACCAACGGCCAGGGTTGTCGGGAAGGGGCCCTGTCCTCATCAACATGGGGACAGGGTGCTCTGGGGTGGGGGGGCCGCAGTGCGCTACCCTGCCCCAGAGCACCAGACCCCCCCATGTTGAGGGCATGCTGCCCGGTACGGCTCAGGAGGGGGGGGGCGCTCGCTCAACCCCACTCCCCTCCTGACCGGCCGGCTGGCGTGCTTTGGATACGGGTCTGGTATGGATTGTGGGGGGACCCCCACGCCGTTTTTTCAGCGTAGGGGGGGGTCTCCTTACAACCCATAACAGACCTAAGGGCCTGGTATGCTCCTGAGGGGGAAACCCATGCCGGATTTTTATTTAAAATCCGGCGGGGGGTTCCCCTTCAGGATTCATAACAAACGCCGCCCATGTGTAGAATTGGCGGGAATCCATGTCGGATCCCCGTCGCTTCTATGACGGCTTTGTCTCCATCACGGCAAGCCAGCTCGGCACTGGCTCCCGCGATGGGGCTCGCAGGTGGTCAATCTCGCCGAGAAAGGGAGCGAGATTGACACAATATCGCGGTCACCCACTGTATTTTCATAGGGGAACACTTGAAAAACTGCAAAAAAATAAATGAACAAAATAAAAACTAAAAAAAAAACTATGACCTGCAAAGCTTATTCTGTCAGTTATGGGTTTAGCTTTTATAAAGTAGAATTGGCTATTCTCACAAATTCACCTTAATAAAAGAGGCTGACATTTTTTTTTTTAAATGTGAAGCTATCCTGCAACTTCAAAATATTACCTTTGGCTTCATCTGTTATATTAATTTCTTTTTTTTGCTGTATGAGGTTCCATCGTGGAACAGGAGATGTTATTGGTGGAGCCACCAGTGGACATGACCTAGTCCTAGACACAAGTACTGGATGATTATAACTGTGAGATAATCCATAGTGTCTCAATTTCTGTGATGAGTCAGCCTAAAGAAAAAAAATTAATACCTTTTAATTTATGTACATCACATGACTACAAATGGCACTGGCACTAGCAGGACCACTCCAAAAGTCCTAGTAGCAGCATCTTTGGAGCGGTGCGTTTACCACTCCTCCACTGCTCCTTACCATTGAAAGCAATGGGAAACTGTGGTAATGCCGCCGGCAATGAGCCTCTGCAGAGGCGCATTGCCGGCGGTATTAGCCCTTTTTCGTTCGCTATCGGGGGTTAAAGCCGCGCCGCTAGTGGCCGAATACTACCACAATTCCGACGGTATAGCACCGCTAAAAATAGCGCCACTAAACCATCAGCACACCTCCCACCCAAGTATGAAAGGGGCCTAAAACTGAAATTTACCTGATAAGGACTGATAGTACAGGCTGGTACTCAAGTGGTTAAGGTCTTGGACACATACAGTACATTACCGTACAAAATGGACTTTGCCCTGTAAATTTATTTTTCATTTTAACTTAGAATCAGCTTGCACTAGATGTACATGTTCTGTTTAAGAAATAGGATTGTTTTATCTCCATAGATTCCCAGAAATTAGGAAAATTAGGTTACCAGAAATTAGAAAATAAATTAGGTTACTTACCTGTGAATCTAAGGCCGCGTACACACGACCGGTTTCCTTAGCAGAAATCAGCAAGAATGGGAGACGTATTCTGCCGAGGAAACCGGTCGTGTGTACACTTTTCGCCGAGAAACCCGTCGAGGAACTCGTCGAGTCAAAAAGAGAGCATGTTCTCTATTTCCTCAATGGGCAATGGGAAAATTTTGCTCGACAAGTTTTTTGACTGCCGAACAAGGAACCCGACGGAGAAACGATGTGTTTCACCCGGTGAGTTTCTCGGTCGTGTGTACGCGGCCTTATGGCCCATACACACGATCCGAATATCGGCCGACGTCAGTACAACTTTTTTCGCTTAATAATCGCGAGTAAAATAAAATAGGTTATTAAACTCACGAAAATTATCGTACGATAGAAAAAAATGATCGGAAGTGATGTCATGTGTTGTAATGTATTTGTATTGTATTGTCGGACGACGGCTGTACTGACTAAACGAAAATCGTATGATCTGACACCGTACGAGGAAAATTTTTGAGCTTGTCCGATCGAATAATATCGGATGAACGGTGGTGATCGGCTGTCGAAAGTAGTGTACACACGATCCGAAAATCGTACGATCCATCATCGGACGATCGTTTTCGTCCGATATTCGGATCGTGTGTATGGGCCATAAGGCTAGTCATACAAGTTAAGATTTCAGTAGATTCTCTCAGCCGCGCTTAACAGTGTGGATGAAAGTATCTCCCCTGCCGGCTATGGTATTCTAAGATGAAGTGCTCCAGCGGCTGCCATAATACCCGAACAGACTGGCTGCATTCACAGTCCGGCAGAGAATTGTTTAACCCTGCTCCTGCAATATTTCAATCAAAATTTGTTGAGCAGGGTGGTCCTGACAGGGTAAATCTTGGCACAAATATTGTATTGTGTATGACCATTAAAACTATCTGCTAATAAATTACACTTTGTAATTGACAATGAATTGAATTTAAATCATAGCTGTAGCTTTTACAATTAAATTTGATATTTTGACATTTGAAATCATACTAGAATATGTATGACTATGCAGTGCTGTATTCAACGTTATATACAGTATAATTATATGGAGTATTTACGCTTTTGGATACAAATTGAGCTCTGGTAAACAAATAAATAATTTATAAAATTCTTGTCTTATAACGGCTGAATGATTTTAAAAGTCCTCACCATCTGCCCAAGTATGGAAATCTTCTGTTCACTCAAATGGAGTGGTAAGTAGCTGGCATACACAACCATCTGGGGCACTGGCGTTACAGAAGCGGCTGTTAAAAAAAAAATATATATATATGTGTTAAAAGTTTATATATATATATATAAAATCTTTATACACTTTTAATCCTAAAAGCTTGTACAAAAATACAAATACAAAAATGACCAGCTACATTAAATTCATATTAACTGAACAAATTAAAGTACCCAAAGTAAATACAGTAAAACCTTGGTTTGAGAGCATTTTGCAAGATGAGCATTTTGATATACAAGCAATGTCTTGATATAAGAGTAGTGTCATGTCACAACGGAGTATAAAAAAGAAGAGAGGAGCCTCTAAGTGTAGCAATATGGTTACATTTAATGAGGGTACAACATTTAGCAACGTATTGCTACACTTAGAGGTGCCTCTCTTCTCTCTTTATACCCTGTAAAAAAAATCAAGCAATCCAAGGTTTTACTGTATGTTAAATGTAAGTAACTCACACAAGTGTTCTGAGCCATTTAGTGCCGCAGTATTTGATACAAATGAGAACCAACTGGTGTTTGGAGACTTGTAGCTGCTTGTCCCAGTGACACAGCGGCTAAGGCCAAAGTAATTTAGGAATGTGTAAAAAAGATAATTGCATTTTGTAGATAAACCCTCTAAGGAGGGTCATATAAAAAAAAAAGGCACTGCATGCTTATAGTTAGGCTGTGATAATAACAAAATCCCCAAGGTTTATTTCAGTATGTTCTATTTCTGTTGAGTTGGGAACAAAAGATATAATTGGGTCAAAGGCATTTTAGTTGAAGGAAAAAGAAAGGTACAGAACGTAACAGTTCTCTGTGGTCATCTGGTGAAAAGAGAACTTGGGACAGGGTTAAAAAGTACAAGAAGGCTTACGTAGTAACAGGTTATATGCAGTTTCTCTTCCTTTATTTTAACAATGACTTGCAACAAGACCTGCATATTAGCTTTTCCTCAGCTAAAGGAAGGTGAATTTATTTCTTATTTAGGGAAGAGTTATAGCAGGCTGGGTCGATATGTCTATAATGGTTTTTATGCTTTGGAGCCCACATAATCAACAAACTATCAAAATGAAAAAGACAGGTTCCCAAGTAAAAGAAAGGATTGTTTGTTATAGACCAAAAGCAACAGATAGAGAATTATATATATAAAAAAAATTAAAAAAAGGAACAAAACATAGATGAATTATACTTGTGAATATATTGATGCAAACTTAAGCATGATTAACTTATATTTTACTTGAGTTAGTTTAGTATAAAAAAGTCATTGAATGAAAATATTAATCTCGCAATTTTTTTGGTTTGAGCTGTGCAATATAAATAATATATTACCTTATCCACACTTCAAATGGTGAAAAATTATATAGTGAATTATTAATACAATAAAATTAATGAAAAATATTTTTTTGTGAGAAAATATAAAAAATGACCTGTCTGAATGGAATTAGGTTTTTAAAGCAACTGATATTTCAAAATAATTCTACCAGCAGGTAGGGCAAATGTTGGGCCATTCTGAGAGTTCGAAGCTCCGTCAGAAACAGGCAGCTTGTTTGTTCTTCATTACACATATTTCTCCTGGTCAACAAGGTAATCCTTTATAGCAGTAGTTTAAACATTTAGTAGCTTATAAAGGGGAAATAAAAAATAGATTGACTCTACTCGCTGACTACCACATGCTATTGACCGCTCCCCAAGCTGCCATCTGGAATGTAAACTAAGGGAAATAGATAGTGGCTGATATCAACACCAAATATGGTTACATGGTCCTATATATGCAATAACAATTACTAAATATAGCTATATGCATTGTAGACGGTAGTCAGTGTGTTTTTTATTTTAGCGGGCATTGTTTATCGTGACATGGATCCGCACCACTGCAGCACATGATTAAAGATGGATCGAAGTGACTTTTTTTTTAATTAACCACTTGCTTACTGGGCACATATACCCCCCTCCTGCCCAGGCAAAATTTCAGCTTCTGGCACTGCGTCGCTTTAACTAACAATTGCGCGGTCGTGCGACGTGGCTCCCAAACAAAATTTACGTCCTTTTTTCCCCACAAATAGAGCTTTCTTTTGGTGGTATTTGATCACCTCTGCTTTTTTATTTTTTTGCGCAATAAACAAAAAAAGAGCGATGTTTTTTTCTCAGTTTAGGCCAATACGTATTCTTCTACATATTTTTGGTAAAAAAAATGCAATAAGTGACTGGTTTGCGCAAAAGTTATAGCGCCTACAAAATTGGGGACAGAATTATGATTTTGTTTTTTATAATTTGTTTTTTACTAGTAATGGCAGCGGTCGGGATTGCAACATTATGGTGGACACTTCTGACACGTTTTTGGGGCCATTAACATTTATACAGTGAAAAGTGCTATAAATATGTACTGATTACTGTATAAATGTGACTGACAGGGAAGGGGTTAAATGTATGCCCTGCATAGTGTTTCTAACTGTGGGGGAAGGGGACTAACTGGGGGAGGGGACCGATCTGTGTCCCTATGTACAAGGGACACAGCATCTGTCTCTTCTCCCTGACAGTGTAACGGCCGATCGTAGGTGCCTGGTGGACATCGATGCCGCCAGGCATGCGCATCGGCACTGCAGTGATGCGGCGGGCGCAGGTCCCCTAGTTGCCGGAAGAGCCAAGGACGTCTATAGACGTCCTCCCGGCAATTGAGAGCCACCTTGTGGTCGTCTTTTGCCTATAGGCAGGATACCAAGTGGTTAAAGTGGTTGTAAAGGCAGAAGTTTTTTTTTTTTTATCTTAATGCATTCTATACATTAAGATAGAGAAACCTTCTGTGTGCAGCAGCCCCCCTAACACTTACCTGAGCCCCATTTAAATCCAGCCATGTTGCACAAGAGACACAACGTCTGGGGACTCTCTCTCTTGATTGGCTGAGACACAGCAGCGGGCACCATTTGCTCATGCTGCTGTCAATTAGTTAGTGAGCCAATGAGGAGAGAGGGAATGGGGCCAAGCTGAGGCTCAGTGTCTGAATAGACATACAGAGCAGAAGCTTGGTTGGGGTTCCCCAAGGACCAGAGAAGAGGAGGATCCAGGTTGCTCTGTGCAAAACCACTGCACAGAGCAGGTAAGTAAAACATGTTTGGTTTTTTTAAACAAAAAAAAAAAAGACTTTAATATCACTTTAACTAAAAGGGACAAAGACAGAGGTTGTGTTTTTTTTCTTCACTAAATACATTTTTCTATGATGTGTTTATTTACTTTTTCATTGTTTTTTTTCGGTGAGTAACCAGGGGTACCTGTTACTTTGTTACGTGAAGGGCCAATATATAGAAGCCCCCTTATTTCAAAAGGGGCACCCACATTCCGATAAGTCCATCTGCCAGATCAGTTTTGTGGTGAAATGGCTTTGTGTTCTTTTTTTTTTTTTTTCTTGGAGTGGATTTCCCTTTAAATCTATACTGGAATCCCACTTTCCTTTTCCTACAGTAAAAGTGACATTTAAAAATAATATTGTTATAACTGAAATTTCCCTGCCAGGAACCTTAATGCTGCGTACACACGATCGGAAATTCCGACAAGAAAACTGTGGATTTTTTTCCGGCGAAATTTTGGCTCAAACTTGTGTTTCATACACACGGTCACACAAAATTCCGACCGTCAAGAACAACACTACAACGAGCCGAGAAAAATGAAGTTCAACGATTCCGAGCATGCATCAAACGAGCATGCGTGTTTTTTGCACTTCAGAATTGCATACAGATGATCAGAATTTCCGAGAGAACCAGCTCTCAAATTTTTGCTGTCAGAAATTCCGACAGAAAAAGTCAGATGGGGCCTACACATGGTCGGAATTTCCAACCAAAAGCTCACATCGAACTTTTCTTGTCGTAACTTCTGATCGTGTATACGCGGCAGAAGGGTCTGGTATGTATTGTTGGTGTAGCCCAGAGGTTTCCATGCCATTTAAAAACAAAACATAAAAAAAGCCACAATAGCTAAATGTCTTTTCTTCATTCTAAAAGTAATTTTTGCTGCAGTACCTTTTACACTTGCATAGATTCTTAACAAAAAAGTGCAGCACTACCTGATTAACCTTAAATATTAAATATATTTCACTTATAAATAATGGCAAATCTGTCCTCAGTCAAAAAAACTTATTTTGCCACTCTTCTAAACATCTAAATGCAAATAACTGCAGTGAAATTTCCCCAAATGACCGTTTATGAATGATGGTGAAAACCCTTCAATTAAAAATATCTGATCTGTGCTCATATATACGGTACATATCAAGCTCACAGAAGTACTCTTCTACACCAAGTAAAAATATTTTCATCCGTATGCAACATTTTAGCAATACCAAATAGCGATGATGAATAGTGGTGGAAACCTCTGTGATTCCAATATGATAAAAATATGTACTCCAATAATCATAAAATGTTCGCAAAACCCTGACAATTATTACATAGCAGTACACAAAAAATAAAGTCTTTATTTTGAAATTCCTTCTGTGTGTTTGCGTGATTCTTATACTGTATATAGTAACACCTGGTGAACATCACTACCAGTCACACCATGCGCCTACCTTTCTCTTGTGACCTATATGTGGTCACAGGTCAATAGGACGTACAATTGGTCGCAGTGTGCTTTTCCCAATAAAGGAATCTTCTTGTGTTTGTTTTATTTGGTTGCAGGGTTTCATTTTCACTTCGTGGAGGTTATTCCACTTAAATATCTAACTTGTACAGATTTGTCCCTGCACAGGCAGGTTTAGGGCACCTTCTCCACCACCAACATGTTTTTTTTTAAAGAAACGTTTGCAGTTTTATTGTTCTGCTTTAACCAATATTATAAATGCTGTTTCCTGTTGAACAGTATTTAAAAAAAATGTTTTATTGCATTGATACATTGGTGTCCCCCAGCTATCCATGTTTTTTCATGCCTTGCCTATTAGTCCTGCAAATGGCCCAAATCGGTTTTAAAGATTTGACTCCAATTGACTTCAATAGGGGTTGGATTCGACATCCCGGGACATTCAGTTCATCACTATTATCATTATTAAAATATAAAACAATCTTTATACAAATATCATGCTTATTCCACAATTACCATTATCAGTTTTTGTGATAAACATGAACAACAAAGGAAGCTGCATTTAAACAAAAGAACAGGAACACGAGAGCAATAAAAACAGGACAGAGGTTATAATCCTTCCTGTATTGCAAACCAAGAAAATGATTTTGCTAGTGTCAGGCTTTAGGCAAAAGTAATGAGTAGAATTGAGGCGAACGTTTCGAGCCAAGCAAAGGTTTGGCACAAACATTGTCTGTTCACCGGTTCGGTGAACACCCGAATTTGCAGGGCACTTGGTGGGATGTTCGTACACTGAGTGCCCAACAATGCACTGCGCATTGTACAGTGCATTCTAAGCCCTGATTGGGCAAAGCTTTGCCTGATCAGGGCAAAGAACAGCTGGTTGTTAAGGAGCATGCCAGAAAACAAGTCGACTGACTCACTGACATACCAGATCCTTATCCAAGCATGCAGCCTGCCAGGGCAAGAAAGGGTGGTGGGGGAGACAAGCAAGTGCTGCCCTCCCCTCCTGAGCCATACCAGGCCACATTCCATCAACATGGGGGCGTGCTTTGGGGCAGGGGGCAGCACTGCCAGGCTGCATTTTCAGATAAGGGTCTGATATGGATTTTGGGGGGACCCCACGACACTTAAAAAAAGGGGGGGGGGGTTTCCCTCAAAATCCATACCAGAACCAAGGGCCTGGTATGGATTAGGGGGGACCCCCATGTGGATGGTATCTTTGCAGAGGTCCAACACATTCCATACTGAGTCAGACCTATAGCAATGCAATCAGCAGAGCTCTCACTCCCTTCTGATTGGAGTAAGGTCTAATTATAGGTCTAATTTAGCAGGGAGTGAGTCCAAATCTGCATAGACCCTTAATTTCATACAAAGAGCAAAGCTCCTTCTCTACAGCATGCTGGCAATGGATGGGCTTTAAGACTCTGATGTGGATGATTTTCAAAGAAAATTAATTGTAAGACCGTGCACACCTTTTGTCTGAAGCACCAAGAATGTATTTAGCCAGTTTCAAGTTCAAGTTTAGTCGAGCTTTAATATAGAATATAAAAAGTAAAATCCAAAAAGGAAGGGTCTTGGTGTGGCCACATGAGGTGTGGCACAGGAAACTAAGTGGCAGAGATGATAATGATAAGAAACTGGTCAGTAGTTTAATTCTGCAGCATATGCTAAAACTGGAATATCCATTTTGGGTGAAGCATTCACACTCCATATATCTGTGGCCATACAAAACAGAAAGAAAACGCAAAAAAAAAAAAAAACACCTAGGAAGTAAGAGTAACTAAATTACTGCAACATCTAAAAAAGGTTGTGTTCATACTTGGGTAATAAAGGTAATAAAGCTACAATACAAAATATGCAACATTGTCTACCCAGTGACCCTTTTCTTGTTTGTGCATGATATATTGCTCTGTTAACATGTAGCTATCCTGTTGAATGATTTTGCTACAAGTACACCATCTGCCTTCTTCTTCCAAATATACACAGTGTACTGCCACTGGCATTGTGTCAATCTGTGTTTTGCCAATTGCCTAAGAAGCATCTGACAATACTGTTACCGCTGTTTTGAAAATCTTATTGTGATACAGATGGCAACATTTGCATAATTTTGCATTGAAAGTATGTCATTCTGTATATGCATCTGATTCAGGCAAACCTATGCTTGAAAATTGTGAACATGTCTCATATGTTTAGATTGTTTTATTGATAGTGATCCATATGGTAAAGCCTCAGGTGGTGGTGCTTTGTAAGCAGGGCTGGATTTACATAGGAGCTATTGCAGCTGCAGTTCCAAGCTCCTACCTTAATATAGGCCCAAAAAGAAAAGGCCAAGCATGGAATGCAATGGGCTGATGACCTTCCATGACTGGCCCTGCATTCTGCATGCACCGCCTGGGCCGGGTGGCAGGATTAATAACGGATGCTGGACAGGCAGTCCTAACAGAAGCCTGGTATTTTGGCTTCTGTAGTGTTGTGTTAGGGCTGTGTGGTTGCGCATACCGATGCAGGGCACTTACAAAAGCCTGGGAGCCTTGCCATTGTACAGGAGCACCCTTAATCATTGCAGCATTGCAGCATGGAATCCTCCTGCTAGGCCTATCCCACATTTCACATAGACTGTAACATGAAGGAGGAAAGGGAGTTAGCACTAGGGTTCCCAGCCCCCCAGCCCAGGGAGGATCCAGGGGCTCACATTGCTGAAGGCAAGAGGATGATTTTTTTGAATTCTAGAGGGTTGATGTATTCCTGCTATGTGTACATAGAGAATAGAGGAGCTGAAAATAAAAAATAAAAATCAAGCTCATGTGCACTGGTCACTTAAATGGTAAGTCCACCTGAAATGTGATAGTTCACATAGGGATGGGCTGAGTCTTGTCTTTTGCATCAATAAGATCCCTTTGCTATAATTTCCAGTGTTCCTCCATTTTTTTTGGGTGTTCCCATCATTGTGTGTTTCAGCTCCTGCAAACACCAGGTATCCAGGTATATAAAGAATTTGTCAGGGCTGGTGGAAGCACTTCATAATGGGTGCATTAGGTGTGCAGGTGCAGGAACTCAGTGTAGAGATGGTGGGTGCCCCCATCATGATGAGCACAGCCAGGGCTGGTGCTACCACTAGGCAAATTAGGAAGCCGCCTAGGGCGCACTGCTGCCTAGGGGCGCCCAGCTGCTCGTTTCCCTCTGCGTCTACATGCTCTGCAGGCTGCAGCATGTAACTAACTCAGTCTCAGGCAGCTGCTCCTTCCAACCAGTACTGTAATTAGGGGCGCAAGGCAGGGCAGGAGCCAGTGATAGAGGAAGCAGAGCTGTACAGCACCACTTCCTTTCACATGCGTAGGGCAAAGGGGGTGGAGTCAGGGGTGGAGCCAATGGGGGCGGTAAAATTAGGTTTCGCCTAGGGTGTCAAAAATCCTTGCACCAGCCCTGAGCACAGCTGATGTGTTGAACCAGGAACTGAGTTCAGAATTCTTCGAGCCCCTCATAATGGGGGGGGGGGGGGGCAGACCCAGAAAATCAGAAAATCTTTAACACCAAATCTATGATGCTCTTAATCCGGCCCTGTTTTTAAGACACAAACCTAATCAACATCAATAAGTAGGACCAAACATTCATGTTTATCTGCTCTAAGCTAAGCTAGCCCCCTTCCCAGAGCAAAAACACAACATACATCACCAAAACTAGTTTACCAAGTTAACAATATTATAATAGCAATGATGATGAACATACAAGATGATGAACATACACTACTGTGCAAACGTTTTAGGTAGGTGTGAAAAAATGCTGTAAATCAAGAATGTTTTCAGAAATAGAAGTGTTAATAGTTTATTTTTATAAATTAACAAAATGGAAAGCACATTAACAGAAGAGAAATCCAAACCAAATCAATATTTGGTGTGACCACTATTTGCCTTCAAACCATCAATTGTTCTAGGTTCTCAATGCTGTATCCTAGCCTAGGCCAACAAGGCCAAGGCCTAGGGCAGCACTTTGCAGGGGGGCAGCACGGACAGTGTCCCCGCTGGCTTGCGCTACACTGTAAGGCAAATAAGTTTAGTGCCCCCATAAATCGGCCTTGCTGCTTCCAGTATGTCGGTAGTTGGCATTCTACCATCCCTGTCCCATCGCAGAGATTTCCCTTCACTTCATGTCCCATAGCCAAACAGGAAGTGAGAGGAAATCTATGCAAATTAAGGGAATCCATTGCCTTAAATTTCAGGGTGGGTCTTAAACTGAAAGGGGTGTGGCCTTGACAGGAAGGGGTGGGTCATATTTAAATTAGGGGTGCACGAGTTTAGTCAGGCCTAGGGAAGCACAAAACCTAAATACGACCATGCTTGCACATCGTTTTTGAAGGAAGCCACAGGTAGGTAGTTCTAAACATCTTGGAGAACTAACCACAGATCTGTGGATGTAGGCTACCTCAAATCCTTTTGTCTCATCATGTAGTCCCAGACAGAATCAATGATGTTGGGATCAATGCTCTATGGGGGCCAAAACATCAATTCAAGGATTCCTTGTTTTTCCTTATGCTGAAGATAGTTCTTAATGACATTGGCTGTATGTTTGGGGTCGTTGTCTTGCTGCAGAATACATTTGGGGTCAATAACATGCCTCTCTGATTGTAGGGCATGATGAAGAAGTATCTGGCCGAGTAGTGAGTAGTGATCCTAAATAAACTCCATTTGCAGAAATGCAGTCCCAAACTGGCAAGGAACCCTCACCATAATTTACTGTTGCCTGCAGACACTTATTATTGTACTGTTCTGCTGCCCTTCGGTGAACAAACTGCCTCCTGCTACAGCCATATATTTCAAATTTTGACTCATCGATCCAGAGCACCATTTTTCCTATGTTTTTGTGCTTAGTTGAGTCACATAGCTTTGTTTCTATGTCAAAGGTAAGGCTTTTTTGTGCACGATTCTCCCATGAAGACCACTTTTGGCCAGACTTCTCCAGACAGCAGATGGGTGTACCTGGGTCTCACTGGTTTCCGCTGGTTCTGTGCTGATGACATTGCTGGACATCTTCCAATATGTTGAAGTGAAGTAAGCATTATGTGTCTTCCAGCATGAAGATATAAAACCTTTTCTGTGCAGCAGCCCCCCCGGACCCTCTAATACACAGGTGTCAAACACAAGGCCCGGGAGCCGATTCTGGCCCTCCAGGCCATTTTATGTGGCCCTCGCACCTCTCCTGCAGCTACAGAAGAGCTCCATCTCCCCTCTGGTCCTATTCCAGGCTCTTACTTTCTGCTTTCAAGCAATGCATCTAGCTACTTCCCAGCAGCAGCATAAGGAAAGGGGGTGCACTGTGATGTAAGGGAGAGTGGGGTACTCAACTTCCAATGATGGGGTGGCTCGACATCTAATGTAAAGGAGAGGGGATGTGCTAGACATCTAATCTTACAGATACAACCAGCTCTTTTGAGGGCAATCATAATGCTGATGTGGCCCACTATGAAATTGAGTCCGACACCACTGCTCTAATACTTACATGAGCCCCATCGCAAACCCACCACGTGAACATACCTTGCATTGCTGGTCAATGGCAGGGCGCCACCATGTTAGAATACCGAGGGGCTGCCTCCTGCGAGCGCCGGGCGATCCTGTCATCCTGAGCCTGTCACCTTGTACTCGGCTATGCCTCGCACAGACAGAAGACAGAGCAGGAAGAATGGAGTGCGGCCGCAGTGGTAGCTTTGGCTGTCTGTCAGATGTGAGGACGTCCTCGCCAGGCACAGGTAAGGCTGCACTGTATGGCACAGGAGGGCTGCATTGTATGGCACAGGCGGGCTGAATTGTATGGCACAAATGGGCTGCATTGTATGGCACAAACAGGCTGCATTGTATGGCACAGTTGAGGATGCATTTTATGGCACGGAGCAGGCTGCATTTCATAGGCACTGGTAAATATTTTAGTGCATCATTTGTTTCAAAATATTTTTTTCTCATTTTACAGGTCAGGCTGCATTTCATGGGCACTGGTGAATATTTTAGTATAGTGGTTCTCAACCTGGGTGTCGGGACCCCCTCGGGGGTCAAATATTGATTTGCCAGGGGGTTGTTTCTGGAGTCTGCACTGCTTTTCCAGAATTTTCACGACCACCCAGCTGGGCTGTCCCTTGAGCCTGTGGCCGCCCAGCTGGGCTGATCCTGCAGCCGCCCACTCAGCCTCTTTGCAGTCACCCATTCAGTTCATGGCATGGCTGGCCCTATGTCCTGATTTCGACATAGGTGTCACTGCTGCGAGACACCACAAAGTTGGAGACACAGTGAGTAACACTACCTGCGATTATAGTTGCCATTAAAAGTCCCTACTACGGTTCTCTGATTAGCAGATGACCTTGATCAAGAGCACCTAAGTTGGCTGATCAGAACTCCCCACCAGCACGGTCACTTAACCACCCCCCACCAGCACTGCCATTGATCCCAATCCCTACCAGCACTGACACTCATCCTATTCCCTCCACCCCCCACCAAGGAGTAAGGGAAGGAATAAAAATTGAGGGAAGGAATAAAAATACATCAAAGGGAGAAGAAAAAGGAAGAGAAAGAATAAGAGCAAAAACAAGACAGGCGGCTATAGAGAGGGATGGGGAAAAAAAGAAATTAGAATAGAGAGACATAACAAGGGAAAGAAAGGAGAAAAAAGAGTGGTACATCCTAAAATGTACCATAAGAAGTTTTAATACCTTATGAGAGGAAGGGACTCTGGGAGCGCTAAATGTCCGTGGGTTAGGGGCGCAAATTATTTGTCTTGCCTCGGGTGCTGACAATCTACGCTACAAAAACAATTGTACTCTTAGGGGTCCCCACAACTTGGGAAATATTATCAAGGGGTCACAGCACTAGAAAGCCTAGAACCACTGCTTTAGTACATCATTTGGTTCAGAATATTTTTTTTCTTGTTTTCCTCCTCTAAAACCTGGGTGCGTCTTAGGCCCTGTACACACGAGGAGACATGTGCGATGAAATCGGTCTGCGGACCGTTTTCATCGGACATGTCTCCAGGGATATTTTGGTCTGATGTGTGTACACACCATCAGACCAAAATCCCAGCGGACAGAGAACGCGGTGACGTAGAAGACACCGACGTCCTCAAACAAGGAAGTTCAATGCTTCCACGCATGCGTCGAATCAATTTGACGCATGCGCGGGATTTCTGTTCGATGGTTGGGCGTACTAACAATCGGACATGTCCGACGGACAGGTTTCCAGCGGACAAGTTTCTAAGCATGCTTAGAAACTTTTGTCCGCTGGAAATCTGTCCGCTAGGCCGTACACACGATCGAACATGTCCGCTGAAACTGGTCTGCGGACCAGTTTCAGCAGACATGTCTCCTCGTGTGTATGCGGTCTTATGGAGCAAAAAATACGGTACCTGAAATAACAAGAGTTTTCATAAGTCTGGAACAAAACTTTTTAATATGATTATAGTGCCAAAAAAATGATGCAAATTCTTTACTGAATAACCCTATTGTCTTTTATTCATGCTGTTCTGGCTAGTTGCTGCCCAAGTCTAGTGAACAACATTTTTTAATCTTTTTTAAGCTAAATCACTGAAAAAAAAAATCTTGCTTTTTAAAACGCCTAGAAAAACTGTACTTACTTCCTGAAGTGTCACGTTTAAAGTCCTTTCTCCGAAAATCAAGCTACTCTTATTTATCACAGTTGCAAATTAAGTAAAGAGCTACAACATACATCTGGCTCATTATACAGCAGCGGCTTTTTTTTTTTTTTTTTTTTTAAACCAACTGATTTCATATAAAGCACAGCTGTTGATTTGGACACTTTTAAGAAGGAAATGTCCTTTTAGCTTTATAATAGGACATCGAAGACAAATGGGTTTGCTGGAAATGCAATGCCATGCCAGGATATTTCACAGCAGCAGTCACTGCAGTACTTAAATGTAAGTAACCATAGCTCCAGATGGTATAATGGCTTCAAATAATATGCAAATACACTTCAATAACCAATATAAACCAGACAACCTGTGGAAAAAATGAAGTCAATTAAATACTTGTTTGTAAGCTAATGCTAAATTCCACTTATAGTCCTTCAACAAGACCTGGCATTTATTCACCGCTCACATAGCTCATCCACTCCTTAACTGAAAGGGGGTAATTAAAGCCTCTTTTTTTTAATCCGGATTTGGTTTTAGTTATTGATTTGTATAATGTAATGGTCCACATTTTTAAAGGATGGTTCTATCTCTACTGGCAAGTCATTATAGTACAGTTTTAGTTTGTTCAGCACAATCTCCAGGCTAGAATTTAGAATTTGATATACAGTTTTTTGGTGCGTGTCTATAAAAAGAGCATATTAGGACTTGGATGGACATTAACAAATATTCTTTGGTGGAGAAAACAGCTTTATATGTAATTTTATCTGTTTTTTTTTTTATATATATATGCTTATATGGAGTTCAGCTTTAAACTTTATTAAAGGGTCACTAAAGGAAAAAACATGTTTTTGCTGAAATGACTGTTTACAGGTTATAGAGATATAATTGTTAACCGATTCCTTTTAAAAATTATTAAAAATAGATAAAAATCAATTATATAATGTGCCTGCAGTTTAGTTTCACTTTTAAACTGGTTTCATGTTTCTGTGAAGTAAAGAGACACACAGAACAAAAACAAACAAATACAGGGCAGTGTTTAGTTTTTAAAATGAATCTGGTTCTGAGGAGTTTTAGACACACAGTAATGACAGCTTGGACCACAGTGAAAAGCTGCCATGAGATTTTTCATAAGGAGCCAGACAAGCAGAAAGTGTGGAGATCAGAGCAGAATTACAGCAACTTCAAAGCAAAAACGAACAATGAGGACATGAAACCAGGACTGCAGTAAGATAAAGGAAGCTATTTAGCTAAAAAAAAAAAAAATTCCTTTAGTGATCCTTTAATAAAGTTTAAAGCTGAACTCCATATAAGCATATATATATATAAAAAAAAAAAACAGATAAAATTACATATAAAGCTGTTTTCTCCACCAAAGAATATTTGTTAATGTCCATCCAGATCTTATGGCGCGTACACAAGACCGTTTTTCGGGTTGTAAAAAATGAATTTTTTTTTAATGTCATTAAAAATGATCGTGTGTGGGCTCCAGAGCATTTTTCACGATGTAAAAAGTGGGCATTAAATATTTCGAACATGCCCTATTTTTTCACAACATTTTTAACGTTGTCGTTTTTAACGTCTAAAAAATGGTTGTGTGGGCTTTAACTCGTTCGGGTAAAACTAGCGTTCATAATGGAGTAACGCGAATCGTCTTTTACTAAAACAAAATCAGCAAAAGCAGCCCAAAGGGTGGCGCCATTCGAATGGAACTTCCCCTTTATAGTGCCGTCATATGTGTTGTACGTCACCACGCTTTGCTAGAGCATTTTTTTTCACGATCGTGTGTAGGCAAGGCTGTTTTAATGACCAATCAGAAAAACTTTTTTATAGACCATTAAAAATGTGCGTATGTACGCGGCATAAGATTTTCATAGCTCTGTCAGGCCGCGTACACACGATCAGACCGGTCCGATGAAACTGGTCCTAAGACCAGTTTCATCAGACCAATTCGATGGTGTGTATGGCCCATCGGACCATTGTCCGTCGGACCAAAGTCTTAAAACTTGCTTTAAAATCTGTCCGATGGACACCTGTCCGTCGGACCAAAACGATGGTTGGTACACAAAAGAATCAAGTCGATGCATTCTTGGAAGCATTGGACTTTGTTTTTTCAGCACGCCGTTGTGTTCTACGTCACCGCACTCTGGCCTGATCGGATTTTTGGCCCGATGGTGTGTATGCACATCAGACCACTTCAGCGTGGTCCGATGAAAACGGTCCGTCGGACCATTCTCATGGGAACGATCTGATTGTGTGTACGTGGCCTAACAGCACACAGCTTTGTCTGGCAGAGGAGGGATCAGATTTTTTGTTGCTGTACTTCAGTTAAACTTACAGGTCTCCTCACAATCCCCACCTTGTGAATGGACAGTAAAAAGTAAAGCAGGAGACTGATGAGCTCATCCCTCTGTCACAGTGTTCTCACCTTCTTCTGATTGGCCCTTTGAACTGCCCCCCCCCCCCAAAAAAAAATAGCATCCCAATGACTAGCTTTTAATGTGGCTTTCAGATGTGTCTCTGCCTCCAGGGCTGCCTCCAGACATACCTGCCCTTAATGTATCCATTGCTTTTAGGGGGCAACATGAAAGCTCTCAAAGGCAGAGGTAACACCGCAGTATACAGAGGAGCCTAGATGAAACAGTGTGTGGCTTCCACATATTTTTGAAAATGTTGTGCAACTAAAACCTCTTTATAACACAGATTGTTAGATGTCATTTCTTTTTTGTTTTGCTGGCTAGTCAGACTTGTGTCCAAAGGGTGTTGGCCAGGAATTTGTCTTGTATACAAATGGCACGCAATTGTCGGCCAACAAACACAAAACTATGTGTTTTTTCAGCTCTTTAGCGGCACCATTTGGGCACCTTCTGCTAATGTTGTGTTTGGTGAGCATTGTTTCTGAGCATGCATGTTTGTACTTTGGACTTTTGTCCGACAGACTTGCGTACACACGATCGGAATATCCAACAACAGACAAATTTTAAAGCATGCCATCCAACATTTGTCCTCGGAAAATCCGACAACAATTGTCCGATATAGCATGCGAATGGTTGGATTTTCCGCCAACAGCAGTCATCACACATTTCCCGTTGGAAAATCTGATTGTGTGTACAAGGTTTTACTCTAAAAGATAGCTCTAAATTATAGGGGTTTGCATTTTTGTTTAGCTTACTAGAGTTGACGTAGGGCTGCCATTACTGTGCTAGGCTTTTAGTGTATCCCTGGGCATTTAAGGAGAAATGAACTGTCTCTAGGCATATTAGCTCTTAATTTAGAAATTGATGCATATGCCCCAACATGGAGATTCTCATTGATCAGCATTAGTACTGCACATATAGGAAAGCCCTTCCCTAAGGGACAAATTATCCCCAGGAGTTATTGACCCCCGGTTTTATTTTGAGAATAGGAAATACTCAACTTTCTAACAAGTTTTCACGCATGTGGTCATTGCCCTGCATGCAAGCAGGCCAGGGGCACTACCGGTATTAAAATGGAAAGAGTTTGTTGCCTCTGTCACCAACAAATGCTATCAAATTAAAGAGCTGATAATATGTTGTATGGCAGGAGTCGTGTACATGTTAGAATGCGAATGTGGCCTGCAGTATGTATGGAGGACCTCCAGATCCTTGCATGTGAGAATTGGAGAACATGTAAACAATATTAAAAAGGGTCTTATAACCCATAATGTTTCTAAACATTTCCTATTGTTTCACAATGACAACCCCACAAAGTAAACATTTTGGGGGGTTGAGAAAATAACCAATCATTGGAGGGGAGGCAACTATATTCGGCAACTGAGGCGCCGTGAATCCGTAAGATGCATTAAGGTGAAAAGACACAAGGGTTTACAAGCCCTTTTGATTATTGAATTTGCACAACATTTTTTTTATTGTTATGTTTAATAGATTATCTGTTTAAAGTTTATGTAAGGTGGTGTGTATAAAAGGTAGTTGAAGCACAAGCCTCAGTAATCGCTGAATAAGTCCCGTCCACAGGGACGATACGTGTGCGGGAGGACACCATGACGTCATTGCAGCCACCTCCTCTATCTCGATGAGACATTTGATACATGCTTTGCATACTAGCACTGGGATAACAGTGCTTTGTTTGTGAGTAACTTTTTTTAACATTCATAAAAGATGCTTTCAGTCAATCAAAGAGCACTGATTTACTGATTCACTGTACTTTTCATTGATTTCACATGGTCACCACGTTCCTATCTACTGTTTATGAGAGTGTCATCCTGCTGCTGCTGTGAAGGGCTGGATTTCGATCCTTGGATCCCTTAGCAGCATTCTTTCAACCTTGATTACCCTTGTGGGAAACGCTTGATTGATCTGTTAGCTTAGAGATCTACAGTTTGAGGCGAGTGGCCTGTATATACGTGGTGGAGGGACCACCACGTATGCCCTCCGGTGATTACCGGAGCCGTCGGTAAGGGCGATCGGGTTCTTCTTCCTGTTAGGTAGGAGGGGAAGATGGCCTCTACCTGTGTCTCCATAATATTACAGGTTTTTGACCGATGAAACTGGCCGATCGTGTGTACGCGGCCTTAAAGGCACATTTTTTTTAAGTGACATAAAAAAAAATGTTAATTGCATTTTACTGTAAATATGAGATCTGGGGATTTTTGGACCCCAGATCTCATATTTAAGAGGCCCTGTCATGCTTTTTTTCTATTACAAGGGATGTTTACATTCCCTGTAATGGGAATAAAAAAGTGCCAATAAAAAAATAAAATAAAAAAAGAATAGTGTAAAAATAAAAAATAAAAAGGTAAAATAGCGCCAAGCTCGCGTGCAGAAGCGAACGCATTCGTGAGTAGCACCAGGATATGAAAAGGGTGTTCAAACCACACATGTGAGGTTTTGCCGCGATCGTTAGAGCGACAGCAATATTTCTAGCCCTAGACCTCTGTAACTCAAAACATGTAATCTGTAGAATTTTTTTTAACATCGCCTATGGAGATTTTTAAGGGTAAAAGTTTGTTGCCATTCCACGAGCAGGTGCAATTTTAAAGCGAGACATGTTGAGTGTCAGTTTACTTGGCATAACATTATCTTTCACAATATAAAAAAAAATTAGTGTGCTTGTAGGACCGTTGTGCAAATACGCTGTGACAGAAAGCATTGCAACGACTGTCATTTTATTCTATAGGGTGTTAGAATATATAATATATATAGCAAAAAAAATGTTAGTAAACACTTGTAAAAACCAGTCTTTAAGTGGTTAAGTACTGCACTGCTGCACTTGACAAGGCAATGCAGCTTCCACATATTTGTAAATATTTTTTTTTTACGTAAATTGTTTGTTTGTTTTTGGGCTAGATTGTAAGGCTCCATGCAAACTGAAGCTGAAAAAAGCTATAGAAAAACACCAGTAGCTTTGCAGGGAGCCTTGCAACGTTTTTTAGCGTTTTTGCAATAGCTTTAATCAGCGTTTTTCAGTGTAGCTTCTATCAGCTTCTTTTTTTTTTAATTACTTTTTTTTTTCAATGGATAAAAAAACGCTAAAAAACGTTGGCGCCTTTTTGAGCGTTTTTCCTGCCGAAAAACTGCACTTTGAACATTTCGGGCGTTCAGAAAAAAAGCCAGTAAACTCCAAAGCTCATCAACACTGAAAAACGCCCAGGTGGGCATGGGCACATAGGCTAACATAGAGTTCAGTTTATGGGCTTTAAAAAAAAAGCCAAAACGCTAATAAACTGCAGTTTATCAGCTTCAGTGTGCAGGCAGCCTAAGGGTTCTGGGAAATACATTTTGTATACTTTCAATACGTGTACATATGCTGAAAGCTGCCTGTACGAAAAAACAGACCTGAAAATGTCTATGCTGGTGTCTGCTAGTATATTAGAACCCCATGTTTCAAGCTGGTAGAATAAGGCAGTTGCAGTTATCGCATCTGCACTACAGAGTTATAATGTGCAAAAAACATGCCATAGGGTAACTGCGCAAAGTAGAATAGTGTATACACAGTGATAATATCCAATGTTCTGGCACGACAGCTTTCATTAGCATATGCATTAAATGATGTCTCTGGTCGACGACTTACATTCTTGCAGAGCACTTGCTGACTCTGATGGAGATCGTGCAGAATGAGCAGCTGACCTTGTTTTTTCTTCCTCTCCTTTCTTCTTCCCAGTGTCCTTTGAGTCTGATTTCTCTGTAAAATAAAATGTAATAGTAGCCGGAGGGAAAACCGAAAAAAAAAAAACAGCAAGTAAACCAGGTAAAATTGTTATGGAGCACATAAAAATAGAAAGAACATTTACTATGAGATATAAAATAGTTCAATTCTAGTGGGGTATAGAAGAAATTGCCCACATCCCTAATATGGAACACAGAAACAGAAAAGACTTTAAAGGGCAATGACTCCAAAAAAATGCATGTGCAAAAATATGTATGTAAAATATAAAAGTTTAATAGTGCACAATCTAAAAATATACACACAGCATTTAGCTACGTATATCAACAAATTTCAAATGTATGTTAAAACTGATGTAACTTATTGTTCATAATGAGATCAGAAACTACTAATTTACATCACTCTTGTTCATTTGGACAGAGTGATACTCGATGCGTTTCAAGGTCATGCGTTTTTGCTTTTCATCAGGAGCAGGTGGTATGAAGATCTATAATATCATGTATAGGCAGGTGTCTTAGTATATCGCATCAAGAATTCTTTAAAAAGCAAGGCTGTACCTGCCCTACCAATGCCCCAGGAGAAAGGAGACGGAAAGGACCACCCTGAATGATGGCCAAAAGAAGGGAAATTCGACCCAGACTGAGCAATCCACACCAAAAATGAAGATGGTAAGAATCTCAGTCAATAGGTGTCGGGATAATTCCAAATTGAAGGATCCAGAAACCAGTAAAGTAAAAGACTTACTACAGAAAACTGGTCTGGGGGATCACCTTTATTACATATATCTATATTTTTAATAGTGAAGCATACCAAGTAGGTGATCTTTTGTATGGATATCCCAATTCTGGGAGGGTTTCTTTTTTGCCAGAGAGCCAGCAGGGATTTACTACAAAACAGCCGTTAAAAAGGAGCTAGGAAATGTATGAATTGTATATATGTACCACAATGTGTATGTATTATTTTCAAAGCGTTTTACATGATGTATTGTAACATATTTTATATATATATATATATAAAAAAGGGATTTTTAAATACAGCTTACCTGTAAAATCCTTTTCTTGGAGTACATCACGGGACACAGAGCGGCATATTCATTACTATATGGGTTATATGGAGTACCTTCAGGTGTGGACACTGGCAATCTCAAACAGGAAGTCCCCTCCCTATACAACCCCCTCCCCTAGAGGGAGTCCCTCAGTTTTGTAGCAAGCAGTATGCCTCCCAAAATGTTTCCCCCAAAAGAGGGGTGGGAGCTCTGTGTCCCGTGATGTACTCCAAGAAAAGGATTTTACAGGTAAGCTGTATTTAAAAATCCCTTTTTCTTTCTCGTACATCACGGGACACAGAGCGGCATATTCATTACTATATGGGATGTCCGAAAGCAATGCTTTAATGAGGGGAGGGAGACATCTTCCAAAGAAGGATTTAATTTAGAGGTATACTCAAATACTAGTAAATCCAACTTAAACGAGAAATGTAAATCTCAAATCAAATCAAGGGAGCCCCCTCAGATCCTGAGGAGCTTGAATCGCGGCCTGTAGTACTGACTGCCCAAAGGCTGTATCCGCATTCCTTCTTACGTCCAATTGATAAAATTTTGTAAACGTGTGGACTGATGACCACGTTGCTGCCTTGCATATGCGAGCCATAGAGATCTGATGATGTGCTGCCCAGGAGGTGCCCATGGCCCTGGTAGAATGGGCCTTTACCGACAAAGGAGGAGGCAACCTCTTCAAACCGCAGGCCCGAACAATTAATTGTTTAATCCATCTTGCGATGGTGGATCAAGCAGCTGCCTGACCCATCTTGGGCCCTTCCGGTAAAACGAACACCACATCTGTTTTCCGAACCTTCTCTGTAGCTTTAAGATAGGCCTTTATGGCCCTGACAATATCCAACGTATGCAGCAACCCCTCCTTTCTAGAGGTGGGTTTTGGAAGAAGGATGGAAGTACCACATCCTGGTTCAGGTGGAAACTGGATATAACCTTTGGTAGAAAGGAAGGATGAGGACGGAACCCCGCCCTATCCTTATGCAAAATGAGATATGGTTCCTTACAAGCTAAGGCTGCCAATTCCGATAATCTCCTGGCCGAAACTATGGTGATCAGAAATACCGACTTTCTAGTCAGTAAAACCAAAGGTACCTCAGCCAACGGCTCAAGGGGTTGTTTCTGTAGAGATGACAGAACAAGATTTAAGTCCCATGGACAAAGTGGTGATTTGACCGGAGGATTAACACGTAAGACTCCCTGTACAAAGATCTTAACCAGCGAGTGGGCGGCCAGCGGCCTCTGAAACCACACTGATAAGGCTGAAATCTGTCCCTAGATCGTGCTTAATGCCCGGCCTTTATCCACTCCTAGCTGGAGAAAACGTAATACTCTATCAATGGTATACTTGCGGGAAAACCATCTCTTAGCCTCACACCAGCCTACGTAGGCCCTCCAAACCCTGTAACAAAATTACCCTGGAGGCCGGCTTTCTAGCCTTAATGAGGGTAGGGATTACCTGCCTAGACAGACCTCTACCCCCGAGAATCAGGGATTCAGCCGCCAGGCCGTCAATTTTAGACGCCGTAATGCAGGGTGGAGGATCGGGCCTTGTGAGAGTAGGTCTGGTTGTAGAGGAAGAGTCCACGGGTCTCCCACTGCCATCTTCAGGACTAGTGAGTACCAAGTCCTCCAGGGCCAAGCCGGAGCTACTAGAATGACTGGCTTGTGCTCCACTCTGATCCTGCGCAACAGGCGAGGGAGTAACTGTAGCGGAGGGAATGCATATAGAAGTTTGAATTGATGCCAAGGGCAAACCAACGCATCGGTTCCGCAGGCCATAGGGTCCCTCGCTCGAGACACGAACCTGTCTAGTTTCTTGTTGAACCTGGATGCCATTATATCTACGTCCGGCATTCCCCACCTCTGGCAGATTGTCTGAAAGACCTGGGGATGCAGAGACCACTCCCCTGGCAACAGACTCTGGCGACTTAAGAAGTCTGCCTGCAGGTTGTCCACTCCGGGAATGAATATCGCCGGAATGCAGGGTACATAAACCTCTGCCCACTGAAAAATCAAGCTCACCTCCCTCTGAGCGGCCTGACTCTTGGTTCCCCCTTGGTGGTTTATGTATGCCACCGCCGTGGCATTGTCTGACTGGATTCTCACCGGGAACCCCTGTAATCTGGAGGTCCATGCCAGAAGGGTTAGGCGAGCAGCTCTGATCTCCAAGATATTGATGGGGAGCTGCCTCTCTGCTTTCACCCAAGTTCCCTGGCGAGAGAACCCCTCGCAGACCGCCCCCCAGCCTGCCAGGCTGGCGTCTGTGGTAACTACCTTCCAGACAACAGGGCTGAAGGATTTTCCCTTTAGAAGATTCTGGGGGTTCAACCACCAGGCCGGGCTTTGTCGGACCCTTGATGATAGCGTCAAAGGGGACTCTAAGGCATGTGCCCTCTTGCCCCAGGCTGCTAGAATGGCTGCCTGTAGGACGCGAGTGTGGATCTGAGCGTATGGTACTGCCTTGAACGTGGCCACTAGCTTGCCTAGTACTCGCATACACAGGCGAATAGTTGGTTTTTTCTTGTTTAGAACCAACTGAACCAACCCCTTGATAGCCTCGATCTTTACAAGGGGCAGGAACACCCTTTGCTGTTCTGTGTCTAACCTCATGCCGAGGTATTCCAACTGCTTTGTAGGCTGGAACGCTGACTTTCCCCGGTTTAGGACCCAGCCGAATCCTTCGAGGTACCGAATCGTGAGGTTTACTGCCTGTTGTAGACCCGGCCGTGAGTGATCTATGATTAAAAGGTCGTCCAAGTATGCTAGGACTGTGACCCCTTGGATCCTTAAATTGGCCAGAACTGGGGCTAGGATCTTCGTGAATACCCGGGGGGCCGTGGCCAGCCCGAAGGGGAGCGCCCTGAATTGGAAGTGTCGCTGCCCCACCGCGAAGCGTAAAAATCTTTGATGCGACTGAAAGATTGGTACATGAAGGTAAGCATCCTTTATGTCTATGGAGGCCAGAAAATCGTCCCTCTGAAGCGCGGCGGCTGCTGACCGGATGGATTCCATCCGGAAGGAACGAACCCTTAGGTAACCGTTTAACCTCTTTAGGTCCAAGATTGGCCTGACATCGCCGTTGGGCTTTGGTATGACAAAGAGATTGGAATAGAAACCTAGCCCTTGCTCTTGGGCTGGCACCTCTATTATTACGTCCTGGCAAAGCAGGTGATCCAAAGCTGCCAGCACTGAGGCCTTCCTTGCTGGATCCTTTGGTAGCCTTGATTCTTGAAAATGAGGCGGAGGACACCTTAGAAACTCCAGTCTGTAGCCTGTGGTTACAGATGCCCGGACCCATTTGTCGGGGATCTTGGCTTCCCAAACTTCTGAGAAGAAACGAAGCCTTCCCCCCACCCGCGAGAGTGGGGGCGCCCCTTCATAAGGCTTTCAAAGAGCCCAGAGAGGATACCGGAGGAACCTGAGGCTCTGGCAATGGTAAACTAAATGCCGAGCGGACCATGTCCGTCAAAGACTGTACCCACAGTCTTTCTGTCTGGGAGTCTGAAAATGGTTCCTCAGAGGCAGATCCCTCAATCCCTGAACCCTCTTGGTTCAGGTCTAGTTGATCCTCCTGTGATTCCAATTCCTCCGGAGAGAGAATCTCAGCATCTGAGGATACACCTCTTGGTGATGGGGATCTAACCCGTTTCTTACCCGGAATAGCTCTAGCCCCCCTAGGGATACGGCTAGCATCTCCTCTGTGATAAACACAGGGCTGGGCTGATCTGGGCCAGCCTCCGCACCAGATCCCCCTAATGGCTCATCCAAGGCGCCCTTTATGTTAATAAGTTGCGGGGAAAGTATCGGCATATCATCAGAATCAGAGGGGGAACCCCTTTGTTTTTTGGTCTTTTTTGTACCCTTTGACCCCGAACCTTTGGAAGCCATAATACAAAATCGAGGGACTCCGCCAACAACAACAGACTGTAGTGGCCAGGAGTACAAAACCAGAGCTTAGGGGACAATAGATCACTAATGCCCAAAAACTGATGGGGCCCCGTATGTTTTCTTTTTTTTTTTTTTTTAAATATATATTATATATATTCTTTTTTTTTTTTTTTTTTAAACATACAGTGACCCCAAACTTAGTTTGCCAGCCTCCAACCTGCTGCAAAAAGGGGGATTTCTTGGCTTAACAAAAAAGGCATTGGAACAAAGTCCAGCATGTACTACCCCTCTTCCGCCACCGGGAGTCACTGTTCTGCCGCTCTGCGTCCTCTCCTTCTGAAATCAGCCTCAGACTGAGCACTGACAATGCCTGCTGATCTATAACAGCACAAGGCGCGCCCCTGTATGACGCCGCAGGCACGCCCCCCCCCCGCCCTCCTCTCTGAACGGCGCGAAAAAACGTCTATAAGACGTGCGCGTATGCCGGAACAGGAGGAACATGGAGGAGCCGCGCTGCTGGAGACCCAGGACTGCAGTATCAGGCGGCAGATTCAAACCCCCGGCCAGGTAGGACTCTCCAAAAGGCCCCATAGGGATCCTTACCAGTCCTAGGAAGAAAGCAGCAGGTTAGCTAGCAACACATTCTTAGACAGGGGAACCTAGTGATGGGGGAAAAAAGGGGTCATCCTGTCTTTCTCAGACATAGTGAACAAGGTTGCCAATGCAGAGCATACTTAGGCTATCCCCCCTTTTAGGTTACCCCGGAGAGCCTGCTGTCGAACCAAGTCCCGCAGGCTCCCCCTTACCTGCTCCATGCTGCAGGATGTTTGTCCAGCAAAACGATCCAATCTTCTCCCATCTCCGTGGGTAGCGTAGTAGACCTTCAGGCCCTGGGGTCCTATGAAGGTACCCACTGTCCTGGACCTATATAGCACCCTGGCAAACAGGAACTTATGGTTTTTACAAACTCCAAGTCCTGGGCCCAGGGTCCAGCCCTCCAAAGAGGAGCATTATAGGCAAAACCCCACGGCTTGGGGCCCGGGTACTGTCCACTTTGGCACTGAGGCTCCTTGGACAGATCCGGTTAGCCCGCCCTTAATCCCAAGGATGTGGAGCAAAGCTATTCCGTGACCAACACCTAAGACACTGGTGAAAAAACTGAGGGACTCCCTCTAGGGGAGGGGGTTATATAGGGAGGGGACTTCCTGTTTGAGATTGCCAGTGTCCACACCTGAAGGTACTCCATATAACCCATATAGTAATGAATATGCCGCTCTGTGTCCCGTGATGTACGAGAAAGAAAAAAAAAAATCTGTGGTAATAGCTATTATATAACAATATTGATAAACTGAAACAACAAGAGGCTCTAGTACAAAAAAAAAATTATTTCAGTGGTAATAGCTATTACTTAATATTGATTAACTGGCTCTAGTACAAAAGTATACAAATGGACAAGCCACTGCTGCCCTTTGATTAATTTTTTACTAAAGGGACCCTTTAACCACTTAAACCCCGGACCATTATGCAGGACCTTGCCCCTTTTTGCGATTCGACACTGCATCACTAACTGACAATTGCACGGTCGTGCGACGTGGCTCCCAAACAAAACTGTCGTCCTATTTTTCCCACAAATAGAGCTTTCTTTTGGTCATATTTGATCACCTTTATTTTTTGCGCTATAAACAAAAATAGAGCGACAATTTTGAAAAAAATTCAATATTTTTTACTTTTTGCTATAATAAATATCCCCCAAAAATATATAAAAAAACAATTTTTTTCCTCAGTTAAGGCCGATACGTATTCTTCTACTTATTTTTGGTAAAACAAAAATCGCAATAATCGTTTATTGATTGGTTTGCGCAAAAGTTATGGCGTTTACAAAATAGGGGATAGTTTTATGGCATTTTTTTTTTTTTTTTACTAGTAATGGCAGCGATTTTTTTCATGGCTGCGACATTATAGCGGACACATCGGACACTTTTGACACATTTTTGGAACCATTGTCATTTTCACAGCGAAAAGCGCTATAAAAATGCTTTCGCTACTGTGAAAATTACAATGGCAGTGAAGGGGTTAACCACTAAGGGGCGCTAAGGGGTTAAGTGTGCCCTAAGGGAGTGATTCTTACTGTAGGGGGATGTGGCTTTAGGTGTGATGTCACTGATCGTCGTTCCCTATAACAGGGAACAGACGATCAGTGTCACTGCCACAGAGAAGAACGGGGAAGGTGTGTTTACACTCATCTCTCACCATTCTTCAGCTCCTGTGACCGTTCGCAGGACACCGCGGGTGCGGTCACGGAGCTTCGGACCAGGTCGCAAGCATGCCAACGGCTGGACGCTTAAAGGGAAACGTACCTGTTCGTGCCTGTGCCCAGTTGTGCCATTCTGCTGACGTATATCGCCGCTAGGCGGTCCTTAAGTGGTTAAAGAAGAACTATCAGTAATTCTTTCCCTGTTCAGTCCCTCATTGGACAAACTACACGTAGGACCTTCTCTCTTGTTGCTTGGTGCTTCCTTGTTCCTTGACAACAAACTTCAAAATGGTTTTAAAAAAAAAAATCAGACTGTGTGTACCAGTACGCTCCATCGGACAAACTTTTTCATTTTTCATCGGACAAAACTTTTCTCTGCAAATGGACAAACTTTTTGGCAACAAAAGTCCTATGGTGCAAAGTCCTATCGTGTGTACAGAAGTCCATCGCACTTTTGTTCAAAGAAAAAAAACACGTATGCTCAGAAACAATGTTAAAATCAATCAACAATAGCAAAAGATGACCAAAGGGTGGCGGTAAAGAGCAGAAAAGAGCTAAAAAAAAAACGTGATTTTGGGAAAGTTTGCTGAAAACGTCCTGCCGTGTGTATGCATACCAAGTTCACGCCCAATGCCCTTCAAACAAAAATCCATGGAAATGTTTGTTTGAAGTCCGACCGTGTATATGAGACTTGAGTCTGTTTTTCCACAGGGTGCAGAACAGGGGGATAATGAATGATAGTTCTTTTTTATTCTCTAGTACCTCGGTTAAAGCACATTCAGGCTAATGTGGCTGAGATTTTTCACTTATATAATTGTGTGAATTTTCATGTCATTTATCCAGTCATGCATAAAGCAAATTCTTCATAACTTTGAATATCCAATCATGTGAAGATGCTTTACATGTGAATTAATAATTAAAGTGAATATTCACACAATTTTTGCAGCAAAGATGTTCAACTTCTTAAGTAAATTAGATGATGAACAGTAAGGATGATTACTTTAGCCGCACAATAGCCACATTGTTCTCGGGTAGCCAAAGCTCTCAAACATTAGTTATTTATTTTCAATACTTTAAAGAGAACACACAGTACATAACAGAATCCACAACCATGATGTGTATAACAAGGAACAATTCCAGGAATAATAAGTCTATCACAAAAAGCCAATACGTATAAAGATGTGAACATTTAAATGAGGTTCAGACTTTAAGTGTCAGGATCTAGAAAGTCTCTGTATCCCGCATGACATTTTACATAGTGTACACTGGTTAACAAGAAAAATGAAAGATCAGAAAAGACCCTAAGGGCCTCTCAGCAAGAGAGAAACAAGAAAAAAAGGGGGGGGGGGAGGGGGTGGACAAGGGGCCACCAGCCAGATATTTTCCAGGCCTGGGGAGCCAGCATTACGGTCACCAGTTCCGCGTACTCCTCAGAATAGACAAACTCTTGCCAAAAAAATTTTTTTTAAGACATTTCTTACTAAGGCCATTCTCTGTGGCCACCAAGTCCTCCATCGCATTGATTTATTTTTTCAGTCAGACGGCAACTGACAGCGGCTGTGTCTGTTTCCAGAACAGCGGGATGCAGCTTTTCGCAGCTGTGAGCAGGAGGGGCAGGATGGATCTCCTGTAAACCGTGCTTGGAATCTCATTGTGAAGCAGGAGGAAAAACACAGAATTCCTTGGTAACTCCCGGTCGGTGAACCTTTGAACAATGCAGTGGATCTCCATCCACGAGGACTGCAGAAAGCGGTAGGACCAGAAGATGTGAAGAAGAGAACCAGAGTTCTCCCCACATCTACAACAAAGATCCGAACATTGGGGGAACATATTATGGATCTTCACCGATGTATGATACCACCGGGTCAACACCTTAAACCCAGCCCCCTAGTGTTTAGCGCAGATCAAGGTTTTGCAAGAGAAAAATCCTGTCCACTGTCCCTTTAAATTGGAGCGCTAAAGCCCGTTCCCATCTGGTGCTATAAATAATTTTGTTGTTTGGATATTTTAAACTAGTTCATCTTTTTATTTTTCATGAAAAGGTGAACTTACCCTTTAAAGATCAGTTCTGAAGTCATTAAGTAACAATGGCAGCCTCCATCTCTCACTTAAGATCCACTTCAAAATGTTACTGTTACAGTTAACTGGTAAAATCAATCAATGATCTATTCATCTTCTCCAGGAAACACTGCATATTTACAAAAGTCAGAAAAATTTCACTGTGCCCCAAACCAGGTATGCATCTTGTCACATGATTTTGTCTGAGAGTGAGCAGTGCTCAGCAGTGGCGACTGGTGCTCAAATTTTTTTGGGGGGCGTAAACAAATGAAAAAAAAAAAATCAATTGCTGCCACTGTGCCCATCAAACGCAGCCACTGTGCCCATCAAACGCAGCCACTGTGCCATAAAATTTTCGCCACTGTGCCATGATATCAAATGCAGCCACTGTGCCATCAATTGTCGCCACTGTGCCCATCAATTGTCACCACTATGCCACGCCATCAATTGTCACTACTGTGCCATGCCATTGTCGCCACTGTGCCCATCAATTGTTGCCACTGTGCCCATCAATTATCACCACTGTGCCCATCAATTGTCGCCACTGTGCCATGCCATTGTCACCACTGTGCCCATTAATTTTCACCACTGTGCCCATCAATTGTCGCCACTGTGCCATGCCAAACGCAGTCACTGTGCCATCAATTGTCGCCACTGTGCCATGCCATTGTCGCCACTGTGCCCATCAATTGTCACCACTGTACCATGCCAAACGCAGCCACTGTGCCATGCCATTGTCGCCACTGTGCCCATCAATTATTGCCACTGTACCATGCCAAACACAGCCACTGTGCCATGCCATTGTCGCCACGCCATTGTAGCCACTGTGCCCATCAATTGTCACCACTGTACCATGCCAAACGCAGCCACTGTGCCATGCCATTGTCGCCACTGTGCCCATCAATTATTGCCACTGTACCATGCCAAACACAGCCACTGTGCCATGCCAAACGCAGTCACTGTGCCATCAATTGTCGCCACTGTGCCATGCCATTGTCGCCACTGTGCCCATCAATTGTCACCACTGTACCATGCCAAACGCAGCCACTGTGCCATGCCATTGTCGCCACTGTGCCCATCAATTATTGCCACTGTACCATGCCAAACACAGCCACTGTGCCATGCCATTGTTGCCACTGTGCCCATCAATTGTCGCCACTGTGCCATGCCATTGTAGCCACTGTGCCCATCAATTGCCACCAGTTTGCCCCTAAAATGCCGCCAGATTGCCCCTCCCCAGCCTGGCACTTACCTTTCTCAGTCAGCCATCCTCGGCTCCTTCTCCACGATCCCTCGATGTAGTCACGCCCTCGGTGTCACTTCAGCCAATCAGGTTACCGGTAACCAGATTCGGTGAACCTGATTGGCTGAGATGCGTGTCAGTGTTAACCAAGGAATGCACACCCCGTGCGTCCCCTGGTTAACTATTTGAAAGCCGATTACTGGCTCTGATAGACACTTACACAGCCAACCAGCTGCCGTTATTCAGATGGCCGGTGCTCGCCAGGGGGCCGGCCATCTGAAAGGTGGGCGGCAGCGGCGACAATACATAGATTCAGCAATGCATGAATCTATGTATTGTTTTTCAGTGGCGGTGCAGCGCCCCTGGTTCTCAGAATATACTGGCTTGTAGTTGTGTTTTACACTTTTTGAGCTTTCGGTAGAAATACAATCAGGAATGGCAGGAAATTATTATTATTATTGAAAGAGAAGTATGGACAAACCATACTTCAGGTATGGTACAGGAGTGCATTTGCTTTGTTCTTTCTTTGACTCAAAGTCAGTTGATAATGGGCTATTGCAGATTGGGCAGAGCAACAACAAATTTGGAAAGGATACACACAATATTGCAGCAGCTTTCCAGCCTTTCAGTGCATGGCTGATAGCTGAGATGAGATGAGTGCTGGAGGAGCAGTTTATTCAACTCCGACCTGCATTTGACCTGCTTCACATGGGTTTTGCATTCCTATAGACCAGTGATGGTGAACCTTGGCACCCCAGGGGTTTTGGAACTACATTTCCCATGATGCTCATCTACACTGCAAAGTGCACGAGCATCATGGGAAATGTAGTTCTAAAACATCTGGGGTGTCAAGGTTCGCCATCACTGCTATAGACTTTTATGAGAATATAAAACCCACTTGAAGTAAACAAAAGTCACATGCTTTTAATGGCGCAGGCCATTATAGTGCCTCACTGCAAAGAAATAAATATTCTACACTAATGCCCCATACACACGAGCGGAATTTCCGCCAGCAAAAGTCTGATGTGAGCTTTTCATCGGAAATTCTGACCATGTGTATGCTCCTTTAGACGTTTGCTGTTGGAATTTCCACCAGCAAAAGTTTGAGAGCAGGTTCTCAATTTTTCCAACGGAAAAAATTCCTATCGGAAAATCTGTTTGTTTGTATGGAATTCCGATGGGAAAAAAACATGCATTCTCAAAAACAATTTGATGCATGCTTCTTTTTCTCGCCTCGTCGTTGTGTTGTACGTCACCGCGTTCTTAACGCTCAAAAGTTCAGAGAACTTTTGTGTGACCGTGCGTATGCAAGCCAAGTTCGAGAGGAATTCCTCTCCTGTGTACAGGGCATTTGTTGTCTAACATCTAACGCTATTCCAGTTTAAAGTATAAAACAAGCAGGATATATTTGAGACAGATGCCTTTGTATGCAAATCCTAACTGTACAAACATTTGCAGTGCATGAAATATTTAAATAAATGTACCTTTATTGGGTTTTTCGGGAGGCCTTACAATGACAGGTATCTCAGGTTTAGCCTCTGCTAGCTTGCTGTCTTTCTTTTTTTCTTCATTCACAGCAGGTTTTGATTCCTGAGGTTCATCAGCAGGTAGTGTGAATTCAGGAACTATTCTTTTTAAAAAATCCCAGACATCACTGATAAAATCATTTCTAAAATAAAAAAGAGTTTTAGGTTTAAATGACAATAAAAATAATAGTTACATTTAACATTTAACATTATGAACTTAAAGTAGAACTATAGGCAATTTTTTATTTTATTTTGGATACAGTAAGGGAGGACTATTTTTGCCATCTGTGTCCCACTGTGAAGATTTATATTCACTTTCTGTGCCACAGTCAGAACAAGAAATCCCTGAAAATTAAGTGAATCTTTTTCCCCCTTACAGGTTACCAGAAATAGTGTCCTCATTGGAAGATTCTCCCTCTATTACTTTTCTGTAGACAACCTAAAATGTGGGATTTTCTTTTACTTTCACTTTCAATGATAATGATGAACACGATAAATACAGTGAATAAATCTGCATAACGGGGGCACAGACAGCAATAAAAACGGACAAGGGGTTCTAATTTTTCTCCCCTCTACCCAAAACAAACCTTGGAAACGCAAAAAAAAGAAGAGCGGCCTGATGCCGCGTACACACATCATTTTTCGGCATGAAAAAAAATGTTGTTTTTTAAAATGTCATTTAAAATGATCGTGTGTGGAGTTCACATCGTTTTTCATGTTCGAAAAAACGACCTAAAAAAAATTCGAACATGCTGTATTTTTTCACGTCGTTTAAAAAAAAAACTTTATTTTTCATGCCGAAAAATGATTGTGTGTATGCGGCATTAGGGCAAAGGACTGGTCATCAGCATTGTTTGTGGTTCCATGTAGCTGATCTTTTCCCATTACTCAAGGACATAAAAAAGGGGGGAAATGGAGGGCCAACACCAAGACCTCCATTAACCCAGAGCGTCTAGGTATGGTGCAAATGCAGCGGCTAGGCTAGAATGAAAGATGAAAGATTTGCATTCTTAAGTTTTAAATGAATTTCACTTGGGCTGCCTCAAACGAGTGCCAATCTAATGCCGCGTACACACGGTCATTTTTTGCGATGAAAAAAACGACGTTTTCTGTGAAGTAAAAAACGACGTTTTTGAAACGTCACTTTTCAAAGACAATTTTGCATACACACCATCGTTTTTTCACAAAAAGCAAGGTTACGTTCACCACTCTTTTCCATTGAAGCTCGCTTCATAACTAGATTCTGGGCATGCGCGGGTTGAAAAACGTCGTTTTGAACGACGTTTTTGCTACACACGGTGACTTTTTGTGAAACAAAAAACGACGTTTTGAAAAACGACACAAAAAATTCAAACATGTTGGAATTTTCTTTGGTTGTTTTTTTGAAGACAAAAAACAATGTTTTGCCCACACACGATCAATTTAAATGACGTTTTAAAAAACTTCGTTTTTTTTCATCGCAAAAAACGACCGTGTGTACGCGGCATAAGGCTTATCTTTTTTATTATGAACAGGCCTAGGATAGGTTCTCAACTTTATGTACATTCATATTGCTCTATACCTAGTGCATCATATGACTGGAATACCAATCATTCCAGTATGGATAGTTTTAATAGGTTACTGATGACTTCACTCTGTATGCTGGGCTGTATACGACACATTCCCGGCCCCTGTACTTTGTACACTGAGCTGTATATGACATACTTACTCCTGGTCTTCCTACTCTTGGTTAAATATATACTCCTTACCCCTAAACAGTTGCTGGTTGTTAAGCAGTCACTATGCTAACAACATTCTTCTTGAAGTGTTGGCTGTGTTCAGAAAAGCATATTTAATAGAAGAGTTTTATTTTGTGATTGTGCTGAATTGTGCTGAATCACACAGAGTCAGCTCAAGTTTTAAGCCCCTCCCACTGTTAGTGCAATTTTTCCACACCCAGAATTAGCCTATTTGTTCTCCTTTGGGTGCCTAAGGCTGACCCGTCCCCAGTAAAAAAAAATATATCTATGGCCCTGCCATTACTGACTTACAATGCCCTGCTCTGCATTCTGTCTCTGTGGGTAGGTAACCATCTTGGTAAAGGCAGAGCTTTGCTTTCTCACATCAGAGCCTCAACAAGAACAACAGTGAGCAGCACAATAGTGACATCACAAAATCTTCCAAGACTAGCAGCCAGTTCCTTAATCTCACACTGTAGATATACCGCAATTAGGTAGTAGGGAATCTCACATACCAGAAGGTGCACTACTATTTTTCAGAAGGAATTGACATTTGTAAATTTTCCCTGTAACATAGCAAATCTTCACTCCTTGAATTCAGTTCTATGTTAATTCATACAAATGCATAAATACAGAATTTAAACTGTGTAGCATGAGTTATGCCGCGTACACACGACCATTTTTAATGGTCTAGAAAAAGCTACATTTTTTTTAACCTGATTATTGTTATGCTGGCCTTGCGTACACACGATCATGAAAAAAAAATGCTCTAGCAAAGCGCGGTGACGTACAACATGTACGACGGCACTATAAAGGGGAAGTTCCATTCCGATGGCGCCACCCTTGGGGTTGCTTTTGCTGATTTTGTGTTAGTTAAAGTTTGGTGAGAGACAATTCACGCTTTTCAGTCTGTTACAGCGTGATTAATGTGCTACCTCCATTACGAACGGTAGTTTTACCAGAACGAGCGCTCCCGTCTCGTAACTAGCTTCTGAGCATGGGCGTTATTTTCATGTCGTTAAAGCCTACACACGACCATTTTTTACAATGTTAAAAACAACGTAAAAATTTAGAGCATGTTCTAAATTTTTAATTCCTATTTTTAACGTCGCGAAAAATGCTCTGAAGCCCACACACGATCGTTTTTAATGACATTAAAAAGAAATTATTTTTTCGCATTGCGAAAAATGGTCGCGTGTAAGCGGCATGACACATTTTAGGCATTCAACTAAAACATTCACTTGTTTAGGTAAACTTCCTGTAAAATGCTCCAATAAAAAAAATGATTTTGCTCATAAAAGAAGGATTCCATGTTTGTAGCCACATCTGCTCTCCTTGACTGGATGGCACTGTGGAAATATTTAGTTCTAACATTCCATCTGGACTAGAGTAGTAAAGGCACTCTTCACTCCCAATAACACTGGAAGATGCTGGATGCTCTACCCTTTAGCAATGGCAAGATAACACTTTAGCACAGGATACCCACATGAGGGAGTGAATGCTACTGCATAGAGGATGGTACATAAATTACAATGAGGCAGTTCTGGCATAGTCAGAAGCTGCAGTAAGTTGGTACACTGCTCCTACTCTTTTTAGAGAAAAAGGTTTCTTCTGTTATTTAGTTTTTACTTTCCTACATAGGGCCTGGCTTTAAATGACTTCATTGCTAACCTTCAATAACTGCCATCTCCTTGATAGTGCCTCAGTGGCCAGTAAAAGCAATCTGATTGGAAAGGTGGGTGAAAGTTGGCAGAGGTTAGTCATGAAGTCAGACCTCATATTATAATGGATTTGCTACAGCCACTGTAACTGTAGACATTGTACACCAAGTGTGCAGTTTAATTATTGGTACATTTTAATACTTACTGGAGAGGTATGACCTCTGGAAGCCATCCAGTTAGTGAATGCAAAACAGTGAATTCTCCTAGTTCTCGTTTTGCAAATCCATTGGTACTGCAGAATATAAAAATAAAAATAGAAAATTTAATAGAGCATTGTGAAGTATCTATATTATATTATACTTAGATTAATTCTTCATTTTCTAGCTGGGAGACAGACCATAACTGTACTCAATTATAATTGATGCTGTTTGTCCCAGTATATTTAAACAAAGGACTAATAGATAGTCCAGAATGATGTAAATAATACAACTAAGTGGAAAAAAGACTATACAGAAAGGTCATGCTCAAGAAATGCAAGCCTGATTGGCTGGATGGCCCTCCATATTTTCCAGTGCCCACACCAGCCCTGTTTAATTGTCTTTTCAAGGGTACTGGCTATCCCAACAGTTTGCTTCCAGGTCCATTGTTTAGCTTCAGATCTGCATAGTTTCAATGTCTCCAGGAATCCTTCTAGCAAGTCCTCTGCTACAACCTTTAAAGCTTTTGTAAAGTAACAATATTTTGTACTAAATGGTATTACACAGAGCAACCCTAAACATCTTACTCTGGGGTCTCCTGCCAGCACTCTTGGCTCCTCCTCTACTCTGTGTGCAATCATAGGAAGCCACTTCCTATGATGGCACATGTGCAGGTTTTCCCTCGAGTGCACATGTGTGGGCTTGCTTGCGAGTCTATTGATGAACACAGATTGGCTTAGCCCGGGCCCCTGTTCCCTTCTCACAGAATTTAAATGACAGAAGCAGGTGCTAATAGCGCCGGCTGCTCTCAGCCAAGCCTGTGGAAGAGGGGAGAGAAGACCTGCAGTGGAGCACAGCTCTGGATCGCTGTGGTGCATAGGAAAAACGTATATGACTTTACACCCACTTATTACTTTACAACCACTTTAATCTACCCATACATTGTTTTGTTTTTTTCATTCAGCCAACTGGTTCATGAGAAGTCAATTGACATATTTACTTCTCATAAATGGGAAGAGCCATACATGGATTGAAATTCAGCTGGTTTTGGCTCAATTTCAATGTATGTATGGTCTGCTTAAGCCTTTTCATGAAGATCATGCCATACATGTATCAACATTCGGTTGGTTCAGTAGAGATTGGATGAATTCCAATCCATGTGTGGCCACTGCAGTTGAACAGAAATCGCCCGGTCTAATAAAAGCTGCTCGATCATCGCTGCCACCAATAAGCTTCAGCACTGATCTGTGAATTCTGACAGTAAGGGAGTAGCAGGGAAATAGCACAGTGGGGAGGATTCCTCCATCCACCTCAAAAGTGTAGATGGGGGAATCAGTTCTGTCTTTTTACCTCAGCCTACTGGCTGAATGAAGGGGAAAAAAAAACTGAACCATGTATGACCATCTTTATTCTACTTCATCCAAACACAACACCAGGCCATAGTTGTTTTGCAGTGCATCATAATCTAGTTTTAATTCCTCATGTCTAAGACAATTTTTATGGTCAGATAATTTTGACGGTCAGATATCCAAACAAACAAAAAATAGTGTATGCCAAACCATCAATGATACTGTGTGCCACAAGCAGTGAAAAGGACCATATAAAATAATAAAAAAGGAAAAGTAAGTGATGTAAACCCAGATAAAGTAGAAAACATGGAAAATAAAGGGGTACAAATTATATATATATATTTGAATTTAGACTCCCTGATTCTCATGAGTGCTTGCTCAATAAAACATAATTAGATAATAAGAAGACAAAATGAAGGCACACAGTTGGTTCCCAAGTCCATAATGTAAGTACTTTATTATAGGCTCACTGGAAACATAGTAATAACTTGGCAGAGCAAACCTCAAAAGTAGAACTTTTACTATCCATCACCAATCCAGCTTAGTGTCATAAAATCTGTTAAAAAATATAATGATTCCTGACTATTCATATTATCATGATATTCACACCAACTTAAAAATGTGTGCAGAAATACTATAGGTGTCATACTGTATACTGTATATCCATTTAAGTTAGAGTAAGTTATTCAATCTAATTCAATGTAAAGTTGGTCTTACAGTAGAAATACTTATGGTCATAATGCCAATTGTCATATTTCCAATAAAATCATATTGCAATTCATTTATTATTTACTAGATGGTAAAATGCAGAAATCAAGTGGTCTTTAACAATATTGACATGATATTCAGACGGTTCGGCAATTTTGGGCTCAATGTTCTCAATGATTCAGATATATAATCCTCCATATACCAATAGGACATCACAAGTGTTTTGGTTATTCAGTGGCAGATCTACCAGTCATACTGGCCAGGTATTAGACATGTGCAATTAGTTTTGTTACAAATCAAAATTTTACCAAAATTTACGTGATTCAGATGTATCACAATGGTAACAAATTCCAACCATTCTGTAATAAACTACAACCCCAGTCAAAAAGTATGGAGTCACCAAAAAATAAAGAAAACTGTAGGCAGTTGACAACTGTTTTTGCAGATCAAGCAGAGGTAAAATATATGGAATCAATTAATTCTGAGGAAAATATTATGAAATCACCATGTACTTTGCAGTTCTAAAACAAACATCTGCATCAGATTACACCCTGAAAAACGATGTCATCATCACCAAACATATGGAATAAAAAAAGTGTCCAAAATCTCAATATAAACTGGTGGATCTATTGAAGATTTAATGACTGTCATCTGCCCCGTATCTTTACCCGACATGCAACCCCATATCCTCAATGATTGTGGAAATGTACATGTTTTCTTTAGGCGGTAGTTTGGGCCTTAAAGTGGATGTAAACCCCCAAAAAAAATTTTTTTTGATGTCACAATGTAGAGTATACGATTTTCTATCATCTGTGCCCAGTCTTGCCACACAGAGTTAATCCAGCGCTGAGTAATCCTCTTTTAATGTTCAGTGCAAATTAACAGAATTCCAGATAAAAACTTCCCAAATTATAAAGTCCGTTTCTCTGTTTTTGCTTTCAGTGACAGGTTATTTACAAATCTAGCTTGGACAAGTTTATCATAACATGAGGTGATCCAAAGTTCATTGTATATTACGAGTATGTGTTATGTGGGGGAGGGGTGAATTTCTCACTTTTTATACCTCATGTTATGATAAACATAACATATGATAAACATGTCCAAGCTAGATATGTAAGTAACCTGTCACTCAAAGCAAGAAGAGAGAAAACAGACTTTTTATTTAGGCATGTTTTTATCTGGAAGGCTGTTCATTTTTACTGAACATTAAAAGAGGATTTCTCAGATCTGGATTAACTCTGTGTTGCAAGACTGGGCACAGATGATAGGAAATCTTATACTCTACATTGTGACATCAAAAAAAAAATCAATGTTTGAAGCATCCAGAATAACGTAACAAAATGAATGATCCAAATTGATTTGGATCCATTCATTTGTATTCGAATGAGCGTAGCATGAATATTCGAACACGATTCTTTTTATATTGTGGTTGAACTGGAGAGACCATGGCCCAGTTTCACATACAATTAGATTCGCATAGAGTATCAGAAATACTCTACGCCGCCGTATTTCACCTGGCTCTACGTGGAATCCCGGTAGATTTTGTCCAGTAAACTACGGCGGCGTAGTGTATTTCTCCCGGCGCAAGCCATCTACGCGAGTAGGGGGCGTGAAGCATTTAAAATAGGCGCGTTCCCGCGGCGATCGACCTGCGCATGCTCCAGAAATTTCCTGCCGTGCATTGCGCAAAATCACGTCGTTACGTCATTCGTTGTTTGAGTAGCGTCGTTTACGGACATTCCTATTCCCGAACGAGTTACGTAAAAAAAAAAAAAAAATTTAATTTGACGCGGGAACGACGGCCATACTTAACATGGGCTACGCACCGTTAGACCAGCAAATAGCTGGTCTAACAGTACGTAGCAAAAAAATGACGTAAGCGATTGCGAAGACCACTCGTATCTTCGTGGATCGCCGTAAAAAGTCATTTGCATATCCCGACGCTGAAAACGACGCGGACTCCTCCCAGCGGCCGCAAAAATATTGCAGCGGATCGAAGCCCGAAGCCGCCGTATCATGGTTTGAGGATTCAAACTAGTGATACGGCGCGCGAAATTTGAAATTACTCCTGTCTAACACCAGTTAAGACAGGCGTAATCGCTCTGTGAATCTGGGCCCAAATGTTTAATTTGTATGTGCACTGCCAAACAAAGTCCGTTGGGAATGGGGAAATGAACTTCACTTAAAAACGTAACTAATGAATATATATTAATTTAGATTCATTTGTTTTATTTGAATGAGAGCGGTGCAGTAGTCTTTGACTCTTGGATAATCAGGCGATTCTTTTTGCATTAACATTTTTCATTATTATAAAAAATGCACTACATATGAAATGGAAACATATTGCATTGCAATAAATATCGTAAGGTATAAAAGTGAAATAGGATGATTCCTACTTATTGTGTTTGGGTTGAATAGAGGTGAATCCAACAGAATCTCCAAATCATAACTTAATGAATGAATGCAAAATTAATTTTGTTCTATTCATAACTTTTGGATATCAGAACTTCCGAAAATACGTATTGATTTAGAATAATGAATATTAACTCTCTCGAAATAAGGAAAATGATTTGAAAACAAATCATTAAAACATAGGGCCAGATTCAGGTAGATGGGCGCTTCTTTACTTTGAAGTAACGTTTCTCATTTACGTTACTCCGCCGTAACTTTAGGAGCAAGTACTGTTATTCACAAAGCACTTGCTCCTAAAGTTGCGGCGGCGTAACGAAAATGAGCCGGCGGAATTCAAATTGGGCGGGTAGGGGGCGTGTATTATGTTAACTATGCGCGATCCCGCGGCGAACGTACTGCGCATGCGTCGACTGTCAGTGCGCATGCTCCAAATTCTGTCATTGAACGTCAATGACGTCAATCCCCATTCATGAACGTTTTACGCAAACGACTCAAATTTTTTTTTTTTGCGACGCGATGACGACGGCCATACTTAACATAGGATACTCCACTAGGGGGCTGCTTTATCTTTACGCCGCGTATCTCTTACGGAAACGTCGGAAAGTCACTGCGTCGGGCCCGAATACGATCGTGAATTGCCGATTCTCGCTGATTAACATATTCTCGGCGTTGATGCCCAGATGCCCCTGTTGATGGCTTTGAGCCGAAACTAGCTGGGTAACATCCATAGTACCCCATACTGCTTTTAGATATATTTTTCACATGATTTTATTCATTTATTTTAAATAAAGCCTTCATTGGTTTTTTGATCTGCACCATTGGGAGCATTTCTTTTTTCTTTTTCCCGTGCCACACATGTTGTGTTGATACATGAGCCTGGCCATCCCTCCATTGGCCTTTTGTTATCCGGGTTCCTGTCCCTGAAGTGAGGTATCCGACCAAGATTGAATCCATCATCTCAGCTGGAGTGACCATGGCTGCAAAACCTTTCACGCACAGAGCCCAGGGTCCGCTGTGACCACCATGCCTGATCTGACTTGCTGTTAGTACTAACATGTGAGTCCACCACAGCTGGTAAGAGTATCCATTTCCATTGATTTTGATAGTCTGAAGGTTGCTACAGACAAGCCATCATTGTTGTCTTAATTTCCTTGAACTGGCATCATATGTGAAGATTTCATTCATCCATTTGGGACACACCTATGAACTATTCATTTTTGTTTATTTTGTTTGGTTGGTTTTTTCACTCATCAGTTTGCCAACATATGTATGGACTATATCAGTATTCCACACATGTTTTGTACAATTGTCTTTTACTATGCTTTTACATACAATTTTTGTTTGATTTCACATTGTTATGTCATGTGAATTTGGCAGCATTTTCACAAAACTAATTAGTATAGCTCTGCACTTTCTTTCTCCATATTCTTGGCGTTAATCAGCGGGAACGCCCCCGGCGCCATTTTTAAAATTGCAGTTCTAAAAGACGGCAAAATACAATTAAGCCGCTCGTATAGGAACTCCAACCCGGCGTTTCTTGTTTTCTGGTTACAGAAAACAAAAACGCCGGCTCAAAGTGACAGTTAGGCTGGAGTATCACTGATACTCCAGCCTAACTCTACCTGAATCTGGCCCATAATGATTAAGACAAAACAAAATGATTTACTTAACGAATGAAGCAGAAACAAAACAAAACACATTTTTCTGTCATGCACATCTCTACCTGCTATATACTCGAAGGGAACAGGGGCCCGGGCTAAGCCAATCTGTGTTCGTCAATAGACTCGCAAGCGAGCCCACACATGTGCCCTCGAGGGAAAACCATAGGAAGTGGCTTCACAAAGTGTGATGTAGACTGGATATGCAATTATCCTGAACCATATTTTAAACGACTACACCCACACGTACCAAACATTGTCTACAGAAGCAGAAGAAAGGACGCCATTGCATCTGTCAGGTATCACCATAAGGGGCATATTTATAAAGCAGTAAATGTGACATTCACCAAAAATTCATCATAGGTAAACCTTCCTGGTGCATGTTTAAACTAAAGTCAGTGCTTCACCTTCAGTGAATTTTTGGTGAACCTGGTCACCTGTCTATCTAAACCAGTGTTTTCTGACAGACTCCATGACAGCATAGGTTTGGGTTAACCCCGCCTTCACTACTCCCCTATTGGACCCCTCTCCCATAAATCTTTGCTCCAAGCCAGTGGCCGTGCTTTTTTTTGTCCCCCTCCTAAGGACCAGTTTGGTTATTCATCTACCTGAAGTTGTTTCTCTCCATGATCAAGACCGGCCAGTGGCAATCACTGGGACCACTGCAGTGCATGAGCAGTGGGGCATAATTTCAGTAGATAAATTCAATTGGCGGTCAGTACTGTTGATGTAGGGATTTCTCTGTAGGCAACTTGCAGCAGTTTCCCAAAGTGCTGTGTGCAATAATCACAGGGTATGCTCTGCAATAACACCCTTGTCTGCTGTCTCTGTGTGATTCTGCTATGATTTGCTCACCTGTGCAGGTTGTCGATCTTTCTGTGCAGTTTCACACTGTGTGGCCAGCCCTGGTGTAGGGTGGGTTTAACCCTTTTCTTTCCGACCTGGGTACTCTTTTTAGACTCTTTACCATTTCCTTTCTATCTTATCTTCGGTTAATTTTGGTTAACAAGTACTGTTGGTTGATGGTGTTAAACTGTCTTTTCTCAACATTTTGCCCAGCTGGGTGTTTACGGCGAGTTATTTCCCACACGTATGCTGACATGGAGTCTGTCAGAAAAACTGAAAATCGCCTATTAATACTTACCGTAATTTTCCTTTCCTGATAGACTCCATGGCAGCAGGAGTTCCCTCCCAGGTGTCTGGAGTAGGCTAGTTGCGGAACATGTCCGCTGGCATGGAGCAAAGAATTATAAGAGAGGGGTCCTATAGAAGAGGAGTGGAGGTGGGGTTAACCCACTCATATGCCTTGGAGTCTATCAGGAAAAGAACATTATGGAAGTATTTGATAGGAAATTGTCTTTTTTTTCCAACCTTCTTTTATTCAAGGCACCCTTTAAAAGCATGCATACTCTTGAAGCACCTCACTCTAAAATGTAAAAAAAATGAAATAAAGGGATTTTTAAATACAGCTTACCTGTAAAATCCTTTTCTTGGAGTACATCACGGGACACAGAGCGGCATATTCATTACTATGTGGGTTATATGAAGTACCTTCAGGTGTGGACACTGGCAATCTCAAACAGGAAGTCCCCTCCCTATATAACCCCCTCCCCTAGAGGGAGTCCCTCAGTTTTGTAGCAAGCAGTATGCCTCCCAAAATGGTCACCCAAAAGAGGGGTGGGAGCTCTGTGTCCCGTGATGTACTCCAAGAAAAGGATTTTACAGGTAAGCTGTATTTAAAAATCCCTTTTTCTTTCTCGTACATCACGGGACACAGAGCGGCATATTCATTACTATGTGGGATGTCCGAAAGCAATGCTTTAATGAGGGGAGGGAGACATCTTCCAAAGAAGGATTCAATTTAGAGGTAAACTCAAATCATAATAATAATTCCAACTTAGTCAAGAAAAAACTTCTTTTTTTTTTTTTTTTTATAACCAAGGGTGCTTCTGATCCCGAGGATTTCAAACTGCAGCCTGTAGTACTGCCTGTCCAAAGGCAGAATCCGCATTCCTTCTCACGTCTAGTTGATAAAACCTTGTAAACGTGTGGACTGATGACCACGTTGCCGCCTTGCATATGTGAGCCATAGAGATCTGATGGTGTGCTGCCCAAGAGGCGCCCATGGCCCTGGTAGAATGGGCCTTCACCGACAACGGAGGAGGCAACCTCTTTAAACCGTAGGCTTGAATGATTAATTGTCTAATCCATCTCGAGATGGTGGATTTTGCAGCTGCCTGCCCCTTCTTGGGGCCATCTGGTAGAACGAATAATACATCTGTCTTCCGGATCTTTTCTGTAGCTTTAAGATAGGCCTTCATGGCCCGGACAATATCCAAGGTATGCAGCAACCCCTCCTTTCTAGATGTAGGTTTTGGAAAGAAGGATGGAAGTACCAAATCCTGGTTTAAGTGAAATTTGGATATAACCTTTGGTAGAAAGGAAGGATGGGGCCGGAGAACTGCCCTGTCCTTATGCAGAACGAGATATGGTTCCTTACACGATAAGGCTGCTAATTCTGACACTCTCCTGGCCGAAACTATGGCGACCAAGAAAACCAACTTTCTTGTCAGTAAGACTAAAGGAATCTCAGCCAACGGCTCAAAGGGTTGTTTCTGTAGAGTGGACAGGACAAGATTTAAGTCCCATGGACAAATTGGTGACTTGACAGGAGGATTAATACGCAAGACCCCCTGTATGAAGGTCTTTACCAGCGAGTGGGTGGCCAGCGGCCTCTGAAACCACACTGACAGAGCTGAGATCTGTCCCTTGATTGTGCTTAGTGCCAGGCCTTTATCCACTCCTAGCTGGAGAAAACTTAACACCCTATCAATAGTATATTTGCGGGAATTCCATCTTTTGGATTCACACCAGCCTACGTAGTTCCTCCACACCCTGTAATAAATCACCCTGGAGACCGGCTTTCTAGCCCTAATCAGGGTAGGGATTACCTGCCTAGACAGACCTCTACCCCTGAGAATCAGGGATTCAGCCTCCAGGCCGTCAAATTTAGACGCTGTAATGTAGGGTGGAGGATCGGGCCTTGTGAGAGTAGGTCTGGTTGTAGAGGAAGAGTCCAAGGGTCTCCCACTGCCATCTTCAGGACTAGTGAGTACCAAGTCCTCCGGGGCCAAGCCGGAGCTACTAGAATGACTGGCTTGTTCTCCACTCTGATCTTGCGCAACAGGCGAGGGAGTAACTGTAGTGGAGGGAATGCATATAGAAGTTTGAATTGATGCCAAGGGCAAACCAACGCATCGGTTCCGCAGGCCATAGGATCCCTCGCTCGAGACACGAACCTGTCTAGTTTCTTGTTGAACCTGGATGCCATTATATCTACGTCTGGCATTCCCCACCTCTGGCAGATTGTCTGAAAGACCTGGGGATGCAGAGACCACTCCCCTGGCAACAGACTCTGGCGACTTAAGAAGTCTGCCTGCAGGTTGTCCACTCCGGGAATGAATATCGCTGAAATGCAGGGTACATGAACCTCTGCCCACTGAAAAATCAAGCTCACCTCCCTCTGAGCGGCCTGACTCCTGGTTCCCCCTTGGTGGTTTATGTATGCCACCGCCGTGGCATTGTCTGACTGGATTCTCACCGGGAACCCCTTTAATCTGGAGGTCCATGCCAGAAGGGCTAGGCGAGCAGCTCTGATCTCCAAGATATTGATGGGGAGCTGCCTCTCTGCTTTCACCCAAGTTCCCTGGTGGGAGAACCCCTCGAAGACCGCCCCCCAGCCTGCCAGGCTGGCGTCTGTGGTAACTACCTTCCAGACAACAGGGCTGAAGGATTTTCCCTTTAGAAGGTTCTGAGGGTTCAACCACCAGGCCAGGCTTTGTCGGACCCTTGATGATAGCGTCAAAGGGGACTCTAAGGCATGTGCCCTCTTGCCCCAGGCTGCTAGAATGGCTGCCTGTAGGACGTGAGTGTGGATCTGAGCGTATGGTACTGCCTCGAACGTGGCCACTAGCTTGCCTAGTAATCGCATACACAGGCGAATAGTTGTTTTTTTCTTGTTTAGAACCAACCCCTTGATAGCCTCGATCTTTACAAGGGGCAGGAACACCTTTTGCTGTTCTGTGTCTAACCTCATGCCGAGGTATTCCAACTGCTTTGTAGGCTGGAACGCTGACTTTCCCCGGTTTAGGACCCAGCCGAATTCTTCGAGGTACCGAACCGTGAGGTTTACTGCCTTTTGCAGACCCGGCCGTGAGTGATCTATGATTAAAAGTTCGTCCAAGTATGCTAGGACTGTGACCCCCTGGATCCTTAAATTGGCCAGAACTGGGGCTAGGATCTTCGTGAATACCCGGGGGGCCGTGGCCAGCCCGAAGGGGAGCGCCCTGAATTGGAAGTGTCGCTGCCCCACCGCGAAGCGTAAAAATCTTTGATGCAACTGAAAGATTGGTACATGAAGGTAAGCATCCTTTATGTCTATGGAGGCCAGAAAATCGTCCTTCTGAAGCGCGGCGGCTGCTGACCGGATGGATTCCATCCGGAAGGAACGAACCCTTAGGTAACCGTTTAACCTCTTTAGGTCCAAGATTGGCCTGACATCGCCGTTGGGCTTTGGTATGACAAAGAGATTGGAATAGAAACCTAGGCCTTGCTCTTGGGCTGGCACTTCTATAATTACGTCCTGGCAAAGCAGGTGATCCAAAGCTGCCAGCATTGAGGCTTTCCTTGCTGGATCCCTTGGTAGCCTTGATTCTTGAAAATGAGGCGGAGGATACCTTAGAAACTCCAGTCTGTAACCTGTGGTTACAGATGCCCGGACCCATTTGTCGGGGATCTTGGCTTCCCAAACTTCTGAGAAGAAACGAAGCCTTCCCCCCACCCGCGAGAGTGGGGACGCCCCTTCATAAGGCAGACTTAGGGGCTGTCTTTGACGGCTTGCGATACCACGGCCTCTTACCCCCAGGGGCCTGTCCCTGCGATCTACTGTTAACGTTGGATCGTGCAGGCGGCCGTCGATACTGCCTGGAATTTGAGGGCCCGAGACAGGAAAGAGCTGCCTTTTAAATGTAGGAGCCCGGAATGTCCTTTTGACCGGTAAAAGGGTACTCTTGCCATTTGAAATAGTCTGAATATATTTATCCAGATCCTCTCCGAAGAGTCGTCCTCCATGGAAGGGAAACCCTGCCAGAAGCTTTTTGCATGGGGGCTCCGCCGCCCAGTTCTTCAACCATAAGAGCCTTCTCATGTGCACCAAAAATAGTGATAAACGAGAGGCCTGCTGGATGGAATCTTTTATAGCATCTACCGCAAAACACAGAGCTCTGGGAATGTCAGAAAACTCTTCTGCTTGTTGGGTAGGCATGTCCTTTAACATTTCCTTTGTCTGGTCTTTTAACGCCTGACAAACTCCAATTGCAGCCACCGCTGGCTGCACCACTGCTCCTGCCGTAGCAAAGGATGCTTTTAAAAGTGTCTCTAATCTTTTATCAACCGGATCTTTAAACATATGTATGTTTTCCACCGGGCAAGTTAGTGATTTATTCACACATGAGATGGCTGCATCCACTACTGGGAGCCTCCACCTCTTGGAGAATTTTTCCTCCATGGGGTAAATGACCGCAAATCTTTTTGGTGGCAGAAAAATCCTGTCCGGCCGTACCCAATCCCGAAAGATCAATTCCTCCAAAAGAGGATGGACCGGAAAAACTGCGTTGCTTAACGGAGCTTTCAAAGAGCCCAGAGAGGATACCGGAGGAACCTGAGGCTCTGGCAATGGTAAACTAAATGCCGAGCGGATCATGTCTGTCAAAGACTGTACCCACAGTCTTTCTGTCTGGGAGTCTGAAAATGGTTCCTCAGAGGCAGACCCCTCCAACCCTGAACCCTCTTGGTTCAGGTCTAGTTGATCCTCCTGTGATTCCAATTCCTCCGGAGAGAGAATCTCAGCATCTGAGGATACACCTCTTGGTGATGGGGATCTAACCCGTTTCTTACCAGGAATAGCTCTAGCGATCAATGCTGCTATTCTCTCTTCTAGCCCCCCTAGGGATACGGCTAGCATCTCCTCTGTGATAAACACAGGGCTGGGCTGATCTGGGCCAGCCTCCGCACCAGATCCCCCTAATGGCTCATCCAAGGCGCCTTTTATGTTAATAAGTTGCGGGGAAAGTATCGGCATATCATCAGAATCAGAAAGGGAACCCTTTTGTTTTTTGGTCTTTTTTGTACCCTTTGACCCCGAACCTTTGGAAGCCATAATACAAAATCGAGGGACTCCGCCCACACAACAGACTGTAGTGGCCAGGAGTACAAAACCAGAGTTTAGGGGACAATAGATCACTAATGCCCAAAAACTGATGGGATCCCGTATGTTTTTTTTTTTTTTAAATATATATTATATATATTTTCTTTTTACAACATACAGTGACCCCAAACTTAGTTTGCCAGCCTCCAACCTGCTGCAAAAAGGGGAATTTCTTGGCTTAACAAAAAAGGCATTGGAACAAAGTCCAGCATGTACTACCCCTCTTCCGCCACCGGGAGTCACTGTTCTGCCGCTCTGCGTCCTCTCCTTCTGAAAATCAGCCTCAGACTGAGCACTGACAATGCCTGCTGTCTATAACAGCACAAAGGCGCGCCCCTGTATGACGCCGCAGGCACGCCCCCCCCGCCCTCCTGTCTGAAACGGCGCGAAAAACGTCTATAAGACGTGCGCGCGCACGCGCGCGCGCGTATGCCGGAAACAGGAGGAACATGGAGGAGCCGCGCTGCTGGAGATCCAGGAACGCAGAACAGGCGGCAGATTCAAACCCCCGGCCAGGTAGGACTCTCCAAAGGCCCCTAGGGATCCTTACTAGCCCTAGGAAGAAAGCAGCAGGTTTAGCTAGCAACACATTCTTAGACAGGGGAACCTAGTGATGGGGGAGAAAGGGTGTCATCCTGTCTCTCTTAGACATAGTGAGCAAGGTTGCCCATGCAGAGCATACTTAGGCTATCCCCCCTTTTAGGTTACCCCGGAGAGCCTGCTGTCGAACCAAGTCCCGCAGGCTCCCCCTTACCTGCTCCATGCTGCAGGATGTTTGTCCAGCAAACTGATCCAATCTTCTCCCATCTCCGTGGGTAGCGTAGTAGACCTTCAGGCCCTGGGGTCCTATGAAGGTACCCACTGTCCTGGACCTATATAGCACCCTGGCAAACAGGAACTTATGGTTTTTACAAACTCCAAGTCCTGGGCCCAGGGTCCAGCCCTCCAAAGAGGAGCATTATAGGCAAAACCCCACGGCTTGGGGCCCGGGTACTGTCCACTTTGGCACTGAGGCTCCTTGGACAGATCCGGTTAGCCCGCCCTTAATCCCAAGGATGTGGAGCAAAGCTATTCCGTGACCAACACCTAAGACACTGGCGAAAAACTGAGGGACTCCCTCTAGAGGAGGGGGTTATATAGGGAGGGGACTTCCTGTTTGAGATTGCCAGTGTCCACACCTGAAGGTACTCCATATAACCCACATAGTAATGAATATGCCGCTCTGTGTCCCGTGATGTACGAGAAAGAAAAATAGTTTTACATTCTGTATCGCAGCAGCAGCAGCATCTATGCACATGGGCCACCCAACATTATAGGTGATTTATTCTTTCACCTTTGCAAACTGGTACGGTCTAGTATACCAGCATTTCTCTTTCCCCCTCAGTTTCTTTCCCTTTCTCTGCCAAAGTGACTCCAGTGCTGACAGAGAAGGGTAGGGGAGGGGCAAACAAGGATGTTCTGCATGTGCCCGATTTTCTCCTTATCAACCAATGACATCATTGGCTGTTAAGATGCACGTGGTTGGTTGCACAGTATCCCAATTGGAAATGCTGCACAATAAAAACCTGGCTTTGTGTAACAAAAAGTTAGGGTTGATCCACTTTCTGGTTTGTTTCAATTTTTTGGGCAATTTGTGAAAATTTTTAAGCATTTTGCCAAGGCATCCCTGAAGAACCCAGAAGCCACCCTGGTTGAAAAATGCTGATCCAGGAGTACCCAACACACTTTATCTCATTATATAGCAACAGGATAAAAGGAAAGTGGATCAAATTTTGGACAAAAAGTAAAGACATTTATAGGATAGTACTGGCATTTCAATTAATGATTTTAATAGAATGTTTGTTCTATAAGTGCTAAAGTGCCAATTTATTTTTTCTCCAATTGGATGTTTTTAAAAGCAGGAGCTTATAAAAAGGCATCTTTCCTTTAGGCTGGAATCACACTTGTGAGGTGCGAATTTCAGCTCTGTAATCTCTGCAGATAGATAAGGGAAGTGTTCAGCAGATTAGCAACATTTTAGCTAGGAATTTGGAGACCTGGGAGAAGTTCCGGGTGAGAGGAGAGTGGGGGAGAAGTGTATTGAGCTGAATGAGAGAAATTCCTGAAGAGAACTGAACACATCTGCGAATCAGCTGCGTACCCATAGAAGATAATGGGACTGAATTCGCACCTGAGCCGCACCGCAAGGCATAAAATCCGCACACGTTTTTTTCTGCAATGCGCAGTGCGAATGCATCACACATATTTGAGCCGCAACCAATTTGCATAGGTGTGAATCCGGCCTCAAGGGTAGGGTTGCCACCTTTTCTTCAAGCCAAACCCGAACATTTTAGTGGCCTAGGACACCTTTGGGTGCCCTCGAGGAGAGCAGTAATGTGGTGCGCAAAGTGTGCCGGAGCGAGCAGTGGGTGTGGCAAAATTGTTCTTGCGACATCATCGGCCTGCCCCACAGTGATGCTGAACCTGCCCCCCAGATAGCTGCCTACAGCTCCCGGATGGCAACAGATTTGTGTGTGACTACCTTGGGTACATGGGGAGCCACAGCCTGGTCTGAGTAATGTGTCTGGGTTTCAGTCCGCCTGGAACCTGGACACAGATTCAAAACCTGGACTGTCTGGGTGAATGGCAACCCTAGGAGCTTCCCTATTTGGGTGGAGCTCTGCTCTAAGCAGCTACAGCAACAGGTTTAGTTTCATTTTGTGTTTGAACCATAGCAAAAGGCTGCTATGGACAGCTTAGTCTGCATGTAAATGTGGAGAAAAAAGAATAAGGCCTCATTTATACATAGTCTGGTCTGAATAATGTGTCCGGGTTTCAGGCAGTCTGAAACCCGAACGCATGACTCCAAACCCGAACTGTCCGGGTGAATCCTGGACAGGTGGCAACCCTACTCAAGGGCCAGTTCACACCAGACGCAGTTCCGTTCAGTTACGTGTTCTTTTTTTTCTGCACAAAATGCATGCACAGTCAGTTTCCGGTCAGTTTCTGCACCGGAAACTGACTGCATGGTGTGAACTAGAGCCATTGGAATACATGGAAAACACTGTGCATGCATTTTTAGCGCAGAGAAAATGCCCACGAAACTGTACGGAACTGTGTCTGGTGTGAACTGGCCCTTGGATGCATTTCATTTATAGACTAATTTGTGTCTAAATGTGTTGCTTGATAAACGCCACCTTAGATGCGCAAGCCTAATGCAATGTCAGTTGCGTACAATAGTGGGGCAATTAACTTTTAACATATCCTTTCAAAGATTTAGCTCCATAAATAACAGATGTATAAACGGTAACTCAGATGTTACAGCTGCATACAGTCCTCTGGCACATGTGACCCTAACACTTGCTACGTAATAAGCACACACTTTTTTGTAACTTAAGTTTCCCATTAACCACTTAAGGACCGCCTCCTGCACATATACGTCGGCAGAATGGCACGGCTGGGTACTTGCACATACAGGTACGTCCTGTGTTAGTGCCCAGCCGTGGGTGCGCCCGCAGCGCGTCCCCGTGACCCGGTCCGAAGCTCTAGTACCGGGACTGCGGGACTCGCAGACCCGATCGCCGCTGAAGTCCGGCGATTGGTCCCCGGAGCTGAAGAGAGGGGAGAGTCGTGTGTAAACATGGCTTCCCCGTTCTTCACTGTGGCGGCGTCATCGATCGTGTGATCCTTTTTATAGGGATACACAATCAATGATGTCACACCTACAGCCACACCCCCTACAGTTGTAAACACACATTAGGTCACACATAACCCCTTCATCGCTCCCTTGTGGTTAACTCCCAAACTGCAAATGTCATTTTCACAATAAACAATGCATTTTAAATGCATTTTTTGCTGTGAAAATGACAATGGTCCCAAAAATGTGTCAAAATTGTCCGTAAAGTCCACCATAATGTCGCAGTCACGGAAAAAAACGCTGATCGCTGCCATTATTAATAAAAAAAAATAATGAATAAAAATGCAATAAAACTATCCCCTATTTTGTAAACGCTATAAATTTTGCGCAAACCAACCGATAAACGCTTATTGCGATTTTTTTTTTACTAAAAATAGGTAGAAGAATATGTATCGGCCTAAACTGAGGAGAAAATTTTTTTTTTATATATATTTTTGGGGGATATTTATTATAGCAAAAAGTAAAAAATATTGCATTTTTTTCAAAATTGTCGCTCTATTTTTGTTTATAGCGCAAAAAATATAAACCGCAGAGGTGATCAAATACCACCAAAAGAAAGCTCTATTTGTGGGAAAAAAATTACGCCAATTTTGTTTGGGAGCCACGTCGCACGACTGTGAAATTGTCTGTTAAAACGACGCAGTGTCGAATCGCAAAACCTGGCCGGGTCCTTTAGCTGCCTAAGGGTCCGGGTCTTTAGTGGTTAATAATTTTGCTTATGATTTAGGAATAGTAACATTTAGGTGAACCCTGTTTAATTTAATTTATAGAAAAGTCAGCACATGGAAATATGCAGAAAAAGAGCAAAGACAGCAATTTTAATGTTCAGTAAATATGGTATGTATATAACGAAATAGCAGGTGCAGACAGAACAATTTCAATAAAATTATCCAGTAAGGTTATGTGTTGATTTTTTTTCCCCATCTTTGAATTAGTAAACCAAGTTCCCTAGGTTGAATTGTTTTTTATGACAGCAAAATAACTTTTTTGTGTAGTGATTGCATTAACCATAGTTAATGCAATAGTGTCCTCATTGTCTCAAAAGGGAGACATCAGGAGAATGTTTATAAAAAGGCCTTTTGAAAAAAGTTTCATGGAAAATAGTCATGACAACATTTTTACAGAGAAAATAACTTTCCTCCAAACTACTATACATGCAATCTAATTACATTAGTATATAGTAACAGTTTGAAGCTTATGGCTTGCAAAAGAAAACGACTGTTGCTTTTTCAAGCGAGAAACTAAGCTTTAAATTAACCCATTAACAAACTCTAAGGCCGCGTACACGCGATCGGTTAACCAGAGGACAGCGGTCGGATAGACCGTTTTCATTGGTCAAAACCGATCGTGTGTAGGCCCCATCGGTTAATTAACCTTCAGTTAAAAAAAGAGCCAACTTGCTTTAAAATTTAACCGATAGACGCCTAATCGATAGGTAAAAACCGATCGTTGGTACGCACGACCATCGGTTAAAAATTCACGCACGCTCAGAATCAAGCATTGAACTTATTTTTTTTCAGCACGTCGTTGTGTTTTATGTCACCGCGTCCTAACACAATCATTTTTTTTAACCAATGGTGTGAAGGCACATCAGACCATTAGTCAGCTTCATCGGTTAACCGTTCTCATAGGATGGACTGATCGTGTGTACAAGGCTTAATGCCCTGTACACACAATCGGTTCATCTGATGAAAACGAACCAATGGATTTTTTCCTCAGATATTCGATGAAGCTGACTTTCATCAGTCTAGACTACACACCATTGGTTAAAAATCTGATCGTGTCCAACGCGGTAACGTAAAAACACTACGACGTGCTGAGAAAAATTAGGCTCAATGCTTCGGGGCATGCGTGGATTTTTGGATTTCCCCACAGACGATCGTTTTTTTTTTTCTATCGTTTTTTTTTAAACAAATTTTAAAACAGGTTCTATTTTTTTTCATCGATGGGAAAAAACTGATGGGGCCCACACACAATCGGTTTGTCCGATGACGAATGCCAGTACCCCTGTTCTTTCTGTGCTGCAGGGGGGAAATAAAGGGAATCGGTTCCAGTATATATCGCCCCCTCCTACCCCTTCTGTCCAGGTTCTGATTCCTTCAGCTGCCTTGGTCCCCCTGTATGCTTCCCTGGTGCCCTCCCCCCACATGTCATTTATCAACCCCTTCCATTTCTGAAGGAACACGGTGAGTACTGAACTGTGTTTACTTCAGTTTGTGAATAAACAGGAAGCCACTCAGCATTCCCCATTCATTCACTTCAAAGTCCAAGAGAGGTTGCAGAGAAAGAGACTGGGGAATCTCTGTCCTCAGTCACTATCAAAAGGGAGAAAGCAGGAGTCTGTTTAGACCCCTGATATTTCACCAAAGCCCCCCAATATGGCACCTTTCAACCTGACTTGTCCCTACTGACCCTCTCTATCAGTGACTGTTTGTTTCCTAGTAGCCAACAATCTTTATTCGCTTCCACATGGACCTATGAAAGTATTTACATTTCAACGGATAAGACATACCGTATATACTTGTGTATAAGCTGACCCGAATATAAGCCAAGGCACCTAATTTTACCACAAAAAATGGGAAAACTTATTGACTCGAGTATAAGCCTAGGGTGTCCATCTGCATGCCTCACTGTGCCTCACTTTGTCCATGTGCATGCCCCACTGTGTCCATGCCTCACTGTGCCCTTGCCTAGACTAACGTTTAACATGGGAGTCTATGGAAGGGGTGCCCGGCTTTGAAAAATCTGTGCTCCCCAGCCGTAGGTCCCCCAGACAACAAACTTTGCACACTTGTAGAGGAAGAGTTTGGGGTCCAGTAGACCTATGGCCGGCTGGTACCAGGTCCCCAAAGTCCAGGAGATCAGGCGCAAAATGGTGACTCGAGTATAAGCCGAGGGGGGCATTTTCAGTGCAAAAAATGTGCTGAAAAACTCAGCTTATACTCGAGTATATATGGTATATAACATGTTCCCCAGAAACTTTATGATTATCTATGTCTGGGAGAAAAAGTATTCCCTACTGAAAACATGATCTCCAAATTTGCCACTTCCTCATCTCTTTTTTGAAAAAGTGCACTCTTCTACTTGCCCGGATTTGAATCCTTGTATATAAGAGGCCCAAACCAGTACCAGTACCAGAACAATTTTACTGAGCAATGCTAGGCTCAAATCTACTAGCGTAAAAAAGCACAGGCAGGGTTTTTTTACGTTGACTTTTTATTGAGTTTTAGTAAGATAGGTAGAAACAGCACCCATGGGGAAAAAGTCTGATGTGAGCTTTTCACCGGAAATTCCGACCGTGTGTATGCTCCATCAGACTTTTCCACCAGCAGGTTCTCAATTTTTCTGACGAAAAAAAATCCCATCGGAAAATCCGTCTGTATGGAATTTCGACGGGAAAAAAACATGCATGCTTTGAAACAATTTGGCGCATTGAACTTATTTTTCTCTCCTCGTCGTAGTGTTGTACGTCACCGCGTTCTTAACGCTCAAAAGTTCAGAGAACGTTTGTGTGACTGTGTGTATGCAAGCCATGCTTCAGCGGAATTCCGTCCGAAAAAACATCCAACTTTTTTCCGACGGAAATTCCACTTGAGAATTAGGAGCAGCACAAAAGGACTACAGTATAAGGATAAAGATGTCAACATGGTAAGGTTAAACTTTTTCCAACCATATAATCCAAGCCTTCACACAGAAAAAGGAAATTCCGATCAACACAGAGTGGAACTGTGGATCAGACAGATTATACACATGCCACGTCCCGAAATGATTGGAAAGAAAAATTATTTGTACACAAGTGTAAATATACACGTGTATGATGGAAAATGGACTTTGTATTACAGTTAAAAATGTAATTGTTTATTCCATAGAAAAAAAAAGGATTTTTAATAAACAGCTTACCTGTAAAATCCTTTTCTTGAAGTACATCACGGGACACAGAGCGCATAGCCATTACACTTGGGTTATATGGGTACCTTCAGGTGTGGACACTGGTGTAATCAATTTCACAGGAAGTTTCCTCCCTATATAACCCCCTCCCACTGGGAGTGCTTCAGTTTTGTAGCAAGCAATTCTCCCGAGGTTACACAATGTTCCCCAAAAGAGGGGTGGGAGCTCTGTGTCCCGTGATGTACTTCAAGAAAAGGATTTTACAGGTAAGCTGTTTATTAAAAATCCTTTTTTCTTTATCGTACATCACGGGACACAGAGCGCATAGCCATTACACTTGGGATGTCCTAAAGCAATGCTCTATGAAGGGAGGGAGACCGTAAGGCCAAGAATAGCCAAATAAAAACATTGTCAGGAGAAAACATGGCTCCACCAACAGAAAAACAAGGGGGCGTGAACCGGGCCAGAGGATTCTATACTGCTGCCCGTAGGACCGCCTGCCCAAAAGCTGCGTCCGTACCCTTTGCAACGTCCAACTTATAAAATTTAGTAAACGTATGTACGGAAGACCAGGTTGCCGCCTTGCAAACCTGTGCCATAGAGATCTGATGGTGTGCCGCCCAGGAGGCACTCATGGCCCTCGTAGAATGGGCTTTAACTGATAAGGGAGGTGGAACGCGCTTCAGACCATATGCCTGAAAAATCAGCTGCTTAATCCACCTAGCCAAGGAAGACTTGGCAGCCGGCTGACCCTTCTTGGGGCCATCCGGAAGAACAAAAAGCACATCTGTTTTCCGAATCTTCTCTGTAGCCTTGAGATAGACCCTCATGGCTCGAACCACGTCCAAAGTATGAAGCCGTCTTTCCTCTCTGGACTGGGGAGTAGGAAAGAAGGATGGTAGGACTAGGTCCTGATTCAAGTGAAAACTGGATATGACCTTAGGAAGGAAAGAAGGTCGAGGCCGCAGAACCACTCTGTCCTTATGCAGAATAAGGTATGGCTCCCTGCATGACAAGGCTGCCAGCTCGGAAACCCTTCTGGCTGAAGCCATAGCCACCAAGAAAACCAACTTTCGGGTTAGTAGCACAAGAGGGATTTCTGTCAGAGGTTCAAACGGCTGCCTTTGTAAAGCTGACAAGACCAGATTTAAATTCCAGGGGCAGAGGGGAGCTCTAATAGGGGGATTCACATGCAAGACCCCCTGCAAGAAGGTTTTCATAAGCGAATGGGTGGCCAAGGGTCTTTGAAACCATATTGATAAAGCCGACACCTGCCCCTTTAGAGTACTAAGAGCCAACCCTTTGTCAACGCCAACCTGGAGGAATCGCAAGATCCTGTCAATAAAAAACTTTCGAGGATGCCATTTTTGAGACTCGCACCACTCCACATAGGTTCTCCAGACTCTGTAATAAATATTTCTGGAGACCGGTTTCCTAGCCTGAATCAACGTAGATCTGACCTGATCTGAGAGGCCTCTGCCCTTAAGAATTAGGGATTCAGCCGCCAAGCCGTCAAATTTAGCTGCTGTGAAGCAGAATGGCAGATTGGGCCCTGAGACAGCAGATCTGGGCGCAGGGGGAGCGGCCCCGGCGCCCCGACTGACATCTTCACGATGAGTGCGTACCAAGCCCTCCTGGGCCAGGCTGGGGCCACCAGGATCACAGGCCTGCGCTCCACCCGGATCCTCCGTAGAAGGCGGGGAATCATCTGCAGTGGAGGGAACGCATACAGAAGAGAAAACTGGTGCCAAGGGCAAACCAACGCATCGGTCCCGTAGGCCGAGGGATCCCTGGCTCGGGATATGAATTTGTCCAATTTTTTGTTGGATCTCGTTGCCATAATGTCCACATCTGGGACTCCGAATCTTTGGCAAATCTCTTGGAATACCTGGGGGTGAAGAGACCATTCCCCCGGGAGCAACTGTTGACGACTCAAAAAATCTGCTTGAGAATTGTCTATCCCTGGGATGAACACCGCCGAGATGCAGGGTACATGGGCTTCGGCCCATGAGAAAATCAGGTTTACTTCTCTTTGGGCTGCTGGGCTCTTCGTGCCCCCCTGGTGGTTTATGTATGCCACCGCAGTGGCGTTGTCGGACTGTATCCTTACTGGCAGACCCTGAAAGGGGAGAGTCCAGGCGATCAGGGCCAGTCGAGCAGTTCTGATCTCCAAGATATTGATGGGAAGCAGTTTTTCTGCCCCCGACCACAGCCCTTGCTGGGTCTGTTCTTCTAGAACTGCCCCCCAACCTAACAGGCTGGCATCCGTGGATACTATCTTCCACGTGATGGGGCAAAAGGATTTCCCTTTTGACAAATTTTGAGAGACCAGCCACCAAGACAGGCTGCGCCGGACCTTCGGGGAGAGCACTAACGGACGATCTAACGCCTGAATGGATTTGTTCCAAGCAGAGAAAATGGCTGCCTGAAGATATCTGGTATGGATTTGGGCGTAGGGCACAGCCTCGAAGGCGGCCACCATCTTCCCCAGCAGTCGCATACATAGGCGAATAGTCGGCCTCTTCTTGCCTAAGATCACTTGAACTGCTTGAGCTATTGATCTGATCTTTGCTTGAGGTAAACTTATCCTCTGGCAGTCTGTATCTAGCCGAAGGCCTAGATATTCCAACTGCTTTGTGGGTTTCAATACCGATTTTTCTAGGTTTACAATCCACCCGAATTCCTCTAGATGCTGAACTGTACGACCTACTGCCTGATTGAGGTTGGAAGCTGAGCTGTCGATAACCAGAAGATCGTCCAAGTATGCCAAGACTAAAATGCCTTCTGTCCTTAGGACGGCTAGCAACGGGGCTAATACCTTTGTGAATACCCGCGGAGCTGTTGCCAACCCGAAAGGGAGGACTACGAACTGGTAATGGCGGTGATCTATCATACAACGAAGAAACCTGTGATGTGCCGGGTAGATCGGCACGTGCAGATACGCATCTTTTATGTCTATAGATGCTAGAAAGTCGTCTTGATGTAGGCTGGCTGCCACCGAACGTATGGACTCCATACGAAAGGTCTGAATGTTTAGAAAGCGATTTAGGCGTTTGAGGTCCAAGATAGGCCTGACGTCGCCATTGGGCTTTGATATTATGAAAAGGTTGGAGTAGAATCCCAGACTCCATTCCTGGGTTGGTACTTCTACAATTACTCCTTGGAGCCAGAGACGATCCAATGCTTTTACAAGAGAGGCCCACTTTAATGGGTCGCTTGGAAGACTTGACCCCTGAAGATGAGGAGGGGGGACTTCCCGAAACTCTAGCTTGTAGTCCGTGGTTACCACGGATCTTACCCAAGAGTCGGGAATTCTGGCCTTCCACACTTCGGAGAAAAACCGAAGCCTTCCCCCCACCCAAGAGAGTGGGGGCGCCCCTTCATGAATCTGACTTGAGGACTGGTTTAACCGGCTTGCGAGGCCATGGCCTCTTGCCTGTCGTGGCTTGTCCTTGTGGGCGGCTATTAAATGCTGAACGCCCCGGGAGGCCGTCGATACTGACGGGAAGTTGAAGGGGCCGAGCCTGTGAAGGCCCGTCGCTTAAATGCGGGCCCACGCGATCTTTTCTTGATAGGCAAGAAAGAACTTTTACCACTTGATATGGTCTGGATATATTTATCTAGGTCTTCACCGAATAGTCTCCCACCATGAAAGGGAAATCCTGCTAAAAGCTTTTTGCAGGGTGCCTCTGCTGACCAGTTTTTTAGCCACAAAAGGCGACGCATATGAACCAACAGCAGAGATAAACGGGACGCCTGTTGAACGGAGTCCTTAATAGCATCTACTGCAAAGCAGAGAGCTCTTGGGAGGTCAGCCAATTCACGAGCTTGCTGAGCCGGTATGTCCCTTAATATCGGTTTAGTCTGATCCTTTAAAGCCTGACAAACGCCAATGGCTGCCACTGCTGGCTGAACCACGGCACCTACTGTGGTAAAAGAAGCCTTCAGTAGGGTCTCCAATTTTTTGTCGACTGGATCTTTAAACACCTGGACATTTTCCACCGGACAGGTCAGGAATTTATTTACGCAGGAAATGGCTGCGTCCACGGTAGGGAGTGCCCATTTCTTTGCAAATTCTTCTTCCATAGGATAGAGAATGGTGACCCTTTTAGGAGGGATAAAAATCCTATCAGGTCGAGCCCAATCCTGAAAAATCACGCTCTCCAGAAGGGGGTGAACAGGGAAAGACGCACCACTCAATGGTGCCTTCAAGGAACCTAAAGAGGATACCGCGGGGGCTAATTGTTCTGACACTGGAAGTTTAAAAGCAGTGCAAACCATATCCGTCAGAGACTGGATCCACAGACTCTTTGCTTGAGAAGCCGAAAAAAATTTCATCTATAGTGGAATCTTCAATGTCTGACCCGTCAGGACTCAGGTCCGCTTGATCCCCCTGTGGGTCCAATTCCTCCGAAGAGAGGACCTCTGCATCCGAACACACCGTTCTAGGTGACGGGGATCTAGCCCGTTTGCCACCCGGCAAAGAGCGGGCAATTAAAGCAGTTAACCTTTTCTCTAGCCCACCCAGGGTGGATTCTAGCATTTCTTCCGTTAACATAAACGGGAATGGGTTGATTGGGGGCCGCCTCTGCCCCTAGCACCCTCAATGGCTCCTGCATGATGCTGTTCGGTGGTCTATCTGGTGAGGGTGGGACCACTGGAGCCTGGCCCAAATCCTCTGACCCCGTTGGAGACCCCTTTACTTTTTTGGCACCTTTTGCAGCCTTAGCTGGTCCTGATCCCTTGGGAGCCATTGCACAACCTTGAGACACCCCTACAGCCAACACCCAACTGTTGTAGCTAGAAGTGAAACATTAATAAGGACAGGCTATGGTAAAACATTTTTTTTTTTTTTTTAATTTTCATACGCCTGAGAAGGCGGCAATACCGAGGAGAGTCCTGTGAGTATTGCCACACCAATGCCCGTTAGCTGGAGTCCAAGGTTGCACCGACTCAGATACTGCCAGATCTAAGGCTGAGTCCCTTTAAGAAAAAAAATCTTTTTTTTTTTTTTTCTGGTCAGTGTGGACTAAGTCCAGACCTGAAGATCCACAAACCACCACTGGGTGTCACTGTTAGCCAGAAATGGCTCAGCTGCGCGCTCTGTGTCCTCACTCTCCACTGCTCTCAGGAGGGAATGACCAGCCAGGAAATGCTTCTTTTTTTGCTTTATCTGAGACCTGACGCTGCTGGCCCGCCCCCCCCCCCCCCACGCTAAAACCAACATGGAGGAAGCAGAGAGCAGAGGAGAAGCCTGGACCAGCGCTAGTAACACAGACACCCGGTAAGCCACTAATCTTTGTAGTGCACACATAGAGGAAGCTGTCCCCCTAGGCTTCCTAGGAAACAGGAGTTTTGTCAGCACTTCCTCTCTATACACGTGGGGCTGCAGTATCATGCTAGCAGGCAAATCTGGGGGGAGTAGCAAAATACATATCTTTAAAAGCATATATATATCTACATGTTATCTGGGTAAACATTAGTACATCCCATCCTGCCTCAAAAGACATAGTGGAGATAGTGGCTGATGCACAAGCATACCATTAGCCAACCCAGAACCCCCAGGGGGATACCTACTGTCGAACCAAGTCCCGCAGGTTCCCTCTTACCTGCTCCACGCCGCAGGGTATTGCAAAATGCAAGAGGCCCAGCCTTCCCCCATCTCCGTGGGTATTGTCTTGGACCTTCAGGGACCGGGGTCCTGTGTTAAGGAACCCACACCCCTGGACCTATATAGCATCCTGGCATCAGTAGCGTTTAGTTCTTGGAAGAGACTAAGGCACTGGAGCCCAGAATCCAGCCCTCCAAGGAGAGGCATTATAGGCAAAACCCCACTCCAGCAGGGCCCGGGTACCGTACACCTTGGCTTTGAAGCACTTCGGACGGATCCGGCTAGCTATCCTGGGTCCCGAGACCTCCGAGGGACAGCTAGACGTGACCAAAACCTAAGACACTGGCGAAAAAACTGAAGCACTCCCAGTGGGAGGGGGTTATATAGGGAGGAAACTTCCTGTGAAATTGATTACACCAGTGTCCACACCTGAAGGTACCCATATAACCCAAGTGTAATGGCTATGCGCTCTGTGTCCCGTGATGTACGATAAAGAAATACACATAGGATAAAACAACAAGGTTAATACATAAATTGTCACACAAGATGACAGGAAAAGCACACACAAAAGTGAAAGTGCGACAGACCACCAACTAGTAACTTATACATAGGAGGTAACCAAACAATAGAGAGCTTGCGTCTACTTATTGTATACAACTTGGAACCGATGGAGTTTTCATAGGGTGGAATGTCACACTAGGATCAGCCCTAGCTAGCCGATCGTGTGTACCGGGCATAAGAAAAACTTTATTTTAATATTTTTTTAATCATAAAAGATAAAAAAAAAAACAGAGGTGATTAAATGCAATTATCATTCAAATTGTGACAGTGCTGAAAGCTTAAAAATGGCCTGGGCAAGAAGGGGGTGAAAGTGCCCTGTATTGAAATAGTTCAAGAGTAACTCCACTTCTGTTGAAAAAAAACATTTCCCTCTGGGTGTACTATGTGCATTGCTAGGATTTCAACAAACTTTGTTGCAGATTCCTACCCTTTGTTATTCTGAATAATTAGCTGTTTGTCTGTGTCCATATCTACAGTGAAACTGTATAAAAGTGATTTTATAATTAATAATCAGCTGCCGCACCTGCATGGCTTTAATTAGAAAAGTGGCAAGGTCTGCATCCCTTTAGATGCGATTTTCCTTTGCGAGTATCACACCAAATATGAAACTTTTGTTGCATGGGATGCCAAAAATCTGACTTGTATTTTAGTGTAGACTTCTGGGGAAATCAGTAAGACAATCACACAAGCAGGAAATTACATTTTCAGAGGAGTTCTGTACACCATCTGTGTACAGAACTGTACAGAAAATTACAGCACAGCAGAATGAAGGGAAGGTTATTTTTAAAAACATTCAAATACAATATGACTTGAGTCGCAGTTGTATATGCTATATTTTTTTTGCCATTTTTTTTCAAGAAAATTGAGTTACTCTTTAACCACTTCCATACAGGGCACTTATACACCTTCCTGCCCAGACCAATTTTCAGCTTTCAGCGCTGTTGCACTTTGAATGACAAATTGCGCGGTCATGCTACACTGTACCCAAACAAAATTTGTATAATTTTGTTCCCACAAATATAACTTTCTTTTGGTGGTATTTAATCACCTCTGGGATTTAAATTTTCTGCCAAAAAAATGTAAAAAGACCGAAAATTTTGAAAAACAAGTGCTTTTTTTTTGTTTCCATTACAAAACTTTGTAAATAAGTATGTTTTTTCCTTCACTGATGGGGCTGTACCGACGGGCACTGATGGGTACCGATGAGGTGGAATTGATGGGCACTGATAGGTGGCACGCATGGGCACAGATAGGTGGCAACTGCAACAACAATCGCCATGATGCGCGCCGTCCAGTCAGGATATTGAAACCACTTTTCCGACGTCATTTTGTAATAGGGCGGGCGGCGAGTGGTTAGAGGACTCGCCTTTTCCAAATGCTGACTGTCCTTTTCCCCACCTGTCCTCCCTCCCTTACCTATATCCCCCACCCCTTCTCATTTCTTTCCTTCACTCCCTCTGTTTCAGTACATACCTCATCATCCTCCACTCCCCCCCCCCCCATTCCTTCTCCTGTTGCCTTTTACTTTCTCTCCGGCCTACTGATTCATCGTAAACTTTACAAGCTTTTATATACGGAAATGGTATGTTTATGCCATGGGCTGATTAATGGCATATATTGTACATTGCTTTTTTCCCTTTCTGCTATAGTGAAAAAACGAGAGGATGACAAGTAAGCCCTAGCTGTCATGTAAGGTGACTTCACATTGTTTAATGGTTCGGGGCACCGCAGTCCATTTAACAGTTCTGTAATATGAAAATGACAACATTGCGGGTTTATAATGTAACGGTCTGGTTGCTCTGAGAATGACTGTCATAAAAAGCTGATGTACTGGTACTTTCTCATTGTCTACTTAAAATAAAGAATTTCTATAAAAAGGTAAACTCTCTCTCTTTCTCTCTACAGCGGTAACTGCATGTTGTCTAATGGAATTTCTTTCTCTCAACTTTAGGCAACTTTCCAAAACATTATTATTATTTTTAGATCATTTTGTTCTTTTCCTTCACTCAGATTTCTAAAAGGGTGGAACGGAGAATGAATGACAAATTTACAGTGTTTTTTCAATGTATATATGGCTAGATATTACTGCTAGCAAACTTGCTTTTAGTTGGTGCACACTCTGTTGTATCACAGTGGTATCTAGAGGTTTCGAAGATCAACTGTGCTTATGGTTTCATCTTCAATTGGAGGCAGGCCTGGACTGGCCATAGGGCAGATTTGGCATTTGCCCGGTGGGCCAGAGCCGCCTGGTCCGTGGCCTGTTGATGACCGGGCTGCATAGTGGGAGGTAAACGACAACCGTGGTCTGGACAGGGCTAACACAGACTGCGCTCCAACACTCACCTTCGGATTAGGGATGAGCTTCGAGTTCGAGTAGAACTCATGTTCGACTCGAACATTGCCTGTTCATCGAACAGCGAACTATTTGGGGTGTTCGCGGAAAGTTTGTGTGAACTCTAGAACCCTGTTAAAGTCTATGGGTCTCGAACGTTTGAAATCTAAAGTGCTAATTTTAAAGGCTAATATGCAAGTTATTGTCCTAAAAAGTGTTTGGGGACCCGGGTCCTGCCCCAGGGGACATGTATCAATGCAAAAAAAAGTTTTAAAAGCTGCAGTTTTTTTTGGCAGCAGTGATTTTAATAATGCTTAAAGTGAAACAATAAAAGTGAAATATTCCTTTACATTTCGTACCTGGGGGGGGGGTGTATAGTATGCCTGTAAAGTAGCGCTTGTTTCCCCATGCTTAGAACTGTCCCTGCACAAAGTGTCATTTCTGAAGGAAAAAAGTAATTTAAAATCACTGGCGGCTATAATGAATTGTCGGCTCTGAAAATACAGAGAAAAGTCATTCATAAAAAATAAAATGTGTGGGGGTCCACCGCATTTAAAAAAAAAAAATTGGGGTGGAGTTCCCCTTAAAATCCATACCAGACCTGAAGGGTCTGGATCTGATATTTGGGGGGAAGCCCCACATATTTTTGTTTTAATTTGACGCAGGGTTCCCCTTAATATCCATACCAGACCCTAAGGTGAGTGATTTTAAATGACTTTTTTCCTTCAGAAATTACAATTTGTGCAGGGACAGTCTAAGCACAGGAAACAAGCGCTACTTTACAGGCATACAATACATCCCCTAGGTACGAAATTAAAAGGAATATTTCAATTTTATTGTTTCACTTTTAGCATTATTAAAATCACTGCTCCTGAAAAAACGGCCGTTTTTTTAAAAAAAATTTTGCATTGATACATGTCCCCTGGGGCAGGACCCGGGTCCCCAAACACTTTTTAGGACAATAACTTGCATATTAGCCTTTAAAATTAGTACTTTAGATTTCAGACGTTCAAGTCCCATAGACTTTAACAGGGTTCTAAAGTTCACACAAACTTTTGGTCTGTTCGCAGGTTCTGGTGCAAACCGAACCCAGGGGTGTTCGGCTCATTCCTACTCCTGATATGCGGTTTTATCTGTATCTTCTCCGCAGAACTACCAGCAAGTTTGCTGGCTGCAGACCTGAACTGATTGTCTGTCTCACTCACACAGCTCAGCATCAGAACCAGCACTGAAAATCCCCCCCCCCCCCCACACACACAGACGGGAGAGAGAGCTCATCTGCTCCTCCTCCTGCCCCTCTCCTTTTGTGTGGGCGGGAAGTTTGAAGCCAGAAGAAGAAAACTGCTGATAGCCTATGCCTGAGCATCCATTCTGGGATGAGTAAGCTCACCCTCTCTCCTGCCTCCCAGTGTATAAACAAATTGCACGACTTTAAGCCAACAGTATGCAAATATGCAGCCTTTTTGGCCAGTGGGCCTTGGCAATCTGTTTAGGGATACTTTGCGAAACTCTACATGATCTTTATGGTTATTTACATTGAGTATATGTGTAGTTTTCCCATTATTGGAGAGATGTTTTTATGTCACGCCCAGAAATACTTTTTATGACTCCTATGTATCCATCTAATTTTAATACTATGATATAAATAAAGTGTAGTGCCCTGCTCCTGTTAGGTGGATGCTATGTGTAAATTTAGGGGTTATCGGAGTTGTAAATGGCTCGGAGTGATTATGTAAATTGATGCTTCTTTTCTAATTCAGCTGTGTTGTGTACATTTCCCACTTGACAGTAGGTGTCGCTGTCACCACAGGTCAGTGTTGGAAATACAGCAGGCTGGGTGCATTGAGTACTCGTTCCCCAGGGGCAACCCAGTGGGTGTGTCCTTGCCGCTGTGCATTCTGGGAAAGGATACTTAAGAGACAGACACCATTTTTTTGCCTCTCTGGCCTGATGACCCTCCTGGCCTAAGGTATGTCATAGATGTTCTTCTGCCTCAGGGCCTGCTGGCCAAAGGCTGTGTTACTGGAAGTAGGCCCAAGAGTTTCTGGGGTCTACTGATCCAGGGGTGGTCCTGTGCTGTCTTGCCTGCGGGGAGAAGCCAAGCAATTGGAAGAGCCAGGGGAGGATCTTTTCCAGGAGAGGACCGAGTGAATGGCTGGTATCTCAGGAAGGGGCCTGGCGACTCAATTGGAGGAAGCACCCCAACCGATCTACCTCACAGTACTGCAGGATGGCTTAAAGACTCTGGTACTGTGTAGCTGTGCTTAAACTTGAAAAGAACTGTTTTGTTATGCAATCCTGTGGCAGAGGATCATGCAACAACCTCATTGTATTCGCCAAGTCTGCGGCAGAGACTTTGTCCGCACATCGCACAAGCTGCTAGGTCAGTGAGAGAGGCCTATCCGGTGGTTGCGAGATCCAGTGCTAGAAGTGGTTTGTCCTCTGGATCCTAGGAAGTACCCGTGATCTGCAACCAAGGTATTTGAATCTCCCTTAACCCTCCATCCCTCTATTGCTGCAAGTTGTTAAATAAAAGCATTGGAAAAGAATAAGACTAAGTGCTTGGTGCTTACATCTGTGGATGTATTTTCCAATACAGACTCCTAGTTCTGATATGTGAACAGTGAGGTAACGGAAGGCCAAAATCTAATCCAGCAGCTCCTACGGGGGTAGTGCTACAAAAGCAAAATATAATTTTTAAGAAAATCATTGTTACTTGTTTCCAACATCACTTTCCTGCTAAGAAATCCCATGAGGCATCTTCTATTCAATTTAACGCACCGGGGTGCGCAGCACAAACAACTTATATATAAGTAGAAAATATGGAGAAAAAAAAAAAACTGACCCAGGAAAGTGAATCAAAGAGGACGCTGAGATCCCGTTTTTAGACCGCACATGGTGCATTCGATTGGGCCTGTTTTACATCGAATTCCTGCAAGTGCAATATATTTATTTTTCATTAAAATTGTATTGCAAAGCTGCACTATGGGCCCCTTTCTCTCTTTTTGTGTTTGAGACATCCATCCGCTCTGGCTGATTGTATTCGATCTAAAGCAGCTCCAGCACATAGTCGTTTGGGTGACTCTAAATTAACCCGTGCTCAGTCTGACCGATGTTTGTGGTCAGCACGTCTGGTAAGGAGACTACATTTCTGACACTCGGGTGTACCTTTGGTGGAAGGTGGTGCTATTTTTAGAATATTCTCCATTGGAAGACTTCTTACAGCTCACTTTTTCACAAATATTTTTCTTATACCTGGAACTACTTTATGGACTTTTCATTTTGAGTTTTAGTCATTGATTTTTTATTTTGTTCACGGATGTTCTATATCAGCAGGTTATTTTCAATTTAACCACTTCATGGTATACACCAATTAGTATTATTTACGTGTTTAATATTTCTACATCACTTTCATTAGTTTTGTTATATTTAACACAGCCAATCTTGGCCCCAATGATTGGTTTAACACTATTCATTCACTTATTTAATTTTTTTATATCATTATCACATATCACATATATTGGTTTTGCGCTGTACCTCACCCTTTTTTCCAACTTATATATAAGTGTTATCTATTCTACTGCATATCATATCAGTCTTGCCATGCTGCAATCAACCAACTAAATTAAGAAACTCTACAGATCGCCTATCTGAAGCATCTAAATGTTACCAGCGTCTGTCTGCAAAATACACAGCTTTCTTAAAGGGTCACTAAAGGAAAACATTTTTTTTGCTGAAATTACTGTAAACAGGGTATAGATAAGCAAACGCAGAATCCCCCCCCCCCCCCCCAAAAAAAAAAAAAATCTACAAATCGAAAGGGAGGAAGCAGCTGCTCCAGCAAGGCTAAGGGTCCTTGAATAAGCAATGGGAGAAAGTGCTAACTCTATTCCAACTAAAATGGAAGATCCAATTGAACGCACCAGTGAATATGTGCTAAAGCATAGTGCAATGATATAGAAACATCTACTGTACCGCCTACTAACTTTACTGTTCGGACTCTCAACACAGAGCCCTCCAACCTGCACAAGCCTAATGCCACGTGCACACAACCATTTTTCATGACAAGAAAAATGCTATTTTTTAAATTGGTCGTTAAAAACTGTCGTGTGTAGGCTCCAGAGCATTTTTCTCGACTAAAAAAATGGGCATTACAAATTTAGAACCTGCTCTATTTTTTCTTGACGTTTTTCACGTCGTAGTTTTTCTCGTCGTAAAAAACAACCATGTGTAGGCATGCTCAGAAGCAAGTTATGAGAAGGGAAATTTGCATAATCAGCCCAAAGGGTGGCACCATTCGAATGGAACTTCCCCTTTATAGTGCCGTTGTATGTGTTCTACATCACCGCGCTTTTCCTGAGCATTTTTTATCACGATCGTGTGTATGCAAGGCAGGCTTGAGAGGAATCACGTCGAGAAAAACTTTGGCTTTTTCCATGGCATGAAAAACGGTCGTGTGTACGCGGCATGAGCCTTTTTAAGTCCACAAAGCAAGTGCACTTATACAGTAAACCACATCACCTCCTGTCAACTATAAGGTGACTGTCAGCAACAAGAAACAGTTCAAGCAACAGCCAGCAGAAGCCTTCGAGACTAAGCTAAATGCTCTTTCAACATCATTTTATCCCGGTAAACCTCACCCTTATTCACCAGAGAACTTTCACACTCAAGCGGTCAGACCTGTCTGACTTCACCCGATATATGATCTGCCGCAAGCTCAATAACATTAGCCTCTCAAGGTTCGACAACTGTCCAGAGAACTACAGAGCTTGGAGATCAACCTTCAAAGCTTCTATTGCTGATCTCAACCTTACTGCCAAGGTGGAACTTGATTTGCTTATACAGTGGCTAGGGCCAGATCCTGCAGATCGTGTTAAAATACTGAGAGCAGTACATGTTGACTACCCAGATGCAGGTCTTGCTGCTCCATGGGCAAGACTTGAGCAAACCTATGGTAGTTCTAAAGGCATAGAAAGTGCTCTATTCTATTCAAAACTTTCCAAAAATAGGTAGCAAAGATCATCGCAAGCTTCAAGAACTAAGCAACCTTCTCATGGAGCTAGAATTGGCAAAAGCAGACCCTTGTCTACATGGTCTGAGCTACCTGGACACTGCCCATGGTGTGAATCCAGTGGTGTCTAAACTGCCAAACAACCTGCAAGAGAAATGGGCACAACAGGGCTCAAGATATAAAAGAGACTATAACGTATCTTTTACTCCATTCTCATATTTTTGCTGGTTCATCAGTGAACAAGCCTTGGACGAGAAATTATCCAAACTTCAGCTTCAGTGAGTCTAGCTTGCCTGCTTCATCATCATAGTGGTATGATAACAAAGCAGCTAAATATAGAGAATAAAATCGAGCTGTATCTGTTAAAAAAGACAGACACCTCATCTCCCGTATCCTATCCCGCTCACCAGATTGATTCAGGTTATAGAGATAAAGATTCAAATCGTCAGTACCCTATTCACAAAAAAAGGATTTTTAATAACAGCTTACCTGTAAAATCCTTTTCTTGAAGTACATCACGGGACACAGAGCGCATAGTCATTACATATGGGTTATATGGGTACCTTCAGGTGTGGACACTGGTGTAATCAACTTCACAGGAAGTTCCTCCCTATATAACCCCCTCCCACTGAGAGTGCTTCAGTTTTGTAGCAAGCAATTTCTCCGAGGTTACACAATGTTCCCCAAAAGAGGGGTGGGAGCTCTGTGTCCCGTGATGTACTTCAAGAAAAGGATTTTACAGGTAAGCTGTTATTAAAAATCCTTTTTTCTTTATCGTACATCACGGGACACAGAGCGCATAGTCATTACATATGGGATGTCCCAAAGCAATGCTCCATGAAGGGAGGGAGACCGTAAGGCCAAAATTAGCCAAACAGAAAATATATCAGGAGGTAAAATAGCTCCACCAACAGAAAAAAAGGGGGCGTGAACCGGGCCAGAGGATTCTATACTGCTGCCCGAAGGACCGCCTGCCCAAATGCTGCGTCCGTAGCTTTTGTGACGTCCAACTTATAAAATTTAGTAAACGTATGTACGGAAGACCAGGTTGCCGCTTTGCAAACCTGTGCCATAGAGATCTGATGGTGTGCCGCCCGAGAGGCACTCATGGCCCTCGTAGAATGGGCCTTAATTGATAAGGGAGGTGGAATGCGCTTCAGACCATAGGCCTGAAAAATCAGCTGCTTAATCTACCTCGCCAAGAAAGACTTGGCAGCCGGCTGACCCTTCTTGGGGCCATCCGGGAGAACGAAAAGCACATCTGTTTTCCGAATCTTTTCTGTAGCCTTGAGATAAACCCTCATGGCTCGGACCACGTCCAAAGTATGAAGCAATCTTTCCTCTCTGGACTGGGGAGTAGGAAAGAAGGATGGTAGGACTAGGTCCTGATTCCAGTGAAAACTGGATATGAACTTTAGGAAGGAAAGAAGGCTGAGGCCGCAGCACCACTCTGTCCTTATGCAGAATCAGGTACGGTTCCCTGCAAGACAAGGCTGCCAGCTCGGAGACCCTTCTGGCCGAAGCCATAGTCACCAAGAAAACCAACTTTCGGGTTAGCAGTACAAGAGGGATTTCTGTCAGAGGTTCAAACGGCTGCCTTTGTAAAGCTGACAAGACCAGATTTAAATTCCAGGGGCAGAGGGAGCTCTAATAGGGGGATTCACATGCAAGACCCCCTGCAAGAAGGTTTTCACAAGCGAATGCGTGGCAAAAGGCCTTTGAAACCATATCGATAAGGCAGACACCTGCCCCTTTAGAGTACTAAGAGCCAACCCCTTGTCAACGCCAACCTGGAGGAATCGCAAGATCCTGTCAATAAAAATTTGCGAGGATGCTCTCCTTGAGACTCGCACCACTCCACATAGGTCCTCCAGACTCTGTAATAGATATTTCTAGAGACTGGCTTTTCTAGCCTGAATTAACGTAGATATGACCTGGGCTGAGAGGCCTCTGCCCTTAAGAATTAGGGATTCAGCCGCCAAGCCATCAAATTTAGCTGCTGTGAAGCAGGGTGGTAGATCGGGCCCTGAGACAGCAGATCTGGGCGCAGGGGGAGTGGCCACGGTGCCCCTACTGACATCCTCACGATGAGTGCGTACCAAGCCCTTCTGGGCCAGGCTGGGGCCACCAGGATCACCGGCCTGCGCTCCACCCTGATCCTTCGTAGAAGGCGGGGAATCATCTGTAGTGGAGGGAACGCATACAGGAGAGAAAACTGGTGCCAGGGGCAAACCAACGCATCGGTCCCGTAGGCCGAGGGGTCCCTGGCTCGGGATACGAATTTGTCCAATTTCTTGTTGAATCTTGTTGCCATGATGTCCACATCGGGAACTCCGAATCTTTGGCAAATCTCTTGGAATACCTGGGGGTGAAGAGACCACTCTCCCGGGAGTAACTGTTGACGACTCAAAAATCTGCTTGAGAATTGTCTATCCCTGGGATGAACACTGCTGAGATGCAGGGTACATGGGCTTCGGCCCATGAAAAAATCAGGTTTACTTCCCTTTGAGCCGCTAGGCTCCTTGTGCCCCCCTGGTGGTTTATGTATGCCACCGCCGTGGCATTGTCGGACTGTATCCTTACTGGCAGACCCTGCAGGGGGAGAGTCCAGGCAACCAGGGCCAACCGAGCAGCTCTGATCTCTAGGACATTGATGGGAAGCAGACTTTCTGCCTCTGACCACTGTCCCTGCTGGGTCCTGTTTTCCTAAGATTGCCCCCCAACCTGTTAGGCTGGCATCTGTGATTACTATTTTCCACGTGATGGGGCAAAAGGTCTAATGCCTGTATGGACTTGTTCCAAGCAGAGAGAATAGCTGCCTGAAGAACTCTGGTAAGGATCTGGGCATAGGGCGCTGCTTCGAAGGCGGCCACCATGTTTCCCAGCAGTCGCATGCATAGGCGAATAGTCGGCTTCTTTTTGCCTAAGACTATTTGAATCGTTTGAATCAACGACCTGATCCTTGAGGTAAAAATACCCTCTGGCATTCTGTATCTTAACCGAAAGCCTAGATATTCCAACTGTCTTGTGGGTTGTAACCTTGATTTTCCTTGGTTCACAATCCACCCGAATTCTTCTAGATGCCGTACTGTGCAGACTACTGCATGATTGAGGTTGGAGGCTGATCTGTCGATAACCAGGAGATCGTCCAGGTATGCCAGGACCAAGATGCCTTCTGTCCTTAGGACGGCTAGCACCGGGGCTAACACCTTTGTGAATACCCGCGGAGCTGTTGCCAACCCGAAAGGGAGGGCTACGAACTGGAAATGACTTTGATCTGTCATAAAACGAAGAAACTTGTGATGTGCTGGGTAGATCGGCCCATGCAGACATGCATCCTTTATGTCTATAGATGCTAGAAAGTCGCCTTGATGCAGGCTGGCTGTCACTGAACGTATGGAATCCATACGAGAGGTCTGAAACTTTAGAAAGCGATTTAGGCGTTTGCGGTCTAGGATAGGCCTGACGTCGCCACTGGGTTTTGGTATAATAAAAAGGTTGGAGTAGAATCCCAGACCCTTTTCTTGGGTTGGTACTACAATTACTCCTTGGAGCAAGAGGCGGTCCAACGCCTTTACGAGAGAGGCCCTCTTTAACGGGTCGCTTGGAAGACTTGACCCCTGAAAATGAGGAGGGGGGATTTCTCGAAACTCTAGTTTGTAGCCTGTGGCTACCACAGACCGAACCCAAGAGTCGGGATTCTGGCCTTCCAGACTTCGGAGAAAAACTGAAGTCTTCCCCCCACCCAAGAGAGTGGGGGCGCCCCTTCATGAATCTGACTTGATGACTGGTTTAGCCGGCTTGCGAGACCAGGGCCTCTTGTTTGCCGCGGCTTGTCCCTGTGGGCGGCTATTAACTGCTGAACGCCCGGGAGGCCGTCGATACTGACGGGAAGTCGAAGGGGCCAAGCCTGCAAGGGCCTGCCGTTTAAACGCGGGCCCACGCGGTCTTTTCTTGACCGGTAAGGAAGAACCTTTACCACTTGATATGGTTTGGATATATTTATCTAGGTCTTCACCGAATAGTCTTCCCCCATGAAAGGGAAACCCTGCTAAAAGCTTTTTACAGGGTGCCTCTGCTGACCAGTTCTTTAGCCACGAAAGACGACGCATGTGAACCACCAGCAGAGATAAACGGGATGCCTGTTGGATAGAGTCCTTAATAGCATCTACTGCAAAGCAGAGAGCCCTAGGGAAATCTGCTAATTCACGAGTTTGCTGAGCCGGCATGTCCTTTAATATCTGTTTTGCCTGATCCTTTAAGGCCTGACAAACGCCAATGGCTGCCACCCCTGGCTGAACCATGGCACCTACTGTGGTGAAAGAAGCCTTCAGTAGGGTCTCTAATTTTTTGTCGACCGGATCCTTGAACATCTGGACATTTTCAACCGGACAGGTCAGGGATTTATTCACGCAGGAAATGGCCGCGTCCACTGTGGGGAGCCCATTTCTTTTAAAAATTTCTCCTCCATAGGATAGAGAATAGAGAACCTCTTAGGAGGGATAAAGATCCTATCAGGTCGAGCCCAATCCTAGTAAATCAGGCCCCGCAGAAGGGGGTAAATCGGAAAAGACACACAAGTTAATGGAGCCTTTAAAGAACCCAATGAGGATACCACAGGGGCTACTAGTTCTGGCACTGGAAGTTTAAAAGCAGTGCGAACTATATCGGTCAAAGACTGGATCCACAGGCTCTCCGCTTGAGAGGCCGAAACATATTCATCTACAGTGGAACCCTCCATGTCTGAACCTTCGGGACTTGGGTCTGCTTGATCCCCTTGTGGGTCCCGTTCCTCCGAAGAGAAGACCTCCGCATCTGAAAAAAACACCAAACTAGGTGAGGGGGATCTAGCCCGTTTGCTGCTTGGCAAAGGGCGGGCAAACAAAGCAGTTAACCTTTTCTCTAGCCCACCCAGGGTGGTCGCTAGCATTTCTTCCGTTACGTAAACGGGAATGGGTGGATCGGGGGCCGCCTCTACCCCCAGCATCCCCAATGGCTCTTGAACTATGCTACTCGGTGGTCTAACTGGTGAGGGTGGGGCCGTTGACGCCTGGCCCAAATCCTCTGACCCCGATGGAGACCCGTTTGTTTCTTGGCACCTTTTGCAGCCTTGGCTGGTCCTGATGCCTTTGGAGCCATTGCACAACCTTGAGTCACCCCTATAGCCAACACCTGACTGTTGCAGCTAGGAGTAACCAATATGAGGACAGGTATGAGGAAAATGAAAAAAAACTGTTTTTTTTCTGGTCAATAGTGGACCTAAGTCCTAGACCTGAAGATCCACAAAACCGCCACTAGGTGTCCCTGTGTGGCCAAAGACCCAGCTGCACGCTCTGTATCCTTTCTTCCTCTGCCTCCAGGAGGGAAAGACCAGCCAGAGAAAAAGTTTTCTCTTTAAACAGACCCTGACGCTGCTGGCCCGCCCCCCCGACGCACGCCGACGCTATAAAAGGCGGCGTGCACGCGCGCGCGCACCCCCCCCACGCTGAAACCACATGGAGGAAGCAGAGCAGAGGAACAACATGGACCAGCGCTAGGCAGCACCAACAGACACCAGGTAAGCACTAATCTTATTGTAGTGCACACACAGAGAGGAAGCTGTCCCCATGGGCTTCCTAAGAAACAGGAGTTTTTACCAGCAATTTCCTCTTTTAAAACATGTGGGGTTGCAGTATCAATGCTAACAGGCAGACCTGGGGTGAGTAGCAAATATATATCTCACACAAGTATACATATATCTACATGTTATCTGGGTAAAACATTAGTATCCCATCCTGCCCATACAGACATAGTGGAGATAGTGGCTGATGCACAAGCATACTGTTAGCCAACCCAGAACCCCCAGGGGGATACCTACTGTCGAACCAAGTCCCGCAGGTTCCCTCTTACCTGCTCCACGCCGCAGGGTATTGCAAATTGCAAGAGGCCCAATCTTCCCCCATCTCCGTGGGTATTGTCTCGGACCTTCAGGGACCGGGGTCCTGTGTTTAAGGAACCCACACCCCTGGACCTATATAGCATCCTGGCATCAGTAGCGTTTAGTCCTGGAAGAGACCAAGGCACTGGAGCCCAGAATCCAGCCCTCCAAGGAGAGGCATTATAGGCAACACCCCACTCCAGCAGGGCCCGGGTACCGTACACCTTGGCTTTGAAGCACTTCGGACGGATCCGGCTAGCTATCCTGGGTCCCGAGACCTCCGAGGGACAGCTAGACGTGACCAACACCTAAGACACTGGCTAAAAAACTGAAGCACTCTCAGTGGGAGGGGGTTATATAGGGAGGAACTTCCTGTGAAGTTGATTACACCAGTGTCCACACCTGAAGGTACCCATATAACCCATATGTAATGACTATGCGCTCTCTGTCCCGTGATGTACGATAAAGAAAAACCTCACCCTCCAAAGAAATGTTGTGGGCTTATGGCAAAGACTATCTAAGAACGCAGGGAGATTCTCCAGAAACATGGAATATGCTATACAGTAGGTGCTGTGCTTCCTATGACTACTTTGCTAAAAACTGTAAAGTTGCCATCAAGTGCACAGAGTGCAGTATCGACAAACACGTTACAGCTATGCATCCTGCACCACTTCCAGACAATCCACAGCAGTCATCTACATTGAATCCTGCATCAAATCATGGTGGGGAGCAACAAAGCCATGCTCCAGCCACTACAAACCTTTCTTCTTCATGTACTGAAATCTGCGAAGAAGGATCAAGGCACAAATGCTGTGCCAAGGTATGTCTAGTCAAAATATATCCAAAATATCAACCTGAGAAGGCTACCAGCTACCAAAATAGATGAGCAGTGCAACAGATCCTTGGGCAAGACTAAATTCTTTGAGATCTTTGGCATAAAAGGGACATGCAACACCATATACTCTCAACTCTATAACTCTTGTTATGGTCATGTGGAAACTTCCACCAGAAGGGCCGATGGGTTCATAATCTTCCAAATCAAGGTAAAGAAGGGTAAACATTAGTTGAGTGTGACCAAATACCTAACAGGGAAAAGATTCCTACTCCAGAAGCTGTGTATCACCATGCCTCACAAGGCACCTGGTTACTGATATTTCTCTAATGGACATGGATGCTGAAATATTAATCTTGTTGGGAAGAGACATTCTCAGAGTATATAAAGTGCGCCAGTAGTGCAATGGATCTGACGATGCCCCATATGCACAAAGACTTGATCTAGGCTGGGTAAAAGTGGGTGATGTATGCTTGAACAGAATGTGCATGCCATCTGGGATAAACTTCTTTAAGACTCACATGTTAAGAAATGGACGTGCATCTCACTTAAGACAATGCCCACATCATTACAAAGTAAAGGAGAAGCCTCTTGACATCATCCAGGTATCTGATGTTACTCCCATTCCCTGTTATAACAACTTAGGTACCACAGTGTTTTGTACTACACGCAATGACAACAAAATAGCTTTGTCAGTTGAAGATAGAGAGTTTATCGCAATAATGGACAGTGAATTTTTCAACCATGAATCTACCAGCTGTGTTGCACCATCACCTCTTTGTGCTACAAGAATCAGACTCCCAAATAATCGTGAACAAGCTTTATCCAGATTCAACTCACTTAAGCGAACACTAAAGAACAGGCCTGAAATTAAAGAACATTTCTTTACATTTATGAAAAGGATCTTTGACAATGATCACGCTGAGCCAGCTCCACCTCTTCTTGAACATGATGAGTGCTGGTATCTGCCTTTCTTTGGAGTGTATCATCCATGTAAACCAAAGCAAATCAGGGTAGTGTTTGACTCCAGTGCCAAGCATCAAGGCATAGCCCTGAGTGATGTTCTTCTCACTGGTCCTAATCTAACCAACAAACTTGTAGGAGTACTTATGAGGTTCAGAAGAGATCCAGTTGTTATAACTGCTGACATTGAACAAATGTTCCATTGCTTTATAGTAAGAGAAGACCACAGAAACTTCCTAAGGTTTCTGTGGCCTCGTGACAATGACATAAACAATGAAGTGATTGAATACCACATGAAAGTACATTTGAAAACAGTCTCTCACCTGCTGTTGCAGCAACATATGGTTTAGGATGGACTGCTCTTGATGGCGAAAAGGAGTATGGTGAAGATGCTTGACACTTCGTTGAGGGAGACTTCTATGTGGATGATGGACTCAAATCCTTACCCACAGATGAAAAAAACATAGACCTGCTCCAAAGGACTTAAGGTATGCTTTCTAAGGCCAACCTCAGACTTCATAAGATTGCATCAGACAGTGCTGCTGTGATAAAAAAACTTTCGGCTTGGCTACCATGCCACAGGATTTAAGGATTTAAATCTAGGAATTGATATGCCTCCTGTTTAGAGAAGTCTGGGCTTAAGACAGAACTTATTTCAAGACACCTTTGGCTTTTAAGTCAGCTCTGCAGACAAACCATTCACCAAATGTAGTGTTCTGTCGGTGGTTAACAGTTTATACGATCCACTGGGACTATTCAAGATTGGGATGCTCCACTACTAACAAATATTTAAAGTGGGAGTCCTGGAAACAATCTCTACATGCCATAGATGAAATTGACATACAACACTTCAGCTTCTCTTGCGGCAAGTCAGAGAAAAGAGATTCACATTTTCTCAGATGCATTTACTGAGCCATAGCAGGTGTTGCCTATCTCAAGGTTAGAGACTCTCTCAATCAAACCCATATAGGGTTTCTGTTTGGCAAAGCTAAGTTAGCACCTAAGCCTGAGCACACAATTCCCAGGCTTGAACTTTGTGGGACTGTACTAGCCGTTGAAATTGCAGATTTTATACTGCGTGAGCTAGACATTCAAATAGATGACATCAAATTCTACACAGACAGCAAAGTTGTTTTGGGCTACATATACAATCAGACAAAACGCCTTTGTCAGCAACCAGTGTAGAAATAATCAGAAAATCCTCAAGGCCTGAACAATGGCATCACGTTCCATCGGAGCACAATCCTGCAGATTATACCACCAGACCAGAATCTGCCAGTGTCTTTGCAAATTCTTCTTGGTTAACAAGACCTGACTTCCTGCTGGATCATACAGAAGAAGCTACAAGTGAGATATTCTGTCTTCTAGATTCTGACAGCGATCCAGAGATTCGTCCTGAAGTCAAGACTTTTGCCACTGATCTGAACCCTAACCTCCAAGTTGGAGACCTTGTTCTGCTCAAGCACTAGCAAGCCAAAATAAGTGAATGGCCCATGGGACTCATTATAAAGACCATTCCTAGTGATGATGGTATGGTAAGTGGGGTAGAGGCTAAAGTGGTTGTAGACCTTTTACAACCCCTTTTATCTACAGGTAAGCCTAGATAAGATTTACCTGAAACATTTCCCAAACAGCCACGGTTTAGGAGATATTTACAAGGCGGGTGCTGATGTCTTGGGCGCAGACGCACTTTAGAAATGGCGATCGTGCTGTTCCTAAAGGAGGTCGTGTAATGTCAGAAGTAACCCCCGGGAGAGATGCCGGCTGCCCGAGCAGTGTATGAGGATGGCTGCGGGGGCTTCGATCTGTGGTGAGTATTACATAATGAGCTAGTATGCTATGCATACTAGCTCATTATGCCTTTGTCTTGCAGGTGGTATTCTTTTTTCTTTTTTTTGGGGGGGGGGGGGGAGTGGGTTTACAACCACTTTAAGGTTGCCAGACAAGGAACTGTAAAGACTTTTGTCAGACGCATCACAGAACTTGTTCTACTCTTGCCTTTTGGAGACTGAACATGCTTACCTGGGCTTGTTGGATCCAGTTTCTACTACTACAAGAATGTACCTTGAACTTTAAGTGACTTTTCTTGATGCCTTATTGCAGTTATTATTGTTGCATATATATGCATGTTTCAGGTCTTCCAAGACAACTGCATATTGCACCATTGTTTATTTGCATTGGGTAACTACTGTTATGATGTAACATTTACAATACCAGATGGGGAGTGTGCTGTTACACTATGTAAGCTATGTAAAATGTAATGCTATGCATAGTTATGTTAATGTTTATATAATTGGTTATTAACTGCCATCATGTGGTTATTTTTGGTTATAGAACCATCCTTTTCTGTTTATTATCTGTGTCCCCACCCACGTTATGATGCATTTTCTTTTTCTGTACCTTCACTGGCTTGGGAGACTTTTGTATAGGCAGCCTGCAATTTGTTCACATCCTGGAACACATTACCATGTTTTGACCTGCAGATACCATTTTCATTCATCTGCCACATTTGGTTGTCTGCTGTAATCTCCTGCTTGCAATAAAACCGATTTTTATGGTGTCTGGTGAGTTCAAGCTATCTGATAAAGACTGTCCGCTGAGATTATATATGCTTTTACAGGCCAGGCATAAAGGTTCCAGCAAGTGATAAGTCACTATTACAACAGTTGGAGTCAGAATAAGATGCATTCCACCAAACTAATGTTTAGCCAGTGGTGACCCTTCCATTAGGACCAGCCCCCTATCCAGCCCCCTAATCTACATGCAGGGCACCGGATGCATGGATTCCAATGTTTTATTTTTGAAGCACAGGATTAGAGCCAGAGGCTCTAATAGGCTTCAAAAAAGGGTGGGCTCTGAGTCCAACAGACTGGTTAGTGGTAAATTAACCAAATATATTGTCACATGTTAAAGTAAATAGCAGCATGCATATAAATGAGTAAATAAAGGATTAGGTCAATCACAGTTCACCAGACCAGTGTTTTTCAACTCCAGTCCTCAAGGCACACCAACAGGTCATGTTTTCAGGCTTTCCATTATTTTGCACAGGTGATTTGATCAGTTTCACTGCCTTAGTAATCACCACAGCCATTTCATCTGAGGTAAATCCTGAAAACTTGACCTGTTGGTGTGCCTTGAGGACTGGAGTTGAAAAACACTGCACTAGACAATATGTTAATTAGAGCAAGGCTGGTCATAGACAGAGCAACCACAGGTTGTAAGAAAGAAAATCACTTGATTTTCCTATGAAAAAAAAGTCAATGTTGAGGAGGGAGTCCCTCCTGTGCAGTCATTGTGTTTTGTCAGAGTGGGGGTGAAGGGAGCCACCTGGCAGGGAAAATACAGTGATTATTGCTAGCGGCTATAACAATAATGGCATGTAAAATCTAACAGGCTGGTTGTACCCAAGTTGATTGATTAACGTGTGTACATTAAGCCTGTCCTGCTGAACAGGTTGAGATTCAAACTGTCTATGGCCAGCTTAAACCTGGTAATCCACAAAATCAGCAAAAAGTAATGCCATCAGAAAACAGTACCAGCAATAATAATCAATACTTCAATAACCCCTCTGTAGACAATAGGCTATAACCACTTTAAAGTGCACTCTATATGAATGGCAGCAAATAAATTGTAGACTCCCTGAAGAAGTACCACTAGCAGAAGTAAATATCTGCTAGTGAGCAGTTTTCAGCCCTAGTTGTTAAGTAAAGTCTGCATGTAGTAAATAATGGCTAGTCCCTATGTCCTTAGTCACTGCTAGCAACAGCAGTTAATGGCAACAGTGTCCTTTCACCAGTCCCAGCAATACAGAAACAACTATGAAGTCTCTTGAGCTCCTTCTGCTTGTCAGCTCCCCCTGGTGGACGGAGGCAAGGTAGTGTTAACCCATTCAGCCCGCTGTCCAGTGGAGACACAGAAAGTACTGAAAGAAAAGCTCCAGTGTGTAAAAAATAAATTAAAATACTGTAGCTGCTGAATTATAATATAAGGAAACTTACCTGTCCAGGGATCCCGCAGTGTCAGCACCCCAAGCCAATTTGTAAATCGGCTTTAGGTGCAGACAAACTAGCCTGAAGGCTTCACTGCTCGGTTCCTACTGCACATGCACGAGTTGTGTTGTGCTTTCTGAATGGTCTCGTTGTCTTCTGGGACTTGTGTGTGCCCCAGAAGGAGAAGGGACCAGAAATGTCGTAGATTGGCAATTGGTGATCTAACCCAGAAGTGGGAGTGGGTACCTGTCAAAACCAGGTACCCCCACCCCCCCCCCAAAGAGAGAGAGTGCGAACAAGTGGAACTTTCCCTTTTGGATGGAGCTTGAAGCACAGTGTTCTAAATCCCTCCCTGTGTTTAGCCAAATACCGGGCTACACATGTATAGCCCAAAGAGGAGGTATGGTGATCCATCTGCTGCTTTTGAACATACTTTTACTTTTCACAGTGGAGTCTTGCTATATTACTTACAACTCATGCAACAGAGATACTGTAGGTCTTGTAGAACATCTTTACAGGTGGCATAAGTTAGCCATTTAATCTATACTAAAACATAGCTTTTTATTTTCAAGAACACCTCTTCTTGGAACTATAAAAAAAAAACAATAAGGCTTTTTCAAAATCAATTCATGGCTTTTTCATTCTCATTGTTTTTTTTTTTTAGCTTTCTCTCCAAAGATCTACAGTCAATACATTTATCCCAGGTTTATCTTGCTCTTACATAGATGTAGGCTGACATTTCATGATCCTTATGTAGCGGCAGTACAATATGTCTGGGTTGTCACTTGCATCACTGATTCTACTGAATGAATATACTCAAAATGACACCGTATGTTGGCACATGCAAAAGTACCAGTCATATTTAGAAGGTATTTCTTCCGGTCAGTGCCCAATCAATGTCTGCAGACAAGACATGTTAATAACTATTTTCTAAGTAATAAATTAGCACTAAATATAACATTACCTTTTAGAGACACACAAAGTTGAAGTCTAGTGGGGAAAACAGCTATAATAAAGAGGAAGCCAACAGCATACCAGTAGTTTTCTACAATCCCTAAAAATGTTCTAATCTTTTTACACTGGCTGGGGGCAACTTTTAATTGTTTCAGTCTTGTCCATTAGAGGCTTTTTGACCCCCTTAGGGTCCAGCAGATACTAGACTTCTTCAAGATCCACTGTGCCTTTTTTTGGATTAGTTAGTAGCCCAGGCTTACAATTGGTATCTACAATTGCCTGAACCTTCTGTGGGGGGCAATTTCAGTCAAGACTAAAACTGATAACATTATCCAGGTATTATGCTTGGTCAGGTTTTTTAACACAACGACGTGCTGAAAAAAACTAAGTTCAATGCTTCCAAGCATGCGTCGACTTGATTCTGAGCATGCGCGGCCTTTTAACCGATGCTTTTGCATACTAACGATCGATCGTGGCGCATCGTCACTGGTCCTCACTCTCTCCTGGGAACAGTGTTTACCAGAAGACAGCAGGGGGTGATGTCATGAGGCTTGACTCCTGCGGGAGTCAGAACCCGGAAGTGGTGCAAATACCTGTTTTAGACAGGTATCTGCACCCCCTCCCCCTGAAAGGTGCCAAATGTGACTCTGGAGGGGAGGGGAGGGATCCAAAAATCACTTTTTGTGTGAACCTCCGCTTTAAGGAGTGCCCAAGGCCCAGCACTGAGGCTGGATGGCATAGTATCAAATTGGTGGAAAAGGTCCCGACTCGATACCTATTAGCGCACTCACCCGTTTTTTTTTAATCCACTTTGCAGCAGTGGTATCCACAGTTTTTTGGAGGTGCAGCTTATATTTACCCTTTAGTTAGATTTTTTGTTTAATTGCACATTTGGAGCTTGATAATTTGTTTATTTTTTATCTCAGAATACACTGCCTTGGTTGGGGGGGGGGGGGCTGTGGTTCCTCCTGTGTGGATAGAGAAATCAGTTTTTTTTTTTTTTTTTTTACCCGAGGAGTGAGCTCAGAAGTGTTTGGATCCTAGTCTGAACCCACCTAAGCTATCCCACCAGGAAGCAGTAAATGACCAAAGCTAATCATAAATGGCAGAGGCATGCAAGGGACATAGTACATAGGACATGAAAACAAGGCTAAGTGACTCAACTATGCACAGAAAAATGGGAACTGGGGTGCAGAAATGGCAGCAGGTGCTCTGGACTAATGAATCAAAATTTGAAATATTTGGCTGTAGCAAAAGACAGTTTGTTTGCGAAGAGTTGGAGATCAGTACAATAATGAGTGTCTGCAAAAGTGAAGCATGGTAGAGGTTCCTTGCAAGTTTGGACCTGCGTTTTTGCAAAAGGAGTTGGAGATTTGGTTATGATCAATGGTGTCCTCAATGCTGATAAATACAACAGATACAGTGCCTTTAAAAAAAAAGGCATTCATACTCCTTGAAATTTTTCACAATTTGTCACGTTACAACCAAAATTTTAATGTATTTTATTGGGATTTTACGTGATAGACCAACAAAGTAGCACATAATTGTGAACTAAATGGAAAATGATAAATGGTTTTCAAAAAAAGCTTCAAAGAACAGCTGTATTTATACCGAGATCTTAGGGGTATCAGAGTAAAGGGGCTAAATACAAATGCATGCCACAGTTTTCAGATATTTGTCAAAAATTTTGAAAACCATTTACTGTATTATTTCAGTTTCACTTCACAATCATTTGCCACTTTTTGTTGGTCCATCACATAAAATACATTTAATTTCATGGTAGTAACATGACAATATATGGAAAATTTCAAGGGGTGTGAATACTTTTTCAAGGAACTGTACTTATCCATCATCCATACCATCAGGGAGGTGAGTGATTGGCGCCAAATTTAATCTGCAGCAGGACAACAACCCCAAGCATACAGCCAATGTCATTAAGATCTACCCTCAGTGTAAAAAAGAACAGTAATGGTTTGGCCCGTACGTCGGTCAGTGCATGCGAGATTACAGGCGCGCGCTGTGGGAGTGCGGCCACGGGTCCGGCAGACTCAATGTCAGCCACCAGCAATCGCTGTACACAGAGGCAGAACGAGGATCTGCCTTTGTAAACTAGACGGATCCCCGTTATGACAGGGGACATCTCAGAGATCCCAGGCAGCAAATCCCCCCTACAGTTAGAACAAGCTGAGGAAACATATTTAACCCCTTTATCACACCTAGTGTTAACCCCTTCCCTGCCAGTGTCATGTATACATTGATCAGTGCATTTTTATAGCACTGATTAATGCAATAATGTCACTGGTCCCCAAAAAGTGTAGTTTAGGGTCAGATTTGTCCGCTGCAATGTCGCAGTCCCACTAAAAATCACAGATTGCCGCCATTACCAGTAAAAACAATAAAAAAATAAATAAAAGTCCCTAAATCTATTCCATAGTTTGTAGATGTGATAACATTTGCCCAAACCAATCAATACACGCCTATTGCAATTTGTTTTTACCAAAGATATGTAGAAGAATACATATTGGCCTAAACTGATGAATACATATTTTTTTTTATATTTTTTGGGTATATGAATTATAGCAGAAAGTATAAAAAATATACCGTCACTTTTTTTTTGTTTTTTTGTTTATAGCTCAAAAAATAAAAACCGTGGAGGTGATCAAATACCTTCAAAAAGCTTTATTTGTGGGGAAAAAGGGACATCAATTTTGTTTGGGTACAACGTCATACGATCATGCAATTGTCAGTTAAAGTGACGCAGTGTCGTAAAAAAAATGGTCATTAAGGGGTCAAATCCTTCCGGGGCTGAAGAGGTTAAATCCTTTCTATCAGGGGGCGTGTCCTGGCTATGAAGTAGTGAGGACATGTTCTGCCTCAGCTCCGCTCCACCGCCGACCTAACTGAAGCTACAGAGGGGGTCTCTACGCACAACAGGCTCCATCCATGTCCCTGCGACTGCGGCAGTCATCCCAGCCACCGAGAACGACAGCTACCCGGCAGGTACCGCTGGACTCTTACTTCCCCTTGACCAGAGGACAAGGCAGCGAGGCCTCCAAAATGGCGCCGAAGGGGAAAGCCCAGAAGATGGCGAAACAGCCTCAGCCAGCCGCAGCTGCGACAAGACAGCAGAAGGTGCCCCTCTCTGTTTCCCCGGCCTCATCCCCAGGATCCATAAGCAATTCAGCTCCCCCAGCCTTCCCTGCATCCCCAGGAGGACGCTCAGCGGCCTCAGACTTCATTGGGAATGAAGAAATCAGGCGCCATATTCTGTCCCTCCCCACTAAGGAGGATTTGGAACGCTTCACTAGCAGGGTGGAGAAGGCATTCACTGAGGACATTGCTCAATTAAAGGCTGACACTTCTCACCTGGGAGGCAGGGTGGAAGCTCTGGAGGAACGGCTCGAGGAGGCTCTCCCCACTATTGATCTGCTGCAATCTAAATGTCATTAACAGGATCAGCGGATTAAAGCCCTGCTGTGCCAGTTGGATGACGCTGAAAATCACAGCAGAAGGGCCAACATTAGAATCCGGGGACTCCCGGAAGCCATGGCCTCCCACGACATTATCCCCATCCCCATCCCCATTATCCCCCATTATGTCCGCTGCAGGACATGTTTAGGGACATACTGGGCCTGCCCGCGACTGCTCCTATTGAACTTTACCGTGCTCACAGGGCCCTGAGGCCGCCATCACAAAGATGTGAATGACCCCAGAGACATAATCTGTAAGCTGCATAAATACACGCTCAAAGATTGCATTATGCAAAAAATGCGTGGCAAGCCTTGTTATGAGTTTGATGGGGCGCGTCTATTCTTCTATCAGGACATTTTTAGACGTACGTTAATGCAACGCAGGGCTCTTCGCCCCCTTCTGACTGCGCTCCAGGATGCAGGACTAACATATCACTGGGGCTTTCCTTTCTATTTACAGGCGACTAAGGATGGGAAGCAGGTCACGCTGCGAACGAAAGATGACCTTCCACACTTTATCTCTTCCTTGGGGCTAGATCCCGTGGACTTCCCAGACTGGAGAGATCCATCTGAGGCCTCAACGATGAAGCTCCCTGAGCCCTGGGCGATGGCTAAACGCAAGAGTTACAGGAGAGACCGACAGCGCTTAACTCCTGACCACTTAGTGGGCATTTCAGCTTTGGCAGGTGTCACACCCCTGACCGAGGATCAATGGATTGACCAGTTACCCCCGGCGAGATTGAGCGAATAGTGAAATCCCTACCCAATGGGAAGGGTCCCGGCCCAGACGGATACACCAAGGCCTATTATAAAGGCTTTCTTACCCATCCTGGTATCCCCTATGTGTAGTTACTTCAACTCTATTGCTGAGGGTTCCCTTGTTCCTTCTGAGGCACTGTTGGCCTATATTACAGTACTGCCAAAAGATGGCAAAGATCCTATGGTGCCTCAAAGCTACAGACCTATATTCCTTTTAAATGTGGATGTCAACATTTTTGCGAAAGTACTTGCAAATAGACTGAAACACATTATGCCCCAACTAATACACCCCGACCAGACTGGATTTATTACTGGGAGGGAGGCGAGGGACAATTCCATTAGAGCCGTACAACTTATCCACTGGGCCCTTTCCCGTCCTGACCAAAAGACGTATGTCATTTTGTCGACTGATGCCGAGAAGGCCTTCGACCAGGTAGACTAGTCGTACCTGCGAGCGGTGCTCGAGGCCCAGGGTTTGGGTTTGCGCATGTTGACATCAATTATGGCCTTATACTCCACTCCATGCGTGCAGGTCAAGGTAAATGGGGTGCTCTCCTCCCGGTTCCCGATCAGGAATGGCACGAGGCAGGGGTGTCCCCTTTCCCCCCTCCTCTTCGTACTAGAGCCCTTGTTGCGTACCGTCAGAGTGAATATAGACATAAAAGGCCTGAAGGTTGGTAATACTGAACACAAGCTTTCGCCTTACGCCGATGATGTGCTGTCAGAACCTCTAGTCTTGTTGCCAAACCTGATGGGGGAACTTCAGCGGTTTGGATCACTTTCCAACTTCAAAATTAATTTTTCAAAGTCAGTGATTCTCTCCGTTAAACTGTTCCCGTCCCTGACTGACTCCCTGCAAACAGCTTTTTTCTTTTACATGGGCTAAGTCCTCCTTTAAATATCTAGGCATCCAACTAACAGACCGCTTTGACACCCTGTATACAGCTAACTATCCCTCCCTTCTTGCTGTGATTAAGAGTGACCTGACTCAGTGGACTAGGACTGCCATTATTAAAATGACTATTCTACCGCGTGTCCTTTTTTTGTCTTCAAATGTTGCTGATCCTACTGCCGAGAGCTTTCTTCAACCGAATTTCTAGCTTGATATCTGTGTTTGTGTGGAATGCGTGTAAACCCTGATATAGCAAGGTATTATAGCGCGGTCGCTCTGCAGAGGGTCCTTAACTGGCGTTTCCACACAAAATCCAAGCTATGGGTCTCCCTTGAAAAATGTTTAGCTGGGAGAAACCAAGCATACACATCGTGGCTGTCCAAGGAGTATAGGGGGTTGTCAGACACCACCTCTCCATTGACGATACACACCCTTTCGGTCTGGGACAGGGTAAATACTGCCCTAAACCTTTCCCCCCCAGTGTCTCCGCTAGGCGGATTTCTTTGGTTCCCTCCAGGTGAACAAATGCCCTTTTTTTGCCCTTGGGTGGAGGATGGAAATGCTAGTTACGGGAAGCTCATGAGCAACGGTAGACTTCTCAGCTACGAGTCTTTACAGGCCAGACATGCTGGCTCAGGGATGCTTTTTTGGAGGTATAGGCAACTTCACAATTTTTTTTAAATTCATGGTCATTTACATCTTCAATTCCCCGAAACTCAGCTGACACACATGTACCGCTCATTCACTCCAGTTCTGTGGAATCTAAAACTCAAGAAACAAATTACAAAATTTTAGCGCGCTGGTACAGGGTGCCGGCTGACTTAGCCCGTATTTATCCCTCCGTGTCAGATCAGTGCTGGTGAGCATGCAGTCATAAAGGCACGCTTCTACACATACTGTATGGTGGGGCTGCCCCCGAATCAGGCCCTTCTGGGAGGACATTAAACTCCAAATAATAGAGATACTAGACTTATGCCGCGTACACACGATCAAATCTATCTGCTGGAAACGGTCGGCCCGACTGTCCCAGCAGACAGATTCAATCGTGTGTACGGGCGAGCCGACGGATTTGGCCAGCCGACAGATTTAAAAGCATGCTTTCAAATCTGTCGGCTGGGAACCCGTCCGCCTGACATGTCTGCTGGTTAGTACGCTAACCAGCAGACATGTCTTCTCGCACACGCGTCGAATGGTTTCAACGCATGCGCGGAAGTGTTTTACTTCCTGGTGCGGTGACGTGGCGGCGTCAACGTCACCGCCACATCAGCGTGCCGTCTGCCGGCGGAGATTTTGGTTTGATCGTGTGTACACGATCAAACCAATACGTCCCCAGCAGACAGATTTGTTCAAATCGGTCTGTCCGACCGATTTGAACAAATCTGTCTGCTCGTGTGTATGGGGCCTTAAACATCCCTCTTTCCCCAGAGCACTTCCTTCTCCACGTCCCTCAAATCCCAATCAGTAGATACAAAAGTACATTACCACATCTTCTTAAAGCAGCTAAACGTTTAGTCCCCATCTACTGGAAACGCTTGCAGATTCCGACAAGGGAGGAATGGGTGGCCAAAGTAAATGACGTTAGAGAGGCTGAATACTGGATAGCGACCTGTAAGGGTACCCTGGAGTGCTTTAATATGGTCTGGACACCTTGGGTTGCATATGTGACTGACTCTGGGGAAGTATCCTCAAGCCTAGATCTGGCGCTATTAGAATTAGCCGAATCGGCCCTTAGAACTCGGGTAAGGGAGATGCCTTGATGCCCTGAGGCAAAGGTGGCTTGGCCTGGGACCCGACCCGCTCGATGCAGATTTGAAGAATTCCACTTCACTAACAGGTATGCTCTGACTTATCTCCCCTCTCCCCTCACGTCTTCTATTACTACTCTCTCACTTTCCTTTCCCCTATCTTCTTCTATCATCGAATTCTTTTCACCTATGTGTAGCCTCGTGGTGGCATGGTCTAGGAAGCTGTTTTTTCTTTTTTGTTTAATTTCTGTGGACCTATGGTTCTACCACTTAGCAAGTGTGAGGAAGGTACACGATGAAGTGTGGATTTCCTTATTCCCTCTTGGCAAAAAGCATGCATCTTAAGGTGTTATGTGCTGGGTGGGGCGCCGGTGGAGGTTTGATGGAGGCTGATTTGGCCCCCCTTCACTGGTGTCACTGCCGGCGAGCTGCACCTTGGAGGGACTATTGTACCAGTGGACTGTTGTTTTAGGTCCAGGATGAAGTTACTATGCTTACCACGCAACTTTGCGAGGCTGCAAACAGTGCAGTTGTATTTTCGTTGTTTTCCTTGTCTTGTATTTGTCTTTACACAAATAAATACAGATTTTGCACACAAAAAAATCCTTCCTATCATCAGTTATAACTAATATACTGTATTTAAAAATAAATATTTTAATATTTATAGGGGAGATTCACTAAATATTCCAGATTATATTGTCAAAGATTAATTGAACAAAATTAGGTTAAAAGCTGTCTGGCTACCATGCACAGCTGCACCAGATTCTGAATGCGCCAGTTTTAATAAATCTCCCCTATAGTGTACTATAATTATACTTTATAAGTTTTGCTCTTCAGGTGCCTTAATGCTCACTCAGAGCCTGCACCCTGTTGCTCTAACAGACCAAGGTCTCTAGGTATTGGAGAGCAAGTGACTTCCCCCATGTGACGTTGCTTGGGCTTTAGTTTCCGATTGCCAGGCCTGAACACTGTCATTTGGTGGTGGAAGTGTCATCGTCAATCCAAGTAGTGTTCTGACACCATTTTGAAGTTACCCTAAATAAGCAAATTTACAGTGTCTATTTATGCACATTCCTTTAAAATACAAGGATACTAAAAATAATTTGAAACAATATAAAATTAGACATACTCTATACTTGCAATCTTAATAATAGCTTTGGACAATAACATTGGCCACAGTTCAGCTTCACATATTGTTGCTGGAAGAAGCAACTTGTCATCTTCGCTAAATGGAAGAGTGTCATCCACTACAATCTTTCTCCAGCACCCCTGCGAAAAAAGAAACAACAGAAAGACGTAAAATAATAAAATACATGCACACGAACAGAAACTGTGATTCAGAGCAAGTTATCCAACTCTCCTACACAAAACCCTCCCACTGCTTTCCTGCGGTGGGCCGGGTGAAATTATTGAAGGCTTAAATGAACAGAAGTCACCAAAATTGTAGCTTAGCACCCCGCATGCACACTTTGTGTGACAGCCACTAATAATCTGTACTAATTTGGAAGCCTGCGCAAATCACTTCCGACTTGGTTCCTTTCACTGGTATATGTATATATAAATATCATTGCCAAGTGAAGTTGCAACGTGCCATTTATTCTAAACAACTGCTCCAAAGCTTTAATTTGTCTTTGAAAACATCTGCATCATATATTATTAAAATTGGGCATTCACAAATTTAATATGGCATGCTAACACAGAAGCAAAATGTCAGCAAAACAAACTAAACAATAATGCTGGAGAGAAGTGGGTGGAAGAGGCAATCTACTGTATCATTACATAAGGAAACTTCTCCTTATTTTCCAGTAATTTTGCACCATACATCTCTAGTACTATGCTTATGATAAAATACTTTGGCCAAATACCTATTTATTTAAAGAAGACTGCCCTGAATACTGTTAGGGGATCAACCCCTGTATAAAAACCCCTTTTTACAGGATGGTAAAAATACATAATAAAGTGAATCTTTACATTCTCCTAGGAGTTAAAAATAATTGTACCCTTTAAAGTATGCTCCATTAGTTGTTTTAAATGCACATCTTATTTCCCTAAAACATGCAGTTCAGACACACTATATAATCACCCCCCCCCCCCCCCAAAAGGATGTTAACAGTCCCAACTAATACCTTGTATACACGATTGTAATTTCCAATGAAAAAAGTCAGACGGAATTTTTTCATCTGATATTTCGACCGTGTGTGGGCCCCATCTGACATTTTAGAAAGAGTTTAGAAATAGAACATGTTTTTATTTTTTTTCCGAAATTCCAATCGTCTGTTTGGAAGTCCGCAACAGGCATGCTCATAATCAAATTGTCGCATGCTCGGAAGCATTGAACTTAATTTTTCTCGGCTCGTCGTAGTGTTTTACGTCTCCGTGTTTTGGACGCTCGGAATTTTGTCCGACAGTGTGTATGCAAGACAGCTTGAACGGAATTCCGACTGAATATTCCATCGGATTTTATCCCATCGGAAATTCCGATTGTGTATACAGGGCATAAGGATGAGCTTTTGGTTCAGTCCAAACTTTGCCAAAGCCAAACATCATATGTAGTAGCAGTTTTTCTTTCACTTGTAAATGACAGCTTTTTGGCAATAGTTGTTAAGGAAGCAACAGGGGCCAACACTCACCACAACCTGTGATGTCACCAGCCCAATTCATTTTCTGGTCAGTAATTCCTTGCCATAGAAAAAAAAGGGGGCAGCAATAGCATTGACTAGGCTTTCCAAATATGGCCACATGGCCTTATGTGGGCAGACCCAAAATACCCTGCATCTTTGTTTATTTTTAGAGAGAAATCAGTTTCAGGAGTGGATTGTGTCGGGGGGGATATTTTTCTTTCGGCAGGTATCGTTCATTGTGATTGACATGACATTGCAATTGTCCTCATCAACATAGAAACAAGGGCCCAGATTCACAGAGCAATTACGCCTGTCTAACTGGTGTTAGACAGGAGTAATTTCAAATTTTGCGCGCCGTATCACTAGTTTGAATCCTCAAACCATGATACGGCGGCTTCGGGCTTCGATCCGAGAGGCTTACGTCTTCGTAAGCCTTCGGATCTACGCTGCGATATTTTTGCGGCCGCTGGGAGGAGTTTGCGTTGTTTTCATGCGTCGGGGTATGCAAATTAGTTTTTACGGCGATCCACGAAGGTACGAGTGTCCCTCGCAATCGCCTACGTCATTTTTTGGCTGCGTAATGTTAGAGGAGCTTTTTGCTGGTCTAACAGTGCGTAACCCATGTAAAGTATGGCCGTCGTTCCCGCGTCGATTTGAAAATATATATTTTTTTTTAACGTAACTCGTTCGGGAATAGGAATGTACGTAAACGACGCTACTACGACGTGACGACATGTTTTCCCGCAATGCATGGCGGGGGGGGGTGTTATTTCTTGTAAACGCATGTGCCTCCCCCCGCTAAATTAGGCTACCAGAAAGGAGAGGAGGAGAAATCCGAGAGGTGTGCAGTGCTCTATCTCTCCAGCTGCACACTGCAACTCTTGCATCAGGACTGTCAGACAGGGCTGTCTTAAAACACAGGCACTCCTAGGTACTGTCCAAGGGCCCCACATGCATTGGGGGGGGGGGGGCTTCAGCTTCCCCACACATTGTGTGGGGCCTGGTGTTTGCTGTGACAACGTTGTTAACATCATATTAGTAGTGTTTTTTATAGTGTATTCTGGGGGTTATCCCACTATCATGGTGGAATCTCACCCCTAGTGCTATTGTTTGTATCACTAAACTGTTTAATAAAGGTTGTTTTTCTATAAACATTTTTTTGATATACAGTGGTTGACCCCGTTATTGCTATCTTTTTGGAGACATCTCTGCCTCAGGATCTTGTTTTTGCAAGCTTTCCCCCACCTGTCTTCTCACTAACTGTAGAAGCAGCAGGAAGGAACCAACAGCCTCAAACTATAGGAACTGCTGCCAGCCACAGGACAAGAAAGAGTTAACAGCAGGAGCCGATCTGCCTCCTGCTCCTTACTGAGCCAATGGGCACTGATGTAACCTGTCCAGAGGGGTTTATAGACAAATATCTACCCTGGGTGTCAAATACATTAGGTATGTTCCATTCTTTATTATATTCTATGTATTATTATTATGTCCCGTACACACGATCGGAAATTCCGACAGCAAAAGTCCGACGGGAGCTTTTGAACAGAAATTCCGACCGTGTGTATGCTCCATTGGGCTTTTGCTGTTGGAATTTCTGCCAACAAAATATTGAGAGACGAATCTCAAATTTTCGATCGTCTCTAGCAATTCCGACACGCAAAATTCTGACGCATTCTCCGAAATAATTCGAAGCATGCTCAGAAGCACTGAACTTAATTTTCTCGGCTCGCCGTGCTGTTGTACAGCACCACGTTCTTGACGGACGAAAGTTCAGAGGACTTGTGTGACCATATGTATGCAAGCCAAGCTTGAGCGGAATTTCATCAGAAAAAACATCCAAAGTTTTTCCTACGGAAAATCTGATCGTCTGTATACACGGCATAATGGTTTCTATGAAGCTATTGTACTGTGATGCCCTGTACACACGATAGGTTAATCTGATGAAAACGGTCTGATGTATTTTTCCATCAGTTATCCGATGAAGCTGACTGTGCCTACACACCATCAGTCAAAAAAACTATTGTGTCAGAATGCGGTGACGTAAAACACAATGACGTGCAGAAAAAAATGAAGTTCAATGCTTCCAAGCATGCGTCGACTTGATTCTGAGCATGCATGGGTTTTTTAACCGATGGACATACCCACAGACGATCGTTTTTTTCTATAGGTTTTTTTTCCATCAGATAATTTTAAAACAAGTTCCTATTTTTTTAACCTATGGATAAATAACCAATGGGGCCCACACAGGATCGGTTTGGTCTGATGAAAACGGTCCATCAGACTGTTTTCATCAGACTAACCTATCGTGTGTACTCAGCATGAGTTACACTACAGATAGAATATTCTCTCATAAGGCAGTTCTGCTGTATCCCATCTATAGTAATGGTATGTACTGTGGCTGGTTCCCAAGTCCAAGATGGCAAATGTACTCTGCTCCCTAACTAGGACAGATAGTGCTTCATATTTGTGCATGCAGCAGTCAGGGTGATGCAGGAGAAATTGCAGATGTTGTCTGCCGACCCACAAATTGCCATTTTTTGGTCCAAAAGCAAACCGAGATTCTCCACTTCACATTAGATAAACCCCATCAGGGTCTGGAGTCCTTGGATTAACTATACTATAAACTCCAAAAATAAGACCTGCCTTTGTGAACTTCTACATACCCAATATAACTAACAAATATCAAAGCAATCAATATAACAACCAAAATAAAAAGCTGAAGCATAAATCCCATAAAAGGTCTGCCTATTTATACAAAGTTAAAATCACATACCATGGTACGTAAAACACACTGGATGGTAGGATAACTGGTTACTGAGACACCCCTCATGTACACTCATGTAGGGCCGAAACAACTAATCGATTAATCAACAACTAATCGATTATGAAATTAATCAATTAATTTTATAATCGATTAATCGGGCAGTAACATAATAGGGTTAAAAAAAAATAAAAAATAGTCCTTTATAGTACAAAAAAAGCAAATCTCTACTGTAAATATTACTTTCACTGTCCCACAGTAAAAAATTAACCCCTTACAGTAGCGATTATTTGCTCTGTTTGTACTAATTTTTTTTTTTTTTAACCCCATTATGTTACTAAACATCTCAGGCCTGGGTCACACCTCTGTGCTTTTTGTAGAAACACACTACATTCATTTACATGGTTTCACATCCATGATTTTTTCAGCTGCTGTCTATTTGGAAAGGGCAAGAATTTTTTTTTTTTTTTTTTTTACGCAAAACGGTGCTATTTCATTTTTTTTTTGGTTCAATATACTTCAATGGAGAAGCTGCAGAAAAACATTTTTGTGGCTATTTGTGTTTTCTAATCCAATCCAAAAATAAATAAAAAATGCAAATCGCAGCAATTTTTTTATTTTTTTTAAGGTTATTAACCGATTAATCTAAACAATAATCGGCCAACTAATCGATTATTTTCATAATCGTTAATTGAAGCCTTAGATCACATTTTCAATGTACATATATTATCAACATAGAAGAAGTGCCACTTTTAATGGTCATGAACAGCCCCTTATGCCTTGTACACACAATCAGGCTTTTGCCTGGCCAACTTCTAAATTTTGACGGAATTCCATCGGAGTAAAATAGAACATGTTCTATATCAAAGCTCAGATGGAATTCCTTGGAATATCTGATGAAAAAACTCCGATGGGGCTACACACGATCAGAATATCCAATGGAAAAAGTCCGCCTGACTTTTTCCATCGGAAATTCCGATCGTGTGTACAAGGCATAATACTGGTTCCATTAGGCATGAAAAGTACATGCACCACATCCAACAAAGGAACAAATCCATAGGGGTCTCTCACCCAATTATAATCAATCCCAACAGCTAAGTCCAGGAAGGGGGTATGCATCCAAAAAATAAGTTTACCATTACTATTAACTGCATTATTTCAGCTCAGTGCTCCCTAGCAGTGGTCTCACCAATATACACCTTAACCCAGCATTTACCACCTGATTGGTTTTGACAATTAATGCTGTATGTATAATGCCGCGTACACACGACTGTTTTTCGGGTTGTAAAAAATGAAGTTTTTAAGGGTCTAGAAAAAAAAAATTCAACCCGATCATCAAAACGGCCTTGCCTACACACGATCATGAAAAAAAAAATGCTCTAGCAAAGCACCGTGAAGTACAACACATACGATAAAGGGGAAGTTCCATGCAGATGGCGCCACCCTTTGGGCTGTTTCAGCGTGATGAATTACTCCATTACTCCATCACTCCATTACTCAGTGCTTACTCCATTACGAACGCTAGTTTTACTAGAACGAGCGCTCCTGTCTCATAAACTTATTTCTGAGCATTGGTGTTTTTTTCACGTCGTTAAAGCCCCCACACGACCATTTTTTACCACCTTAAAAACGACAACGTTAAAAACGTTGTGAAAAAATAGAGCATGTTCAAAAATTTTAATGCCCATTTTTTAATGCTCTGGAGCCCACCCACGATCGTTTTTAATGACATTAAAAAAAAAAATTAATTTTTTAGAACCCGAAAAACAGTTCTGCGTACGCGGCGTAAAATCTGTCTTGGGTTTAAAGAGGTCCAGAGGACATGTCTTTAATTTTGGCCCTGCTGAGTAAAATCACCCTCTCTATTTGTCCTGGTGGTGACTAGTGATGGGAACATTGGGGTTGACTTACTAAAGGCAAATAGCTTACTCCCCAGGGCTCAGTGAATGAGCAGAAGCTCTGCTGACTTCTTCAATCATCTAATTTGCCATATTTTTTTCCATGCACGTGATTGGGTATGGTTTCAAAGTGAAATTTCACCACATTCGCTAATCTCTCTTTAAAATGTCTTTGCAAAGTACAACCTTCTTTTACAAAGTGGATAATCTTTTTGTCTTCAGTAAACCAGCCCTATTGTGCCCAGAATAAAAAAAAAAATACTTTTTGATTTGCACAATGGCACAAACAAAAATGCAATGTAAACATATTGTTAGGATTTATTTATGTAAAAAGCCTAGACCCCCTGTGGGGGAAAGCTCATTTATACAGGAGTTGCTGCACGTAATCCTGTTACAGAGTATGTACTCTACTGGTGTAATCTACTGGATAACTAGTTAATTAATATTAAGCTAGTTATAATAATTATTAATAACAATAATAACACATGGAAGACAGTGACCTAATCACATACATTTTAGGTTCATATTAATACATTCATGAGAAAAAAAACTGCTTACCATCCAGTACAGTTTCACAATGTATTTCCCATAGTTGTTGTAGAGTGGCACATGCCCTTTTACAGCTTTGCAAAGGGCATATATGTGTTCCCATGGTTTCCATGCCAGTGTAGGTGGTTCTGCTGACACAGCTTTATTATCTGTCAGATTTTCATTATAAATTCTCCAGACAGCACTGACCTCACTAATTATCCATCTCATAAGCTGTCAAGAATGGTAGAAGAACATAAATAAGAAAACACATTATTTCAAATTAAATAAAAAGTAATTGAAAAAAAAAATAGGTTGTAAAGACATGTTGGCTTTAAAAACCATGACATACTTCACTCTCCATTAAATGTTCATTTGCTGACATTAAATCACAGGAGGCTTCATCCTTCACAACTACAGGAGCCTAAAAGAAAAATGGAAAAGACAGGGAATGATCTCTTGGTCATAAGGGTTAGTTTGCTATATCATACATACATTATATCATTTGGAGCCAAAGTAGAAGGTTATGCATTACCATAGAATTCTTTCTCAATTAACAGACGTGGGAAGAAAAGAAAAATAACTTTTTTTTTTAATATGACAACCTATGAAAACCCATAGCAACTGACCAGATTTCACCTTTCATTGGGTTAGAATAGTCAGAATAAGGAAGTATGAATAATGGCTAGCTCCAATTTGTTACTGCATTGTCTGCTTTAATAAAGCAAAACTCCAGCCAAATCCTCTTTTAAGGTTTAGGTAGCACAGGAAAAGTCAGAACTGGTGAACTCTCAATACTTTCCCTTTCCCCAAAGAGGAGATTTCTCTTCTCTTCCTGTTCTGACACAAATCATCTGCACAGGAAGCGAGGAGCAATCTGCATAATGGGGATGCAGACAGCAATAAAATCTTTACAGTAGAGCTACAACTTCCTCACTCTACTAGAACATTTATTTTAATTGCAGCCTAGCCCTTGGGCAGAAAAGATTTAAATGCTTAAAAAAAAGTGTTACTTTTTCTGAGAAGGTGACTTGGAACATTTTTTTTTTTTGTGCTCTATGTACATGCTGAATGCCCTTTACCAAAAATGTGCTGAAGGAGGGAGAGCCAAAAAAGATAAGTGCACTAAAAGCTGAATGAAATAAGAACATCTGTTAGCTTTAAAACCTGCTTAGGTATAGTAATGAAATCCAATTTAGAAAGACAGTCACTTCCAGCGCTAAGGGATTTTCTAAAGTGAAGGGCAACAGGGACATTAGTATCTCAGGACTGGGTGGATGCTGCCTTCCTTAGATGGGGAGATCTTATGGATACTACAAAAAAAAAAAAAAGACAAAAAAATGGAAGGCGGGCACACCTTGTGCATTACCAATGGCATTTAAAAAAAAAAAATCAAAATCATAGCTCTGAGGAAGGGGGTGCGCCCCTGAAACGTGTTAGTTTATACCCTGTGATGGTATATGGCCCACACTGTGCCATATACCACACTGTACCACACTGTGCCATATATCACACTGTGTTTTTTCATGGCTTATTTGAGTTGCTGTTTGGGAGTATCCACTTTTTATGATTCTTATTAAACGTTATTGGTACAGGGGGTCACGACTTACGAACGCCCGACTTACGAACAACTCCTACTTACGAACGGGACGTATCTGCTGTTCTGTGCATGCGCAGCCGTTTTCGTCCATTTTCGAAGGCAGGCACATTTGAGGAACATCGGAAAACTACGTATCTCCCGTTCTGCGCATGGACGGCCATTCGATGGAACATCGGAAAATTATGTACTTGCCATTCTGCGTATGCAGATCACCGGGCACAGTGTCGCCTCCTCATACCTGATTTAAACCTCGCATTGCAGTACTAATGTGTCGCAATCATGTGGATTGCACAGCCATCATGTGTTTAAATCAGGTGGGTGAGAAGGAGGCCACATATCACCTCCTCACTACCTTTCAAACACACTAGGATCACTTTTCAGAGGAGCAGTGAATGAACCTTTTTTTGGCAGTGGCACACTTAGGGCTCTTTCACATGGGGCAGACCGTATGTCCGCTTTTTCATCCATCCATGTACGGATGAAAAAGGGACATACATTGGTCCCTATGAGATTGCGTGTGTCAGCGGATAAACATCCGCTGACACCCAATCTCACCCGGTTCCGCAATCCTCCGATTCTGCAGACGGAGGAAAACCCTATTTTTCCATCCATCTGCGCATCTGATCGGGTGAACACAGACAGATGGTCCATGTTCATCTGATCCCCCCATAGAGGGGAGTGGAGAAAAGACAGGGCGGTCCCTGCACAGTGTGCGGGGACCGCCCTGTGATCCAGGGAAGAAGTGGAGCGATTCCCGCTGAGCAAGCGGAGGTTCACGGGGCAGATCATCACTGATCCGCCCCGTGTGAAAGAGCCATTAGGGCTTGTTCACGCGTAAAGTTCAGGGGTGGTAAAACCCTGCAGTTGAGTCATAGTTTTACCAGACCCAATCCCCACCACGTTAGCTAAAGGAGTACACATGCTGCAGAAGGAATTAAGCCCCCTGTTGCTTTTGGTACATGCTTCTGCATGGGTCCAAGGGGTTAAAGCAGGTAGTGAGAAAGCAACACAATGCTGCTATTATGCCCAGTGTAAAGCCGAAAAGCTTTTCCTGCTGCTGGCACCACTTTGGAGACAGCTAGCCAGGATAAGAGATGAAGTGCAGTTGGTATCACTCTGCATCACTCCGCATGGGACAGCAACCAGCACTACAGAGAAGGCATCAGCTTATGCGGCTCTTGCTCGCTACTACAGTTTCAACTTTACAAGTAGTCCCGCAGCACTGCATTCCATTTGATGCTCTGAGATGGTGGGTCAGCAAGCCCAGACCGGGATTCACCAGTCCCTTGGTTGTGATCTACTGGTAGATTGCAATCTACAGGTTGCTGACCCCCGCTCTGATTGATATTCTAGTCAACAGGATGTGGCACCTGTACCCATTTTTATGATATTGGATCTCTATGGTGCCACTCTAAGGATCCACTCCTAAGCTTTTTCGATCCCAGAATATATAGATATTTATTATCCCTCCCAACAATTGAATTGAGTGTCAGGAGAGCAAAGAGATGTAACTAGGTATAGACTGCTGGGAACAGGCTTTAACAATACCCGTTATCTCGCCACATCATAGCCCAGTTTTATAAAATGATATTCTGCTTAGAACAATTATACCTAAAACTAAGATATATTAAAACTTACATTAATAAAAAAATAATAATAATGTAACAACTCACTTCAGCAAAATTCATCCTTGCATTGTGCTTTTAAATTAAATTAGGCAATTAATGTGCAGAAATTATAAACTCTATTTATATGAAAAATTAGTCTAAATATTTCCCAATAAAGTTATATAGAAATATTTATATTTACACATGGTCAATTTTGAAAAATACTTGTGAGACTTTAAAGTTATATCACTGCGATGGTGGCGGGGGTTAGAGTACCTCCTAACACCTTTTCACCTAGATATTTTTCCTATTAAAAATAAAAGTTCTCCAAATATCCTTATTCCTTAAAAATAATGTATTATTCTATATTAGGCTATATATATCTCTTTGGTAACAAGTGAAACTAGTCTCTTTAATCTCAAACATTATGACACAGAACATTTTATGAAACGAATTAAATCTAATTATTTGTCATTTTCCCTTTAGGTCAATTAACTATGTAATCATATAGCTCCCAAATGTGTTAAATAATTTCAAATTTTATAATTATTGTTACATATGCTGAGAAAAAATTCTAAATTGCATAACCTAGAAAAAAAATATTGGTCCAACAGCCAGAACCAGAGTTAGGCCCCATGCATACGAGACGCTGTTAAACGCTGTTAAACGCGTGTTCAGAGGCAGTTGTACACTTTTTTCAACTGCCCCTGAACACATTCAATGTTATCCTGTGTGTCCATGCACACAGTCTCGTTTATTGCCGTTTTTAGGCAGTTGCGTTTAACCTTGTTTTTCCAGAAGCAGAAAAATGGTTTCAGATGCAAAAGTTTTCCACGTTTCAGATGCAAAACAAGGCAAAACGCCGCTGAACGCGGCAAAATGCAGTACCGGCATTTTGCCGCAATTTCGTCTATAGGCATTTTTAAAGGTGACCTATTTTTTTTACATTAGAAATCTTAAAAATGATGGCAAATGATGAAAAACATTTAATTTAAAAAACATTAAAAAAAACTGTAATTGCTTGCATTGCATTAAGGCAGGTGACGTGATAAGTGGACAATTCACAACTTGTGGCAAGTGGAGAATCCACAACTTGTGGCAGGTGTCGTGCCAAGTGGACACTCCACAACTTGTGGCAGGTAATGTGGCAAGGTGACGTGGCAGGTGATGTGACCAGGTGACGTGGCAAGTGGACATTCCACAACTTGTGGCAGGTGACGTGGTGCGGTGACATGGCTAGTGGACAATCCACAACTTGTGGCAGGCGACGTGGCCAGGTGATGTGGCAAGTGGACAATCCACAACTTGTGGCAGGTGGTGTGGCCAGGTGATGTGGCCAGATGACATGGCCAGGTAACATGGTAGGTGACGTGGCCAGTGGACAATCCACAACTTGTGGCAGGTGATGTGGCCAGTTGACGTGGCCAGTGGACAATCCACAACTTGTGGCAGATGACGTGGCCAGGTGACATGGCCAGGTGACGTGCAAGTGACACGCTAAATACAAGTACACTGCTGCTCTCTCAGCTGCTACTCACTCTGGTCTCACAAAATGGCTGAAATGGCTAAATAATACTGTTTTTGAGCTTAGGGAGGGCCTTATGATGTTTCTAAAACGCTTATAAACGCAAACGCGGTAAAACGCCACAAAATCCAAGGCAAAAAAAACGTTTTTATACGCCGGTTTTAGCCTTTAGTGTGCATTCACATCTAAACGTTTTGTAGCCTGAGGCATGAAGCTCCAAAACGCTAAATGTGAAAAAATCCATTATTCTCTATGGAGATGGCTCACATGTCCACTCCAAAACGTCTGAAGCCAAACACCTGAAGCTCAAACAAGATCTGGACCCTTTTTTGTCGCTCGAATCTGGCTGATTTGGGCGTTTTTGAATGTTTGTATTCCCATAGAAACTAATGGAAATGCTCGATTCAAGCATCTAGCGTGACAACGATCATTTTTACAGGCTTTTGTCGCTTTAATCTGTTCTGTGAAAAAGAAAATTTACCCAGGAAGAAGATAAAAAAAAATCTAAAAACATAGCAAAAATGATGAAAGAGATGATCATTTTTCCTATTGGCTAAAATGAAAAACGACAAAGTTCAAAAACGTCGGACAACGATGTATGCAAACGCGTGACAAAACGTGCGACAAAACATGCAACAAAACGTCCGAAAATGCTATGCTCAGGTGTGAATGCAGCCTTAAAAAAGTGTGTTCAGCAGAGTTTGCACTGACGTCCCATGTGCATGGGAGCTTAGAAAAGGGGATTGCTGTGGCCCATGACAATTTTCTTATTTACTTTTTTGCATTAGCTTACTGTACATTATTAAGTTAGTGGCGCTACTCTTAGGCCGCGTACATGCGATCGGACCAACCCGATGAGAATGGTCCAACCGACCGTTTTCATCGGACCACCGCTGAAGTGGTCTGATGGACTGATGTGTGTACACACCATCAGTCCAAAATCCCATCGGGCCAGAACGCGGCGACATAGAACACAACGACGTGCTGAAAAGTTCAATGCTTCCAAGCATGCGTCGACTTGATTCTGAGCATGCACGGGTTTTTGGTCTGATGCTTTTGTGTACTAACCATCGTTTTGGTCCGACGGTCAGGTGTCCATCGGACAGATTTTAAAGCAAGTTTTAAAACTTTGGTCCGATGGTTAGCGGTCCGATGGGCCGTACACACGATCAGTTTGGTCCGATGAAACTGGCCTCAAGGCCAGTTTCATTGGAGGGGTCTGATCATGTGTACGCTGCCTTATACCTTACTGTTCTTGTTCAATTTAAAGGAAACAATGCCAAAGTCAGACTTTAATTGTGCTACCAGGAAAATGTAAAGATTCAAATAGACAAAATTCCTATAAAAAAAAATTATTTTTATTATACACGCATCAATAAAAGTGTCTTTGAATAAAGGACACATGAATATCAAAGCATATAAAATACATATCGAGGAAGAGTGCACTTTATCAACACATGTCCAATATAGTCCAACGTTGATGCATTTTGTGAATATAGTGCTTCCACAGGACTGGGGCATATAATGACTATCTGCAAGTCCAGTTATTCAGTTCATACAAATAAGATAGTCTAATGTCTCAAGGGGCTTTTTTGAGATTCAACTTGTCCATAGCATCTGTTGTTCCATCTCAGGAACACATACCAGACCATAAATGTCAAACAGATCGGGAAAACATAAGCGGAAGGATACAGAAGACACAATGGGGGAGATTTACTAAAGCTGGTGCATACAGATTCTGGTGCACTGTGCATAGTAACCAATCAGCTTCAGCTTGTTCAATTAAAACTGTTGTAAAGGTTTGTTTTTTATTTTCTAAATAGGTTCATTTAGTGCATTGTTGGTTCACTTACCTTTTCCTTCGATTTAACTTCTTTTTTTTTTTTCTTCAAAGTGTATTTTTGTGCGTGAACTCGAGAGAGAGGAGCCGGACTGCAGGAGTTGGGAGTAGGCAGACCCTCCCCCCGGAGGCAATCGCCATCCTTCTCCATGCCCCTGGTGGCAATGGCGGGTGTGAAGGGGGGCCTCCCACTCACCCCACCCTACCTGCTCCTCTTGGGAGCCCAACTGGGGCCCAACGGGACCCCAATGGGGCAGAGGGACTCCCCCTATGAGGGAGTGAGGGGGCCTAGCCCACCCAGCCAGCCCCGTAGGTCCTTCGCCTCTCTTTATTTTAGGAGACCGCATGGCCAAAGTGCATGTGTTTTAAACCAATTTTCGTGTGCGTGCAAGTGTGGTGGTTTTTATGGGGGGGGGGTGGGCGTACTAAGCACAGGCGTACCTTGCATAGCACACCCACCGGGAGCCGGGCTGAGACCACCAAACTCAATTCACATGTAGCCGAGACCGGGATCCGAACCCTTGGCTGCAGAGGTGAATGGCTTGTCAGCGCAGTGCCAATCACGTTGAGCCACCACAGCTCCCTTTCGATTTAACTTCTAAATAAATAATTTGTTTTTCCTTGTCTGAATTTCTAACTTCCTGTTCTTTCTCAGTAAGCTGTTCTGGCTGACTAAACCCCAGCCAGAACAGCTTGGATGATGGGGTCAAGCTTACTGAGGAGAAACAGGAAGGGAGAAATTCAGACAAAGAAGAAAAACATTTAGAAGGGAAATCAAAGGAAAGGGTAAGTGAACCAACAATGCACTAGCTTAAAGAAACCTATTTAGAAAATAAACCTTTACAACCCATTTAAGCTTTGATAATAAAACCTAGAAGTTGGAGGTTACCATGGTAACCAGGCACAGCTGCACCAGATTTTGTGGGCACCAGCTTTAGTAAATCTCCCCCAATGACTCCATAAGCTGAAGTTTGTGTGCAGCGCCGGTCAAATTGCCAGTTATCCTCCACCAAGATAACCCAAGAATTTGCAGCTCAAAGGGGTCATCAACTCTCTCCAGCCTGTGGGGAGACCTGCAAAAAACAGTAGTAAACAAGTAACCTATTTGTGGAGTCCGCAATCACCAGAACCTATACTTAATATAGTTTGAGCCATCTCCTATATTTCCCAAAAAGGACCTTCTCAGAATTTCTGGGATACGCCCAGCAGCCTGGACCGACACATAGCTAAGCCTCTCAGGGACCCCTAAGAGCCTGAGCCAGCCTTTCCTGCCCCTCCACAGCCAATTTTTTCCAGTGAGTGCTGGAGGGGTAGAGCAGAGAGCTAGAGACTGGCAGTCCTGGCTCCCACGGAGCTTGATCGCTCAGTTCTCACTGTAGAGCCAACGGGGGACAGATGCAGAATTGGTTCGATGCTGCACCCACCTAGGTGAGTATAAATGTTTGCTTTTTCTTTTTTACAAAGCCCATGCTTCTCTTTTAAAATTTAAAAGGAAGAAATATAAACTGCTTGTTGATAGCTTGTACTACCAAGAGACATGGCCAGATCTAGACTGATCTGGGGGTGCAGTAACAGTGTGACAGAGATGCTGGGAACTAGTATCTTCTGTTCACTCGCGTGCTTCTGTACCATGAGTCACAACCTTGAAGTAACGTGTGTATTGTACAGAGATTCAGGAGTGACCAGGGAATTCTATTATGTATAAGGCTGTCATTAGATTAGGATGAATAAACAGAACCTGTGCCTTTATATCAAGGGTACCTACAGTGCCTTGCAAAAGTATTCGGCCCCCTTGAACTTTGCGACCTTTTGCCACATTTCAGGCGTCAAACATAAAGATATAAAACTGTAATTTGTTGTGAAGAATCAACAACAAGTGGGACACAATCATGAAGTGGAACGAAATTTATTGGATATTTCAAACTTTTTTAACAAATAAAAAACTGAAAAAGTGGACGTGCAAAATTATTTAGCCCCCTTAAGTTAATACTTTGTAGCGCCACCTTTTGCTGCGATTACAGCTGTAAGTCGCTTGGGGTATGTCTCTATCAGTTTTGCACATCGAGAGAGACTGAGATTTTTGCCCATTCCTCCTTGCAAAACAGCTTAAGCTCAGTGAGGTTGGATGGAGAGCGTTTGTGAACAGCAGTTTTCAGTTCTTTCCACAGATTCTCGATTGGATTCAGGTCTGGACTTTGACTTGAATGAATGAAAAACTTCTATAGCGCGGCACATGCAAACTGAATCGCCTCTGGGTGCTTGTTGTTCCTGCTTCCTTTGGTATCAAAAGAGATGAGTATGTTTATGTTTATGTAAGTACTTGACTTATGTTTATTTGTGAACCATTCCATTGTAGATTTTACTTTATGTTTTGGATCATTGTCTTGTTGGAAGACAAATCTCCGTCCCAGTCTCAGGTCTTTTGCAGACTCAATCGGGTTTTCTTCCAGAATGGTCCTGTATTTGGCTCCATCCATCTTTCCATCAATTTTAACCATCTTCCCTGTCCCTGCTGAAGAAAAGCAAGCCCAAACCATGATGCTGCCACCCCCATGTTTCACAGTGGGGATGGTGTGTTCAGGGTGATGAGCTGTGTTGCTTTTACGCCAAACATAACGTTTTGCATTGTTGCCAAAAAGTTTGATTTTGGTTTCATCTGACCAGAGCACCTTCTTCCACGTTTGGTGTGTCTCCCAGGTGGCTTGTGGCAAACTTTAAACAACACTTTTTATGGATATCTTTAAGAAATGGCATTCTTCTTGCCACTCTTCCATAAAGGCCAGATTTGTGCAGTATACGACTGATTGTTGTCCTATGGACAGAGTCTCCCACCTCAGCTCTATATCTCTGCAGTTCATCCAGAGTGATCATGGGCCTCTTGGCTGCATCTCTGATCAGTCTTCTCTTTGTATGAGCTGAAAGTTTAGAGGGACGGCCAGGTCTTCGTAGATTTGCAGTGGTCTGATACTCTGATACTCCTTCCATTTCAATATTATCGCTTTTGTATCCAAATCCGGCTTTAAACTTCTCCACAACAGTATCTCAGACCTGCCTGGTGTGTTTCTTGTTCTTCATGATGCTCTCTGCGCTTTAAACTGACCTATGAGACTATCACAGTGCAGGTGCATTTATACGGAGATTCAATTACACACAGGTGGAATCTATTTATCATCATTAGTCATTTAGGTCAACATTGGATCATTCAGAGATCCTCACTGAACTTCTGGAGAGAGTTTGCTGCACTGAAAGTAAAGGGGCTGAATAATTTTGCACGCCCAATTTTTCAGTTTTTTATTTGTTAAAATTTTTTGAAATATCCAATAAATTTCATTCCACTTCATGATTGTGTCCCACTTGTTGATTCTTCACAAAAAATTACAGTTTTATATCTTTATGTTTAAAGCCTGAAATGTGGCAAAAGGTTGCAAAGTTCAAGGGGGCCGAAAACTTTTGCAAGGCACTGTATAAGAGTCCCCCATTAAATCAGATCTTCTCATCAGAGTCCCTCTTACATCAGCTCCCTCATCAGGGTCCTCATCCGAGTACCTCCTTACATCAGGTATTTCCATCAGAGTGCCCACTTACATCAGCTGTTCCCATCAGAGTGCCCCCTTACATCAACTGTTCCCATCAGAGTGCCCCCTTACATCAGCTGTTCCCATCAGAATGCCCCCTTACATCAGCTGTAAGAGTAGATTCTGCATCATGTTTTGTCCTCTTTATATTGGACCTATAGCTGAACTATTGTATAAGTAAAAATTATCTACCGTACTTTGTGTATTTCTTTCAGATCTGTGCATTTTCCAGCAGTAAACTATGCCTTTGTGCAGGGGTTTTCTGTAATAAAGGCAAGTCACTGCTGCTCTCTCTCTCCTTGTGCAGGACCCTTCTCTATTCTTCTGTAGTCAGCCTGCTGAAGGCGGAGCCTGCTGGGTTCCTCCCTCAGCTGTGCTGTCTGCACAGGATAATCTCACTGTGACCTTTAGGTGACTGGGTTTGCAAAGGCATTTAGTGCACACAAAGTGGATTTATGTGGCTATTTAAATGAAACTTTCCTACCCAGAAATAAAATAAACAACCTCTTCACGTGTACTCCGCATACACACGATCGGACATTCCGACAACAAAACCGTGGATTTTTTTCCGGCGGATGTTGGCTGAAACTTGTCTTGCAACCACGCGACGAACCGAAAAAAATTACGTTCAATAAGCAGTGCGGCTCTTGATTCCGAGCATGCATTGCTTTTTGTGCGTCAGAATTTGTTACACACGATCGGAAATTCCAACAAGAACTTTAGATGGCGGAAAAATTGAGAACCAGCTCTCAAACATTTGTTGTCGGAAATTCCAACCTCAAATGTCCGATGGAGCATACACACGGTCGGATTTTCCGACAACAAACTCACATCGAACATTTGTTGTCCTAAATTCCGACCGTTTGTATGCGGCATTACCCTTTTTATCTCTTTGAAAGCTCAAGAACCGAATAAGATGGTATTACTGCCCCTCATCACTCCACAAGATCTTTCCTTTCATCACTGACAGTTGATGATGGCACTTTCTTAGAGAATGTGACACCTACATCCACGTGTAGTGGTGTTATAATTCTATTAATACTTTCTGGGACAAAATCCTTGCTATCCTCAATGAGTGTCATCTTGCTAACACTTTCATCTCCCCACTGCGTTGCTTTTCATAATTCCATCACACAATACCATCACCATCTTGAAGTCTTTCCAATAGCAGTTAGACAAGTTATTCTGAAACACTGGAACTCCCCGGATGTCCCCTGCTTAGCTGGTGAAGCAAATGCCCAAAAGACATTGTAAGAATGGAACAACTCTTGGCACAAGACAATTACAGGAAATCTTGTAAGTTATCTGGACTTCCAAGATAATTTCCAGAGATTCCTTCAATTTTCAGTTTGTCCAAAATCATGTTAAAGCGGAGTTCCATCCTAAAAATGAACTTTCTATTACCAGCTTGCCTTAACTGTAAAAAAAAAATATAATAAAAAAATTGTTACTCACTTTTTTACTCAGATTTTGTAATCTGCCTAGTTCCTGGTAATAAGTGGTTCAACTTCCTGTCCTAAAACCCCATTGCCTCCTGGGAAATGATGACACTCATTTCCCAGGAGTCTCTGGGCATTACTGTGCCTAAAAATCGCCCAGCATGCACCTCTCCTTGAAAACCAGGAAGAAAAAAGAACTGGGCCACACATATGATGGATATGGCCACAACATGAGCTGGAGGATATAAGGCAAGTGTTTGCTATGATTTCTGGAACGACTGGGAAGCTATTCATATGTTTTAGGGGCTATTTAATGTGATTAATTTTAGCTTGCAAAAACAATAAAAAATGATGCCTGGAACCCCACTTTAAGCTCTGATGTGCAACCCTACACCCTTTTCAATGATACCCTCCCCCAATATATTTGTTTCCTCCCCTCCCATCTCCCCTTCCTACTCCCACCTTTTCTTTCCTGTTCTCATTTCTCCTCTCTTTGCTGATCATCATACTACCACTGCTCTTCAAATAATGACAGGTCACAAAACAAAAGGGAGGATTTACTAAACCTGGTGCCCTCAGAATCAGGTGCAGCTGTGTATGGAAGCCAACCAGCTTCTAACTTCAGTTTGTTCAATTAAAGGGGTTGTAAAGGTACATTTTTTTCCCCCTAAAAAGCTTCCTTTACCTTAGTGCAGTCCTCCTTCACTTACCTTATTTTTTGATTTTTCTTTTATTTCTTCTGAGAAATCCTCACTTCATGTTCTTCTGTCTGTAACTCCACACAGTAATGCAAGGCTTTCTCCCTGGTGTGGAGTGCCGTGCTGGCCCCCTCCCTTGGACTACAGGAGAGTCAGGACGCCCACTGACACACAGCTTCTTTATTTTTCTGCAACGTATAGAGAGCGTCCTGACTCTCCTGTAGCTATGGCAATAAAACCCGGAAGCTACCGTATTTATCGGCGTATACCGCAAACTTTTTTGCCCTGAAAATCAGGGCAAAATCGTGGGTGCGCGATATATACCGATACCCGCTTTCCCGCGTCGAGTTTGAATACTGCGCCTGCATATACAGAGCGCAGTACACTCGTGTATAGTCGGGCAGGCTCAGCTCCTCTCTGGACGTACAGGACGTGAGCACGAGAGTAGCCAAGCCTGCCCGACTATACATGAGTGTACTGCGCCGGCATATACCGAGCGCAGTACACTCGTGTATAGTCGAGCAGGCTCGACGCCTCTCCCACTCACGTCCTGGACGTACAGGACGTGAGCACGAGAGTAGCCGAGCCTGCCCGACTATACACGAGTGTACTGCGCTCGGTATATGCAGGCGCAGTATTCAAACTCGGCGCGGGAAAGCGGGGATCGAGCGGGGAGGATGCCGCAGAAGGACGCCGGACCCGACGAAGAGGACACCCGAAGCCGCAGACGGACACCGGACCCGACGAGGCTGCCGATGGATGCCGCGCAAGACACCAAAACTGTAAGTACAAAAATCTTTTTTCCACAGGAATGCGGGTCCAATACCCCGATAAATACGGTAATTTATATGGTTTATATGCAGAGCTGCACCAGATTTTGCACCGTTTAGCTTTGGTAAATAACCTCTAAAACGTTTGTAATTAATTTAGTCTTTGTTTTTAGACCCCTTTCACACTGGGGCGTTTTTCAGGCACTTTAGCGTTAAAAAAAAGCGCCTGTAAAGCGCCTGAAACAAGCTGCATCTGCAATCCCAATGTGAAAGCCTGAGTGCTTTCACACTAAGGTACCTGAAAAACGCCCGAAAAATGCCCCAGTGTGAAAGGGGTCTTAGCGTTTAAAAACGCGCCTGTAAAGCACCTGAAAGAAGCTGCATCTGCAATCCCAATGTGAAAGCCCGAGTGCATTCACACTGAGGCGCTGCGCTAGCAGGGCATCAAAAAAAGTCCTGGAAGCAGCTTCTTTGCCGCGCTTTAGGAGCGGTGAATACACCGCTCCTAAAGCACTCCTTCCCATTGAGGGAGCTTTTTTTAATGCAAAAGTGCCTTAAAATGCTCCAGTGTGAAAGGGGTCTTAGCCGGGTTTTCACATTGAGATTGCAGATGAGGCTTCTTTCAGGTGCTTTACAGGCTTTTTTTTTAACGCCAAATCGCCTGAAAAACGCTTGAATAATGCCCGCAAAAACGCCCCAGTGTACATCTCTTGTATCATCTGTTGAAACCACATAATACGTTGGCTCATTTTCTGTATTTTCATGAGAGAACACATGATAATCCTGGGGATGATATGCAAGTTTGGCACAGGCTAAAGTGACCCCTTTTACGTGAGTGAGGACTCAGGAGGGGTGTGTGATGCACCTAGAAGTTCAGAGAACGATTGCACTTTTTCATTTGGAGCACGTTTGCACAATTCATATGGACATTGTCACATGTTAAATTTATTTATTTTATGAGCGCTGCAATTGTTTTTATTTTCAAAGTGACCCCTTTGCCAGCCTGTGGTTTTTAAAGTTCATGTGGCTGATACATGTTTTTTGTCATCTTCTTTAATCTACCATAGGATGCATTAAGGTGAAAAAACATTTACCGTCACAACCCTTTAAAGGGAATCCCTTAAACCCCCCCCCCCCCCCCACCAGGCCCTCGGAACTCATGTCCCCACTCAAAAATGTCAGGGCGGGTCTTAAACAGCAAGGGGTGTGGCATTGACAGGAAGGAGTGTGTCATATGTAAATTAGGGGGCACACAAGTTTAGTCAGGCCTAGGGCAGCACAAAACCTAAATACACTACTGGACATGACACATCACTTCTGATACAGTCCAAAGAATGGCACTAAATGTACTTCTGTTTGCATATACAGGCTCTTAGAATAACTAGTGAATGACAAAGGCAACACAGAGAGTAAAAGAATTAGAATATGTTTCTCTGCTACTACAAACAAAATTAGTATCTAAGGTCAGCAATGCTTCATGTTAGCCAAAGCTGAATATTGAGCTTGTTATTAACCGAGAAGCTGCATCCATTATATGTAAAATACAAATAACCACTAGATGTCATTATTCACTTTTACAGAGACAACGGAGACAAAAGAACAATCCTTAACCCTACAGTATCTGCAATTATTTGCTTTACAAAAACTATAAATGTTATTAATAATTTTTTAAAGTTTTCCCTCTACCCTAAAAAGTAGTTATAATCTTTATGATATCTATTGAGTTGTGCACCATATGTTATAGTGGTTACTAGGAGATAAGCCACTAGAAATAATGGTTTTAGGTCAACTTTGGTAGTATTCATTAAAGGGTAAGGCCCCTTTCACATTTAGATGACTTGTCTCACGATTTTGTACTGCAAAATCGTATGACAAGTCATTCTCCATGATTTTCAGTGAACACCATTCATACTGGCACTAATTTAAGTAGTGCCGACTTCAAAGTAGTCCCTGCACTACTTTGGTCCGATTTTGATGCCACTTACACAGGCATTCATTGAATCACGAATCGCGGCAAAATCGCGGTAAAATCGTGTGACTTTGAAGTCGTACAAGTGTGAAAGGGACCTTACTCCACTTTCGTGGGCAAATAAAATAGCAAATAACGAAAAAATGATATAGCATATACAATTGCAACGCTGCAATTTTCTGAAGATGCAATGCAATATGGCTACCTGGAGTTGTTATATACATAGAATGTGTACTGACCACTCCCCAGAAGCATAATTTTCTGCTTGTGTGATTGGCTCACCAATTTTGCTAGAAGTCTTCCCAAGATGCAAGTCAGATTTCTGGCATCCCTTGCAACAAAAATGTAATTTATTGATCATACATCACGGGGCACAGAGCCTTTAATTACTTAATGGGTTATGTAGTCACCACAGGTGATTGGACACTGGCAAACCAAATTAAAATTGAGTTCCTCCCAAATGGAGAGTACCTCAGATTTTTCGCCAGAGTTTAAGGTGTTTGGTCATGTTCAACATGTGCTAAGAAGAAAAATGTGCTTTTGATGGTCTAGCTGCGGAGACCTAGGAGCTATAACCGGATCCATACCTTGGGCTGATATCAAAAGCCTAAGATGGTTGGTACCCGGGCCTCATGTAATGAAGAACTAAGGTTTGCCTGTAATGTCTCTGTGGAGGTCTGGGCTCTGGGATCCAGACTTTGGTGTACTAATACATCTGTGGCATGAGAAGTTTCTGGCAGAGAGTCTTCTACAGGTCTAGGTATGAGGTTTTCTCTAATAAAACCCTTGATAAACCTGAAGGTTGGCACAACTTGCCCCTGATGGGTGAAAGCTGGAACTACTTTTAGTAGCTTTCCTGCGGCGTGGATAAGGTGAGAAGAAGACGATAATTTTATTTTATATTATCTTCTGTCAGTAGAATGTCTTTCCTGGTTCTCACCACTGGAAGGAGTAAGTGCAAACCTGTTCTTTTATTACATAGCCATCCAGGACACAAGCTCAGTGAAGTCGGTCAAATTTAAACACCTACCTCCTTCCGCTGCAGGCTCTGCCACAATAAACGCATACAGGGGTCCAAAAGATGCCCCCAGTAATCTCTCCCCTCTCTTCCTGGTCACCGCCATGACAGCGGCACGCACGTGCAATGGGAGTGCACTTTTGCTGTCTAAAGTGAAACAGGGATAGAGAGAGGGCCGTGGTTGCTAGTGCACCATGCAGAACACGGGACACTTGCAGGTGCCAAGAGGCTGGTTTCAAAAGCCCAGCACGCCAGAGTCTTCTGTAAGCGGTAAGGACACAGAGCTGTGGGCTGTAAGCAACCCTGTGGATTGAACCAGGCAAACCTCCTACTCGGCATCAGGTTGTGCAGTAAGCTGATATGTTTGTGTATTGTAAGATTATAGCACAACAGTAATTGCATTTATTTTGTGGATAGTACCTTTGCTTTGCAGTAAGGCCTATGTCCCCGAGAAGAGGGTCTAGGGCTAGTAAAAGGGGCACCAGAAAATCCCTGCGTACGGCTAAGGATTCTGAGCTTGCCTGCAGTTTACCATCCCCCTCTGTCAGCCTGATAGCAGCCTCACAGGATGAGCCCCTGTCTGGTTTTGCAGCTTTTCCTATGGCAGCTCCTGTATACGTCACTGGGGACACTTTAAAAGTTGCTTTGGGTGGCTTAGAAGGAAGGATTGCTACTATTATCGCAACCTCATTGAAAGATAGCATAAAACAGGGTAAATCCCAGGGTAGATCCCCTTCACCTGCTCTGGCTCTCTCATCAGATGAGCCTTCTGAGGGTGAAAAATCCCTCTCTGGAGATGAAGATCATGTGCAGTCTGCTGACTCAGAGGATGAGAGGATTCCTGCTACTTATCAGTCGCTAAAGATGCAGGTGCAATATTATGCAGAGATGGTGCTGGCCACTTACAAATTGCCTCCTGTTGAAGCTTCTAGGCCCTCTGTTTCCTATTTGGGATCTCGGAAATCCCTGCAGGCTGCATGCACCTTTCCAGTTGATCCCTTGCTGGATAAACTGATGTATGATGACTTGGTTTTCTCCTCCTAAGCAGTTGTCCCTCCTTTATACTATGGAAGAAGGTTTCACTAAGAAAGAGGGGGTACTTGCTATTGATGAAGCTTGACCTGTCCTATAGGCAATGCTCAGGTTTTTAAAGATCCAACGGATAAAAAGCTGGAGTCCCTAATAAAAGTCTCCTCTTCCATGGCTAAGGCTGTAGTACAACCAGCATTTGCACTACAGCCAAAGGGCTGTAGTGCAAAAGGTTCCATAAAGAACAAATGAAGCAGATGATTAACCTCCTTCCTACAGAGGATATTGAGGGCTATAAAGACCTTCTTAAGGCATTGTGTTTTGCAATTGATGCGATTATGGACTCTGTTAAACAAGCATTTCACTGGAATCTCCTGCAGGAACACATGCGCAGGTCCCTTTGGTTAAAACATTGGGAGGCCGAGGTTTCTTGCAAGAAATACTTGGCAGCATTCCCCTTTGAGGGAGAATGCCCGTTTGGGGATAACCTGGATAAATACATTGAAAAGATTACCGGAGGCAAGTCTACTCTATTGCCGGTTAAGAAGAGTAAGTATCCCTAATTTAAACGTACTCTTTCTCCAGCCCCTGAAACCTCACTCTCCAGGCAGTGGCGATGGCCTCCCCAGTCTAATGCGGCGTACACACGGTAGTTTTTTTGTGATGAAATAAAACAACGTTTTAAAAAACGTCATTTAAAATGATCGTGTGTGGGCAAAACGTCGTTTTATGTCTTCTGAAAAACGTAAAAAAAAAATCAAACATGCTTCAATTTTTTATGTCGTTTTTTAGAATGTCGTTTTTTGTGTCATAAAAAATTATTGTGTGTACCCTAAAACGACGTTTAAAACAACCTTTTTAAACCCGCGCATTCTCAGAAGCAAGTTATGACGCAAGCTTGAATGGAACAGAGTCCCGTCGTACGTGTTGTACGTAATCGCGCTTTGCAAGAGCATTTTCAGAAAACGATGGTGTGTAGACAACGTCGTTTTTTAAAATGAAGTTTGAAAAACGTAGTTTTTTTTCTATGAGAAAAAACATCGGGCCAGATTCACAAAGCACTTACTCCGGAGTATCACGAGTTAGGCACGCGTAAGTCTAAAAATGCACACGCTTTTCTATGCACCGTATCCCCAAAACGATATACGCCTGAAATCCACATTTTTTAGACCGACGTAATTTGGATAGACCGGCGCAGTGTGCGTGCAAAACTGCACTAGACACACCATTGATTTGCTATGCAAATATGCAGATGAGGGAGATGAGGGAGATGAGGGAGTACGGGAGATACGGGAGATGAGGGAGATACGGGAGATGAGGGAGATACGGGAGATACGCAAAAGTAAGTTTGTGCGGTGCAGTCTACACGATGTGCTTATCAGCTGCACGGCCAGTCTAAAATTAGACCATATAAAAGCAGGTTTAAAATTAGACAATCCGTCTACATGTCAGCAAAAGCAACACCATTAGGGACGAGCTGAGCAGCCACACTTGCAGGACATTAATCTCTATGCCAACATGCCAGGGGCATCCTTGCTCATAGCTATACTACTGACTTTAGATGAGCGCAGATGGAGGAGGGCACGGAGGAGGGCACGGGAGAGGATCTTTGTCAGGTATATCCTTGGGGTGAGCCCAATGGTAATAAGCCCCCCTTTTGGTTGGAATTAGGGTGCAATTGGAGAGATACCCTGTGTTAATAGGAGGGTAGATGTTGGTTCCTCAGCTTCCACTAATTTCAGTGAAATTGAGTAAAGGTTGATTAATTATGTCAGGAGCCTGTGCAGGCCAGCAGGCCCAAAGATTGCTTAAGTAAAATGATCCTATGCTTCTATAAGGATGCCAGTTGTGACCGATGCACCCTAAACCATATAAAACAAAGAAAAAAATGTGTCTCTAGAGTCTAAAAGGTAGGAATCCCTACTAGTGTGGTTGATTACACTAGTAACCACACTAGTAGGGATTCCTACCTATTAGACTCTAGAGACACATTTTTTGTTTTGTTTTATATGGTTAGGGTGCATCGGTCACAACTGGCATCCTTATAGCAGCATAGGATCATTTTACTTTAGCAATCTTTGGGCCTGCTGGCCTGCACAGGCTCCTGACCTAATTGTGTAAAGAAAGCCTCCGCGCTATCAGTGAACTAGTGTAATCCGATCAATGCCCACCGTGTCAATATAAATAAATAAATAAATATATATATGGAGGGAAGCAGCCAAATCTAAAGTGTTTACAATACACAAGTGACAATAGAAAAATGTGAAAGTGATCCAGCGCTACCCAAAAACAAACACTCCGTGATCCAAAACAAATATAAATTTAAATGTAAATATAAATATATAAATATAAATATAAGGTAACAGTGAAAGTATAAATATAAATATCAATATCAGCATAAATCCACATAAAGATCTCAATAAACATATGAGTCCATCAGTGAGCCCACACATGCATTCAGTGAGCTGTGGCGCACATCAAAGTGGATCTGTGATTCATCCAATATCACCATATAAAGTGCAAGTGCCAATCCGTGGAGAGTAGTCTCACAAGCCTCTCACCTCACTGAGAAAATTACTCGCATTATCTAAAACTCATGGACATCTCCGGTACATGATACACTCCCGTTCGTCTGCACTCCAAGTCTTCACCGAGTATCTGAAATCTATATCATACTCAGAGAAACAAAGGAGAGACGGACCTCCAATGGTGTAGTATGGTAAACCAGCACACAATTTATTCAAAATAAAATCTCCTTACATAAAATCAACAGGTAAACAGCATAAAACATAAACGGCCAGGGCTGAGTTCTCACGTCACTCCCGGTGTCCGCTATTCCCTACGCGTTACGGCAAATGCCTTCATCTGGGCTAGCCACACACACACCCCGACACGACACAAACCTCCAAACAGCAACAGACAACGGAATAAAAGCACCTTGCTTCAGGAAGGGAAAAAAATTGGATGTACTTTTGCAATGAAAGGGCATTTCTCTCTGTCTATTTAAGCACTGTGCATAGCTCACTAAGTCTGACGGGCCTAGTTCCTAACTGATTGCGCCGTGTTGAGTTCTGAGCATGCTCAGAGAGGTGCTGACCATAGTCTGCTTCATGTGCACATGCCCAGTCTGGCCGGCCCTTCATTTGCATGGGGTCACGGCTCATTTCAATGGAACACGCCCACGTCCTTCCCACTTTGAATTACACCGCCTTACGCCTCGGAATTTACATTGCACCGGTGCAAATTTGGCCGAAAATACTACGAGGATAAGGTACTTGCGCCTCGAAATTAAGCCGGTCTAACTTAAAGGAGTTGCACTACGCCGGTCCAAAAATGCGCCGATGTACGTGAATCTGGCCCATCATTTTTTTAAAAGACAAAAAACTACCGTGTGTACGCAATTTGCAATTTGCAAACACCTGGTGGAACGAAGTTCGGGTGTTCTCCACAGTGTCCTCAGGCTACAAGCTAGAATTCAGAGAACTTCCGCCACCTTGTTTTCTGAGATCAAGAATTGCCAAAGATCCAGAGAAGAGAAGGCTTCTACTTTTGGCCTGGGAACACCTGTTGTCCCAAGGGGTAATCATAGAGTTAGCCCCAGAGGATCAGGGGTCAGGATTCTATTCAAACCTTTTCACAGTTCCAAAACCAAACTGGGATGTCAGACCTATCCTATCCTAGAAGCCTTAAATCAGTTTCTAAACTTTCGCTCCTTTTGCATAAAGTCTGTCCGTTCAGTTGTTTCCACTCTTCAGGGAGGAGAATTCCTGGCATCAATAGACATCAAAGATGCATATCTACATGTGCCAATATTCCCCGCTCACCAAAAGGTTTCTAAGGTTTGGGGTGAATCAGCGCCACTTTTAGTTTGTGTCCCTTTCTTTCGGGCTGGTTACAGCACCTCGAGTGTTTACAAAGATACTGGCCCTGGCTCCAACAAGGCTAAGGGCACGAGGCATAGCAGTAACAGCCTACCTGGACGATCTGTTGATCATAGATCAGTCCGCCGCACGATTGGGCCACAGTTCTCAAAAAGGATATCGGAGAACTGGAGAAAGTGCAGAAAAGGGCAACCAAACTGATAAGAGGCATGGAGGAGCTCAACTATGAGGAAAGATTAGAAGAACTGAATTTATTCACTCTTGAGTAGAGGAGAATAAGGGAGGATATGATCAACATGTACAAATATATAAGAGGTCCGTATAGTGAACTTGGTGTTGAGTTATTCACTTTAAGGTCAACCCTGAGGACAAGGGGGCACTCTTTACGTCTGGAGGGAAAGAGATTTCACCTCCAAATACGGAAAGGTTTCTTCACAGTAAGAGCTGTGAAAATGTGGAACAGACTCCCCCCAGAGGTGGTTCTGGCCAGCTCAGTAGATTGCTTTAAGAGAGGCCTGGATTCTTTCCTAAATGCACGTAATATAACAGAGTACTAATATTTGTAGGTAAAGTTGATCCAGGGTAAATCCGATTGCCTCTCGGGATCAGGAAGGAATTTTTTCCACTCCTGTAGCAAATTGGATCATTGCTCTGCTGGGGTTTTTTGCCTTCCTCTGGATCAACTGTGGGTATGGAGTTGGGTGTATGGCATTGTACTGTGATTTATTTTGTTTGTTTGTTTATTTATTTATTTATGGTTGAACTGGATGGACTTGTGTCTTTTTTCAACCTAGCTAACTATGCAACTATGTAACTATGCACAGCACAGTGGAATATTTAGAATACCTAGACTGGGTCCTCAATCTGGAGAAATCTTCCTTGCAGCCTTTAAGAAGGCTAGAGTACTTGGGCATGATTATAGACATGTCCCTAAGCAAGGTATTACTTCCCAAGACAAAGGCAAAAGCCATTGGAAACTTGGTCCGTCTGATAAGCGCGAAAATAAGGCCTTCCATCTGACTATGCATGAGATTGTTGGGAAAGATGGTAGCCCCATTCGAGGCTGTCCCCTACACCCAGTTTCACTTAAGACCGTTACAGGGCAAGATTCTGTCAGCTTGAAACAAGGATGTTAAGGCCCTGGATCTTCCTATGGTCTTTTGCTCCCCCAAAATCTGTCAGAAGGAAAATCCTTCACTCCGGTTACTTGGAAGATAGTGACCACAGACACCAGCACTGGGGGGGGCAGTTCTAGAATAAGCATCTGCCCAGGGGAAGTGGTCCGGGCCGAAAAGCTCTTACCCATCAACATTCTGGAGATTCGGGCAATTCATTTGGCCCTCAAAGTTTCGTCTTAGAGACTGCAAGGCTGGCCTGTTCGGATTCAGTCCGGCAATGCTTCAGCTATGGCCTATATCAATCACCAAGGAGGCACCAGAAGTCTGGATGCCAAAAAGAGGTGAATCACATCCTGGCTTGGGCAGAAAGGCATATTCCTCGCCTATCTGCAGTCTTCATTCCAGGGGTAGAAAATTGGGAGGCAGATTTTATAAGCCGCCAGCAGCTGAGTTCAGGAGAATGTTCTCTACACCCCGACGTTTGAAATCATATGGGGTATCACAGATGTGGACCTGTTGGCTTTCAAGTTCAATACAAAGCTGGACAGCTTTGTGTCAAGAACAAGAGATCCCTGTGCTCAAGGGTCAGACACCCTGATAATCTCATGGGATCAGTATTCCCTGATTTATTTCCTCCAGTTCCGCTTCTCCCACGATTCCTTCAGAGAGTCAAGTAGGAAGAAAAGTCTGTTATTTTGGTCGCCCCCGGCTTGGCCCAGGAGACCCTGGTATGCAGAAATCGTAAGGATGGCAGTAGGAAGACTTTGGGTTCTCCCCTACGCTCAGACCTACTATCGCAGGGTCCAATATTCCATCCTGCCTTACAAAGTCTAAATTTGACGGTTTGGCTGTTGAGACCGACATTGTGAGGAAACATGGGCTCTCAGAGCCAGTCCTATCCACTCTGGTTAATGCTAGGAAGCCGGCTTCCAGGCTCTACTAAAGAATTTGGAAGGCATTTGTTTCCTGGTGTGAATCCAGGAAGTGGCATCCTAAGAAGTATGCCATTAATAGGATTCTTGCCTTTCTTCAGTTGGCCTTAAATATGAAGTTGGCCTTGAGCACTATCAAGGGCCAAATCTCTTCCTTGTTGGTATATTTTTTAAAACCGCTTGCCTCTCATTCTCTAGTTAGGGCCTTCGATTAGGATGCACTGCGTTTAAATCTCCGGGTTAATTCTCCCGTGTGCCAGTGGGATTTGAATTTGGTATTGTCTGTTTTACAGAAGCTTTTGAATCTTTACACCAGGTTTCTCTATGTCTGTTGACACAGAAACATTTTTCTTGTAGCCATATCCTCAGCACCGAGGGTATCGGAATTGACGGCTCGTGTAAAGAACCGTATATGATTATTCATGAAGACAGGGTGGTGCTGCATCCTCACCCAACTTTCTTACCTAAGGTGGTTTCAGGTTTTCATCTGAATTAAGATATAGTCCTATCGCCTTTTTCCAAATCCGCAGTCTGCAGAGTAAGAGAGTCTACACTCTCTAGATGTTGTTAGAGCGCTCAGATAAGGAAGACGGATTGTCTATGCATTCTGCCACAAGGCCCAAAGAAGGGCCAGGCAGCATCAAAATGGATTCAACAAGTCATTATTCACGCCTATGGTTTAGAAAAGAAGATCCCTCCTTTTCAGGTAAAAGCGCACTCCACTAAAGCAGATGGTGCTTCAGGTAAATTCTACCAGGTAGATGCGAGAGGTTACGAGGATGCCACCTTCGGGGATAGTGTGCTGCAGGCAGCAGTGTAGATCCTCTGGCTCGAGGGCGGTCTTATTCTGATCTGTGTCTCCCTCCCCTCAAATTTTAGCATTGCTATGGGACATCCCATTAAGTGATTAAGGGCTCTGTGTCCCGTGATGTATGATCAAGACATTTTTTTTTTTTTAATACCGCTTACCTGTAAAATCCTTTTCTTGGGAATACATCACAGGACACAGAGCTCCCACCCCTCTTCTGAGTTAAACGTGGAACACTTATTGCTTTGCTACAAAACTGAGGTACTCTTCATTTGGGAGGGGTTATATAGGGGAGGAACGCAATTGTAATTGGGTTTGCCAGTGTCCAATCACCTGTGGTGACTACATAACCCATTAAGTAATTAAAGGCTCTGTGTCCCGTGATGTACTCCCAAGAAAATAATTTTACAGGTGAGCTGTTACAGAGTTCATCTCCACTTACACCCTAAACAGCAAACATCTTTTGCTGCTTGGGGATTTCAACCTGTGGGCCAACTCCTCACAGGATCCTGTGACCGACGCTTGCATTGACCACTTGGAAGGACTAGGTCTGCATCTGCTAGTATGTGGGCCCACACATGCTTCTGGTCACATGCTGGATTTTATTTTCAGACAAGATCTGTAAATAAAAAAATTCTCAAAAATGAACCATTACCATGGTCAGACCACCATGTAATCAAGTTCATTATTATCGAAAATGCCCCTTTAACAAAAACATCAAAACCAGTGACAACGCACTGGACGAGATCTCGAAACAACATTAGGGAACAAAATAAAAACAATCCAACTACATCAAACAGCCACAGAAACCCTGGATGCCATCAACACGGCTCTACTACAGTCAGCCGACTTAGTAGCGGCAAAACGCAAAACCTGCATCCGGAAAAACAACTCCAGCTGGTTTAACGACCAGCTGTCGTTGCTGAAGCAAGAGCGCAGAAGAGCGGATGCCACCTGGAAAAGAAGTGCTTCAGAGGAAAACCACACAATCTACAAGGTAATAACAAAAAAATACCACAAAGAAATCTTCCAATTACCAATGCCCTAAACCGCCCCTACAAATTCTTCAAGCTTGTCACCCAGACCATGAATCCAGTCTGTCTTGAAGCCCCCAATTCTGATACCCAAGAAATTTGCAATGAATTATCGGATTATTTCATTAACAAAATTGAAAGAATCTGTGAAGGAATTCAGCAAAACAGTACCCCCCTCAACTATTCACCCAATACCCACATAAACTCACCGCAATCAACAAAGTTTACTCTAAAACTCATCCCCATCGAGGCCACTAAAAATATCATTGGTGCCCTGCGAAATAACACAGCACCAAATGATATTATCCCCACCAAACTGCTGAAGGAATGTGCCGATATCCTGGCACCACCTATCACACAGCTTATAAACCAGTCTTTCAAGGAAGGCATAGTGCCCACCCAGCTGAAACAAAGCATAATCAAACCCATTTTAAAGAAGCAGCCAAAAGTTACTTTACCACTCTTATGCAGATGAGACACAATTGTATTTTTGCATCTGCAACAAAAAGGATCATCATCTTGGTCTAGAGAAATGCCTCTCTTTGATAGAAAACTGGATGACAAAAAGTTATCTTAAATTCAACGGTTGGAAAACAGAACTTCTCCTGTTTCACGCCAAGCGTAAGAATCAACTGGCAACAACTTGGACACCTCCGCCCATTCTGGGCAAAATCATCCCCCCTAGCACTAAAGTCAAAAGTCTTGTAGTCATCTTAGACACCTACATGACAATGGATGCACAAATAGGGTCAGTAGTCAGCAGATCTCACCATCTGCTACGCCTACTACGCAGACTTATTCCATTTATTCCTAAAGAAGACATAGCAGTCGTGGTGGGAACAGTTGTGAACTCCAGACTGGACTATGCAAATGCACTTTACCTCGGACTCCGAAATTACCAAATCACTCGTCTACAAGTCATTCAAAACACGGCTGCTAGACTGGTGACTGGGAAAAAACCATGGGAATCAATCTCACTTTTGCTGAGATCCCTTCATTGGTTGCCAGTAAAAGACAGAATTACTTTCAAAGCACTCCGTCTGACGCATAAGTGTATTCTGGGAAATGCCCCCCAATATCTATGCGAAAAACTCAAAGCCTATAACCCCAATCGCATTCTGCGATCCACCAATCAAAATCTACTCCAAATACCCAAAGAGATATACAAGTCCAAAGGAGAGCGAAGATTTGCGGTCCAAGGCCCCAGACTATGGAACGCTTTACCAACCAGCATTCGTTTGGAGGAGAATCACTTGACCTTTAGGAGAAAGATCAAAACCCATCTCTTTTGAGTTCAAAGGAGAAATGAACAACGAGTGCCCAGAGGCGATTCAGTTTGCATGTGCAGCGCTATATACGTTTTTCACTCACTCACTTACTCAGCTGTATTAAAAAATCCTATTTTTTGGTGAGATACTTTCAATAGGAGCATGTCTAAAGGGGTGCAGGCCCAGCAGATTTCCTTATCAGTGCTCTGCAGCTGCACAGCTGATGGATAATTATGAAAACAGATGAACAAACAGGGATTCAGAATAACAAAAGGTAGGAATCTGCAGCAAAGTTTGTTATAATCCTTGCAATGTACATTACCCGGGGGGAATGTTTTGTTCGCAACAAAATTAGAGTTACTCCTTAACTGAAAAGATTAAAATGTATGTTGTTAGCATTGCCATGGGATGTGGCATTGGATATGAAAACACAGACTGTATTTAATGCAGGTATGTGTGCATCCCCTATGCACATTACCGCAAAGCCTAGTGCTGCATGCTACTTTTATTGGTGCAATGCAGTGCCATTAATTTTGAATGGCACGCTAACGCATCTTGACAACAGACCTGTGTTCCTGCACAGCAACACGTGTTGTGGTGCACTGCCAGAAAAGGTGCAGGTATGTTTTTGGGCTGTTGAGGAGCATTTCCAGCCTAATGCAGCTTGTACATTAGGCATTTTAACATGTGAAAAAATGTGCGGGCTTTAATGTTATGCACCTCATCGGTTAGGTGTAAACCCAGCCTACACTAAATGTAGGATATGGCACTGTTTCTACCTATTGAAAGCTTAGTGTAACTAAAGGTGCAATCATAATCTTGCTATGTCCCAGTTCAAGGTTTACTTGCCACTTGGGCTGAATGAGTGTTCTTGTTTAAACATGGTTGTAAAGGCAGAACGTTTCTTAGCTTAACCCATTCCCTACATTAAAAAATGTTCCAGTATTTGTATCGTCAATTCGCTAAAGATTTTATGGTCACGTGACTCGTTTGCATAAATTATCGCATGTGGTTTAGAAAAAAAAATATGCAATAAGCTGTTAAAGTAGAAAAGATGCAATATTTATCACTAGCATTAAAAATGACTAGCTTGGGGACAGGACAGATGTACTCACAATTTGTGTATATTATGTAGTGTATATAGCTATATATACACATGACATCCAGGAAGACTGACATGTGACATCTCCTGATTGGACATGGCAGAAATCCTCAAAATGTCACACTGATGCTCCAGTCCATCCACACGATCACTCAGTCATCTGCCCTGGCCTAAACCCAGTCTGAGTGTAGAATGACAGAGTAAGAAGCACAGGGAAGTGTGTGCAGAGCAGAGAGGCAGCTGTCAGTGTCAGAGACTAGTCTAGAGAGAGCAAATTAGTGAAGAAGTCTGAGCCCGAGGCCCACGGTGCTGGCACTTACTATTAGCCGGAATCACAGGTGCCGCTCAGGCCTGCCTTAATCCACCACCACGCACAGTTGACACCACAGCACAGTGAGTACTGGAAGTGACGCCATGGTGCTGCAAAAAGCATCGCTCACTGTCCTCCAGCTCCACCAATCAAACACAGCAAAGGAGCCAAATGGTAAATACTTGTAGAGTGGGAGTGTTTGCGGGCACATCGCATGCACCCCGAACACTCCTTAAACACAAACAAATCAGCTTCCCAGTTGCAATCAGCTAATTGCAAGGTGTAAAAGCGTCCCATAGACAGCTGTGTGTCCGGCGCCTGAAAACACTTAAAAGACCACTTTTGTTTGTAATGACTAGTTTGGGGGGGGCAACCGTTGCTGGTGATAAATATTTGATATTTTTCTACTTTCTGTTCAGTTTGCTAATTGAACTTAGTTATCGCATGTTTTTGTTTTTTTTGCAAGATTTGCCGGCAGAGTCTCTGCAGAGACTCTCTACATACAGGAAGGAAGAAGGTAGGTGTATACACTACTCAGATATACACACATTGTGATTACATCTGTCCTGTTTAGTGCTTACAGCTATAAACACACACACACACACATTCTCCCTTCCTGTATATAAAGACCTTTCTCCATCATCGACTGCAGATATACATCATCTGTTCTGTTACTGTGTATATAGCTGTATACAGGACAGATGATGTATATCTGCAGTCAGTGATGATGGAGGAAGGTCTCTATATACAGGAAGGAAGGTGGGTGTATATATAGCTGTATAGCACCGCCCCAATCCATTGCCGCCCGTCGTCTCTTACTGCAGAGCCAGGATCGTACCCTGATCTGTGAGGCTGAGCTGTATACCCCGGATCTGTAATGCTGAGCTGTAGACCCCGGATCTGTAATGCTGAGCTGTAGACCCCGGATCTGTAATGCTGAGCTGTAGACCCCGGATCTGTAATGCTGAGCTGTAGACCCCGGATCTGTAATGCTGAGCTGTAGACCCCGGATCTGTGAGGCTGAGCTGTAGACCCCGGATCTGTGAGGCTGAGCTGTAGACCCCGGATCTGTAATGCTGAGCTGTATACCCTGATCTGTGAGGCTGGGCTATATACCCTGATCTGCAATGCTGAGCTGTATACCCTGATCTGTGAGGCTGAGCTAGATATGATCTATTTTTGTTCTATTCTGTTCGTTCTTTACTTTTGCCATTTCTTCACAAGCATCCCACCCAAATATATATATATATATATATATATATATATATATATATATATATATATATATATATGTGTATATATATATATATATATATATATATATATATATATATATATATATATATATATATATATATATATATATATATATGTGCTCTTCATTACACATTTTACTGCATATATATTATAAATATTTTCTACACACATTTCTTCTTCACACCCCATCATCATTTTTCACACACCACACACACTACTATTTTCCTCTCTGCATACCCTGTGTGTCTACAGGTATATTTTACACCATACGAGGAAAAAGGAAAAAGGAAGAAGGATAATTAAACTAAAAAGATCCTTCACTTCTTATTTAAACATATCGTTCACTATCATATCTTTTTTAGATGTTGTTATTCACATCACTAATTTTCTCATGACTATATATTTTCTGTTATCCCTATTTTTGGTGTCTATATTCTATTTTATAAGACATATCAATACACACCAACATTCACTTAGGCACATTGTATCACAAAGGTACCCCTACATTAGGCATTTATACCACACGATACAGAGACTTTGTGCCTTTAACTCATACACTGTTTTCACCATTTTTATTTGCACTGACGTTGGTTAGGCTACACCCTTCAGGTATCCACACATGTGTTTAATCATGGACTGATTACATGTTGGGTGGAGCAAGGGGAGGGTTTAGAACACCATGCTCATATATATTTGTATTGTTTGCTTTTTGTGTATTTAGCTATGATTAAGCATTGAGAACCAATGCGAAACGCGTCAGTGTTTTCCCCTACTGTATGCTGTTTTTGTAGTGCATTCTTTTTACCCAAATAAAGGGCATTTTGGATTTTACATTCTTTGAAGTGCGGCTGTCCATACCTGTTTTTTTCTTCGTTAGGCTGAGCTAGATACCCTGATCTGTGAGGCTGAGCTAGATACCGTGATCTGTGAGGCTGAGCTAGATACCCTGATCTGTAATGCTGAACTATATGACCTGATCTGTAATGGTGAGCTGTATACCCTGATCTGTGAGGCTGAGCTATATACCCTGATCTGTGAGGCTGAGCTATATACCCTGATCTGTGAGGCTGAGCTATATACCCTGATCTGTGAGGCTGAGCTGTATACCCTGATCTGTGAGGCTGAGCTGTATACCCTGATCTGTGAGGCTGAGCTGTAAACTCTGTCCTGTGATGCTGAGTGGTATACGCTGTCCTGTAATACTGGGGCTGTTTACTCTGTCCTGTGATTCTGGGGCTGTATACTCCTGTCCTTTGATGCTGAGCTGTATACTGCTGACACTATCTGTGGAAGAAAATGCAATACAGGGGACAGAGTGGGTGGATTCTATAAGGGGTGGGGCTTATGAGAAGTGGGAGTGGCCAAAAGGAAGGGTGGGGTCTGGCGCCCCACAATCTTAAAACTTCACCCTCCACCATTGATCACCTGGGTTTTGCTGGCGGTGTCAAATACGGAATTGCTCAAATACAGCGTGGGGATCTCCCTCCAATAGCTGGTTGTTAAGGAGCGGGCCGGAAAGGCATCTGACAGGTTTTAAATAATTAGGGGGGGTAGCCCCACAGACCCAAAGGGCCTGGTATGGATTGGGGAGGACCCCCACACTGTCTTTTAAATAATTTTTAATAGCCGGCACATCCGCTGACAGCTGATGAGTCATCTGTTAAGGACACGGCTGGCCAGTTCCTGGCCTGCGCCTTAAATCAGACCGAGAGGGGGGGGGTGAGTCATAAGAGGGACAATGAGAGCTGCAGGGATTCGGAGCTGTAGGTGTGCCTCTGTGTGTCTTCTTAAAGTAAGGAAGTAAACAGGAAGTAGCTTCAGCTACCCACAGTTAAAGTGGTTGCAGCCAGACTTTAGATTTAGGTTGCGTGGGTAAAAAAAAGCATGAACATTACTGGCAATTACTTGAAGAGACAGACATTTTTACTTTTTGCTCTAGGGAACCACTGGGAGTGTGAAATCCTGGACACATCAAAGTGAAATGATGACTTTGTTCCCACTAGTAAAATACCACATTAGGATATGTAACACTAAATAGGAACATTCATTCTGGTCCCAACATCCTTTTCATTAAAAAGCATCATAAGTTAAATAAATAATTGAAAAAGACACCTTGACTGAAAATACTGCTAAAGTGTATGGGTAATAATATATTGGGACCACATGGTCTGGCATGAGTTAAGCAACATTTGTAACCCAGTGAAGTCAATTAAATGTGATGTTTTAAATATAGGTGGAGCCTGATGGGCTACATCATCCACTGAATTTATACTATATTTCTTGGATACCCCATTGGTACATTATTAAAGCAGGCTTACAATTGCAATTTGTAAGTATGTATATATATTTAAATAAAAAAGTGTAATTTTTTTGAACACATTGGCATAATCTTTGGGTACGTTAAAAATCTATACATACAGATAGAATTATATTTGGTGGTTTTCAATATATTTGGGATGTCGTATCCTTATTCCCTTATAGGTTGTATTCATTTGTTTTAATGGCTCCTCATTATTATAATATCCAATCCTGTTGTTACAGATCATTTTTCTTTCGCAAACAAAAAACGAATAGAAAGTTATTTGGCTAATTTAAAACTGAACACATTAAAGCTTTTTAAAACATCAAAAGGACACCACAATAGCTCTGAGACATATGGGTTTCTTTACTTAATCAATCTGCTGACAACATGTAATTAAATTAAGCAGATTCATTACAAATTGACCCAAGGGCCAAACTAAATTACCATTTTTGGTGATGGAATAAAAGGGTTAAGAGTAACTTAGATAAAGCCTTTGGACGGCTTAGATTTTTATCAACATTTAAGCTCATTTAAGTTACATTTATTGAGTGAGAAGTGAGAAGAATACTATGGGCCAGATTCAGGTAGATGAGAGTATCTTTCCTCTGGAGTAACGCTTCTCATTTACGTTACTCTGAAGACCCTTTCAGCGCAAGTCCTGTAATTCACATAGCAGTTGCGCGTAAACTTGCGCCAGAGTAACGATAATGCGCTGGCGTAACCCGACGCAAGTGGAAGTGGGTGTGATCATATGTAAATGATGGGCGGAGCCCAGCGCAGAGGCTTACGTTCAGCGCATCATCCACGGAGCATGCGCAGTGAGTGCGGCTCCACTCGCCCCCCTTGTGCGCATGCTCACAACTTCCGTCGGCACCACTTCCTGGGAAACGTCAGCGCAATGCGTTCCGCTGGGCGCTTAAAAGCGCTGGCGGAAACGCCATTCCGGCGCAAAAGTAGTTCCGCTTCCCCCCACCCCAGGGAAGATACTTTTGTGCTGTGATGGCTGCTCCCGCTACCCCCAGAGAGAGGAGGAACCTGAATTTTAATGCCCAGGAGGTCTCAGTGATCATTTCGGCAATGGAGACGGATAATGAATTTCTCCATGGCAAAAAAAGCCGGAAGACCAGCCGGGAGAGGAAGCAGGGCATCCTGGAGTCGATTGCTGCCAGGGTCAATGTCCTGGGCTACTCCACCCGGACTGCTGGGGACATACAAAAAAAAATTAATGACCTGCGGCGCAAGGTGAGGGACAAGGTGGCCTCCATCAGGAGGTATGAGAGGGGCACAGGTGGTGGTCCCCCATGTCCTGTCACCCTAACCGCAGAGGAGGAGGTGGTTGCTCGCTGCCTGGAGAGGGAGCAGGTGGAGGGGGTCGCAGGCTATGACTCCGTGGAGGAAGGCACAAGGACAGGTAAGTGTTTTATAATTCCCTATTTGTTGTTTTGCATTTGGGGGGGGGGGAGGGTACATGTGCCAAGTGTGTGGGACCACCAACATGTGTCTGCTTTGTGTCATCCACAGATGACGGAGCTGGGCCATCATCTGTCAGCGTGCATTCCACCCCATCCCCCCCACGCCATCGTGTGCCTGAGCCACTGGGTGGTGAAGAGGTTGTGGAGGAGGAGAGTGGCCACACCACACCTGCCGAGGTGGTTGTGGAGGATCCTGCTGTGGCAGAGCAGGACTTTTCATTAGTGTTGTCTGTCTCCTCCCCTTCTCCTGGGCCGTCTGTCGTCCCCTCCCCCATCCTAGGAAGCCCCTCAAGGGCGACTCCTTCCACCCGAGGACATCCATCTTCTGGCCCCAGGAAGGCGACCCAGAAGACCAGGGGGGTGTCTGATGGTATACAGGACCAGTTGGCGAGGGATCACGCCAGGCAGACGGAACAGATGGGGGCCATAGCGGTGCACTTGGAGAAAGTGTCTGACAGCCTGGGCTCCGTTGCCAACCTCAGCAACGCAGTGCAGGATGTCAGCTGCAACTGCGCTGCAGTGGTCACCACTTTGGGGGAGGTGCAGGGGGATATCCAGCACCTTACTGCAGCCGTCCAGGCCAACAGTGCTGCCATCCGGGACCAGGGGAGGCTGAGTCGGCGGGCCCAGCACTACCAGGTCACCCGTCAGCTCCGGATGCAGGCCCAGACCAACTCCTACCTTGGACGGATAGCCAGGGCCTTGGAGGGCATGCAGGCCACACCTGCCAGGAGTGGCCCACCTGGGGATCAGCCACCTCCAGATGCTCCCCCACCCCCACCCACTCCATCCAGGCAGCTGCGGAGCCAGAGAGGGGCCCCCAGAAGAAGCCCCCGGCATCCCCGATGAGGCCTTTTTTTTTTTTTTTTTTATATATTTTTGATTTGGACATACTCAGGTCATGAGTTTATTTTTTCTTTTGCTCAGGTTATGAGATTTTGTTTATTTTATTTATCAGGATATGATATTATTAATTTATTTTTGTACTGCACACGGTCAGGAGTGCAGGGGACAGTGTGAATGGTGTGTGAATGTGAGAGGGTGGCACTCCTGAAAGTAAGGGGTGTCACCCTCGGCCGTGGTGGTGAAGTTAACCCCACGGCTGTATGAATGACGTGTGAAAGGTGTGTGAATGGACAGTGACATCATTGGGGCCTTGACGCTGGCGTTACTGCTCCCAACTCCTACATGCTGGACTTGGGCTAATCCAATGCGATGTGGATGTGGTGTGTGTGATCTAGGGACATCAGTAGTGTACACGCGTGCACTGTCTGTGTGATTAATGTTTTGGGTTAGTGTCCAAAGATGCCTACGGCGAGGACCCTCCTGACTGCTCTTCCATCAGCAGACTGGGTGTCCTCTGGCAGGTGGGGACTGTGTGGGTCGGGGGTCAGATCATCACGTATGTCAATCTGCAGGCCTTTTTTCATAGCAAAGTTATGCAGAATGCAACATGCAGCGATGATCTGACACACGAAGGTAGGGGAATACAATAGGGTCCCCCCAGACTTATCCAGGCATCGGAAACGGGACTTCAAGAGCCCAAATGTTTGCTCCACCACTGCACGGGTTTTGATGTGTGCTTCATTGTATTTTCTCTCTCCTCTGGTTTGGGGGTTCCGGAAAGGAGTCATTAGATGGGGTCCCAGTGCATATGCAGAGTCACCTGGAAGGGAAAAGACAGGAGAATGTTAGTCATGCATGTGCGATTTCTGTTGTGCATCACGGGAGGGGATAGTCATGCCTGACTCCCATGTCACTCACCAATCAGCCAGCTGTCCCCATACATGTTCTGGTTAAATTCTGCTGGGATGGGGCTCTGATTGTATATGTAGCTGTCATGGCTGGACCGGGGTGTTTGGCACGGACGTGCCATATGAGGCGTTGGGCATCGGCTATCACCTGTACGTTGATGGAATTCCAATGCTTCCGATTGCGGTATATGTGCTCTGTGGCACTGGGGGGCTGAAGGGCCACATGTGTGCAATCAATGGCCCCCACAGTGCGTGGGAATCTGGCAATGTTGTAGAAATCTGTCATTGCCTTCTGCCGCAGCTCCTCAGTGGTTGGTCTGATGAACTGGTTGGACATGCGTCTGAGGATTGCAGGGACAACCTGGTGCACACATCTGCTTATGGAGGATTGTGACATCCCAGCCACCACTCCACTTGTACGCTGGAATGATCCACTGGCAAGGAAATGAAGTGTTGCCAGGACCTTCACCAGTGGCTGCACCGCTTGTGAGCGGTATGTCTTGCTGGTGATGTCATCCTGCAGGGTTGTGGTTAGTTCAAGTATTGTATCAGGGCTGAATCTGAAGAGGCGATACACCTCCTCCTCCCCCATGCCAAAGAGGTTCATACGAGTGCGGTATATCCTCTCACGTGGCCGCCTTCTTGGTTCCAGGGGACCCATCAGTAGTTCTAGGACCACAATTGCCCCTGGCATGTTGGCACACAGAGGTGTTGTCCTTGCAAGTGGGGGTGCTCAGCTAGCTCCTATCGTCGGTAACGCTGCTGTAGCTGCTCTCCTGCTGACCTGTGACCGTCTGGAGTAAAGATAAAGCAGCCTTTTGTAGAAATAACTTTGCGCCGGACGGACCAGATACGCGCGGCGCATGTAGCCAGCGTATGGTGCTAATCCGTTCGTGAATTGGGAAATCTCCCTCATTTGCATATTTGCAGGGGAAATCAATGGGCGCGACTGATGCGCCCAGCGAAAATAAGCGCTGACGATACTCTGGCGTCGGAACGTTCCGCCGGTCGCAAATGACCCGTTATTGGGCGCATCTAGTTTGGTGGGTACGGGCACATTGAAACGACGGTGCATCATCACAGTTACGCGGCGCATATCCAAATACTCCAGCGCAAGTGTTCGTGAATCTGGCCCTATATTTTCAGTAAACATATACAGTATTTAAGTAAGCACTGAATTGTTCACCCAAGTAATTTTTGATGCGTATTTTACTTTTTGACACTCTTCCTTCTTTACAATTTTATTGCTCTAAAAAGGTGACCCTGTCAATGCATACAAGTGTATTTGTAAAACAAGAGAGTGAAGGCCCCTTGACCTGCCCTATTCTAAGGAAAGGGAGCCTTGACTGCTGGATGCTTGGCAACTAAGCGGGGTGTCAACCTAATCAGTGAGTCTGAGTGGCTCCTTTGGGATTGGCTACAATGGCACGAGGTGACTGGGTGTAGCCGGATGTCTAGAAAAGGCTACGCAGAGGCATGTCCCACTACTTTCGAGAGAATTTGACGTCACAAGTGGTCTATGTGTCTTTTGGGGGAGGGGGGCAAGGTTTGTTGTGGTTTAAATAAGTGGGGGTTTATTATTATTATTATTTTAGCTTCACAGCAGTTAAGAATTCTTACCATTCCTGCTGTCCGTGTTGCCAGACCACCACTTTGCTTAGTAGAAATCCTCCTCTGAAGGATGCAGGGAAACCCACACTTCAGGAACCATGAGTTGCCTAAAATTCCTGCAGCTCTCACTTGTCCCCCCCTCCCCCCCGAGCATTTAGAGTTGGAGTGAATCTAGGTCATTGACACTCCAGGAAGTGTCATTTTCCAAGTGGATTCAGCAGATTTCTCAGCATTTAAGTGGAGTTCAGCAGGAATGGTCAGTATGCAGGGGCGGACTGACAACTCATGGGGCCCCCGGGCAATAGGAGATTATGGGGCCCCCGGGCAATAGGAGATTATGGGGCCCCCGGGCAATAGATTATGGGGCCACACAGTATACACAGACACACAGTATACATACACACACAGAGTACACACACTAAAAAAAGGTACTGGAGAGGCGGGGCAGCTTTAATCTTGGGATTTTTTTTTTTTAAAAACACAGATTTTTACATACTATCCCTGGTTTTACTGAGGCTGGCAACCCTGATGGGGCCCCCTAGTCGCATGGGGCCTTCGGCCAGTGCCTGAGTTTCCGAATGGTCAGTCCACCCGTCAGTATGGTATGTAGTACCATCTTTTACAGGTGTGCATATTATGTACAACGACAGAGCCCTTTAAAATAATAAATATTATCTTTCTATTTCCTTGTCAAAATATCTTTATTTATGTGATAAAGAATGTACAAGTGCATAACAACAATGAGAGAAGAAAAAAGGATGTAATAGAGGGTATACATCATAAGAGAAACTTCTTGACTTGTAAACCTAAATATCTTTGGTTACAAGAGAGACAATTTACAGGTAATTAAACAATGCATACAAAGTCATTAGTGGCAAAGTGAATAAGCAAATATAGTAACTGACTAACTAAATGACTAGCTGACTAGCTATGTGACTAACTAACTATCGACCCTGGATCGCTTAAGTGATAAACCATGTAACCAGTCTGATCTGGGCTAAATGCAGGGTTATGTCCTGTTCTAGGGTTCTGCTATATAGGTTCAAGAAATTTCAACAATATACAACTTTGTATCAACAAACATGAAAATAGGAATTGTTAATTTGAGAACAAGAGTTCAAAGGAGGGGGGAAGAAGGGGTAGGGGAAGGGGAATCCGCAGGAGCGACCTGATCTCCGCCGCCGGAGAGAGGCTTGAGCGGGGGGGGTGCCAGTTGGGCTGGACTACCATGGCAATACAACTTCATTATTAAATGCGTTCGGAAAAGCATATGTTATCCAGGGTTTCCATAGACTCTCAAATCCGGTGGTCGTGTCCATGTCAATAGCCACCATCTTGGCGTGGGACATTGCTGTGTTCATTCTATTTGTGACTTAATTTAGTGATAAATTAGGGGTTTTCCATGCTCTCGCAAGGGTTTGTTTTGCGGCAGTAAGAAGTTGTATGATTAGTTTGAACTGCTTGTGTGGGAGATTATCAGGTTTTAGATTTAATAACGCTGTTTTAGGATCTAAGGGGATTGTTTTCCCCGAGATAATGGAGATAATTTGAAAAATTTCCGACCAAAATGATAGGGCTTTTGGGCACGACCACCAAACGTGAAGGTATGTCCCTGGAGTTGAACAACCCCTGAAGCAAAGATCAGGGTAATTCGGTACGTATTTCGCAACCCTGGCGGGTACTAGGTACCATCTGGTGAGTACTTTGTAATTCGTTTCAATGGCTGATTCGTTCATAGATGCTGATTTAGTGCTGTTCCAGATCTGTTTCCACTCAGAAGGTACTAGTTCTTGTTCTAGGTCCCTCTCCCATTTACTCACATAAGGAAGCTTCCCACTGATAGAGCAAGCTGTTAATTGGGAGTATAAGGAGGATATTATTCCTCTAGCGTGGGGGTCATTCTTACAGAAATTCTCAAAGGTGGATATACATGTTGGCGTGGGTGAAGCATCAACAAATGGCTTAAAGAAATTTTTAATTTGTAGGTGCCTAAATATTTCGGTCTGTGGTATGTTGTGCGCTGCACTGATGGTGGTGAAGGATAAAAAGGAGGAAGAGTCTATAAAGTCATGTAAGCATGTACATCCTTTTGACACCCACTCTTTAAAGGTATTGGGATAGATCCAAGCAGGGTAGAACGCAGGGTTTTTATGAAACGATAAAAGAGGAACATGGGGGGATTGGAGAAGATATTTAGTCTTTACTGTGTCCCAGAGGGAGAGTGAGTGTTTGGTGATGGGGTTCAGTAAGTGTTTACGAGCTTTAGGGGGGATCCATAGTACATTAGAAATTGCGATGGGGTCAGACTCTACCGCTTCAATTGATACCCAAAGAGGGGGCTCACATTTGTCGTGGTATTTTACTAGGTTTGCAAGTTGTGCCGCTTTATAGTAGTTTATAAAGTTGGGCAGCCCCATTCCACCATTATCCTTAGATAGATGCAGGATTTGAGGTTTTATTCTAGGCCTAGTGGATCCCCACGTAAAGGCGGAAACTCTTCTTTGTAATATCCTGAAGTAATATGATGGGATTGGGATGGGGAGCACTCTAAATAAATATAATAATTTCGGTAATATAGTCATTTTAACCGCGTTGATTCTGCCAAACCATGATAGGGGTAGATGGGCCCAGGAATTCAGGAGGCTTGATATCTGTTTTAGGAGAATAGGGTAGTTGGAAGAGAATAGATCTGTTATTGATGTTGTAAGGTGTGTTCCTAAATAGGGAATACTCTTAGTTGCCCATACGAAAGGTAGACCGGATTTGGCTGCATTTAACTCTAAGGAAGTAAGCGAAATGCTTAATGCGAGACATTTTTTAGGGTTAACGACTAGTCCTGAAATGGATGCAAATTTTTTAAGAATTTGCATAAGGTTGGGTCCTGTTACCTTGGGCGATGCAAGAAAAAGGAGGATGTCGTCAGCGAACATGCATAGTTTATGCTTGTGTCCGCCTATTTCTATGCCCAGTATTGTCGGGTCTGACCTGATCTTTTGTGCAAGCGGTTCTATGAGGAGGGCAAATAATAAGGGGGAGAGAGGACATCCCTGTCTCGTGCCCCTGTTAATGGAGAAGGTGTCCGATCTATATCCTGCATACTTTACATATGCCTTCGGGCTATTGTATAATTCTAGGATCCATTTCATGAAGTTGGGGCCAGAGCCCCATTTTTGAAGGGTATACTTCAAGTAGGACCAGGATACAGAGTCGAATGCCTGTTTTATGTCGAGAGAGAGGAAGCAAGCAGGGATTCCTCTCTTCTTGGCAGTGTGAGCCAATAGGCTCGCCCTTCTGATATTATCTCCTGCCTGCCGGTTGGGGATGAAACCTACCTGATCGCGATGGATCAGGGTTCCAATTATGTTGTTTAAGCGATTCGCCAGAATTTTACCTAGAAGTTTGATATCCGTATTTAGCATAGATATGGGCCGGTAATTTTCACTGAGGGTATTGTCTGTCTGTGGCTTGGGAATCATGCAGATTGTGGCCAAAAGTGATTCCTGTCTAAATGATTTCAGTTTTAAAAGGTCGTTGAAGGCCTCCGCGAGCTTCGGGGAGATTAGTTCAGAGAGTGCTTTATAGTATCGGGCTGTGAATCCATCAGGTCCGGGCCGCTTGTTTAATTTGAGTTCCTTGATTGCTCTAGTTACGTCTTCTTGCGAAATAGGCTCATCTAGTTGTGTCTTTTGGGAATCAGACATTCGGGGCAATTGGAATTGCGAGAAAAAGGTGTCGGCTACCGATTCGTCAAATGAATTTGTTTCCGCATATAGTTTTTTCAGATGAGTACTGAATTTCTGCACAATTTTAAGTGGGTTGCTAGAGATAACGTTGTTAGCTAGTTTCAGTTTTATTGGTGTATAAGATTTGTTGATTGAATTAAGTGTCCTAGCTAGGTTTGCACCAGTTTTATTAGCTGTTTTGTAGAATGTGTGCTTGGATCTGTCTAAAGCTTTATTTGCAGAGTCCGTGAGAAATAGGTCAAATTCGAGGCGTGCTTTATCTAGGCGATTTTTAGCGTGGGGGGAGTGGTTATTTTGAAAGGCTAGGTGGGCAAGGTTGAATTCCGTTTCCAATTTCAGTGCTAATTGTCTACGTGCCTTTTTAAGGATCCCAAGTTGTCTTTGAATTACCCCTCTCAGTACCGGTTTATGGGCTTCCCAAAGCGTGAGAGCAGATATTTCTGGGGACATATTGAGATCTAAGTAATCTTTTAGGGACTGCTCGATTTCCAGACAGACAGTAGGAGGGATGTTTGAGCAAAATATCAGGCATATACCAGGTCGGGTCGGTCTTTTTAGGAATAGTTGATGCTATTGTTGTGTATACAGCATCGTGATCTGACCAGGGAATGGGTAGTATAACAGAATTGAAAACTTCTGGCAGCATTCCAATTGACAATAATATGTGGTCTATCCGGCTATGTGATTGGTGGGGGTTGGAAAAGTAGGTGTAGTTACGTTTCGTGGGGTTCAGTTCTCTCCAGGAATCCACTAAGTTATATTTAGACAGGAGAGTGGACAGAGTCCATTTGGTCTGATATTTCGGTGGTACGTAAGGAGATCTGTCAAGAAAGGGAAGCAGAACCTGATTCGAGTCCCCGCATATTAGGAGAGAGCCCATTTTATGGGCATTCATAGTTTGAAGAAGGTGTGATAAGAACGGCATGGGGTTAAGGTTAGGGGCATAGTATGATACTACCGTTACCGGTGTGTCTAGGATGTATCCTGTTAGGATCAGGTATCGACCTTCAGGGTCTCTGAGTACCGTGTTCAAGGTAAATGGGGTAGATCGGTGAAAGGCAATTAGGGTACCTCTCTTCTTAACTGGGGCTGAAGCCGTATATACTTGTGGGTATGCAGCGTTAAAGTATTTAGGAGTGGTGTTAGGGGTAAAATGTGTCTCCTGTAGGCAGACAATGTGAGCCTTTTTGGATTGAAAGAGCCTAAAGGCCTTCGTTTTTGCGGTATGTTCAACCCTTGTACATTAAGTGAAATCAAGTTTAAGGGTGCCATGGCAGCCAAACCAAAAGTTTTATCTTACCTTGCCTCCTCGGACGGGGATGGCCCAGGTCGCTCCATGCGGATGGGGTGAGGGAAAGGAAAGATGAGGATCCAGGATAGGTAGACTCAAATGAAAGAAAGAATACATTGTAGATTAATGCATATTTGAACAACAAATCACTGAATAAGCATTCGGGGTGTGCCCGTAGTGAGGGAAAAGATCCCTCACCAAGGGATAGAGGGTCCCTCCCAAATCCCCACATATTAGTTTGGGGATCTGAGGTGGACTGGTTGAGACGCGTGTTTTTTCCACGAGTCAGAAAGCCGCATTCAATAATATAGAAGTCTATTTTAAATGCAGAGGGATTCCTATGTAAAGTCTCGGAATTTGGCAGGGCATTTTTTAGTGTCTTGAAGGGTATGCAATTCAGGGGGAAAGATGTGGGCAACGTGGTTTTCCCCTTCAGTTGTCAAGGCCATAGGGTCACTCCAGGTGATAGCCAACAGATTAGTACATATGATCAGGGGTTTAAATAAGGGCCTCAAATAGTATTTTAGACGGAAGTATGCGAGAGTGACAATAGGGCACCTGGGCATTTGTGAGGAAGAGTTTATAGTGGTCCATGCGGAAAGGAGAGGCAATACCAGGTTATCATCATAGGCAATCACCTGTGACATGTAATATGTGACAACTAGGAGTAAACATTTCATACTAAGGGCAAGACATAAGCACTAATTTCTGCCGAGGTTATAACAAATGATTGTTTATATCACCTTATACTGGTGTCAAGACCTAATATAAAGAGAAAAGGAAAAAGAGGTGGGATTGTCTACAGGGGAATAGGACCAACACAGTACCTGTTGACAGACAATTACTTAGCCTAAATTGAGAGGAAGAGTTAAGTGGCAGTGTGAGAAGTTCAGTCCATTGTGTCTTCTTGATCCTGGGTCTGTGGTGCGAATCTGCCGCGCTTGGTGGATTGGTGGGGTCCGCCATTCGGTTCTTGTTGGTTGGAGTGGTTGTTAGAAGAGGTTGGTGCTGATCTTCTGCGTGAGGTGGAAGCCGAGGAGGGTTGATCAATGATTTTAAAGTCTACTAGGGCCTGTTGTAGTTGGTCGGGTGTTCTGCAGACTATCTTGGTCCCTTGAATCGTGAAACGGAGGAAGAAAAGGGAAGCCCCATTGATATTTTATGTTAGGCTGCTGTAATTCGATCAAGAGAGGTTTCATTGCTCTTCTCTTGGCAATGGTTAGTTGTGATATGTCTGCAAAAATTTGATAATTGTAGCCTTGGAAAGACAGGATCCCTTTCTCCCTTGCTGTCGCCAAAATTTGCTCCTTGGTTTTGTAGAAATGGAATTTCGCTATTATGTCTCTGGGGGGGCCATCTACCCTTTTAGGGGAGAGTGCCCTATGTATTCTGTCCATCTCCAAAGGTTCCACTGCAATGCCTGGAACTGGAAGTAGTTCCTGACATAGAGCCATTATGGTGGACTGAAGGTCCACCACAGACTCTGGGATGCCCCTAAATCTTAAGTTAGATCTCCTGGCACGGTTTTCAAATTCTTCTCATCTGCTCTGTAGCATTAGGTACTCTTCTTTTAGGGAGTCTATTTCTGTTAGGCATTCATGGGTGTAGGTTTCAATGTCCTCCACTTTAGTTTCCAGTGCTTCTGTACGAGTACCCAATTCCCGAATCTCCTTGGTGAGATTTGAGGTAATCTGGTCAGATGTCTGCTTTAATGCTTTGCGGAGCATTTTTTCAAATTGATTAATTAATCCCGCAGAAACTGTGTTGTCTTGTGGTACAGTTTGTGAAATAGCAGCCGTGTCTTCATACTCACTATCTGAGGTGAGCTTAGTCAGAGAAGCCATGGGTTTGGCTGTTTCAGTTGCTTGTTTCTTCCCCTTACCTGAGGGGAGCCGCTCTGAGGTGACTGGCGCCTTAACTGAGCCTTTGGTCTGCTGCATGCTGCTGACAAGTATCGTTTTAGCTTTATTTCTTGAGCCACCCAGCACCATTATACATTAAAATGTTCCCCTCACCTTCCTGTAGTTAATGACCGGGTTTTTGTCCAGTTGTGACCGGTTAGGAAGCGAGTTATCCGCGGCTTTCTTTCCTCATGAAGCGGAGCACTAGGCTGACATGACTGTCCTGCTAGAGCCCGCACGTGCGCCTCCTTATCTTTCTATTTCAATCTGTAACCAAGTATGACCATCACAAATTACCACATAATTTAGACTTTGTTATCTTGTAGCCATGGTAACAGTAATCTGTATACACAAAGCCACATAAATCATTCCTTACTTAGTTGATTGTCTCACTGCATACATTGGTCAAGTGTCTTCTGATTTTGGGGCATTCCCCACCACCTTTTATCCTTCACCACTATCAGTGCAGCGCGCAACATACCACAGACCGAAATATTTAGCCACCTGCAAATTAAAAATTTCTTTAAACCATTTGTTGATGCTTCACCCACGCCAACACGTATATCCACTTTTGAGAATTTCTGTAAGAATGACCCCCACGCTAGAGGAATAATATCCTCCTTATACTCCCAATTAACAGCTTGCTCTATCAGTGGGAAGCTTCCTTATGTAAGTAAATGGGAGAGGGACCTAGAACAAGAACTAGAACCTTCTGAGTGGAAACAGATCTGGAACAGCACTAAATCAGCTTCCATGAACGAATCAGCCATTGAAACGAATTACAAAGTACTCACTAGATGGTACCTAGTACCTGCCAGGGTTGCGAAATACGTATCGAATTACCCTGATCTATGCTTTAGGGGTTGTTCAACTCCAGGGACATACCTTCACGTTTGGTGGTCGTGCCCAAAAGCCCTATCATTTTGGTCGGAAATTTTTCAAATTATCACCATAATCTCGGGGAAAACAATCCCCTTAGATCCTAAAACTGCGTTACTAAATCTAAAACCTGATCATCTCCCACACAAGCAGTTCAAACTAATCATACAACTTCTTACTTCACTAAATTAAGTCACAAATAGAATGAACACAGCAATGTCCCACGCCAAGATGGTGGCTATTGACATGGACACGACCGCCAGATTTGAGAGTCTATGGAAGCCCTGGATAACATATGCTTTTCCGAACGCATTTAATGATGAAGTTGTTTTGCCATGGTAGTCCAGCCAACCTGGCACCCCCCCGCTCAAGCCTCTCTCCGGCGGTGGTGCTCAGGTCGTTCCTGCGGATTCCCCTCCCCTACCCCTTCTTCCCTTTCTCTCCCCCTTCTTTGAACTCTTGTTCTCAAATTAACAACTCCTGTTTTCATGTTTGTTGATACAAAGTTGTACATTGTTGAAATTTCTTGAACCTGTACTGCAGAACCCTAGAACAGGACATAACCCTGGACCTAGCCCAGACTAATCTGGTTATATGGTTTATCCCTTAAGCGATCCAGGGTCGACAGTTAGTTAGTCACATAGCTAGTAAGCTAGTCATTTAGTTAGTCAGTTACTATATTTGCTTATTTACTTTGCCACTAATGACTTTGTATACATTGTTTAATTACCTGTAAATTGTCTCACTGTAACCAATGATATTTAGGTTTACAAGTCAAGATGTTTCTCTTATGATGTATACCCTCTATTGTACCCCTTTTTCTTCTCTCATCGTTGTTATGCACATGTACGTTCTTTATCACATAAATAAAGATATTTTGACAAGTAATCCCCACAAACATTTATCAGAGGAAGTGGGTATAAGCTTCATCAGTCATTGTGGGACAATTTACCACTGCTCTAAAACATGTAATTTTGCAGCTGGATTTTTTGCAAACACATTGATGGAGAAGTGGGCCATGGTTTGCCAAATGTATTTCCAATCCTCCTGCTCTATACTACACCCTAGATATTTTTACTATTGTTCCACATATCCAAGGATTTCTGGTGCCTGTCCCTCCAGCTAGTTAGTCCTTCAGAAGGAAAGAAAGGAAGCAGCAGTCTTAGCCAACCTCAGAGTTTTGGTATTAATTTATGTGACATCGCAGACTTTCCTGAATCCAGCTTACTAAATCATCTCAAAACAGGGCCACATATCCAGAAAGGCTATCTGATCTGGTGGTGCAGTAAAAGGATTCAGGAGCATAATTTCAACAGTGTGACAGAGATGCTGGGAACCAATATTTCCTGTTCATTTGGTGTGCTTCTGCACACCTGGAGTCACAACCTGGAAGTAATGGCTAACAGGTGATGCAGATACGGTTCAGAGTGAACAGTAATCACTAGTATATATTAGGCTGCCATTAGATAAGAATAAATAGAACCTGTGCCCCCTTACACAAGGTGTCCTTATCAGAGTCCCCCCCCTTACATCAGAAGACCTTGTCAAGGTCCCTCTTACATCAGCTCCCCCATCAGAGTCTTACCTTACATCAAGGTCCAAGGTCCTTATGCGTGTGCCCCCTTACATCAGGTGTCACAATCAGAATGCCCCCTTACACCAGGTGCCCTCCTCAGAGTGCCTCTTCACATCAACTGTCCCTATAAGAACTCCCCTTACATCAACTTCCCCCATCAGAGTTACCCTTACATTAAAGGTCCCTATTAGAATATCCCTTACATCAACTGCCCCCATCAGAGTTACCCTTACATTAAATGTCCCTATTAGAATCTCCCTTACATCAACTGCCCCCTGACCTAATGGATATACTTTTAGAGACCAGGGGGACACAACTGAAATCTGAAGGGGTGTAGCCCACACCAGGACCCCCTAGATCAGGGCTGGTCTCAAAACCTCCTGAGAATGGTCACATTGTTCTCGAGACCCACACCACGAGACCTCCAGATATCAAAACTTTACCTCTACTGAACCCATCTGCTACTCCATTCTCTCCTCCAATACATAAACACCAGGAAATGGATACTACAACCACTAGCAATGGTTAAGGAACACCAGTCATCACAAGGCCTCAAGGATCAGATACACCAAACGTTGCTAAATACATGACCCATTGAGAACTAATTTAACCAGGATTGTGAAGTTGGAGTTTGCCTCATTTAGGAGACTACAAAACTTTCCAAGAAATACAATTAGAAGTTCAAGGAATTAAGCCATCTTCTTCTTAAAGGAGATGTCGAGCCTGAGTCTGTTTGGCTGGGCTTCTCCTAAGGGTCACAGGCAATCTTTTTACAATTTTTTGTGACCCGTTTTCAACAGAGAGCGGTCTAAAGTCTACCCTCTGCTGACGTCACACAGATCAGTCCAGGCCCTACATTATCCCAACTCTGGAAGTCTGGATTCGCCAGGTGCCTGGACTGATAGCCGCCTCAGCCTCTCAGTGAGCCGCTGAGACGGTGAGCGTGGAGGAGCAGAGAGGAGAGCTGCTGACTGACAGGCAGCAGCTCTCCACTGTGGGAGCTGAGAGAACTGAGCCATCAGCGATGTTCGATCGCTTAGCTCTTAGTGCACATACGGCAAGGGAAAGAGGCAGCATTGGTCTGATGCTGCATCCACCTAAGTAAGTATGATTATGGGAGAAAAAATAAATCCCATACTTCTCCTTTAACTGCATCCAACCTTCCAGGACATTCAACAAGGGTACAGCAATAGAGTTCTTTTTGGACTTTCCCTTTTCTGATTTGCTTTGGATCCTGAAAAACTCTATCTATTTCTATTGTACAACAGCTGTTATATCCCTGAAAATACACCTGATCTATGGGGCACTCTGATGGGGACACCTGATCTATGGGGGCACTCTGATGGGGACACCTGCTCTGAAGGAAGCAATTTGATGGGGGCACTATGATGGGGACACCTAATGTAAAGAGACACTCTGATAAGGGAACCTGTTCTGTAGGGGCACTCTGATGGGGACACCTGATATAAAGGTGCCTGAGTAGACAAAAATCATTGCACCGGCCCTGTCTCTAATGATCGCTCTTTAACCACTTCAATACTGGCCCATTGTGAAATGACGCCCTGGGTTTCAGTGAGGATATCTGAATGATGCCTGCAGCCACAGGCATCATTCAGATATCCATCTCTTTAGCCGGCGATTCTGTGCACCATAAGAATGATCATAGCGGCGGTTCCGCCGCTTGATCGTTCTTATAGGCGGCGGGAGGGGGTGCCCCCCCCTCCCGCCGCCATCCGGTGCTTCTCCGGGCTCTCCTTTGCCATCGGAGACCCGGAGAAACGATACGCCGGCATCGGATGGAAACCATAAAGTAGACTGGTGACCAGATGGTCACTAGTCATCTCTATGATCATCGGAGGCCCGGGCACGATGTTATGACGTTACGCCCGGGTCCTGGAATGTAAACACAGCCGCAATCGCCACTGAAAGCATTAGATCTGTGAATTTTTTCTCACGATCTAATGCTTTCCAGCCTGGAGTAGAGATGTGAGGTCTTATTGACCCCACATCTCTCCATAAAGAGGACCTGTCACGAACCATTCCTATTACAAGGGATGTTTACATTCCTTGTAAAAAAGGAATAAAAGTGATCAAAAAAAAAAATTTAAAAAAAAGTGTAAAAATAAATGAAATTAAGTAAAATAAAAAATAAAATAATATTTTTTTTTAAATGCCCCTAACCCCGGTAGCTCGCGCTCAGAAGCGAACACACACGTAAGTCCCGCCCACATATGTACACGCTGTTCAAACCACACATGTGAGGTATCGCTGCGTGTGTTAGAGCGCCAGCAACAATTCTAGCACTAGACCTCCTCTGGAAGTCTAAAATTGTAACTTGTAAAAAAATAAATAAGCGACACCTATGGAGATTTTTAAGTACTGACGTTTGGCGCCATTCCATGAGTGTGCGCAATTTTAAAGCGTGACATGTTGGGTATCTTTTTACTCGGCGTAATTCATCTTTCACATTATACAAAAAAATTGGGCCAACTTTACTGTTTTGTTATTTTTTAATTCACAAAAACGTTTTTTTCCCCAAAAAAAGGCGTTTGAAAAATGATTGCGCAAATACTGTGCGGGATAAAAAGTTGCAATGGCCAGCATTTTATTCCCTAGGGTGTCTGCTAAAAAAACATATATAGGGTCAGATTCAGGTAGATGGGAGTTTCTTTACTCCAGAGTAACGCATCTCATTTACGTTACTCTGCCGAAATTTTAGGAGCAAGTGCTGTTATTCATGAAGCACTTGCTCCTAAAGTTGCGGCAGCGTATCGAAAATGAGCCGGCGGAATTCAAATTGGGCGGGTACGGGGCGTGTATTATTTAAACTAAGCGCGATCCCGCGTCGAACGTACTGCGCATGCGTCGAGTGTCAATGCATCCCAGTGCGCATGCTCCAAATTCTGTCAGTGAACGTCAATGACGTCACATCCCCATTCATGAACTTTTTACGCAAGCGACGCGATTTGTTTTTTTTTCGACGCGATGACGACGGCTATACCTAACATAGGATACTCCACTAGGGGGCTGCTTTATCTATACGCCGCGTATCGCTTCCGGAAACGTCGTAAAGTCACTGCGTCGCGCCCGAAAAAGATCGTGAATTGCCGATTCCCGCTCATTAACATATTTTTTGAGCGTAAATCGGCGGGAACGCCCCCGGCGCCATTTTTAAGTTGAAGTAACGATGCAATGGCGAAAGTCAATTGCGCCGATCGCATCGGAACTCCAACCCGGCGTTTCTTGTTTTCTGGTTACAGAAAACAAAAACGCTGGCTTAAAGTGACAGTTAGGCTGGCGGATCAATGGATACTCCAGCCTAACTCTACCTGAATCTAGCCCATAATGTTTGGGGGTTCTGAGTAATTTTCTAACAAAAAAATTATAATTTATGCATGTAGGAGAGAAGTGCCAAAATAGGCCCGGTATTGAAGTGGTTAAAGTGGTTGAAAACCCTTACATATACCCAGTGAGGGACTAGCATCAGGTGATCCACAGAGGAAACAAATCTTCCTACATACGTTGAACCTGTTTATCTGTGGTCTTCTCATCTATATATCCTTTAAAATCCAGGATTTATAAAGCTTGTTTGAGCTGTCAGAAAAAAAAAAGGGTGGCGGAGAGTTAAAGTTACAGCTCAGTGAGGAAAGCTATGACAGCTGATTGGAGGGGAGGTAGGAAGGGACACCCCCCCCCCATCCCACAGCATACAGGAACAAAGCTGAGTATGTCAATCAGCGGGAGCTCCCTCCCTGTCACCATATTTCACTTGGTGTCAAGAGAACTTTTCAGAAGTGCATCATGTGGATAGCAGGGGAACAAAGCCGCAGACAGAAATTACACTTAGTGCTCTTGAGACAAATACACACTATAGAAGGATTTGCTTTGCTCATATTTCATGTCTAAGGTTTACAACCACTTTAAGCACACCAATTGGTTTTTGGTTTCATATCTGGGGATGTGTTCAAGCTAAAGTACTCATTAAATCAGAAAAGTCCTTGTAGATTTCAAGGTTGCCTAGAAGAAAGTCGACATCCGCCATCTTGTAGTCTAATGAACGAGGATATAAAAGTTGACATCATAGCAACATGGAAGTAGCTTTTTAAAACTTTTTTTTTTTTTCTTAGAATGATGGTATGTTTTACAAATAGCTTACTGGTCACTGGTATTGCAAATGTTGTTCTTCAAGAGGGCAATGAAATAAGCCAAAATAAATAAAAATGACCAATGTGATATAGCTGGGTGCTAGGTATAGAGATAAAAAAAAAAAAATCTTAATAAACACAAATACCTGTATTGCTAATTTTATAAATAAATGCCTTGGGAATTATTTTATTCTTTGTTTCACTTTACTATACAATGGCAACAAAATGATAATACACTTTCTGAAACTACCATTCAGTGACATCACCTATTCTATTTTCCATTATGTTTGTTGGATACCAAAAAAGCTAAATTTTCTACTTAGCACCATAGAAGCAGCCATAAATCGATATAAGGCAAAGCAAACTTCTATGCTCAAATATCCCTAACAAGATACTGCCCGCTGCAAGCCATAAAAATTAAATCTCTGCTGGAAGACAGGCATCAGTGAGGACCCAGCTTGACGCACTTCAGACCGCACAGATCCTTGGCTGTAGCTGACTTAACAAAGCATTACAACAATGAACAGCTGCTTCTCTGATCTCATACCACCCAATGAGCCCAAAACATATAAAGTATAAAACAGGACACAAATAGAAAATTATCAAAAACGATGTGAAAAAAAAAAAAACATTAAAACAAAGCCAAAAATAAAAACATAAGCAGTAAGTAAATCCATCCTTGCATATACAAGTAAATACACAAATAGATCCAAATAATAATAATAATAATCACCATGATCATAACAGCTGTTCACATAGAAATTCCAAATTAACAATTCATGCATAAAGCAATGATTCATTTATGTGAAAAATCATACGTCCCATCTGAGATTTAACCCTTGGGGAATCCTAGTTTGCTTGGAAAAATCTAAAAAGCATGGTAATTCCAGACTTTTCACTTTTTTTTTGTATTATTAAACTTTTATTGTTATTTAACAAATCCATTAAAATCCAAGTTATGTCACATATTCCCCCCCCCCCAAAAAGAAAAAAGTCTCCCCTAATTGTATTCCCCCCCCCCCCCCACACCTCCACTATGCCCTATTCATTGTGCCTTATCCCTCCACTTCTATCTATAAACCTCCTTTAATAAAAAAAAAAATATATATTGTAAATAAAATTATTAAGAGGCTTCATATGCGCCATATCAACACTACTCTCCAAACAAAAAAAAACATACAACCCTCTTATCTAAGTAATTATATGTACTTCCAGAGCTTTTTTTCTCAAAAAATAGGTGCAGGAACTCAACCACGACCCCATTCAAATTTCACAAACAGTAGAAGGGTTTTAAAGGGGCATTAAATGCTAGGATTGCATTACATACAGAGGGCCAGATTCTCAAAGAAGTTACGTTGGCGTATCTCGAGATACCCTGCGTAACTTCTAGATCCGACCAGCGCAAGTCTTTTACGCCGTCGTATCTTAGTTGCATATTTATGCTGCCCGCTAGGTAGCGCTTCTGTCGATTTACGCGTCGAAAATTAAAATGAGCTAGATACGCTGATTTACGAACGTACTTGCGCCCGGTCGCATTTTTTTACGTTGTTTGCGTAAGCGTATGTCCGGTGTAAAGTTACCCCTGCTATATGAGGCGTACGCAATATTAAGTATGGACGTCGGGACAGCGTTGAATTTTCCATTGTTTACGTTGTTTGCGTAAAACGTTCACGAATAGGGCTTTGCGTAAGTTACGTTCACGTTGAAACCAATGAGTATTTGCGGCGTAATTTGGAGCATGTGCACTGGGATACGTCCACGAATGGCGCATGCGCCGTTCGTTAGAAACATCATTTACGCGGGGTCATGGTTGATTACCATACAACACGCCCACTCCAAGCCTACTTTGAATTAGGCGGGCTTACGCCGGCCAATTCACGCTACGACACCGTAAATTAGGACGCAAGTGCTTTGTGAATACGACAATTGCCTCTCTAATTTGCGGCGGCGTAGCGTAAAGAGGATACGCTACGCCCGCACAAAGATACGCCTCTGTACGTGAATCTACCCCAGAGTGTACAGCCATGGCCAAAAGTTTTGAGATGGGAAATTGCATATACTCCAGAATGTTATTAAGAGTGATCAGACAAATTGCAATTAAATTGCAAAGTTCCTCTTTGCCATGAAAATTAACTTAACCCCATAAAAAAAAAATTCCACTGCATTTGTGAAGAAGGAAGAAGGATTCAGGGTGCCCAAGAAAGTCCAGCAAGCACCAGGACTGTCTCCTAAAGAGGATTCAGCTGGGGGATCGGAATGCCACCAGTGCAGAGCTTGCTCAGGAATGGCAGCAGGCAGGTGTGAGCGCATCTGCACGCACAGTGAGGCAAAAACTTTTGGAAGATGGTCTGGTGTCAAGAAGAGCAGGAAAGAAGCCACTTCTCTCCAGATAAAAAAATCAGAGACAGATTGATCTTTTGCAGAAAATATGTTGAATAGACTGCTGAGGACTGGGACAAAGTCATATTCTCCGATGAAGCCTCTTTCCGATTGTTTGGGGTATCAGGAAGAAGGCTTGTCCGGAGAAGAAAAGGTGAGCACTATCACCAGTCAAATGTCATGCCAACAGTAAAGCATCCTGAGACCATTCATGTGTGGGGTTGCTTCACATCCAAGGGAGTGAGCTCACTCAAAATTTTGCCCAAAAACACAGCCATGAATAAAGAATGGTACCAAAACACACTCCAACAGCAACTTCTTCCAACAATCCAACAACAGTTTGGTGAAGAACAATGCATTTTCCAGCACGATGGAGCACCGTGCCATAAGGCAAAAGTGATAACTAAGTGGCTCGAGGACCAAACCGTTGACATTTTGGGTCCATGGCCTGGAAACTGCCCAGATCTTAATCCCATTGAGAACTTGTGACGAGATTCCTGGCCGTGTGTACAGGGCTTTACTTTCTGTTTTCATGCATGCACTCCAGAGATGGCTGCATGGCAAGTTGCCAGTGGACAATGCCAGCATAACGTGTGTTGAACTGGCCATCGGAAGCCAGTGTGACAGAGTGATAAAGCAGGAGTACAGTTGGAAAACATATACAGAGTTTTGTCACTCTATCACAGGAAGTGCCTAAACAAGGACTGTTATGGCAGGATCACTAGATATTTAATTTCTTGGGGCTTAATTATACTTTAAAACTACTCTCTGGGATAAAAACGACTCCCTCCCTTCTACCCCCTTTAACTTTTTAACATTTTTTTTTTTTCACAAGAAAACTTTTTAACACTTTAATGAAGAAAGAAAAATGAATGTCATTTCTAGCCGTGATCACATGACACTTCTGGACCAAGCCTACTATTCTCTTTACTTTCCTCGAAGGGTCCTTCTGTGGGTGTCCATATCACTGCCTGTGAGATCAATTGGATGGCTGCCGTCAGGGTTCTCTCAAGAAAGAAAAAAAAGAGGGCAACATCATGAAAAGAGGATGTGTGTGTGGGGGGGGGGGGGGGGGTGTTCTCTGGGTGTCATCACAGTGATGGATCACTTAATCCTCAGAGCGGAATTGGCTGCAGTGAGTGATTTACGGGATTTAGCTGAGAATGCCTTCACCAAGAAAAAAAAAAAAAAGACTAGGAAGATGGATTAGAGGGGGGAAGGACGGAGGTATGGTTATAGGTGTTTGCCCCTGATGGGACGTTAAGGGTCCATTCACAATTAATAGACTGCCTTAACAAAATGCATCTTAATGCCCCCTCAAAAAAAACTGGGTAAAAGATTAATAGGTGTGAATGGGGCCTAAGGCTGACCATAGACTGGCCGATCAGGAAAAAAAATAAATGGGTTTTCTCTATCCACACAAGCCAGGTGGATGTAGAAATCCTCCCCACTGTGCCATTGTGTTCTGACAGCAAAACCCCTCTGCTGTCGGAATACACTGATCAGTGGCTGCAGCCACTGATTAGCAAATGTTGCCAAACTGTCCCATTTGATAGAACTTGAGTAGGAACGGCCATAGATGGCTCATAAATATCGATCCATCTCTTGCCAGCTTAAGGATCTACCCGATAAGGATATTGTGTAAATAATTTGGATAGATATCCTTGGGTTGGTTATGAAAGCTGAACAAATTTTAATCGAGGACCCACTAGGATTTAAAAAAAGATCTAATTTGTACCTTTTTTAAACTATTAACAGGATGGTACATTTTGCTATGCTTCTGTAACGCTTCTACTAACAGAACCCGAGATAAGACGTGGCAGTGTAAATGAGGATGTGCCAGCTTTCCGCGGCCATGCTGTCACTTCCACACTGAGAAAGTAAAGCATCATGACAAAATTGGTTACTCCTAGAAACCAATCTTTTTCTTCCTTCACTTCTCTAACCTTCTCTTTAAAAATGAAAGGATGAAGCGGAGAGTGGTTTTAGGCATGTTCTGTAATGAGAGGACTAGGACAATGAATTGCTCACTTAAAGATTATATAAGAATGTTATGAATAGAAATAAACTGACAATGAAGTAACAAGTAAAAGAAATGTCTAACGGAAATGTCTAATTTAATCTGTTTTGTATGCTAAGACAGCCCGATTTAATACACTGTCAGCATGAGGACAGACAATGTGTTTGAAATGTCAAAGAGGCAAAGTGATTTGCAGGACACCCATAAAGTTAATAACCAGTATGGTTCGAAAAATTGTAGTGGAGAGGGAATGCAATTCTTTTCGTCTAAAAGCAAATACATCCAAGTATGAATGGCAGTGGCCGCCCACACACTTCAGCCTTGAGAGATACAGTTCAATAATTTCACAATTTAGAAATCCAGAAGCAATACAAACCATTATTGTAATTATTCAGTCTCTATGATTTCACAGAACAATATAAATATGCATTAACCACTTCAGGACCTTGAGTATATAGGGTACAACCCAAAATGTCATCTACAATGGCACCCCCTAAAATGGCTTCTATGTTAGCCTTCATTAATAAATATGTTGTACCAATTTAATTTTTACAATATATTTAGACATTCTTTTATGCATAGATGCAAATGATCTATAGTTCAAGCAAGTGGGAAAAACAATAGATTTTTTTTACAATTAAGAAAAAAAACTTTTAATGCCTTAGTTAACGTTTTACTAAACCCAGAACCCTGCATTCACTTTATCTGGTCTCCCACCGTACACAGAACATGGAAATAAAATAGTTTTAGCAAATATAAACTGCTAAATACCATTTCTCATCAGCAGTTAGAGCAGTCTTGTTACTTCTATCAATGTTTAAATAAAGCTTGTAGGAGAAGTTTTCATTCTCCATCGATTGTCCTAAGAGGCTACAGGACCCCTGACCCTCTGTCGGGACAGTGCTGATTGGCCCTGTGCTGACACCCTCCCTGTGCTAGAGGCTATACACACCAAACTGAGCATATGCAGTTTGCGCTCAAGGCTCTGTTTTATCAGGAGATGGTTTAGGGACTGTGGAAGAAGAGGAGGATCAGAAAAGACAGGATCAAATAGCTTTTTTACACGATGCAGAGGATTAACCCGTTAAGTTCCACAGTGAGTATAATAAGCATGCTTTACCTGCAAATACAGACTGATTTTACTGTTGTGGGTTTAGTAACACTTTAACAAGCCATAATTATCTCCTTGTTCACATTGTACCATTTGTTTTGTTTGTTGGTTTTTTATCAAGGCCGCTCTTAACCACTTGCCGACCGCCCACCGTCGTTCTACGTCGGCACTTTAAAGATGGATATCTCGGTAACGGCAGCAGCTGCTGCCACAACCGAGATGTCCATCTCTTCAGTGGGCGGTCGGTCAAACGATAATGGTGGTCTCTGCGGCGGATTCGCCGCAAGATCGCCGTTATCGGTGGCGGGAGAGGGCCCCCCCTCTCGCTGCCCTTCCCCGCCCTCCGCCGCTTACCGGAGCCGTCGGTAGCGGCGGAGGCGATCGGGTCCTCTCCCGTGCTCAGTGGGGATGCTTGTGAGGGAAATATTTCCCTCATCCGTCCCCGTAGCTCTGCCGGGCGGAAGTGACGTCAAAATGTCAGTCCCGCCCAGCGTCTTAAAGAAACATTTTTTATTTATTTTTTTGCATTTAAGCCTAAATATGAGATCTGAGGTCTTTTTGACCCCAGATCTCATATTTAAGAGGACCTGTCATACTTTTTTCTATTACAAGGGATGTTTACATTCCTTGCAATAGGAAAAAAAGTGATAATTTTTTTATTTATTTTTTTATTTTAGTGTTAAAAATTGGTAAAATAAATAAAAATAAATACGAAAAACCCCCAAATTTTTTTTTAAATCGCCCCGTCCCGACGAGCTCACGCGCAGAAGCGAACGCATACGCGAGTAGCGCCCGCATATGAAAACGGTGTTCAAACAACACAAGTGAGGTATCGCCGCGATCGTTAGAGCGAGAGCAATAGTTCTAGCCCTAGACCTCCTCTGTATCTCAAAAAATGCGACCTGTAGAATTTTTTAAACGTCGCCTATCAAGATTTTTAAGGGTAAAAGTTTGACGCCATGCCACGAGCGGGCGCAATTTTTAAGCGTGACATGTTGGGTATCATTTTACTCGGCGTAACATTATCTTTCACAATATGTAAAAAAATTGGACCAAATTCTCTAGGGTGTCAGAATAAAAATATATATAATGTTTGGGGGTTTTAAGTAATTTTATAGCAAAAAAAAAAGTTTTAGTCTCGTAAACACCGAATCTGAAAAACAGGCTTGGGGCTTAAGTGGTTAATGTATTTTGGTGTGACTCTAAATGGCAAATCACAGAATAAAATGAAAACTTTTTAAACGCTGGCCAACTTGTGTTTTGTTAGGTCTTTTCATTTTTAGATTGCATAGAAAAGAAAGTAATTCAACCTATTTAAAAAAAGAAATACATTTATATATATATATATTGCAAATATTAAGCAATCACTTTTTTTTTTTATTACATAATATATCTAAAAACAGGTAGTTCACGTAAGAACATTTTTTTATACTATATACTTGGAAAGTTGTTTTAATCAGTGTGGTTCTAAAGACAATTGCATTAAGGGAAAAAATGGTCCACTACGTGTGCCACACACCCTTCCAAACGCTTACCTGACTCCTCCACCAATCCAGCACTGTCCAGTCAACAACACCGCTGCTCCCTCTTCTTAGTTTCACAGGAGACACTGAGAGCAGTTGGAGCCATTTCAGTCAAATCCTGTGAGGAGGGAGTGGGGGCATATCTGAGCTATTGACTCATACAACCTGGTTCAGGAGCACAAATGGATGCTCCCTTACTAGTCGGCTTGTTAAGAGGGCATCTGCAGGAAGGAGGAGCAAAAAGCAACGATGGGGGACTTCCAAAATGGAAGTTGCAATACCATTGCACAGAGCAGGTCAGTATAATAGGATTTTTTATGACAGCTTATCTGTAAAATCCTTTTCTTGGAGTACATCACGGGACACAGAGCGGCAATCCATTACTATGTGGTTATAGAGTCTACCTTCAGGTGTGGACACTGGTGTAATTAACTACACAGGAAGTTCCCTCCCTATATAACCCCTCCCATACTGGGAGCTCCTCAGTTTTTGTAGCAAAGCAATAAGTGTCCCAATATCCCCAAACAAGAGGGGCGGGAGCTCTGTGTCCCGTGATGTACTCCAAGAAAAGGATTTTACAGGTAAGCTGTCATAAAAAATCCTATTTTCTTTATCGTACATCACGGGACACAGAGCGGCAATCCATTACTATGTGGGATGTCCGAAAGCAATGCTTACTGAGGGGAGGGAGACACAAACAACGCAGGCCGCCATCAGATGTGAGGATCTATAATGCTGCCAGATGCATACTGCGCCAAAAAGCTGCATCCTTTTGCCCTCCTATGTACATCTGACAAGAATCAGTGAACCTAAGCACAGACGCCAAGTTGCGGCCCTGAAAATCTGCGTCATAAAGGCTCGGTAAAGCATCGCGCATAAAGCGCTTACTATCCTGGTACGGAGCACCCCCCCCCCCCCAAGAAACAGGGGGAGTCCCACTCTCCGAACCACAAGCCTGAATAATACCCTGATGAATCAATCTTGAAAACAGTTGATTTTAGACGCTGCCTGCCCCTTCCTGGGGCCTCCTGGTAGCGCAATAACATCAGCTTTCCGTATCCGAGCAGCCGCTTCAGATAGGCCTTGACCCTTCTACTCCAAAGGAGAGAGTGTAACCATTTTAATAGCTGAACTGAACACTGCCTGCCCACATCTAGGGTCTTCTGGCAGCACAATAAAAACTTCAGATTTCTATATCTATTATTGCTTTCTACTGAGAGAAAGCAATAACCTTTCCTTCCGAAAACAAGGTTTTGAAAAAGGGGGAGGTAAGAATATCTAGATTCAAATGAACACTAGATCCTTCTAGTAAATAAGGCTGGGTGAGGATTAACATCACCCTACTAGTAAGAATAAGTATGGTTTTATACCAAGAGGTTGCCAATACTGAAACTCTCTTGGAGGCTACCACAACCAAGAACACCAATTCCCTTGTTAAAGGCTGAAGGGAAATATGGTGCATCGGCCCACAGAGCTGACCCTGTAAGCCGACAAAACTAGAGCCAATCCTCCAAGCACAAGGGCGATTAAACTGGTGGACTTATGCGCGTCACCCCTTGTATAATGGCTCGGAACAAAGAGTGTGAAGCAAGCGACCTTTGGAGGCAAGGCCGAGATCGGATCCTTGATGTAACTTAAGGCTAGCTCCGTCTCCTTTCCAAATGCAGGAAGGCAGGAATTTTATCTTTGACAAACTTCCAAGGATGCCACCATCTGTTTCATACCAGGAACATGGGCTCTTCCGATCCTGGGATATCTGGTCCTGGAGGCCAGCCTTCCTGTATGAATCAAGGAAGTGACGTTGATTCTAAAAACCCTGATCCTGAAGAATGTGGGCTAAAATAGCCAGACCATTAATTCACCTGTTGCACGACAGGATGTAATACCCCCTTCGAAGTAAGCCTGGACAAGATGTAAGGGACCGTGGGTCCTCTACTACCACCCCTACTGTCCCTGCACAGAAAAGGTCGTCAGGGCTATGCCGGAGTAATCAGGCCAGCTTCCGCCATCCTCTAATGTTGCATGGAAGCCACAAATGCCGCGGCACTGGGGGGAGAGACATAACCAGTGACCACTGGTCCCACCAGATTACTAACACATCTGCCCCACATGCGGGTGGATCCCTTGTCCTTGACCTCAAGCTGTTCAATTTCTTGTTGAGCCTGGACGCCAATACATCTTATGTACAGGGTACTATTTCTGTGGCCCTTGGTCAGGAAAACAGTCGGGGTGTAGAGGTCCTTCTCCTGGAGACACTTGTTGACGGCTACAGCGAATCGCCTGCCAATTCTGCATTTCATGAAATGACGAATGTCAATAGGCAAGGCACAAGCTCCTCCTTGGTAAATTAAGTAAATCACTTAATATGGTATAGTCTGATTGAACCAACCAGCCCCTGAACGTTCAGGCCTCTAAGCCAGATGCTCCATCGGTAGCTCTAGCTGACAGATAAGGCTCCATTGGAGCTCGACTACTTCCCCTGGGCCAAGGTCTCTTCCTGACCTGGCAAACCCTTTAGTTAAGAACCACCAAGAGGAATTCCAGCCTATCTCTGGGACCGGTTCTTTGGATAATGCTAGGTCAAGATCCACTCCTTCTAGGCCAACACAATACTGTTTATAACAGTCTTGAATGAAGCAGCATCTTCTCTAGTGCCTTAAGCAGAAGGCCAAAAGTAAGGAACTGTTCCTTGCCGTAACCACCTAGACCAGCTTTCTTATAGCGATGGTCTTGTCTTGGGCCAAAAGTACTCTCCTGGTGCAAAACATACCCAGCTTCTTGTCAATGAAGAATGTATCTTTAGACTGGAATCCTAACCCAGGAGATCCAGATACCTGACCATGCTGGACACCCTTAGGTCCAGCCATGCTGCTGACTGATCCATCAGCAGGAGTCTGCTTCCGTATGCCATTACTGCTATACCCTGGGCCTACAGACCTGCTAGAGGCGGGCCCTAGCACCCTGACAACCCAGACACGGAGGCTAACCCAAAAGGGCAAGACCACCAACTGGAGATAGTGCTGTTCCCCTGCACAACGCAGACAACCTCTGCAGTCCCAAGTAAATAAACACATATGCAACTGGCTCCCCATATGTGTATGTGGCAAGTGTTAAAGCCATATGCCTCAATGGAGGCGTGTGTACATGGCAGTGTGTGTTCATGGAAGCATGAAATCATATAAATATGTCTCACGCCAAACATGCATATAGCATGTGTGCTCTGGAACGAGCATCCTTGCAAGCAAGCAAGCATGTGCTATAAACGTGTTATGCAACAATGTGCAACATGAACCCATGCAGACACGTATCTCTATGCAAACACAAGGCATCCTGTATTGCTTAATTAAGCCACCATGTGCAACTTTAAAGTAACCATGCATGCGATTCAGCATCTTCCATGCGATCAACATCTTATGCATTTTAAGCACTACTGTGCGGACAAGAACCCTTGTGTGACCAAGCACCCCTGTGCGTTCCAGCATCCTTATGCATCCAAGCATCTTAATGCGACTTTAGGCATTTCTGTGAAACAAGCCTCTCTATGTGATCAAGTATCCCTGGGTAATCCAGGACTCTGTTGATCCAACAACCATGTGTGATCCAGCTTCTTTTTGCATTCAAGCATCTTTAAGCGATCCCTTTAGGCCTTGAGTAATCCAGGACTTGGGTGATCGGGTAATCCTGTGTGATTCAACATTTTTATGCCTTCAGGCCTCTTTATGCGATTCTAGGCATTTCTGTGGGAACAAGCCTCTTTGCGTGACCAAATATCCTTGAGGAATCAAGGACTTGGGTGATCATGTAATCATGTGTGATTCAACCTTTTTATGCGATTCAGCATTTTTATGCATACAAGCATCTTTATGCGACTTTAGGTACTTTTGTGGAAACAAGCCTATTTGTGTGACCAAACATCCTTGGGTAATCCAGGACGCTGATGATCAGGTAACCATGTGTGATCCAGCATCTTTTTTGCATCCAAGCAACTTTATGCGATTTTAGGCCTTTCTGTGGAAACAAACCTCTTCTGTGTAACCAAACATCCTTGGGGGAAACAAGGACTTGGGTGATCAGGTAATCATGTGTGATTCAGCATTTTTATGCATACAAGCATCTTTATGCGACTTTAGGTACCTTTGTGGAAACAAGCCTATTTGTGTGACCAAACATCCTTGGGTAATCCAGGACGCTGATGATCAGTTAACCATGTGTGATCCAGCATCTTTTTTGCATCCAAGCAACTTTATGCGATTTTAGGCCTTTCTGTGGAAACAAAACCTCTTCTGTGTAACCAAACATCCTTGGGGGAAACAAGGACCTGGTTGATCAGGTAATCATGTGTGATTCAGCATTTTTATGCCTACAAACGTCTTTATGCGATTCAGCATTACAAGCATCTTTTATGCGACCTCTTTTGTGGAAACATGCAGCACCATATAGACAGAAACATGTATGTTTATGCGATCCACAATAGAATCTGCTCTGTTACTTGTTTTTATCCCACATGCATTCCAAACTCATGTATGTTATGCAACATGCGGACTGGTAAAGAGGAAATTATCCTCTGCAGATGTGTGTTTCCTCAATTAAGAGACATTAGCAATGTGTGCCCGCAACTGTGCATCCCTCCGATGCATTTGGTTAGCCTGAAGCCGACACCAGGCTGAGGATTATATGGAGGTCTTACTAGCCACCTATAGGAAAACCTCTCTTTACACTCTAAGGAGAAGATAGAGGTGTAATCAGAACCTGTAGGGCTTTTGATAGCTTCTCCTTGTTAGGCTGCAGCTCCTGTCTCCTGTCCTCTGACAGTGAAACTTTTATCCCCAAGCTTTCTAATCCCTTTGTTTCAGGATTAAAGCAGGAAAAGGGGGACACCCCTTTTTTTTTTTTTTTCTTGCAAAACACAAAACACATGCAGAGTGATTGCAATGTTGGGGGAAGGCTGCATTGCCTGACAGGTCTGATGGCTCAATCTATGAGCTGTTTAAGTCTCTTCAGAGGAGAATAAGGGTCCACCAGGTTCAGGTGGCGATCCCTCTTTATATTCCTACCCCTGACCTTATTCAATGGGGAGACCAAGTCCTAAGCTAAAGCAGAGGCACTTAACCCAGGTACATCAAATAGCTGAATTTAGTCTGACACAATGCCTGCTAATCTGCACAGCTAGATGCGAGTAGGCGTCTTAGATGAATCTGTATCCAACTCACACAAGGTGCTTACGTTTGTGTCCCCCTAGCTTTACAGAGCTCTGACGTCCGGGCCCTTTGAAGAGCCTTCTCTGCGACTGCACTGAGCCGGTGAGCACGTGCAACATGGTAGAGCCTGAAGCGGAGGAAGTGGGACACAATAGATCAGCTAACACTTAAGCTTCCATTTTTTGGAAAGCATGGTAAGCAAAAACATCAGGCATGTCTTCTACTGCCCATAGTAGTGGAAACACAGATAAGACTTGCAGCTACTCACGAAAGACAATCCTTTGTATAGGATTAAGGGCATTTTTTTTTTCTATTTATGTACCGGCCCCTTCAAGGGAAGATATATAGGTACTGCAGCCATCCTGTCTAACAGACATGGTGGGCCAGGCTGCATGCCGGCTAGGGGAGGCATATGGGTGCCCTGAGCCATCCTGTCTCAGAAGACATAGTGGTTTACATTGCCCATGCATAGAAGCATAATATAGGCGAGACCCAAGTCCCCCACGGAGGACCTACTGTCGAACCAAGTCCCGTAGGCCCTCCTCTTACCTTCTCCACGCTGCAGGGTATTGCCAAGCAAGAGGCCCAATCTTCCCCCTTCACCGTGGGTATTGTCCTAGACCTTCAGGAACCGGGGTCCATGGCAGGAACACCAACTCCCCTGGACCTATATAGCATCCTGGCAGCAGAAAAAACATTTGGTCCTTAGAAGGCACAAAGTTCTGGAACCCAGGATCCAGCCCTCCGCAGAGAGGCATTATAGGCTAAACCTCGTTCTTCGTACCGAGGCCCGGGTACCGTCCACTTTGGCTATGAAGCACCTTGGACGGATCCGGATTTATAGAGGTTTTTTACTTCCAGCATGGATCCCTCCAGTGGAGCTCCTAAGAGCACATGTTCATTCGTGACCAACACCTTAGACACTGATGAAAAAACTGAGGAGCTCCCAGTATGGGAGGGGTTATATAGGGAGGGAACTTCCTGTGTAGTTAATTACACCAGTGTCCACACCTGAAGGTAGACTCTATAACCACATAGTAATGGATTGCCGCTCTGTGTCCCGTGATGTACGATAAAGAAAAAATCTTTTTAATTTGTTTGTCAAAAACAAAAGTAGTCTTTAGTATCTCTTTAACTGCTTGCCGACCAGCCACCGCAGTTTTACCGCGGCAGGTAAATCTACGTCATCTCGCCGAGCAGCTAATAGGGGCGCGACCCCCGCTCGCCGCCGACGCACGTGCCCAGCAGGCGCGATCACCGCCGGGCACCCGCGATCGCTCGTTACAGAGCGAGAAACACAGCTCCCGGTCCTGTCAAGGGGAGAAATGCCTGATTGTCTGTTCATACGATGTATGAACAGCGATCAGTCATTTTCCCAAGTCAGTCACACCCTCCATTAATTTAGAACACACCCAGGGAACATACTTAACCCCTTCCTCGCCCCCTAGTGTTAACCCCTGTCAAACCAATCAATAAACGCATATATATATATATATATATATATATATATATATATATATATATATATATATATATATATATATATATATATTTGGGGGATATTTATTACAGCAAAAAGTAAATATAATTTTTTTTCAAAATTGACGCAAAAACTAAAAACCGCTGATCAAATACCACCAAAAGAAAGCTCTATTTGTGGGAAAAAAAGGACGCCAATTTTGTTTGGGATCCACGTCGCACGACCGCGTAATTGTCAGTTATAGCGACGCAGTGCCGAATCGCAAAAAGTGGCCTGGTCTTTGACCAGCAATATGGTCCGGGGCTGAAGTGGTTAAAAGGGGAATTCCACATTTGTTAAAAATATATATATATACATCTCTATATCTATCTATCTATCTATCTATAGTAAGGGGTTAGCTCGGTAGCGGGGGGGTGTGACCCCCTGGATGGGTTCACTACACACTATACTTGTACTCCCGCAAATACCCCCGATACCCAAATAGAATACTCCCCCCCCCCCCCCGCCAACTCTGCCGCCGTATAAGCAAATCTGACCCCGCCGCCGTATATACAAAGCCTCCGCCGCCGCGAACATTATAGGCACCTTTGAATAGCTGTTTTCCCGCTGCGCGTGTATAGACACTCCCCCTTGCTCGGATCTGTCCAATCCCGAGCAAGAGGGAGTGTCCTTAACATGGTGCGCGGCAGGGAAAAGAGCTATTGAAAGGTGCCTATAATGTTTGCGGCGGCGGCGGCGGCTTTGTATATACGGCGGCAGCGGCGGCATCATCATCAGGTAGGGGGGGCATGGCTGCAATATGGGGGGACATGGCTGCAATATGGGGGGGACATGGCTGCGTATATGGGGGGGACATGGCTGCAATATGTGGGGGACATGGCTGCAATATGTGGGGGACATGGCTGCAATATGGGGGGGACATGACTGTATATGGGGGACATGGCTGCAATATGTGGGGGACATGGCTGTATATGGGGGACATGGCTGTATATGGGGGACATGGCTGCAATATGGGGAACATGGCTGCAATATGTGGGGAACATGGCTGCAATATGTGGGGGACATGGCTGCATTTGGGGACACGTTTAAAAAAAGTATCGGTATTCGGTATCGGCGACTACTATATCGGTATATCGCTATATCGCTAAGTATCGGTACTTGTACTCGGTCCTAAAAAAGTGGTATCGGGACAACCCTAGTTGAAAACAAAGAGTTTGGTTTATTCTTCCATATTGCTGGAAACAAGTGCAAGCATCCAAACAGCATAAACAAAACATAAAATAAACCCTGGCCACTTGGGGCGTCTACCTTCACCACACAGGAACCTATGGAGTCTGGCACAGCCTACTGCTGGGCAGACACTGCTGGTCATACAGCAGAGAAACAATAGTCTTTTTGATCGTTATCACACAGAAAAATCAACAACCACCTCACCTCTTCAGAAGTCTGACAAACCAAAAAAATTCTTCAGAAAAGCGCTAAGGCACAGACAAATGCAGGAAGTCCCATAATCATGCAAATGTAAATTTATTAAAAAAGGGGGATAGTCTGATGAACAATATATATGTTTCCGAGAGTCCCAGCTTTGTGATGCAAAATATATAATATGCAGTATGAATGATCCCAATACATATGCTTCACTTGACCATAGTGCACAGCGTGATAGTGGACACAGAAAAACACTCCTATGGAGTGAATGTCTTTCCCTCAGGCATGCAGTCTCACTGTGGGAGGAAAGGATCCAATGCTGGATGGCATCAAAGGATGTCTATACGATTGCTCTTACCATGTCCCAGATGGAAGGACGGATATTCAAGAGAGTGATGGCGATGGAACGGCCAGGGGTGAGGGGGTAATCACCTGTGCTCTGTGAATAGTCTAGACGCGCGCTCCGTTCAAGCCATACAGGACGTCTCACTGACGCTGAACAGGAGGGGTAGAGACACGACACAGGAGGAACTGATGCTGGATTGGATGGAGGCTTAGCAGGCTGGGTCCGTGTGAACGTAGTGGGAGGGATCCCAGAGTTGTAAACAGCAAACGGAATGTCAGTGGATCTGTGAAGATCTGTGGAGTCTGCTGGTCTGCGATGCAACAACGAACTGGAACTCAGGGCTTGGGGCAGCTACAAACTTGGACGACATGTATCGGGTCTTAACCCTTCATCAGGTCATAAGGATGTAGCAGTATAGGGACTATTTAAAGGAAACTGATGCGTGTGGGATGAGACATAGCAGGGCAATTATATGCTTAGAAAACTATGCTAACAACAACAGCAGATGCATCCTAATAAAAACATTTTGATAACACACATTAATGAAATAGAGGGGGCAGTGGACAGGGATGGGAAGGATAAGAATATTAGTAAAATGTATTGTGTTTATATATATTAAAAAATGTTTGTAAATAAAAACAGTGTTATAACACACAAACTGAATGGTTAATAAAATCACTAGATAGAGAGGAAAATGGATTCTATGAGAATATATTTGTTATACTATATGTCATAAATAAAAATAGATATAAAATATAAATGAATATGTATATATATGTATATATATATATAAAAACAGAGAGTGGGAACCGGAAAGGAATTCTTATAAAAGATTACTGATTTCAAGCCCCTCGTTGAGGCCATTGGGGGATAAAGATGATAATTTAAATATCCAAAAGGATTCTCGTTTACATAGTCGGACAAATCTCTCATTGTCAGTGAGCGTGCCCTCAGGTATATGTTCTATAGCCAGTACTTTTAGATGTTTAAAATTTTTATCATGGTTGCATTTAAAATGTCTTGGTACGCTATGTTCTTCTGCGCCTTTGTCTATTAGACGACGGTGATCCCCGATGCGTTTCCGTAAGGTTCGTATGGTACGGCCGACATATAGCATCTTGCAGGGACAGATGAGAACATAAATCACGTATTGGGTTGAACATGTAATGAATTGGTTAATTTGATACACTTGGCCTGCTCTGTCAGAGAACGAGGATTTCCCATGTTCTATGAATTGGCAGGTCAAACATCCACGTTTTTTGCATTGAAATATGCCAATACGGTTATCAAAATGTGCCGTGTTATTCAATGACTGGTCCTTCTTTTTGAGTTTGCTTGGTGCCAGAATATTTTTCAAGGTACGATTTCTTTTAAAAATGATTTGAGGGACAGGTGGTAATATGGGACCTAACCTTGGGTCCATTTTCAGAATGTGCCAGTGCTTTCTGACGATATTTTGTATCATTCTGTATTTATTATTGAAATCTGTGATGAACCTGAAAATGTTTTTTTGTGTTTTATTGGAATCTATGGGAAGCTTTGTTTTAACAGGCTGTTGGATGAATTTGTCATGGGCTGCCTGTATTAGGGTCGGGGGATAACCCTTCTCCAAGAATTTTTTTGTCAGAACTGCACTTTGTAGTTCATAGTCAGTGTTATTTGTGCAATTTCTCCTTAGTCTCTGGAATTGTCCATTGGGTATATTATTAGTCCAAGATGGATGGTGGCAGCTTTTGTAATGTAAATATGCGTTGCCACTGGTGGGTTTACAGAAATTTCTGGTACAGATTCTATCATCTTCATGGTAGAGGACCAGATCCAAAAAGACTAATTCCGAGGGGTCACATACATACGTGAATTTTAGATCTAAATAGTTGGAGTTGCAGTGTGCAACAAAAGAGTCGAAAAGTTCCACAGTGCCACTCCAAATGAGCACTACATCATCAATGTAGCGGCCATAATATACTATGTATCGTGCAAAAGGGTTGTTGGTCCAAATAAAATTGTCTTCCCAATACCCCATGAAAAGGTTGGCGTAGGAGGGCGCAAAATTGGCTCCCATGGCTGTGCCGTTAGTTTGAATGTAGAACCTGTCGCAGAACACAAAATAATTGTGTTCGAGACAGAAGGCTGTGATATCCCCTAGAAATTTTGCTAGGGGATATCACAGCCTTCTGTCTCGAACACAATGATTTTGTGTTCTGCGACAGGTTCTACATTCAAACTAACGGCACAGCCATGGGAGCCAATTTTGCGCCCTCCTACGCCAACCTTTTCATGGGGTATTGGGAAGACAATTTTATTTGGACCAACAACCCTTTTGCACGATACATAGTATATTATGGCCGCTACATTGATGATGTAGTGCTCATTTGGAGTGGCACTGTGGAACTTTTTGACTCTTTTGTTGCACACTGCAACTCCAACTATTTAGATCTAAAATTCACGTATGTATGTGACCCCTCGGAATTAGTCTTTTTGGATCTGGTCCTCTACCATGAAGATGATAGAATCTGTACCAGAAATTTCTGTAAACCCACCAGTGGCAACGCATATTTACATTACAAAAGCTGCCACCATCCATCTTGGACTAATAATATACCCAATGGACAATTCCAGAGACTAAGGAGAAATTGCACAAATAACACTGACTATGAACTACAAAGTGCAGTTCTGACAAAAAAATTCTTGGAGAAGGGTTATCCCCCGACCCTAATACAGGCAGCCCATGACAAATTCATCCAACAGCCTGTTAAAACAAAGCTTCCCATAGATTCCAATAAAACACAAAAAAACATTTTCAGGTTCATCACAGATTTCAATAATAAATACAGAATGATACAAAATATCGTCAGAAAGCACTGGCACATTCTGAAAATGGACCCAAGGTTAGGTCCCATATTACCACCTGTCCCTCAAATCATTTTTAAAAGAAATCGTACCTTGAAAAATATTCTGGCACCAAGCAAACTCAAAAAGAAGGACCAGTCATTGAATAACACGGCACATTTTGATAACCGTATTGGCATATTTCAATGCAAAAAACGTGGATGTTTGACCTGCCAATTCATAGAACATGGGAAATCCTCGTTCTCTGACAGAGCAGGCCAAGTGTATCAAATTAACCAATTCATTACATGTTCAACCCAATACGTGATTTATGTTCTCATCTGTCCCTGCAAGATGCTATATGTCGGCCGTACCATACGAACCTTACGGAAACGCATCGGGGATCACCGTCGTCTAATAGACAAAGGCGCAGAAGAACATAGCGTACCAAGACATTTTAAATGCAACCATGATAAAAATTTTAAACATCTAAAAGTACTGGCTATAGAACATATACCTGAGGGCACGCTCACTGACAATGAGAGATTTGTCCGACTATGTAAACGAGAATCCTTTTGGATATTTAAATTATCATCTTTATCCCCCAATGGCCTCAACGAGGGGCTTGAAATCAGTAATCTTTTATAAGAATTCCTTTCCGGTTCCCACTCTCTGTTTTTATATATATATATATACATATATATACATATTCATTTATATTTTATATCTATTTTTATTTATGACATATAGTATAACAAATATATTCTCATAGAATCCATTTTCCTCTCTATCTAGTGATTTTATTAACCATTCAGTTTGTGTGTTATAACACTGTTTTTATTTACAAACATTTTTTAATATATATATACACAATACATTTTACTAATATTCTTATCCTTCCCATCCCTGTCCACTGCCCCCTCTATTTCATTAATGTGTGTTATCAAAATGTTTTTATTAGGATGCATCTGCTGTTGTTGTTAGCATCGTTTTCTAAGCATATAATTGCCCTGCTATGTCTCATCCCACACGCATCAGTTTCCTTTAAATAGTCCCTATACTGCTACATCCTTATGACCTGATGAAGGGTTAAGACCCGATACATGTCGTCCAAGTTTGTAGCTGCCCCAAGCCCTGAGTTCCAGTTCGTTGTTGCATCGCAGACCAGCAGACTCCACAGATCTTCACAGATCCACTGACATTCCGTTTGCTGTTTACAACTCTGGGATCCCTCCCACTACGTTCACACGGACCCAGCCTGCTAAGCCTCCATCCAATCCAGCATCAGTTCCTCCTGTGTCGTGTCTCTACCCCTCCTGTTCAGCGTCAGTGAGACGTCCTGTATGACTTGAACGGAGCGCGCGTCTAGACTATTCACAGAGCACAGGTGATTACCCCCTCACCCCTGGCCGTTCCATCGCCATCACTCTCTTGAATATCCGTCCTTCCATCTGGGACATGGTAAGAGCAATCGTATAGACATCCTTTGATGCCATCCAGCATTGGATCCTTTCCTCCCACAGTGAGACTGCATGCCTGAGGGAAAGACATTCACTCCATAGGAGTGTTTTTCTGTGTCCACTATCACGCTGTGCACTATGGTCAAGTGAAGCATATGTATTGGGATCATTCATACTGCATATTATATATTTTGCATCACAAAGCTGGGACTCTCGGAAACATATATATTGTTCATCAGACTATCCCCCTTTTTTAATAAATTTACATTTGCATGATTATGGGACTTCCTGCATTTGTCTGTGCCTTAGCGCTTTTCTGAAGAATTTTTTTGGTTTGTCTTCCTCATTTCACATCACTCCTGATGTGTCTATTCTTCTAGCAGCTCATTCACTCAACCCTTTACTATTCAGGGTACATTTATGTATTAGCACCAGTTGGTTATACCCCCTTTCTGTGTGTTTATACTGTCTTACTACGGTTTTGGCGCTGTCTTTGTTTTGTTTGTCCTCTTCAGAAGTCTCTCACTGCTCTCCTTAACTCAAAAAGCCTTAGGATGCAGCAATCAGTAGTCATCCTCTGGATGACTTATAGAGGCCTTAATTGCCTCATTCTGAACAGCTGAAGTTTTCCAACGCCCTAAACCTTTCTGGCTATTTCTGCAGCCGACACCTGATAGTAATTGGTGAATTGTCTAAACAAGGCAGAAATGTATCTCCCGTCTGTGAAAACACCCACAGATTTACCTGACTTCCTGTCACTATATATTATATATATATATATATATATATATATATATATATATATATATATATATATATATATATATATATATGTATATATTAAATTGGCACACGGGCCATATCATAATTTAAATGTTTTTTAACCACTTGCCTACTGGGCATTTTTACCCCATTCCCGCCCAGGCCAATTTCCAGCTTTCAGCGTTGTTGCACTTTGAATGACAATTGTGCGGACATGCAACACTGTACCCCAATGATATTTTTTGTATTTTTTTCACATAAATTGAGCTTTTTTTTGGTGGTGTTTAATCACCACCGGGTTATTTATTTTTGATAAACAAAAAAATAAATGACCAAACATTTTGAAGCAACAAACTATTTTTTTTTTATAGTTTGTAATACAATTTTTCAAACAGGTATTTTTCCTCCTTCACTGATGGGCGCTAATAGGCTGTACTGATGGGCACTGATGAGGCGACTCTGATGGGTGGCACTGACAAGCACTTATAGGTGGCACTGATAGGCGGCACTGATATGCAACATTGATAAGTGACACTGATGATGAGGCACTGATTGGCAGCACTGATGGGCACCGATAGGTGGCACTGTTGGCACCAATTAGCAGTACTGTTAACAGCTTTCTTATTTTTTTCCTCACACTGTCAGGTATTAGGCAACACTGATAAGTGGCAATGGTTCAAGAAAGTTTGACCGCACTTCCAGGTATGAAATAGTGCTGATCACTTTATTGAAGATAAAAATATATCAAAATATATCATACGACATCATTAAACCTCTATGCAGGCATGGCAAGATTATGACTAAGTGAACCTTGATTCATGAAACGCGTTAATCTTGCCATAGAGGTCTCATGATGTCTTATGATGTATCTTGATGGATTTTCATCTTCAATAAAGTAATCATCGCTGCTTCATACCTGGGAGTGCGGTCAACCTTTCTTGAACCATTGGCTTTTATTCAGGCGAGCAATCATTCCCACCTGGAGCGGCACAGCTCTGTCTTTGTATCAGTTAAAACTGATAGGTGACCCTGATGGGCACAGATTGGCAGCACTGATGGACAATGATAGGTGGTATTGGTGGGCATTGATATATGGCACTGGTGGGCACTAATTAGCGGCACTGGTGGGCACTGAGGGGACTAAAATAACAGAAGCCGGTTAACGGCTTTCTTCTTTTTTCCTCATGGTATCAGTGTGAGAAAAAAAAAAGGATAAACAGCTTCTGTTTATTTCGGTGATTAGCTGTCATTGGCCCTTTGCGCGTTCTGTGATCAGTCCCAAGGACTTGGCGATTACAGAGGGCGCCACCCGCCCGCAGCAGGGGGCACACAGGCAGCACAAGCACAGGAGGACGTCAATGGACACCCTCCGGACATTTTAAGCACACACTGTAGCCGTCTTTCGGCTATAGCTCAGAGGGGTTAAAGTTTTTTTCTCTTTTTCGATCTGAAGCAGCTATAAATTAAAAAAATTTGCAGTATTGCAACCTGGAGGCGTTCGGTACACCGCTGGTATAGAGAATGCTTCTACAAATGTAATTTCCCTTGTGTGATTGGCTCACTGATTTCATCAGATGTTCGCACGAAAAAAAATACAATTTGTTTTTTATATTTTAGCCATACTTTTCATTTTATTTTTCTCCCAAAAGGTCAACTAAATGGATGCAGACACTGTAGCTTTCCTCATCAAAACACTGAAAGTGCACCAGGTGATAATAATGAATGCAGACCCTTCCTTCCAGCTAGTAGTCTTGCATTACATAGTCACATAGTTAGCTAGGATGAAAAAAGACTCAAGTCCATCCAGTTGAACCATAAAAAAATAAAAAATAAAAAATAAATAAAACACAGTTGATCCAGAGAAAGGCAAAAAAAAACAGCAGAGCGATGATCCAATTTGCTACAGGAGGGGAAAAAATTCCTTCCTGATCCCCCGAGAGGCAATCGGATTTACCCCGGATCAACTTTACCTACAAATCTTAGTACACAGTTATATTATGTACATTTAGGAAAGAATCCAGGCCTCTCTTAAATCTTGCCTTGCATTAGTATAGTGGAACAAACGGCTTTTAATTTTTTGTGTCAGAACAGAAAAAAGGTAGGAACCTGCTACGTTTATTAAAATCTTTGAAATGTAGACACATCACCCAGATAAAATTGTGTTGTTGTTTTTTTGCAACAAAAGTGAAGTTGCACTTTAAGAAAAAAAAAGTTTATAATATTCAAACATAAGGAGCCCATTTTAAATTTCAGCTTGTGGTAAAGTGTGTTTGCACACAGTAAAGTACGTTGTGGTGCCATGACATGTACCTAAGCAGCATAGCACCACAATACACAGATGCATATTTGTGCGTTGTGTTAATAAAAAAATTGTGCATGTCGATTTTTCAGTACAAATACTTAAAAAATAATTATTTGCCCTAACACTGCATGCCTGAACCTGTGCTTAAAAGTTATTGATGTTTCAAGAGGGAATACTACTATAGCTGTTTAAAATATACATAAGCCTGCAGCTCCGTTCTCTCAATTTCACAATTAAAACAGATAAATTTAGGCTTATTCAGTAATTACCCATGTACAACATGCAGTATTCTGCAGCAACTAAACATCACCTTTCTGATTTGAGAAAACAAATATGACACATTCTTGACTATTGAATTGTACATATTGATGCTTTCTGTGTTGGTTTCACTGCTGGAAGCCTTTCCATTGGCTTTATTGACAAGTTTATATGACTTCTGATGAGAAATTAGCATCGTCTTCCAAGCAGGAAAATACTCCAGGCAAACCGACAGGGAGCAGAAAGAACACATGTTGCTAAAGTGATACCTTTCGTAATTTCAATATAATAATACCTTTAAAATGCATTTATATAATTGTTCTTGAAGCTCATGGACACATGGATTTTACAAGCATTTATATGCCTAGCGTATCTTTTCTGCTTTCACATTTGGAAAATATGTCTGAAAAAAGCATTGACATATTTTCCAATATAAAATTTGTATGGAAGGCTGTACACAGCACGTGCGGCTCCCTGGGCACGGGAAAGTACCGGGAAATTATGATAGGCATATAAAACTCCCTGAGTGCATGAATCTTATAACTTTTGGATATTATATGGAAAGTTGATGAGACAACTGTTTTTCTTGTAACGTTCTATGCGCCATCAGGGAGATTTCCCTCTACTTTCTGGCCAAGAGACACAACAGAACAAGAAGGGTAATTCCTTCTTAGACAACAGTCATCAGAACAGGTGTCCTCGGCAGAAGTTCCCCCTCAACTCCTGTCTCAGTAACAACTGTAAAATATTGATTTCCTATAACTTTCTATATCTATGCCACCAGTACAAACACAAATGACTAGATTTTCTAGACAGCCATAATACATCCATTCTATCGGGAGGTGAGCTTTAATTTGGATAACAGAAGGCGTGTGGATATAGTGTATGCAGATTTTTCTAAGGAATTTGATACAGTACCCCACAAACAATTAGTTAATCATTTGTTAAGGTATTCAGGTCAAAAGTATTTTAGCATTGAAGACATGATTTCTGGATAGAAAACAGGTTGCAGGAGCTTATCCAGAGAGTGGCGAAAAATTGCATATTTTCTGAATGATCTGGAGTTGTGACCGGAGTGCCCCAATACTCTGTCCTGGGACCAATTTTGCTTACTTTGTATAGAGGTTGGAGTAAAAAATTAAATCTCAGTCTTTGCTAAGGATACAAAATTAAGTAGGGCAATAACTTCACAGCAGGATATACTGTAGCAACGTTACAGAAGACCTAGTTAAAAATAGAGAGGTGGACAGTAATATGGGAGATGACGTTCAATGTAGGAAAATGTAAAATAATGCTTTTGGGGGATAAAAATATGCGCCACACATCTGCAAAGGGGAAATACATTTTTGTGCATTGTGGGAAAGTGCACCATTTTGCACATGTTCCTGCAACACACTGGTGGAAATTAAGCCAAGTGCCTGCACTTTATACCTGTCAGCAGCTTTAGGCCCCTTCCACATGGGATCTGCAGGGGTCAGCTTAGCGAGAGATCTTTCCGTTGATCTCTAATGAGCCAGTGGACGACAGGTCCCTCTCTGCTCACTGACAGCATGTCCGTTTTCATCAGAGCTCACCCGATCCGATAGGACGGATGGCGATGTATCGCCATCAGTCTTATTTTAGCAGATCGGATCAGATGTCGGCGGACATCTCACCGCTGACATCCGACACTCCATAGACAAGCAGTGGCCGTTCAGGTCCGCCGGAAAAACTGACAGGCGGACCTGAATGGTCCGGCAGTGTAAAAGGGGCCCAAGGTATTTTTTGGTAACTTCAGAAAATCACTTTAACGTATGTTTATTATGGGTCTTGAACATCAACAGTTCTTACCGTGTTTGTTATAAACTCGTGAGGACGCTTCCAGCAATGAACTTTTAAATTGGCCGGAAATTCAATCTTTCCTTCAGGATCATCAAAGAAATGCTGAAAAAAATGGGTATAATTACTGTGGGGGAAATATGTATATATTTTTTAGACAAAGAATATGCTCTGTACTAGGGCATATCACAGCACAGGGTCTTAATTTATAAAGACTTACAATACTTGCATAAGCAAAATCATTATATTCTGGCTTCATTTAATCTTTCCTCATGCTGAAGTTTCAGATTACCGTATATTACTGTATATTTTTAGCAGCTTAAAAGATTTATCATGCTGTATCAGTGGTGTAGCAGGAGAAGCTTGAACAGCTACCTAGCAAGATAATAAAGCCTAACCCATATATTTAGAACTCATTTATGTGTTTCCTAATGTATAGTTAATGTCTTTGGATATCTACTCTCACAAATAATTTAACTGCAGATTTCACAATTTCATTTATTGTCCAACATTGAAGAAATGTGTTTTAAGTACAATCATTTTCTACTACCTCAGTAAACTAAGCATGGAAACCACATGTGGCTCAAAGCCAGAGACATATCCCTAATTTTTTAGTGTGCATAGTTAACATGGGTGCAAACGGGGATGAGGCCCACTGTGCACTCAATACACACACATTGGGGATGCAATTTAGGAAGAGGCACTTTAAGCTGAAGCCACGCCTGTCACTTAAGACTGTAGTTCTCAAAGGTAATCTGATCTGTGATGCCATGATTTGTGAATGGCGTCCACCGAAGCCCAGGAATCAACTCAAGAAGAATAAAGTTTGGAGAGGGGAAGCAGCAGGGAGATGCTGAGATCTAATTGGGGTTACTGTTAGAGCTGCACAATGAATCGTTAAAAAATTGTGATCTCGATTCAACTCCCCCACCCCCCCCTCACGATCTCTATTGCAGAGTTTGCCGATTCTTTCATATAACAAGTGTAGAGACTTATCTACTCACTCAACTGTCAAAAAAAAAAAATCCGGGCAGTCTGACAACTTTTTAACATGAAACAATGTAACTAAGCTTCTTTTAAAACTACTCTCTAGGATAAAAATGACCCCCTTCTTTCTACCCCCTTTAACTTTGTAACACTATAATGAAAAAAAAATGAATGCCCTTTCTAGCCGTGATCACATGAAACTTCTGCACCAAGGCAACTATTCTCTTTACTTTCTGGAAGGGTCCTTCTTTGGGTGTCCATATAACTGCCTGTAAGATGTGAACATTTCCAATTGGATGGCTGCCGCCAGGGTTCTCTCAGAAGAGAAAAGAGGGCAACCTCATGAAAAGAGGATGTGGGGGGGGGGCGTGTTCTTGGGGTGTCATCACAGTAATGGATCAGTTGATCCTCAGAGCGGAATTGGCGGCAGTGAGTGACTTACGGGATTTAGCTGAGAAGGGGAAAAAAAGACTAGGAGGATGGATTAGAGGGGGGCAGGAGGGAGGTATGGTTAAAGCTTGCCCCTGATGGGACGTTAGGGGCCATTCACAATTAATAGACTGCCTTAACAAAATGCATCTCAATGCCCCCCTCAAAAAATACTGTGTAAAAGAGGAATAGATGTGAATGGAGCCTGAGGCTGGCCATAGACTGGCCGATCGAAAAAAATAAATAAAAAAGTCACAGTTATGACTAAGCAATGAGTTACAGTGTGAAACGTATCAGCTTGCATCTGGTTTTTGCTGTGGTATGTATTTTTTGTGATTTGATTTTACAATAAAAAGGAACACATTTTTTGGAGTGCGGCTGTCCAAACCTTCCTTCTTAGGGCTCTTTCACACGGGACGGATCAGTAATGATCCGCCCCGTGCACCTCCGTTTGCTCAGCGGGGATCGCTCCGTTGATCTCCGCTGAGCTGCCGGATGACAGGGCGGTCCCCGCACACTGTGCAGGGACCGCCCTGTTTTTTCTCGGCTCTCCCCTATGGGGAATCGGATGAACACGGAACGTCTGTCCGTGTTCATCCGCTCCGATCCAATCCATCAGACAGAAGGAAAAGTAGGTTTTTCCTCCGGCATACTTTGGCGGATCGGATGTCAGCAGACATGTCTCCGCTGACATCCGCGATCCCATAGGGATGTATGTCCGTTTTTCATCCGACAACGGATGGATGTAAAACGGACATACGGAACGTCCGTGTGAAAGAGCCCTTATTCTTGCATTATTATATGCTCTGCCAGCACCCGTGGCTTTGAATCCAGTGAAGAGGTTCATCAATTACACAGGGAGGATATGCTGATATAAAGGGACAGGTACTACAGTATGTCCCAGCCGGCTGAACAATCCCACCACGTCTGGGTCAAGGCCTACTTCAAAGGGTAAGTTCTATACCTCAAAGAGGTGGACAAGCAATTTAGAATCTTTCTTACATAAAATGAGTCTACAGTTTACAGGAGCTTGATTATTTCCTCATTTAAAGATATCCTTATATTTCCTGGCTGAAAAGGCCATAAACCAAGTTAAGGCATCATCTAGCATGATGAAGCACTATTGCATTCGCAAGGAACATTTTATTTGGCAAACCACTAGAGTTTCTGGGGGCATATACAGTCCGACACCTTAAGACAGAAATCATCAGCAGCAGCCAATTCATTTAAACAAGAGGCCCAGAGATTATGAAATTAAATCTTGGTCTATAGACCAAGCCGATAGGATTTTAGATCTCCAGAGAAAGTGTGCCCAATCGGACTGCTCCAAAGGAAGGAAGATTATCTTTGCAGCAGTCTGGGCAGACAAGGTGGCAAATGCCTGATTCCTAGAAGCATTCCTAAGCAGCTACAATTTATTTTTCAAATGGCTTTCTCCACCCATCTTTGCAATCAAAATAGAGTCTTCCTGTGTAAATATGCGCTGAGAGGCTTATTGCTGGATCAGGAGAGTTACTGGCCAGCAAGCTCCTATGTGGGGGAACTGCTCTGTTGTGAACCTTTACTTTAGTTTATTTAATTAAAGTGGACTGGCAAGCCTTAAAATCACAGTTCAGACTGGCTTGAACTCGCTACAAACACTTTTACAACTGAGCTAATAATCCCCCCCATATCACGAGCGATACTCGGATGTGGGCAAAGAAAGCTCTGGAACCACCTGGATCTTCGCACAGTGAACACCTTTCAGAAATGGTTTGTGCCCTGTGCCCCGATTTCCTCCGGGCACCCACAATTGCCCGCAATCATGGCAGGACCATGGATCTGTGTGTAAACACATAGATCCATGTCCTGTCAGAGGAGAAGAGACCGATGTATGTTCCCAGTACAGAGGAACACAGATCGGTCTCCTCCCCTTGTGCAGTTTTATAGCACTGATCGCTGTATAAATGTGAATGGTCCCAAAAACATGTCAAAAGTTTTTGATGTGTCCGTCGCAATGTCATGGTCACAATAAAAATTGCAAATTGCCGCCATTACTAGTAAAAAAATTAAAATAATTTAAAATGCCATAAATCTATCCCTTGTTTTGTAGACGCTATAACATTTCCGCAAACCAATCAATAAACGCTTATTGCGATTTATTTTAGAATATATAAATGTATATGTAGAAGAATCTGTATTTTTTTTTTAATTGTAATACTTATTAAATCAAAAAGTAAAAAAATTGTGTTTTTTTCAATAATGTCGCTCTTTTTTTTTTAATAGCGCAAAAAATAAAAACCACAGAGGTGATCAAATACCACCAAACGACAGATCTATTTGTGGAGAAAAAAACATAAAGATTTCATTTGGGTACAGTGTTGCATGACCGCGCAATTGTCATTTAAAGTGTGACAGCACTAAAAACTAAAAATTGGTCTGGGCAGGAAGGGGGTGAAAATGCCCTGTATTGAAGCGGTTAAGGAAGAAAGGTTGTGTGATAGCAGGTCACAGGCTTCAGTTGGTATTGGGGAAAAGCAACCCGCTAAAGATAATGGTACTGGGGTTGATTTACTAAAACTGCAAAATCTGGTGCAGCTGTGCATGGTAGCCAATCAGATTCTAATTTCCCTTCCGGGTTCACACTAGTCCGATAAACGCTCTGACATTGGGAGCTCATGTGGCATGACGTGTGAAAATCAATGTTTCCCTCCGAGAGCCGTCTTAACTGCTCCGACACATGTCAGTTCGACTTTGAAAATGCTCCCTGTACTACTTTGGTCCAACTTTGATCCTACTTCAGCCCATTGAATATCATTGAAGTCAGATCAAAAGTAGGACTCTTGTCCTTACCATCTGACTTTTGACATCCGACATTGTGATTACAACAGCAGTAAAAGGAATTTATCTCACTCTGGGATTGTTTTGAAGTCGCGTCCCATTCTATTCAATAGACCTGTTCTAATAGGAGCAACGCAAGTCGCTCCGACTTAGAAAAAGGTTCTTGTACGACCTTAGGGGCGACTCGGGACGACTTGCATGGACTTCTATACAGAAGTCATTTTGCAAGTCACCTCTGAAGTCGCCCTCAGGACGCCTTGCAGAGTCGCCTCCGAAGTCGTGCCGCCCCAGTGTGAGCCGGCTCTCAAAGTAGTATCCTTTTCACGAAAGTCGGATGGATGTAGGATCAATGTAGGACTGATGTGGCAGAGCAATGTAGGATGAAAGTTGTACTACTGGCGTGTACGCAGCCACAGCCTGTTATATTATGTTCCTTATTTGAAGGTCTGGTGTCACCCCAACATAAGATTTACATTTGTTGAGCAGTAATGCTAGAAAGCTTTTTTCAATTATTGACTGCAAGAATCCTGTCACAATACAATGTCAAGTGCAAATAGGGGAAATGTCTTCAGCTTATTTGGATGGAGGGATATGGTTTATTTTGTTTTGTTTTTCAATTCAGACTGCTGGATGCACAAAAAAAGATCATTCTATGGCCAGCTTTATGGACAGGCTTTGCAGACCCTTTGAACTCTTTTTGCTATGATGATGTAATCAGGAGTTTAGAACCTATAATCATAAACCATGAATTACAGCTGAAAGTAATAATTCTTACACTGTACTTACAAGTGCTGGACCTTTTCCACCTTTCTCCTTCTCTTTACTGGGTTTTCCTGTATCCCATTTCTCAGAGTTTATATCTGCTTCATTCCACTCTGGCCATATAGAAAGTCTTCCTTTTTTAAACTCGACTGATGCAGTCACTGTGCTAGCGACCACTGATGCCATGCTAGAAAGAATTAACAGCTTGATTAACAAATAAGACATTTGCTCTTTGCTGAGAACATTTAAAGTCTAAAAGTGTGCTATGAATAATCGATCATTTTCAAAAAAAATTGCTGATATAAAAAGGCACAATAAGACCACTACAAAATGAATTTTATTTCAAATATGTTTATTGGGTTTTAAAAAGACAATTATAATCACATAGTCAACATTAACTGAACATATTCTAATTACTAAAGGAAAGGACATCTTCAGTGTAGACAGAAGCATATAACAATGTGTATGTCAGAAGAATAGCATCATGTATACATATCATGAGGATGTTAAACTTATATCAAATCAATTAAAAAGGGGAGAAGGAAAAGATGAGGGAAGGTATTGGTAATGAAATGGTAGAGTTTAACTCAAAACGACATTGGAGATATCAAAACTTATAGTCAATAAGGAAAGTGACGTAGGCAACATAGTAAATCTGGAGATGAATGGAGATAAATCTGAAGATTTAGTAAAATGAATCCAACACGCCCATTTATCTTGGAACTCCTTCGAAGAGTCGTGAGATTGGGAAATCAGGTCTTCCATATTGGCGATGTGATCCACCTTGCGTAACCAGTCTGAGATTTTAGGGGGGGGGGGAGTCTGGGACCATTTAATGGGGATACACAATTTGGCCGCATTGATGAAATGTACAATAATAGAGTTTTTGTACACAGAGTTGGGTAGTGAAGATAGATGCAGCAGGTATTGTCCGGCTGAAAAGTCTGGGGTGTAGGTGGTGATGGATGGATAGTTTTCCAGAAGGGCGTGATGAGGTAGCATTCCCACCAGATATGAAGAAGCGTACCCGTTTCAGTATTACAGCGCCAACACAAGGGGGATGAATTTGGACTGTATTTGTGGATAATGTAAGGGGTCTTATACCATCTGGAGTAAACCTTATAGCTATTTTCCTGCGTAAGGACATTCAATGAACCCTTATGGAGGCGGCGAAACACTGAAAACCATTCGTCATTTGAGATTGAAATTTTTAGATCTTGTTCCCATTTTCTATTAGTCTTGTCTAATTGTGGATCAACTGATGAGTTCAAGATATTATATATAAGGGAAATTAAGTGGTCTTGAGGCTCTGATTTTAAACATAGTATCTCAAAAGAAGTCTTAGGCCTGTGCCAATTGTTAGTGGAGTCAAATTTAGTCAAGAATTCTACGATCAAGTTAAAGTCACGTGAGGAGATTCCAAGGTCTGGGAGTTTAGAGGAGAATTTTTCAAAGGTTAAAAGTTTGCCATGCTCAAAAACTAGTTCAGCTCTGAGGATCTTTTTGGAATGTGTTGCAGAGGGAGTGTTAACATAAGGCTTACGAAATATTTCGGGATTGGAATCAATAGGGGCGACGGGTCATAAACATTAGAGATCTTTAAGGATTTGCATAAGGACCTGAAAATTTTAAGAGATGTTCCTGTAAGGGGATGTGAATTAACAGAGTGAGGTATTTTCTTAGGGCTAATCCATGGAAGATGTTCTATAGGGACTGGCATGGAGAATAAAGATTCCTCCAAGCTTATCCAATCCTTATAGCCCCTGTGGAGGTGCCAATTAATGATTCTAGCCATGTGACAGGCCCAATAATAGTTTTTAATATCCGGTAGTCCAATACCACCTGAAAGTTTGGAAATTGTTAGTTTATCCAATCTAATACGAGGTTGTTTATTGTTCCATAAAAACTTCAAGTACATTTGTTTGAATGTTTTAAAAAATGAGCTAGGTATTATAATGGGAACCGTTTGGAATAGGTATAAAATTCTAGGCAGTATACTCATCTTGATTATATTTGCCCTACCAAACCACGAGAAGAAATTCTTACCCCATTTGAGTAGATCGCTTTTAATGTTCAGTAGGGGTATAAAATTGTTATTATAGAGGTTGTCCATGTTCGATGATATGTTAATCCCCAGGTAGGGTATAGAATAACTTTCCCACTTGAATGGGAAATTGATCTTACATTGATCAACCAATTTAGCGGGTAAAGAAATGTTCGTTGCTTTGGATTTTGAGAAATTAATTTTAAAATTTGATATGGTCCTAAATAAAGAGAAGTCATTAAGTAGATTAGGGATAGTAATTATCGGATTGGTAAGGAATAATAAGATGTCATCTGCGAAGGCCTCTAATTTATATGTTTTATCGCCGATGCCAATGCCTTTAATGTCAACGTTAATTTGCATAGAAATGGTTCCAGGATAAGTATGAATAAAATTGGTGACAAAGGGCATCCCTGGCGGGTGCCATTCGTCACGGAGAAGGCCTCCGACAGGTCGCCATTCATTTTGATCCTTGCTGTGGGGGACGAATATAAAAGAGACCAATAAAATCCAATATACGATTTCGTAGGCCCAAAGATTTCAAGGTTTCCATCATATAATCCCAAGCAATCCCGTCAAAGGCCTTCTCCGCGTCGAGAGATAGAAAAAAGCCAGGAAATTTGGATTTGATCAGCCAATGTTGGATATATAGGGCCTTAATGGTGTTGTCTTTGGATTCCCTCCCTGGTGTAAAACCAGTTTGATCGAGGGAAACAATACTATGAATTAAAGGGAGTAAGCGGTTTGCAATTATTTTAGCATATAATTTAATGTCGATATTCAAGAGAGATATGGGTCTATAATTCGTTACGAGTGACTTGTCTTTATCGGGTTTGGGAATCATGACAATATGAGCTTCCAAAAGATCGTTCGGAATAGGAGATGGAAAGGGGTTTGAGTTGAAAGTATTGATAAATTGGGGGATTAAAATGTCCTTAAAGGATTTGTAGTAATTGACAGATAAGCCATCTGGCCCAGGGCTTTTACCAGTTTTAAGCTGACTAAGCGCGTCAAGAGCCTCCCCCACTTCCAGGGGTTTATCTAAATTTTTCAGTACGTCCAAACCCAAGGGTTTAGGGCAGTAATTCTTCAAAAAATCGGAAATTACGTTTTCTCTCGAAGGAGAGTTTTTAGAACGGTTCTCAGGCGGTAAGTTATAGAGCCTGGAGTAAAAGGTACGAAATTGGTCGGAGATGTCTTTAGTGGAAGTATGTTTGTGACCAGTAGAATCTGTTATGGAATATATATTCTCATATTTTTTTGACGTCGAGCGTAAGGAATTAGCCAATAATCTACCTGTTTTGTTTCCGAATTCGTAGAAGAACTTTCGAGAGAGAATGAAATTTATCCAGTACTTCGGACAATTCCAATCTGAGCCTCGAAAGCTCCTCACGGGTGCTTAATGCTAGTGAATGTTTATGCAATAGTTCAAGGGTGTTAATTTTTTTAGTCAGGTCATCTATATGGATCTGTCTCATCTTATTTCTCTGTGCCCTCAATGATATCAGATCACCCCTGATGACGCATTTGTGAGCAAGCCAAACGAACAGAGGATGGACAGCACCATTATTATTGTCTGAGAAATAATCAGAGATTTTTGAGTTGAGAAGTTTTAGATTGTCAGAGCTGCTGAGTAGTGAGTCATCGAGCCTCCAGTATCTTGGTGAGATAGGTTTATCTGCAAAGGATAGACTCAGAGTAATTGGATTGTGGTCAGAAATAAGCATGGGTTCTATTGTAGCATTTTTTATAAGATTTAAATCAGTCTGGGACAAAAAAAAATAATCTATTCTCGAATAGGTATTATGAGGAGGAGAATAAAAAGTGTAATCTTTTGAGGAAGGATTTAGTATGCGCCAGGTGTCGTGTATGGATAGATCTAACAAAGATTTTTTGATTGCACTAAGGGTCTTAAATTAAGTTTTGGAGGAGGCAGAGGAGGTATCCAAGACAGGATTGAGGGCCAAGTTGAAGTCACCCCCCCATTATTAGTGAACCAACTACAAAAGATTTCAAAGCTTGGATTGCATTATCAAAGAACTGGGCATGTAATCTATTAGGAGCGTAAATATTTGCCAGAGTTATTGGCTTATTAAATAAGGAACCCTTAATAAAAATATATCTGCCATCGTCATCCAATTTAGAATCGATCAATTGAAAAGGGCACCGTTTAGAAATAAGTATAGAAACTCCTCTGGTTTTAGATACTGGGTTTGTCGCGTGGAAAATAAGGGGACATTTTTTGTCAGTAAATGTCGGGCATTTATTCGTTTTGAAGTGGGTCTCTTGCAAAAACACTATGGGCCAGATTCAGGTAGATGAGAGTATCTTTCCTCTGGAGTAACGCTTCTCATTTACGTTACTCTGAAGACCCTTTCAGCGCAAGTCCTGTAATTCACATAGCAGTTGCGCGTAAACTTGCGCCAGAGTAACGATAATGCGCTGGCGTAACCCGACGCAAGTGGAACTGGGTGTGATCATATGTAAATGATGGGCGGAGCCCAGCGCAGAGGCTTACGTTCAGCGCATCATCCACGGAGCATGCGCAGTGAGTGCGGCTCCACTCGCCCCCTTGTGCGCATGCTCACAACTTCCGTCGGCACCACTTCCTGGGAAACGTCAGCGCAATGCGTTCCGCTGGTCGCTTAAAAGCGCTGGCGGAAACGCCATTCCGGCGCAAAAGTAGTTCCATTTCCCCCCACCCCAGGGAAGATACTTTTGCCCTGTAATGGCTGCTCCCGCTGCCCCCAGAGAGAGGAGGAACCTAAATTATAATGCCCAGGAGGTCACAGTGATAATATCGGCTATGGAGGCATTTAATGATTTTCTCCATGGTAAAAAAAGCAGGAAGACCAGCCGGGAGAGAAAGCAGGCCATCCTGGACACCATAGCTGCCAGGGTCAATGTGCTGGGGTACTCCACCCGGAGTGCTTCAGACATTGGTAAAAAAATCAATGACCTGCGGCGCAAGGTGAGGGGCAAGGTGTCCACCATTAGGAGCCATGAGAGGGGCACAGGTGGTGGTCCCCCATGTCCTGTCACCCTGACCGCGGAGGAGGAGGTGGTCGCCCGCTGCCTGGACAGGGAGCAGTTGGAGGGGGTCCCAGGCTATGATTCCGTAGAGGAAGGCTCCAGGACAGGTAAGTGATTTTTACCCCCTTTTTGGTGTGTTGCATGTGGGGCGGGGGTGGGTACATGTGCCAAGTGTGTGGGACCACCAACATGTGTCTGCTTTGTGTCATCCACAGATGACGGTGCTGGGCCATCTCGTGCCGGCCAGTCCACCCCAACCCCCCAACGGGATGCTGAAGACGAGGCCCTGGGTGCTGGAGACACCGAGGTGGAGGAGGAGAGTGCCCACACCACTTCAGCAGAGGTGGTTGTGGAGGAGCCTGTCCCTGAACAGGAGTTCATTTTAATGTTGGAGGAGTCCTCCTCCTCTGCAGGGCCCTCTGTGATCCCCTCCCCCATCCTAGGTAGCCCCTCAAGGGCGACTCCATCCCCACGGGGACAACCTTCCTCTGCCCCCAGGAAGGCCACCCGGAAGACCAGGGGGGTGTGTGATTTGGTCGAAGACCAGGTGCTTTTGGACCACGCGAAACAGACCCAGCAAATGGGGGAGATGGCTGGCCACCTAGACAGGGTCGCAGACAGCCTGGGCTCTATGTCACAGCTGCCCAGTCGCGTGCAGGGCGTTGTGACCAGCCTGGGGGAGGTGCAGGCTGATATCCGGCACTTGACAGCAGCTGTTCGAGACAACACTGCTGCCATTCGGGAAGAGGGGAGGCAGCGGCAACGTGACCAGCGGCATCAGATCACCCGCCAGCTGAGGATGCAGGCCCAAACAAATTTGTATCTGAGCCGTATCGCTGTGGCATTGGAGGGCATGCAGCCAACAGCTCCCAGGAGTGGCCCACCCGGGGATCAGCCTCCTCCTGATGCCCCACCACCCACTCCCTCCAGGCAGATGAGGAGCCCGAGAGTGCCCCCAAGGAGGAGCCCCCGTCATCCCAGATGAGGGTTTTTTGTTTTTTTGGTTGTTATATATTTTTGTTTATACTCAGGACATGAGTTTATTTATTTTATTTATTATTATTGTTTATACTCAGGACATGAGTTTTTGTTAATTTTTTTGGTTCTCAGGTTATGAGATTTTATTTTTATTTTTTGATACTGCACACGTTGCAGTGTGAATGGTGTGTGAATGTGAGAGGGTGGCACTCCTGAAAGTAAGGGGTGTCACCCTCGGCCGTGGTGGTGAAGTGAACCCCACGGCTGAATGAATGACGTGTGAAAGGTGTGTGAATGGACAGTGACATCATTGGGGCCTTGACGCGGCGTTACTGCTCCCAACTCCTACATGCTGGACTTGGGCTAATCCAATGCGATGTGCATGTGATGTGTGTGATCTAGGGACATCAGTGGTGTACACGCGTGCATTGTCTGTGTGATTAATGTTTTGGGTTAGTGTCCAAAGATGCCTACGGCGAGGACCCTCCTGACTGCTCTTCCATCAGCAGACTGGGTGTCCTCTGCCAGGTGGGGACTGTGTGGGTCGGGGGTCAGGTCATCACGTATGTCAATCTCTAGGCCTTTTTTCATAGCAAAGTTATGTAGTATGCAACATGCAGCGATGATCTGACACACAAAGGTAGGGGAATACAATAGGGTCCCCCCGGACTTATCCAGGCAGCGGAAACGGGACTTCAGGAGCCCAAATGTTTGCTCCACCACTGCACGGGTTTTGATGTGTGCTTCATTGTATTTTCTCTCTCCTCTGGTTTGGGGGTTCCGGAAAGGAGTCATTAGATGGGGTCCCAGTGCATATGCAGAGTCACCTGTAAGGTAAAAGACAGGAGAATGTTAGTCATGCATGTGCGATTTCTGTTGTGCATGACGGGAGGGGATAGTCATGCCTGACTCCCATGTCACTCACCAACCAGCCAGCTGTCCCCATACATGTTCTGTTCGAATTCTGCTGGGATGGGACTCTGACGGTATATGAAGCTGTCATGGCTGGACCCGGGGTGTTTGGCACGGACGTGCCATATGAGGCGTTGGGCATCGGCTATCACCTGTACGTTGATGGAATGCCAATGCTTCCGATTGCGGTATATGTGCTCTGTGGCACTGGGGGGCTGGAGGGCCACATGTGTGCAATCAATGGCCCCGATGGTGCGTGGGAATCTGGCAATGTTGTAGAAATCTGTCATTGCCTTCAGCCGCAGCTCCTCAGTGGTGGGTCTGATGAACTGGTTGGACATGCGTCTGAGGATTGCAGGGACAACCTGGTGCACACATCTGCTTATGGAGGACTGTGACATCCCAGCCACCACTCCACTTGTACGCTGGAATGATCCACTGGCAAGGAAATGAAGTGTTGCCAGGACCTTCACCAGTGGCTGCACTGCTTGTGATCGGTGTGTCTTGCTGGTGATGTCACCCTGCAGGGTTGTGGTTAGTTCAAGTATTGCATCTGGGCTGAATCTGAAGAGGCGATACACCTCCTCATCCCCCATGCCAAAGAGGTTCATACGAGTGCGGTATATCCTCTCACGTGCCCGCCTCCTCCGTAGCGAGGGACCCAGTACTAGTCTTAGGACCACGAGTGCCCCTGGCATGTTGGCACACAGAGGTGTTGTCCTTGCTAGTGTTGTTGTTCAGCTTGCTAGTTTCGTTGGTAACGCTGCTGTAGCTGCTCTCCTGCTGACCTGTGACCGTCTGGAGTAAAGATAAAGCAGCCTTTTGTAGAAATAACTTTGCGCCGGACGGACCAGATACGCGCGGCGCATGTAGCCAGCGTATGGTGCTAATCCGATTGTGAATTGGGAAAAATCCCTCATTTGCATATTTGCATGGGAAATCAATAGGCGCGACTGATGCGCCCAGCGAAAATAAGCGCTGACGATACTCTGGCGTCGGAACGTTCCGCCGGTCGCAAATGACCCGTTATTGGGCGCATCTAGTTTGGTGGGTACGGGCACATAGAAAAGACGGCGCATCATCACAGTTACGCGGCGCATATCCAAATACTCCAGCGCAAGTGTTCGTGAATCTGGCCCTATATCTGCATTTGATCTTTTTAAAATCATCATTAATTTCGACCTTTTTTCAGGGACATTGGGGCCCTTAACATTGAGAGAGTAAAGTTTAACCACATTTTGTGGGTTTACATTAGTGTCGTTCGGGAGTGCCATAGTAACAATAGAGGCGAGGGGGGGCAATGTCGCAGTGAGGGGAAAAGTAGGAAAAAAAGGGAGAAGGGAAAAAACTAGCTTGAGAGTATGAAAAACTCAAAATATGGTACCGGTGTTCAAGTAAAGTAAAAAAGGGAAAACTTTTGTAACAATAAATCCACTTAGGAAGTATATACGGTACCAAGGGAGGTGATATCTTACTTGGAGAAATCCAAATAAGAATAGCCTCGTGTGGGCTTGTAGTGAACCAAACCAAAGTACTGAAGGCAAAATCGAACAGCCATCTGCCGCAAACGAACTGAAAAGGAGAGTAGTAGCAAAGTATAAGGTAAATCAATACAATTAAAATTCTACTACTCCTAATATTGAGGAGCCAAAATATTATATATCCTGACATATACATATAAACAAGTGAGATGTGTCAAGTGACAAGCATGTATTATAGTTAAGACCTAAGGGCATTACCTAGACTTTCTAAATAGGCTGCAGCGATGCAACTTTTTTACAACAAAGTAGCAGAGAAAGACCCAACGGAGGTGGGTATGCTAATTATTTACCTTGTTGCATAGCCGGCCTACTATAAAATGTAAACACATAAGTGTACACACCATAACATTTTTGCAAATAATAAACGTGAACCTTATAAGATCAAAGAGGAGGATTGCTCCAACTCAAATGAGAAATTGTAAGCCACATATATGTATAGAGAAGAGAGAAAAGAAAACAAGGGTATGACAAAAATTTTAGCGAACAGATTAGCATCTTTCATAAGCTCATCTATCCACAAAGACCAGGTGGGGTTTATCCCGGGGAGACAGGGACCGGATCAGATTCGGAGGGCGGTTGACATCATCTCCCTTATGAGGTCGGGTTGGGATGGCGGCCCCCCCCAGGAGGGATATTTGCTTTCCATTGATCTCCAAAAAGCATTTGACACGGTTGCATGGCCCTATCTTTTCACCTTACTCCAGAAATGGGGATTTGGTCCAGGTTTCATTAAGACTTTGGAGGCACTCTACTCCCAACCCATAGCACAGGTTAGGTTTCAGGGTAATTTCTCTGATCAATTTCCCATCAGGAAGGGTACGAGACAGGGCTGCCCCCTTTCACCTCTCCTGTTCGCGGTTGCCATCGAGACTCTGGTTATCGCGATCAGAAATCACCCGGACATCCAAGGAGTTAGATGCGGACAATCGACGCACAAATGCGCTTTGTTCGCAGATGACGTCCTCCTCTTCATTACATCTCCTCTCACCTCAACCCCTTCTGTTACCCAACTCCTCAAGGATTTTGGCAGCATATCTGGCCTCAGAGTCAACATGACTAAATCAGTGGCTCTTAACATAACAACCCCTCAAGCCCAAATAGACAGTTTGAAAGACCAATTCCCTTTCTCCTGGAGCTCTGTTTCCATTCCCTACTTAGGCATTCACCTCACCTCACGGACTGAACTCCTGCACAAACATAATTACCCCCCCCTGGTTGGTAAGCTTACGGAGGATCTTCGCCAATGGTCCCTTTACAAATTATCCTGGCTAGGCCGCATAAATGCAGTCAAGATGACCCTCCTACCCAAAATTTTGTATCTCTTCCGTTCCCTACCCATCCCAGTCACAAAATCATACATTAACATTCTCCAATCTGCCGTTAATCGCTTCATCCTCTATAGACCTAGACTAAAGGGGGGCCTTGGGTTACCCAATCTGTGGTGGTACTACCGAGCTGCCCAACTTAGTCAGTTCTCGACAATCTACATGAAGGGGCCTAAACCAGATTGGGTTTCCATGGAGAGGTCAGCGACCCCGGGATTTACCCTGCACTTTCTTCTCTGGAATCATCCCAGACACCGACCCCCGATTCTCGCTCCTACATTATCCCATTCAATGACACTCTGTGACTCCTTGCATAAACTAAAGCCCCTGATATCCCACTGGCACCCACTGGCCCATATCTTCCACAACCCGCGGTTTCCCCCTGGGCTGGATATTTCAGCCTTCAATTGGTGGACTGACAAAGGCCTTTATAGGATCGGACACTTTTTTAACTCCAATGGGCCCCTATCCCTAGGCTTTTGCACCTCTAAACTTAAAATGCCCTCCTCTGAGAAATTCAGGTTCCTTCAGCTCTCTCACTTCCTTCATCAGATTAAGAAAACCAGTGTTGACCCTCCCTCAGTTACCCCCTATGAGCAGTGGTGCTCCTCAGCCATGGACACAAAAGGGGGTATTTCGCTTATCTACTCAGCTTTAGCCGAGCCTTTGGAGAAGGCGTCTTATATGTCTAACTGGGACCGAGACCTTGACCTGGAGTGGACGATGGAACGGTGGCACTCTAACTTAGCTCGCTCATTTAAGGGCATTTTGAATACCTCGCTGGTAGAAGCGAGTATAAAGGTCATAACCCGATGGTACCTAGTTCCTACTCGTCTTGCCAAGTTCTATCCACAATCCCCCCCCCTGTGCTTCAGGGAGTGCGGTCATACAGGATCCCTCCTCCACATAATGTGGGAATGCCCTAGAATTCGGTCCTTTTGGTATGAAACCTTTAATCTCATCCGAAAAGTCACGGGTGTGGGGGTATCCCGAGACCCTACCATTGCCTTACTCAATGACCCAATCCCTGAAACACCCAAGAACACGCAGGCTCTGATCTTCTTCATCTTACTTGGTGCCAAGATGACCATCACCAAGGCCTGGAAAACCCCAACAGTCTCCTTCCCAATGGCCAAACGAAAAGTCTCCTGGATAATGTCGAATGAGAGGCTATCCAGCGTTATCCTTGATACTTCCGACAAGTTCAAACTCATCTGGGAACCTTGGGCTACATATGTTGGAGTCCTCCTCTGATCTAACCCTGACGCTAGTCAGAGAATTCTGCGATATTACGCTTGAATCCTCTGAATCCTTGGCCCTCCGTGTTCTTCCGAACCCTTTTTCTTTCTCTTCCTCTTTCTCTGCTCTCTTTCCCTCTGTCTTTTCTTCCTCTCATGTCTTGACCCTTATAGTTAACATAACATATTGGTTGAGGAAGCTTTGGACCATAAGGGTCCCCTCGCTCCGTTTCTCTTCGTTTTGTTTTGTAATTATACCCTTAGTGTTTTGTGTCACTAGTATGCAACTAGTCGGGACCTGAGGAGTTTGGAATCATTTCCTTCCGCCTGTTCTCAGAATTTCCAGGACCCTTGTACCTTGTTAGCCTTCATTCAGGTATCATTCTGTTAGTGGTTTAGACTATCTATCCACTTTCTGGGTGTGTATCCCGGAGCAAATGCTACATGGGGGGTGGTTAGCTCCAGGCACCTCCTGTGCAGCTTGGTCCCATTTGGGGCGCGGAGGGAGAATGGAGCAGAAGCTACAGACGCCTTAATTTGTAATTGCTAGATATGCTCTTTCATGCTTTTGTGGATACGATTTCTCTTTGCCTTATACCTGAATTTGACCAATGTTTGCCTTACCTTGTATTATTACAAACCTTCAATAAAAAATATTTGGAAAAATAAAAAGAAAACAAGGGTAGAATGGCAATATGAGGCATTTTAGATAAACAACAAACCGTGGAGCTGAGGTATAATCTTAAAGATAATACTCAGTGTGTAGAGAATAAGTGTGAAAGAAAATGACATGTGGCAACACAGTATAACTTATGTGGCAAAATAAACTCATTTTTCCCTCCAGGGTTTCCTGGAGCGTGGTGATCCTGTTGCTAGGAGATTGGGGCCTGGCATATTAGAAGGTTGTGGAAGTTCATCTCCGGATTGAGAGCGACGCCTCCTGGTTCTGGAGGGGGCCGTTTCCATGGCATCATCTTTAGCAGAGTCTTTAGTAGCAATTCTAGAGCGAAATTCTGCATACCAGTTAGGCAGTTCCATATACGGTATGTCCATAGTTTTACAGAAGGAATGCAGATCTTCAGGAACTCTCAATATGGCAGTGTGTCCCCGATTGGTTGCTTGTAACCCAAATGGAAATTTCCACTTATAAATAATGTTGTTACTTCTTAAGGTGTCGAGTAAGGGTTTCAAGTCACGCCTGTTTTGAAGAGTAATTTTTGACAGGTCTTGGAAAATCATTATCGTAAATCCCTCAAATCTAATATTGGAACGAAGTTTAGCATTCCTTAGGATGTTTTCCTTAAGCATAAAATCGTTTATGTGGCATATTACATCCCTAGGGGGGTCTGTAGGATTACCCCTGGGTCTCAAGGCCCTATGCATATGTTCCATACCAATTGTAGTCAGGGGCGGACGTCCCAACAGATCATTGAAAATGCCCAATATTGCAGGGGAAAGCTGGTCATGATCTATTGATTCGGGTAGTCCACGAACCCTAAGATTGTGTCTCCTGCTTCTATTTTCCAACTCTTCTGGCTGGCGTTGCAAATCCCTCAGGAGCATGGTGTTTGTGTCAACCTTCCTGTTTAAATGGCGCAGTGCCGTGTTCTGTTGCACAGCTGATTTTTCAATATCAGTGACATGCGCAGTAACTGCACGTATGTCTATCTTAAGGTCAGCTATGGCGGCTGATAAAGTCTCCTTAATGTCTGTTGCCACAGAACGGAGATCGTTCAGGCTAGGGCTCTGAAGCGGGTCATTAGTGTATTCATAATTCTGGACAGCGGGAGGGGGTATTGTGTTCCCAGAAGCCTGTGGTAAAATGACAGTATGTTGCGGTTCCATACTTAAATCCACCATTGTCTATCTGGGTAGGTCAGCCTTAAAGTGTCAGAGCGAATCCAATTTTCCCCGGAAAGTCTAAGGAATGGTATCGAGACGATCCAGTCAGGTCCCGGTATTAAAATCTCCTTACCGGCTCCGTAATTTAAGGATTGTAGTTCGCAGCGGCAGGAGCTCACAAATTAAGCCTCCATTCCTGGTCACGGCTAGACCACGCCCCCTACAAAATGAATTTTAAGCTGCTTTACTTACACACAAGTATATACATACCCCTAGAAAGTATAATTCTGTACCTACCGTATATGAATTTTATTTGTAATTAATTACAGGCATTTACTGTATATAGCGCCAACCATTTACGCAGCACTTTACATACCCTATTTATCGGGGTATACCGTGCGCCAGAGTATAGCGCACACCCCAAGCCTAGAAAGGAAGTTTAAGAAAAAAATAATTAAATTTTGAATGCCCCTTGTCCGGCGTCCATCTGCGGCCTTGGTGGTGTCCTCCCCGCTTCTCTCGGCTCAGAGCCCGCTGTATCTGAGCGCCGCCGACATAGACCGAGCCGAGCCAAGTGGACTGCGCACTCGGCTAGGCTCGGCCACGCTTGGCTCCTCTCGCATAAAGGTTAGGAGGTGGGACAGGGCGTGACCGCGAGCGGAGCCGAGCATAGCCGAGTGCGCAGTACACTTGGCTCGGCTATGTCGGCAGCGCTCAGAGACATCGCGGATTGGGGGAAAAACGCGCACCCACGATTTCCCCCTGATTTTATACGTCGATAATTATGGTATGTATTGTACATTCACATCGGTCCCTGCCCTTAAAGGAGCTTACAAACTAAGGTCCCCAACTCAAAAATGATACATACTCATACTAGGGCCAATTTAGGGCCATTTAATTTATGTTAAAGTATAACTAAACAACTTTTTTGGAGTTTTGGATAGAGTGGAGAGGGATTGGAATACTTGTCCGTTTCTATTGCTCTATGTGCCCCGTTAAGGAGATTCAACCTCTCTATTTGCCCCGTTTATTAGTATCATTGAAAGTGAAGGTAAAAGAAAATCGCAAAGTTTGGGTTGTGCCTGGAAAAGTATTAGGCCGCGTACACACGATCGGTCCAACCCGATGAGAATGGTCCGACGGACCGTTTTCATCGGTTCACCGCTGAAGTGGCCTGATGGTCTGATGTGCATACACACCATCAGTCCAAAATCCGATCGGGTCAGAACGCGGTGATGTAGAACACAACGACGTTCTGAAAAAACGAAGTTCAATGCTTCCAAGCATGCGTCGACTTGATTCTGAGCATGCGTGGGTTTTTGGACTGCTGCCTTTGCGTACTAACCATCGGTTTGGCCCGATGGTCAGGCGTCCATTGGTCCGATATTAAAGCAAGTTTTAAAACTTTGGTCCGACGGACGACGGTCCGATGGGCCGTACACACGACCTGTCCAAACCGATCGTGTGTACGCGGCCTTAGAGGAGAAATCTTCCAATGAGGACAAGGAATTCCCTTAACTTGCAGGAATTTCCATTCACTTCTGTTTGGCTATGAAATGGAAAGTGAAAGGGAAATCTCACCAATAGCACACAGATCGTGAAAAAAAATAAAAAATCTGACGGGTTATAACACTCCCAAGTTTTGCCTACAGTCTACTTTCTTGCCAGAGCAAAATCTCAAAACTTTTCTACAGCACCAAAAATGTATCAAAATTCCAGCAAGAATTGTCTAAGTTTATGCTGCTTAAAACAATCAATCCAATTCCCTGCGAGGAAAAATACAATTTGAATCTGATTGGTTGCCGTGTGGCAATGCTCATCACAGATCTATTATGTAACTTTAGAAATACTTCTATTTTAAAAGGTTTTATCTGTACAAAGAAAGTCTTAAAATGTATTAAATGATTTCAAATGGGTCAAACTAAAATATTTCATCTGAAATATACTTCTTTATATCTTTTGAACCACTCACAGAATCGCTCCCACAGTCATGTAATTTTACATTCAGCAAGACAACTGTCACTACATAATTATGTCATTAGTATGCCTGCAACATACAGCATGAGATTGGTTATTTAGACTTCACAGAGGTGCCGTTTTCTTCTTGGCGGAGAAGTTATGCTACACGACTACAATTAATAAGTTGTACACAATCATCCTGAAAACAATAATTTTTGGAGGAAATTTGGGTTTTCAGATTTAAGAATGCTGCCTTGTTCTCCCATCTGTTGTTGTAGGATATAACAGTGACTGACAGCATGACAGTCTCTCAATCTGGCATTCTTGACACCTTTGTAATTATTTTCATTTTCAAAATGGCATCCCTGTTATGATCCATATTAAATTGTGGAAAATACTAAATCCTTGATGGTTAGATAGAATTTTACATACAAGCTTATATAATGAGATTAAAAAGTATACTATGTACATTTTGCTGTGCTCTGCAACCACTGTTTATCTGTTGCCCACACAAACCTTTATATATTACCAACCCATGATTTTCTATAAAATATACCATACATAAGAAGTCCTTACAACAAACTGAACCTATTGTTCACTTTTTTTTTTTTTTTTGCCCCTGGGACTAATTTGTAAAATTTGTGAGCTAAAAATACTATGGCCCAGATTCACAAAGATTTACGCCGACGTATCTACTGATATGTGCGCCGTCGTATTTATGTGTTGATCCTTTAAATCAGATACGCTTGAATTTTGACAAGATACGGCCAACGTAAGTCTCCTACGCCATCATATCTTGGGTGCATATTTACACTGGACGCATTCGGCATTCCCATTGTAAATATGCAAATGAGCAAGATACGCCGATTCACGAACGTACGTACGCCCGACGCAGTAATCTACGACGTTTACGTAAGGCGTTTTTGGACGTAAAGATAAACCACCAAAAAGGTGGCGTATCCGATTCAAGGTATGGACGTCGGAACAGCCTTTGTTTTTACGTCATTTACGTAAGTCGTACGTGAATGAGGCTGTGACGTTCACATCGTAGGCAGTGTTCGACGTGTATCTAATGCCGCGTACACACGGTCGTTTTTTGCGATGAAAAAAAAAACGACGTTTTCTGTGAAGTAAAAACGATGTTTTTGAAACGTCACTTTTCAAAGACAATTTTGCATACACACCATCGTTTTTTCACAAAAAGCAAGGTTACGTTCACCACTCTTTTCCATTGAAGCTCGCTTCATAACTAGCTTCTGGGCATGCGCGGGTTGAAAAACGTCGTTTTGAACGACGTTTTTGCTACACACGGTGACTTTTTGTGAAACAAAAAACGACGTTTTGAAAAACGACACAAAAAATTCAAGCATGTTGGAATTTTTTTTTGGTCGTTTTTTTTAAGACAAAAAACGACGTTTTGCCCACACACGATCAACTTAAATGACGTTTTAAAAAACGTCGTTTTTTTTCATCGCAAAAAACGACCGTGTGTACACGGCATTAGGCATTCTATTCGACGTGATTCTGAGCATGCGCCGTTCGCTCGGCCGCTCATTTACATGGGGTCACGGTTAATTTAAGTGAAGCACGCCCACTACCTGCCTACTTTGAATTAGGCGGGCTTACGCCGGCCTCTTTACACTATGCCGGTGCGACTGCTTTGAGAATACTGTTCTGGGCTCCCTGTCTTACGTTGGCGTAATGCATATGAGATGCGATACGCCGGCCAAAAAATACACCGCTGTACCTGAATCTGGCCCAATGGGTCTATTTGCGGATCCTTTGAATCTACTCTTTTAACACATTTTGATTATTACATTTTTTGTTGAAATTACATAGTAGTCAAAGACATAAAATTGTGCTTTTGATTCAAAGCAAGAAGATGCTTGATCTATTTCAATTTGATTGCATATAGAATTCCACACATCGAAAAAGGGGCATTTGGCCAATACAAGCCTAGTATTAATTTCAAAATCAATGGTCAATGGTCGGTTGATTGCTTCATTTCTGGTGATTATTTTAAGTTGTTTTTATAGTTCCCAGTGCATTTTAGACAGTGAAAATTGTCTAAGAAATGCTATGTTCATGGCCAGACTATGTACCTCAACGTTCTAAATCAGCGGTCTCCAAACTGAGGCCTGAGGGGCAGGTGTGGCCCTTTGCTTGCCTTTATTTGGCCCTTGGGGCACTATTCTACTACTGACAAGAGATGTTATTACGCCAATTGACACCAACAATGGGGCTCCAATTCTCCCAATGACACCAACAGGGAAGTATTCCCCCAATGATACCAACAATGGGGCACAATTTCATCCACTGTTGAGTGAGTGAGTAACTTGTATAGCGCTACAAATGCAAACTAAATTGCCTCAAGGCGCTTTGTATCTAATGTTGTCCAGAAATTTCAGAAGAGGTGGGTCTTAAGTTTTTTTCTGAAGGCCCAAAGGTTTTCTTCCATGCGGATGTCCAAGATGTCCAAGGGTAGAGCGTATCAAAACCGTGGTCCTTGGACTGCGAATCTTCGTTCTCCTTTAGATTTGTAGCGGGACTTGGGGATGTGGAGGAGGTTTTGGTTAGTTAATCGGAGGGCCCGATTAGGGGTGTAGTTTTTTATTTTTACGCATTAGTATTACGGAGCATTTCCTTGTGTGCATTTATGGGTGAGGCAGAGGGTCTTGAATATAACCCGATGCTTTACAGCTAGCCAGTGGAGAGTCCTCAGGACCGGCGTGATTGATTCCCAGGTTTTTTTTCCCATTACCAGTCTGGCTACTCTGTTCTGGATGACTTGTAGATAAGAAATCTGGTATTTCGGTAGTCCTAGGTAGAGGGAATTTGCATAGTCGAGTCTGGAATTGAGTGTTCCAACTACTACTGCTGTGTCCTCTTTCATGACGGGGATGAGTCTGTGCAGCAAGCGCAGAAAATAGTGAGATCCGCTGACTACTGATCCTATTTGTGCATGCATAGTCATGTCTGAGTCAAAGATAACTCTGATGCCGCGTACACACGGTCGTTTTTTGTGATGAAATAAAACGATGTTTTAAAAAACGTCATTTAAAATGATCGTGTGTGGGCAAAACTTTGTTTTATGTCTTCTGAAAAATGACCAAAAAAAAATTGGAACATGCTTCAATTTTTTATGTAGTTTTTCAGAATGTCGTTTTTTGTGTCATAAAAAATGATCGTGTGTGGGCAAAACGATGTTTAAAACAACGTTTTTAAACCCACTCATGCTCAGAAGCAAGTTATGAGACGGGAGCTTCAATGGAACAGAGTGCCGTCAAACGTGGTGTACGTAACCACGCTTTGCAAGAGCATTTTCAGAAAACGATGCTGTGTAGGCAACGTCGTTTATTTAAATGAAGTTTGAAAAACTTTGTTTTGTTTCCTGAGATAAAACAACGTTTTTTAACATCACAAAAAGTGATCGTGTGTACACGGCATGAGGCTTTTAACTTTAGTGCTTGGGGTGATGGTTTGTCCAAGGATGGTGGGTGGTGTCCATGTCGTTCTAGAGTTTTTGTCCGTTTACTGTTACCAACAGCAGGGCACAATTCTGTTCACTGTTACCAACAGCAGGGCACAATTCCGTTCACTGTTACCAACAACAGGGCACAATTCCTCCCAATGATACCAGCAATGAGGCACTATTCCCCCCCCCCTGCCAAATATGGCAATGTTAACTTTCACCGTTGCCAGGTAAATTTCCACTCCCGCTGGCCAAAGTTGGAAGGACAATTACCTGACCCCCATTTTGTAGCATATCTATGAAGGAAAATTGACCATGGTACTATGTAATGACAGACCCTCCTATTCTGAAGTCCAAATTAGAAGGAAATGGTTACCAAGCGCCTTGAGGCGATTCAGTTTGCATGTGTAGCGCTATATAATTTATTCATTCAGAAAGGCTTTAATAGAAACAGCTAGTCATTCCGCTAGTCTCACCCAAAGCGCCCACATGAAACGCTTTGTTAAAAAGCTATTTTCTTTTTTTTTTCTCCAAATAGTTTTTATTAAGCTTTTTTTTTAAGACATACATATATAAAAAAAATTACATAAACACGATTACATTGGTACATTAACATACATACATCTACATATATATACATGGTCTCCTTGTATTCCCTTAATTAATTAGTCTATGATGGCAACATCTGTCTGCCTAACATAACCCCACATTAAGCCGATTCCCCTATTTAGCTTCATTAGGTCTCTAGAATAGGCTCCAGGTCCGGGGAAGTAAAAGATGGGGGAAAAGAGAGAAATAAATCTAATTAGACAAAGAGGGAGAACGGGACAGGGCGGGGCAGGAACGGGGGGGGTGAAGAGGGGGAAAACAAACAAAAAAGAAAAAAAGAAAAGGGGGGCAGATTATAATCTACTCTTCCCTCAGTGAATTTAAGGGGACCCTACTGTCCCATACCCCGTCCTCTAAGGAGAAAAAAATAAAACGAAAGAAGGGGGCAGATTATAATCTACCCTTCCCTCAGTGAATTTAGGGGGACCCTACTGTCCCATACCCCGTCCTATAAGGAGAAAAAATTAAAACGAAAAGAAGGGGGCAGATTATAATCTACCCTTCCCTCAGTGAATTTAAGGGGACCCTACTGTCCCCTACCCCGTCCTCTAAGGAAGAGAAAAGGAAAGAAAAAAAAAAGGGGGGAAAGACTCCCCTATTTATGTGTATAGTGTAGCCAATCTGACTCCCTCATTCCTCTAAAGAGCAAACGTGTGTGGTAAGTTTAAGGTGTATATTCTTGTCTACCCTATATAGTGGCAAGAGTTCTAAAATATTGTGGATTAGAAGGAACTCAAATGTCCCTATCCTCTTCCTCTAAATGAGATGAAGAGAAAAAAAAAAAAAAAAAGAAGGATAAGGCCTCGTACACACGATCAAATCTGTCTGCTGGAAACGGTCTGCTAGACCGTCCCAGCAGACAGATTCGATCGTGTGTACGGGCGAGCCGACGGATTTGGCCACCCGACAGATTTCAAAGCATGCTTTGAAATCTATCGGGTGGGAATCCATCCGCCCGACATGTCTGGATTCGGCGCATGCGCGGAAGTGTTTTACTTCCTGGTGCGGTGACGTGGCAGCGTCAACGTCACCGCCACGTCACCGACACGTCAGCGCGCCGTCTGCTGGCGGGGATTTTGGTTTGCTCGTGTGTACACGCGAGCAAACCAAAATCCTATCAGACAGATTTGTTCAAATCGGTCGGTCCGACCGATTTGAACAAATCTATTGCCTCGTGTGTACGAGGCCTTAGAGGTAACTAAAGGGGGGGGAGGGAAAAAGACTGAAGAAGGGAGACCTCTCACGTTTCCACCTCCTCAATCCTCCCTCCCCTCTCCCCCCCATCCCCCTGAACCTCCCCCATCCCTCCCACATCCCCTCATGTCTCAGCCTGGAGTTACTGTTGAATGACCACAATTCCTCCATCACTCTAATTCTGTCCATCTCACTAATCCACTCCTCTATCGAAAGTGGTGCTTCCTTTTTCTTCCAATTCCTAGGGATAAGTGCCTTAGCTTCATTCAATAGATGCGGGACCAGTGAACCTCTATATTTTTTATTTTTGACATCCCCGTATTGTGAAATAGGCTTTCCCAAGGGTTCTGCTTCACCTCGTACCCGCTGATCTTCTTTATCTGGGCTAATATATCTTTCCAATATATCTGTATCCGGGGACATTGCCACCAGATGTGGGCGTGGGTTCCTTCCATCCCACATTCTCTCCAGCATAAAGGCGATGCCTCCCTATCTATTCTATGCATTTTCATTGGGACATAATACCATTTGATGAGAAGCTTATAGTTCATCTCTTTTACCTTTGCATCCATTGAGGTAGTATGGACCTAGAAAGCTATTTTCTAACTCATTTGCCAAATACTAGTTCCAGGGCAGTAAACAGGGTTAGCTTTACTGCTCCAGAACTGGTTTGTAGCACAAAATATGGCTGGGTGTTTTTGAATGTGAATGTCACAAACACAGTGTCCATGACTTTCTTAATGTCCTCTTGGCAATGGGCATCTTTGGTCAATGTAAAGTGGCTCAAACTCTAATATATTTTGTCATTTGGTATCTGTAAGCATATCAAGTAATGTGACAGCATGTTGTCACCACAGATCAAAAATACTGTATGCTGTCATGGAGAAATAATATTATTATACACCATTTCCAAAAAAAAAATAAAAATGAAACCTCACAGACTGACAATGCTCATTAGAAATGCTTTTGGAGTTGGGTACATAAGAAGATGCTCCCTGTCAGACCTCATAAATGTCAAATATGCATTGCTTTTATGTTTGTAAATTACAGCTTGGCAGAAATGTACTATTTCCAATTAAAGTGGTGCAGAGGTTTCAGGCCTTTAGCTGGTATTCTAACATGGCTATTAAAATTCCAGTGGCATATTTACAGGGAAAGTGTTTGTTAGCATCCACAACAAGTTAAAGAAAGCTACAAATAGACTAGTTTTTAGGTCAATCAATACATCTATGAGGAACGACGATCCACATAACAGGACTAAGGATGTGTGTTTACTGCAAAGTAGTAGGCTGTTTCGTCAGACATTGTAACCTTCAATAAAAGCAATAAAGCAGCAACAAAAAAAAAAAACAACCATAATAAGATTAACAGCACCAAATATCACATTATTGTATGCCACATCAATACAGAAGAACTTGTAACAAAAAAGGCTGAAAAAATAGATACAGTATACAGGATTAAATCATGACTATTGTTATTATTATCATACATTGACTGTAAGGCCCGGATTCACGTACCTGGGCGCATCTTTATTCTGGCGTTGCGTATCTTGTTTACGCTACGCCGCCGCAACATTGAGAGGCAAGCCTGGTATTCACGAAAAAAATATGCGCAACGTTGCGTTGGCGTAGCGTATAGTTTTCGGCGTAAGCCGACGTAAGTCAAATTAGGTGGAAGTGGGCGTGATTTATTATTATTAAGCATGACCCCAGAATCACATCGGAACAAACGCCTAAGAAACGTCTAATCACTGAAAGTAACCTACGCACAGCCTTATACACGTAGTACTACGTAAACGACGTAGAAAACGATGCCTGTTCCCTCGTCCATACCTTTGCATGACTTACCCCTGCTTTATGTGGGGTAAGTTTACGCCGGACGTACGACTTACGTAAACGTTCGTGAATCGGCATATCTTACTAATTTGCATATTTAACATGGGTACGCCGAATGCGTCCAGCGTAACTATGCGCCCACGATACGCTGGCGTAGGTAAGTTACGTCGGGCGGCTGCAGCCTTGTTTTACGATGAATCTAGCTTTGCGAATCGGCGTAACAATACGACGGCGCACATTTGTACTTACGCCGGCGTATCTCTAGATACGCTGGCATAAAACTTTTGTGAATCCGGGCCTAATTGTATACTTAAAAAAGTGTGGGTATACTGCGCTGCCAACACAAAAGAGAAAGAAATAGCAGCTCACACAGCTAATACTAAAGACAATTAGCAAAACCAAAATATGCAAAAAATGTGTAGCGCTTAGATGAAATAATATAATGTCCAATGATTACTCATCAGCAAATGCACATAAAAGTAAGAAATAGTCCAAAAAGTGATAAATAGTGGTAAAAAGTCCTATGAATATACAATAACATATAGTCCAAAAATCGATCACCACGTGAAATGAATTTGATGCGATGCCAATAATGGCTTAACTCATGTGTTGACAATTACCGCCACCGATACTGCTGAATGAAGGCTTACTGGATCTGATGGACTTGGAGTGACATATGTCAACCAAAGTCTGGAAGGGCTTGCAAGAGATCAGTAGGAGCTCTTAGGATAGAGACACATAATGAACAGGCAGCCTTGATAATAGAGAAATGTGGTTCATTCCATGGATGGATGCAGGGCCGTCTCTACCATAGGGCAAACAGGGGCAGCTGCCCAGGGCCCTGTCACTGTTGGGGGCCCAAAGCAACCCCCTTTGAAAAAAAAAAAAAAAACTATTTTTATTATTATTTTTTTTTTTAGGGGTCCGGAGGTCCCCAGGGGCCCGGAGGCCCCCAGGGCCCAAGATGGCAACCCCCCTTTTTTTAATTTATTTTTAAATACAAAAATATATTTATTTTATATATTTTTATTTTTATTAAAAGGGACAATTTTTTTTAATATATTTTTATTTTTTATTAAAGGGACAATTTTTTTTTAGGGGTCCCCAGGGACCCGGAGGCCCACAGGGCCCCAGATGACAACCCCCTTTTTTTATTTATTTTATATTTTTTAGAGGTCTGGAGGTCCCCAGGGGCCCGTAGTTCCCCAGGGCCCCAGATGACAACCCCCCTTTTTTTTATAAAAAAAACTTGTTTTATAAAAAAAAAAAAAAAACGAATAATGTTATTATTATTATTAAAGGACCCAGAGTTCCCCAGGGCCCTGGATGGCAACCCCCCTTTTTTTTATATTTTTTTTTTTCTTTTTATTTAATAACTATATATATATATATATATATATATATATATATATATATATATATATATATAATTAAAGGGCTCTGAGGTCCCCTGGATGGCAACCCCACTTTTTTTTTTATAAATGTTTATTTTTAATATATTTTTTTTTATTTTTTTTTTTATTTAAGGGTCCAGAGGTCCCGGATGGCAACCCCCCTTTTTTTGTAATTTATTTTTATTAAAAAAAAATATTAAAGGGCCCAGAGGTCCCCAGATGGCAACCCCCTTTTTAAAAAAATAATAATATATTTTTTATTTCTTTTTTTCTTTTTATTAAAGGGCCCAGAGGTCCCCAGGGCCCCCGGATGGCTACACCCCTTTTTTTATATATATTTTTCTTTATTAAATTTTTTTTTGTAAAGGGCTCCCGCTTCTAAATTCGCGGCAGCCCCGCCCCCCCCGCTTCTCAATTTAAGGGGGCAGCACCCCCCTGTTCTCTGCTCCAGGGGGCCCATGCCTGAAGCTGTGTAAGGGGCCCCATGATTCCTGATGGTGGCCCTGCCGCCCATTAAGCCCCTGTGCTGCCCACAAATCAGGCTGAAAATCATCAGTGGCACGCAGCCAGGTGACAGTACTGCTTCCCTTCCCAGTGTTTTAAAATGTACAGCACCCCTGGCTTCCCTTTAGACGTGCACTTCTCCCTTCCTGCCACTGGGTGCTGCTTGTATATAAAAGTGAATTAGAATGTGATTTTATAACATCCCCAGTTTGCTCTTCCCGAGGCTGACTTCTCCATGTCCTGCTCCTCAAGGTATGTCACTGTTTGCTATATTGTAAATACAAGTTTTCTGTAGAGTGTGCACAAAGTCTTTATAATATTTGATGATTCACTGCAGGTTTGGTCAGTGTTTTAAAAAGTTCCTGTATTTTACACATGGCATGGCATGGGGTCACAGCACCATCTGTCCATTCTGCTTTAGCACCATGGGACCCCAGGCCATGCCATGTGTAAAATACAGGAACTCTTTAAGTCACAGAGCAGCCCTGCAGTCCAGGCTGAGTGAGGCCTCAGAGCACATGGCATAACTGTCTGTATTTAACTGCTTGATGGGCTTATTTTGGGCCTGACTGGTTCACATGTATGTGTTTTGGCGGCCCACATTTGAATGGGCCGCCATGCCTGCATTTCCTGCAAAGAAAAGCGCATGCCTCATGTAATAGGCTGCACACACGGCACACCTATGCCCATCAAGCACTGAAATACAGCAGCACTGTCTGTCCATTCTGCTGTCTGCTGTGACTTATCTGCAGTTCCCGCACTGTCAAACTTGCTGCATTTTTAGACGTTTAGGTCACGCTTTTAAAAACACAGTGCGTTTGTGTGTGCAAGAACTGCAGGTAAGTAGCATGGTGCAAAAGTAGAATGGATTTCAAGGTAGCTGATTTTTAAAATGCTGAATGCACCTTTTTTCTGCAGGAAACAAAGGCATGGCAGCCCATTCAAATCAATGGGCTGCTGTGCCTACACAAATGAGGGCCGCCAAAACACATACATGTGAACCAGCCAGGCCCAAAATAAGCTGGAGGGGGGGCCCAAAAAAATGTTTGCCCAGGACCCAAACCATATTAAAGACGGCCCTGGATGGATGGACAGCATATACTCCACAATAGAAGACGGCAGGAGAAAAAAGGCCAAAATAGTGTAATCCTGATAAAACGTATTTAATAAAAAAAGGGCAAATACACTCACAGACTTTGGTTGACATATGTCACTCCAAGTCCATCAGATCCAGTAAGCCTTCATTCAGCAGTATCGGTGGCGGTGATTGTCAACACATGAGTCAAGCCATTATTGGCATCACATCAAATTCATTTCACGTGGTGATCGATTTTTGGACTATATGTTATTGTATATTCATAGGACTTTTTACCATTATTTATCACTTTTTGGACTATTTCTTACTTTTATGTGCATTTGCTGATGAGTAATCATTGGATTGGACATTATATTATTTCATCTAAGCGCTACACATTTTTTGCACTAATTGTATACTTTATTTTAAAAAAAAATGGAAGTAACGAAGAGTGAAATGCTGTCAAGAGGATGCCAATGAAAGCGAAGAGGTCAATGAATATTTCACTGAATGTTGAAACATAAAAACACATATTTGGCTGCTTTGCACTTTTTTTTCTTTGTTTTCTACAATACCACTTGAGTCTGTGTATACTGCAATTTCACTAATCTAAGATTTAGGAAAAAATCATTGATCGATGAGTATTTGAAAGGCACAAAGTAAAAATTGTCCACTACAAAGACAAGTGTTTTATGGGCATGGAAATCACAAAAATGATTGATGTTTTAAAGGATGTACCTGAAATGAAACATGCAACATGCAAGTTATGTCCTGTACACACGATCGGTTCGTCTGATGAAAACAGACCAATGGACCATTTTCATCGGAGGAACTAATCGTGTGTGGGCCCCATCAGTTTTTTTTCCCCATCGGTGAAAAAAAAATAGAACCTGTTTTAAAATTTTTGTATGGTTAAAAAACCGATAGAATAAAAACAATCGTCTGTGGGGAAATCCATTGGTCAAAAATCCACGCATGCTCAGAATCAAGTCGACGCATGATTTTTAACCGATGGTGTGTAGGCAGGACTGATAAAAGTCAGCTTCATCGGATATTTGATGAAAAAATCCATCAGTTCGTTTTCATCAGACGAACCGATCGTGTGTACAGGGCATTAGATTTAGCAGCCAGCAAAATGACAGAATTGAAATATGCATTAACCATAGAGAACAACTTTTTCTGGAGATACAATTTTTTACTCTACACACTGCCAAAGACTAGAGAGTAACAAAACATTGCAGTTTGCTTGTTCGGTAAGTTATAATGAATAGATGATACCATTCTCTATAAGGACAGCCACAGATGACAGATAGGATTTATGGCTATACTTAAAGCGGAATTTCACCCTAAATATAAGATCTCCCATGTGATCCAGCATACTGGCGTCAGCGCCAGTATGCTGTTTTTTTTTATCCCACACTTACTGTATTATCCTGTAATTTCATTTTTTTCCCCCGCGGTGGACGGCGCCAGTATAGCGCGTCACATCTTCCGAAAATACCCAATATGGACTCGGGTAATCTCGGCGAAAATGCGGCACCTGCGCACAGACCTAGGAGCTGACTGCGCAGGCGCCGTATTTCTCCGAGTCCTACGGCTATGGCGCGTCACGCCCTCCGAAATAGGACTCGGAGAAATACGGCGCCTGCGCAGTCAGCTCCTAGGTCTGTGCGCAGGCGCCGCATTTTCGCCGAGATTACCCGAGTCCATATTGGGTATTTTCGGAAGATGTGACGCGCTGTACTGGCGCCGTCCACCGCGGGGGAAAAAAATGAAATTACAGGATAATACAGTAAGTGTGGGATTAAAAAAAAAAAAAAACAGCATACTGGCGCTGACGCCAGTATGCTGAATCACATGGGAGATCTTATATTTAGGGTGAAATTCCGCTTTAAAGGGGTTGTAAAGGTTTGTTTTTTATTTTCTAAATAGGTTCCTTTAAGCTAGTGTATTGTTGGTTCACTTACCCTTTCCTTCAATTTCCCTTCTAAGGCCCCATGCACACGGGATGCTGGTGCAAACTCTACTAAACACACGTTCTTAAAGGCTCAAACCGGTGTTTAAAACGCCCGTTTTGCTGCGATTTTCGAGACGTTTTACCGCGTTTATAAGCGTTTGGTTAAGAAACATCATAAGACCCTCCCTAAGCTCAAAAAACAGTATTATTTAACCATTTCAGCCATTTTGTGAGACCAGAATGAGTAGCACCTGAGAGAGCATACTAAATACGAATGTACTTGTATTTAGCGTGTCACATCACCTGCCACAAGCTGCGGATTGTCCACTTGCCACATTACCTGGCCTTGTGACCTGCCACAAGTTGTGAATGTCCACTTGCCACGTCACCTGGCCACGCCAACTGCCACAAGTTGTGGATTGTCCACTGGCCATGTCACCTGGCCACGTCACCTGCCGCAAGTTGTGGATTGTCCACTTGCCATGTAACCTGGCCACATCACCTGCAACGTCACCTGGCCACATCACCTGCCACAAGTTGTGGATTATCCACTTGCCAAATCACCTGGCCACGTCACCTGCCACAAGTTGTGGATTGTCCACTGGCCAGGTCACCTGCCACAAGTTGTGGATTCTCCACTTGCCACTTCACCTGCCACAAGTTGTAGATTTTCCGCTGGCCACATCACCTGCCACAAGTTGTGGGTTGTCCACTTGCCACGTCACCTGGCCACGTCACCTGACCACAAATTGTGGATTGTCCACTTGCTACGTCACCTGCCACGTCACCCGCCACAAATTGTGGATTGTCCAATGGCCACGTCACCTGCCACATCAACTGGCCACGTCACCTGCCACAAGTTGTGGATTGTCCACTTGCCACATCACCTGGCCACGTCACCTGCTACGCCACCTGGCCACATCACCTGCCACAAGTTGTGGATTGTCCACTGGCCACGCCACTTGCCACAAGTTGTGGATTGTCCACTTGCCACATCACCTGGCCATGTCACTTGCCACAAGTTGTGGATTGTTCACTTGCCACATCACCTGGCCACGTCACCTGGCCACGTCACCTGCCACAAGTTGTGGATTGTCCGCTTGCCACATGACCTGGCCACGTCACCTGGCCTTGTCACCTGCCACAAGTTGTGGATTGTCCACTGGCCACGTCACCTGCCACGAGTTGTGGATAGTCCACAATGCAATGCAAGCAATTACAGTTTTTTTAAAGTTTTTTTTAATGGTTTTTAATAATTTTCCATAATTTTTGATGGAATGTAAAAAAAAAGGTCACCTTTAAAAACGCCTATAAACGAAATCGCGACAAAACGCCGGTACCGTACTGAAACGCAAAAACGTTTGCGTCTGAACCCATTTGTTTGCTTCTGGAAAAAAGAAGATAAATGCAACTGCCTAAAAACGGCAATAAACAAGACTGTGTGCATGGACACATAGGATAACATTGAATGTGTTTAGGGGCAGTTGAAAAAAAAAAAAAAAGTGTCCAACTGCCTCTGAACACGCGTAATTACCAGCGTCTCGTGTGCATGGGGCCTAAATGTTTTTATTTCTTTGTCTGAATTTCTCAATTCCTGTTTCTCCTCAGTAAACTCTCCACCATCATCCGAGCGGTGGTTAGTCAGCCAGAACAGCGTACTGAACAGCTTACTGAGGAGGAACAGGAGGTGAGAAATTTCGACAAAGAAAAAAAAAACATTTAGAAGGGAAATCGAAGGGAAAGGTAAGTGAATCAACAATGCACTAACTTAAAGGAACCTATTTAGAAAATAAAAAACAAACCTTTACAACCCCTTTGAAGCGGAGTTCCAGACAAAAATGTAACTCCATTTGAAACAAAAAGCACAAAACCCACCCCCACCCCGTTTTTTTTTCTTTTTAGTGTTTTCTTTAGGACTTCCGTCTCATGTCACTGTGGGAAGGTACGTCACTTCCGCGGTTTTATTGTACCCTCCTCCTTCCCCCAATTCCCTTCTGGGACCTGTTGTGTCCCAGAAGACGACGGGATCATTCACAAAGTGCCGCGAGACTTGCACATGCGCAATAGGAAACAAGCTGTGAAGCTGCAAGGCTTAATTTCCTGTTTCCCTAGTAAGGATGCCGGTGCCTGCATCTAGAGCTGATGGGTGCCGACATCACAGTTTTCCCTGGACAGGTACTTGTCCTTATATTAAAAGTCAGCAGCTATGGTATTTGTAGTTGCTGATTTTTATTTATGTTTTCATCCAGGCTAAAACTCCTCTTTAAAGTATATGTAAACCCTCACCTTGGCAGGACTGGCAGGAACATCAGGTATTTCACACAAAGGAAGAAATACAGGACACTTTTCTATGCAAGTACATGGTACACCAGGCACATATCAGGAATATGAAAAGTTGGGTTTACATATACTTTAACCACCTCAATACTGGGCACTTTCATCCCCTTCCTGCCCAAGCAATTTTTCAGATTTCAGAGCTGGCACACTTTGAATGACTATTGCACACAGTCATGCAACACTGTACCCACATTTTTCCCCACAAATAGAGCTTTCTATTGGTGGTATTTGATCACCTCTGCGGTTTTTATTTCTTGCGCTATAAACAAAAGAAGAGGGACAAGTTTAAAAAAAAAAAAAAAAAAAACACAATATTTTTTACTTTTTGCTATAATGGGGACCCCCTCGGGGTTCAAATGACGATTTGCCAGGGGTCACCGGATCCTGGGCTGTTCCTGAAGCCCGCACCGCTCTCCCAGCCTTTTCGTGGCCGCGCAGCAGGGCTGTCTCTGGAGCCTGTGGCCGCCCATCTGGGCTGTTCCTGGAGCCCGCAGCCACCCATTCAGTTCACGGCATGGCTGGGGGGGGCAGAGAATAGTGGAACCTATCTCCTGATTTCAGCATAGGTGTCACTGCTACGAGACACCAAAAAGTTGAAGACACAGTGAGTAACACTACCTGTGATTATAGTTGGCATTAAAAGTCCCCACTACAGTTCCAGATCAGCAGATGACCTTGATCAAGAGCACCCAAGTTGGCTGATCAGAACACCCTGCCAGCACTGCCACTCATCCCATTTGCCCCACCCTCCACCAAAGAGTAAGAGAAGGATTAAAAATAGAAAATACACGGAAGGGAGCAGAAAAGAGGGGGGGAAATAACAAGACGGACGGCTAGAGAGAGGTGTGGGGGGGAAAAAGAGATTAGGATAGAGGGAGATAAGAGGAATACCACTTTAACCACTTCAATACTGGACACTTTCACCCCCTTCCTGCTCGGGCCAATTTTCAACTTTCAGTGCTGTCACACTTTGAATTACTATTGCTTAGTCATGAAAAAATGTTTTAATCACAGATAGAGATTTCTTTTGGTGGTATTCAATCACCACGTTTTTTTTTTTTTTATCATTTACTATATACATTTAAAAAAAAGTTTTTTCTTAGTCTCTGTCAAAATTTTGCAAATACAGTGCCTTGCAAAAGTATTCGGCCCCCTTGAACTTTGTGACCTTTTGCCACATTTCAGGCTTCAAACATAAAGATATAAAACTGTAATTTTTAGTGAAGAATCAACAAGTGGGACACAATCATGAAGTAGAACGAAATTTATTGGGTATTGCAAACTTTTTTAACAAATAAAAAACTGAAAAATTGGGCGTGCAAAATTATTCAGCCCCCTTAAGTTAATACTTTGTAGTGCCACCTTTTGCTGCAATTACAGCTGTAAGGCGGCGTACACACGACCGAGAAACTCGTCGGGCGAAACACATCGTTTTCCCATTGCCCAAAGAGGAAATAGAGAACATGCTCTCTTTTTGGCTCGACGAGTTTCCTGACGGGTTTCTCGGCGAAAAATGTACACACGACCGGTTTTCTTGGCAGAATACGTCTCCCATCGAGTTTCTTGCTGGATTCTGCCGAGAAAACCGGTCGTGTGTACGCCGCCTAAGTCACTTGGGGTATGTCTCTATCAGTTTTGCACATCGAGAGACTGAAATTTTTGCCCATTCCTCCTTGCAAAACAGCTCGAGCTCAGTGAGGTTGGACAGAGAGCGTTTGTGAACAGCAGTTTTCAGTTCTTTCCACAGATTCTTGATTGGATTCAGGTCTGGACTTTGACTTGGCCATTCTAACACCTGGATATGTTTATTTGTGAACCATTCCATTGTAGATTTTTCTTTATATTTTGGATCATTGTCTTGTGGGAAGACAAATCTCCGTCCCAGTCTCAGGTCTTTTGCAGACTCCATCAGGTTTTCTTCCAGAATGGTCCTGTATTTGGCTCCATCCATCTTCCCGTCAATTTTAACCATCTTCCCTGTCCCTGCTGAAGAAAAGCAGGCCCAAACCATGATGCTGCCACCACCATGTTTGACAGTGGGGATGGTGTGTTCAGGATGATGAGCTGTGTTGCTTTTACGCCAAACATAACGTTTTTCATTGTTGCCAAAAAGTTCGATTTTGGTTTCATCTGACCAGAGCACGTTCTTCCACATGTTTGGTGTGTCTACCAGGTGGCTTGTGGCAAACTTTAAACAACACTTTTTATGGATATCTTTAAGAAATGGCTTTCTTTTTGCCACTCTTCCATAAAGGCCAGATTTGTGCAGTATACGACAGATTGTTGTCCTATGGACAGGGTCTCCCACCTCAGCTGTAGATCTCTGCAGTTCATCCAGAGTGATCATGCGCCTCTTGGCTGCATCTCTGATCAGTCTTCTCCTTGTATGAGCTGAAAGTTTAGAGGGATGGCCAGGTCTTCGTAGATTTGCAGTGGTCTGATACTCCTTCCATTTCAATATTATCGCTTGTACAGTGCTCCTTGGGATGTTTAAAGCTTGGGAAATCTTTTTGTATCCAAATCCAGCTTTAAACTTCTCCACAACAGTATCTTGGACCTGCCTGGTATGTTCCTTGTTCTTCATGATGCTCTCTGCACTTTAAACGGACCTCTGAGACTATCACAGTGCAGGTGCATTTATACGGAGACTTGATTACACACAGGTGGATTCTATTTATCATCATTAGTCATTTAGGTCAACATTGAATCATTCAGAGATCCTCACTGAACTTCTGGAGAGAATTTGCTGCACTGAAAGTAAAGGGGGTGAATAATTTTGCACGCCCAATTTTTCAGTTTTTTATTTGTTAAAAAAGTTTGAAATATCCAATATCATCGATTGTGATGTTTATGCGTGCGCAGTAATTGTGCTCCACAGTCTTTACTTTCCAAGCAAGTTTTTAGTCTTTAGTTTGTGTTCTGCAGATGGTCAGGAACAGATTTATAACTTTTTCTCCTTTTGGTCTGAACATATAAATAAATATTAGTGGCAGGCAGGGGTGAAAGTTCTGCGCTGTCTCTAGTGACTGTAGTGCCCTAGGTAATGGCCCTGGAGGCCTTGGGCAAAATCTAACCCTGGAAGGAGGGACTACCCATTATTGAAAAAAGGACCCAGGCGATACCCTTTTGCAAAGGAGGGAATCGAAAAGGGAGATAAAGCATGTTCACTGGTGTATATCTATATATGGTGGGTGCAGGAAATCCACAGACAGGAAACAGCAGACGTTCATCTCTTTATACAGGATACAAAACCACAATGAAATCAGTATTGCATGATTTATAGTTGTTGTTAATTTTCAACACACGCAGAAATCAATATTTTGCTCTTGAGTAATTCTAACACTGCGCAAAGAAAAAGAATGTTCCACTTCAACTGTTAAATGAAAGTGTGGTAATAATATTTTAAGAAGCAAATTAGAAATTGCCGCTTGCAACATTTAGAGTGGAAAAGATAACTGCCAAGTTTTAGTTGTGATAAATAATTTTGAGGATAATTCGATTTTTATTTTATTTTTTTAAATGTGCGTATTCCAGCACTGGAACTCAGAGATACTAACAGAGATACAGAGTATGGCCTTCAGCCCAGGTTCACACTGGGTATGATTTAGTTTGATTTGAGATGCGATTTCACATGTGAAATCGCATCCCAAATCGGCGGCAATTGCCGGCAATGACAACGTCCTAATCGGTGCGACGCCGCATCTGCTGCGCTGCACCGATTTCAAAAAGTAGTTCCTGTAATACTTTTTGCGATTTCAGGACGCGATTTACATTGACATCTGTGCAGAACCCTGCACAGATGTCTCCTAAATCGCGCCGAAATTGGGACTGCCAGAGGGAGTGAAATCGCGCACAATCAGCTGAAATCGCGCGATTTCACTCACACACTGTGAACCAGGGCTTAAGCAGTAGAATGCATTGTATCTTAATTGGTCCCTCACTGTATATCCGACTCTTCACCCTGTCTTTCTGCAGCACTGTGGTATACACCAACACTACAAATCATTAACAGGTTGTCAACCCCCTATGTTGTCAACCCCCCATGACAAAAAGGGAAAAAAAGAAACTGCACGTACATAGTAAAAAAATCAATATTTGAACATCATAAACAGTATGTTTGGATCTTAGTCCAAACCCACCTGTACTCTGCCCTCAGGAAGAGGTCTCTGAACATGACTAGTCTTAAGGGATGAGGTATTCCCTGACTCACAACTGCACATATACATACCCTTTGTATTTGTGTGGCTGATTGCATGACAGGAAATGCCTTGGCTGCTCACAATTGGATTTGTCTAGTCACAGCTTTCTGGTGGGATAGCACAGGTGGCTTTGAATTAGGACCTGAATATGTATAAACTGGCATGGTTTAATGAACGAGGCCGAGATGTTGACAGACATGCTTCTTTTTTTTTTTAAAGCAAAGGTTTTATGGAGAAAAGAATTGGCATGTACATACAGTAAACAGTAACATAAGAGGCTACAATGTTCAGGTAGAGACCACTCAGTAGCATACCTATATATGATGGCATATGACATATTTAGATATTGACATCTAGAGCATCTGGTAAAGTTTAGCCCTATATTTTTTATATATATATATATATATATATATATATATATATATATATATATATATATATATATATATATATATATATATATATATTAGTACAAGAGTAGTAACTCAGAGGCACATCTCATTGAGCATACATAATCACGAAGATGCTCTCCTCCAATCATGTACACGTATCAGGGTCATTCAACCAGCGATCCCAAATCTTGTTATACTTCTCCGGGCACCCTCTATTTATGTACAGGTATTTTTTATATGGCAAGGTCACATTTACACCTGCCTTCCATTCCGACCATTTAGGAGGTAGAGACCTCATCCAATTCCTAGCTATTATTTTTCTTGCCGTGAATAATGTTTCCTGTAGGAAAGTTTTAGTATGTCTGTCTAGAACAGGGGTCCTCAAACTATGGCCCTCCAGTTGTTCAGGAACTACATTTCCCATCATGCCTAGTCATGTCTGTGAATGTCAGAGTTTCACAATGCCTCATGGGATTTGTAGTTCCGCAACATCTGGAGGGCCGTAGTTTGAGGATGCCTGGTCTAGAACTACCGGGAAAATACCCAGGAGGCATTGCTTGGGGTTCAAGGATACTGGCGAGCCCATACGGTCATGGAGAAAGGTGACCACCTGCATCCAGTATCCCTGAATCTTGGAGCATGACCATAATAGGTGAAAAAAAATGTACCCGTTTCTACACCACACATTGAACAGAGGGTAGATTGCTCCCTCTTGTATCTGGCTACCCTGACAGGGGTGAGATATGTCCTGTGTATAATAAAAATCTGAGTGAGCCTATCAGGCAACCTAGGGAACACCTCCCGACATGACTCCAAAGCTTCTTCCCACTCCTCATCATCTATCTCTCCCACCTCCCTCTCCCAATGGGATTTGAGAGCAAAGGCAACTCTGCCATGTCCAGGGGCGGATATCATGCTATAAAATGACGAGATAAGACCCTTTGGATCCTGGCTTCTAGCAATGGACATGATGTGATTCGGAGTGAGTTGCGGGGTGGACTGCGGGAACTTAGCCCTCAGGACATGGCGTACTTGTAGGAATCTGAAAAACACGTGGTTAGGGAGTGCATATTCCTCACGTAATCTGTCAAACGTTTTAAGGTCGCCATTTATAAACAATTGGTGTAGATAGAGAACCCCTCGCGAGCTCCAGAGCCCAGAGTCCTGGATCTTACCGAGCTCCTTCAGGCCTTTGTTGTGCCATAGCGGCGTGTAATCATTATGCATCGGTATCCCAATTTTGGTGGCTGCTAAATTCCAGATGCGTCTATAGTGTCGTAGTATAGGTATGACCTCCCACTCGAGACCATGCTGCCAGTTCCGGCAGCTATGGCATAGAGTGGATCTCCGGTACGCTGCGCCAATCCGGGGCATATCAAGGTCCCAAATCGTTCACTGTCAGTTTTGTCGAGATAGAAAAACTGTGAAAGTTAGGCCGCGATATAGTAATTGTTGAAGTCAGGTAGAGCCGTTTCCCCCATGTCCGTCGGGTTCTTAAGCGACTGCCAGGACAGTTTATGTCTATTATTTCCCCAGACAAAGGGTCTGAGAAGGGCTTCTAAAGTATTGAAATGTTTCAGCGGGAGATATGTAGGGGAGTGCCAGAGTAAGTACAGCACCTTGGGCAACAGGACCATCTTTATAAGGTTTATGCGACCCCACACTCCTAATGGTAGTCGGGCCCATGTTCCAAGCTTGAGCCTAATCATTGAGAAAAGAGGTTCAACATTGAGAGCAGTGTAATCTGCCGGGTTTCGGGATATGCTTATCCCCAGGTATTTTATCCTCTTAACTCTCTGCAGTGGCAAATTAGCTAGGGACTCGGGGGGGGGGGGGACTGTTAAGCGGTAAGATCTGGGATTTATCCCAATTAATTTTTAATCCTGAAAATGTTCCAAACTGTTCTATAGTCCTCAGGGCTTTATGTAGTGAGGGGCCAGAATCAGCCAGATACAGAAGCGTGTCATCCGCATAAAGGCTGATCTTTTCTGTGAGTGTGCCCACACATAGTCCCCTTATCTCTGGATCTGCCCGGATAGCCATAGCCAAAGGTTCCGCCGCCAGCACATAAAGTAGTGGGGAAAGTGGACATCCCTGTCTTGTGCCTCGACTGAGGTCGAAGGACTCTGAGGGCCACCCATTGGCCACCACTCTGACAGACGTGGCTTGGTATAAGAGTTGTGTCCATCTAATAAAATCTGGTCCGAATCCGTAGCCCTCGAGGCATTTCCAGAGATAACACCATTCCACTATTCACGTTCCCAGGTCTTCGTGTTCTGCTTGTAGATTAATAAATAGTCTGCGAAGGTTAAAGGAGGTGTTACGGCCAGGCATTAAACCCGCCTGGTCAGAGTGGATAAGGGAAAGTATAACCTGATTAAGGCGCATGGAGAGGACCTTAGCTAGTATTTTAATGTCTTCTTGCAATAATGATATGGGGCAATAGGACTCAAGTCCCGGGTCTTTTCCAGGCTTGGGTATTAGGACAATAGTGGCCTCTCGCATGGATGGCGGCAGCATATGCGTCTTAAAGAGATCATTATACAGCGCCAACAGCTGGGTGCAAGCGCCTCACTATAGTGGGAATAAAATTCCACCGGTAGTCCATCTGATCCTGGAGATTTGGAGCGAGCAAAGACATGCTTCTTTTTTAACATGCCCATTACAAGAAACCACTAAAAAAATCATATCAAAGAATTTTCGTACGAATTTCACACCGTTAGTGGGCTGCAGCAACAGTCGATTTTCGTGCGACAAACAAATTTAAGGAAACCAACATGTTGGAAATTTTTTGAAAAACAAACGATTTTCTGATCAATGATGGGAGAATCGTGCGAGAAATGTAATAGAATATTCCCAGAGAGAAAAGAATATTCCCGGAGAGAAAAGAATATTCCCGGCAACATGAAGGTTTGGTCGGCCAAATTTCGAAAATCAATGGTGGCATTATCGGATTACAAAAAAAAATGAACTTTCTGATTTTGAAAAGATTTTTTTTTCTAAATTTGACCGTGTATGGCCTACTTTAGTCTCATATTTTGACTGCACTGCTATGCTACGGCATGGCAGTGTGTTGCCCCACCCAGCCCTATTGGGAGCAAGCAGAAATGTTTTTTTATAGACTTTTCTAAATAAAATAAAAAAACAAACAATGGCAACCCTGTTCACTACTCATCAGTTTTTCAGTTCCGCCACATCTAAATACAATAAGGGCAAGTGTTTACACTGCCAGACATATCCCCCTATTTGGCACCCTAAAATCTCTACTACATACTTTGTCCTTCCATTCTCTCAGTTTTAAAATTACACTGCTTGCTAAACTCCTATATATTTTTTAGAACCCTCCCTGTACCCACTTTGCCTTTAGATCACACCAAAAAGATAACCAACTCTTTAATTTTGTATACTACCAAATCCAAGGACCAGAAGTACAAACATAACAAAGGAGACAGAGGCCTGCCAAACATAATACAGAACTATTCATAAGACCAATGGTGCCCCTCTGGGCACTTCTGGAAATTCTCAGATGTCACCCAATTACTCTCCCTTGGCTCCCACTACATCACAGACCTACATAAATAATCCCATCATTAAACATAGCTTCAAATGATTTACTGTCCAAAAGAGATATACAACATATCTACTGGTCCTGCCATTTTGTCCTGATGTTCTAGTAAAAGATCTTACCACTACTAGATCCCTATTTCACAAATAAATTCCCAAAAAACTGTAGCTCTATTACACAGTAGGATTGAAGCCTTGGCCAAGCAACAGTAGTTACTAACCTGTCATCAGGGCTGCTGATGGGGGGATCCACTGGTCCTCCTGAGCACACAGGGGGGCCCAAAAAAGGAAGGGGGATAAGTAGGGATGACATTTGTGTCTCTCTCTTCCTCCAGCAGCTGAAAGCTGGGTTCTCCCCCTGTCCCTGCTGCCAGCTTTCAGCCACTGGAGAAATAGAGAGACACAACAATTGTCCTCCCTCACTATTTCCCTTTCCTGTGTGGGTCCCCCTTAGCTCTGGCTTTAATGTTAGCTCTGTTAGGCAAGTTAGTTAGCTCTAACTTTGTTTCTCTTTCTGCAGTTACTCCCATCTCATCTTCTCTGTCTCTCTGTTTCAGGAGCTCCAACTGTCCAGCCTATATATTTTTTGCCTCTCTCCCCCATTGCTCTGTCTTTCTGAGACAGTCACAGTTGGTGAGCTGAATGCCAATGAGGTTTACTGTTATAGCGGTACCATAGTTTTGTTTTTTTAAATATTCATTCTTTATTTTTCATATCATACAAGATTTTCAATTGTTCATTTAAAAAGCGAGAGGAGACTGTTCATTATAACTATAAACACATAGGGCCAGATTCACGAACACTTGCGCTGGAGTATTTGGATATGCGCCGCGTAACTGTGATGATGCGCCGTCGTTTCTATGTGCCCGTACCCACCAAACTAGATGCGCCCAATAACGGGTCATTTGCGACCGGCGGAACGTTCCGACGCCAGAGTATCGTCAGCGCTTAATTTCGCTGGGCGCATCAGTCGCGCCTATTGATTTCCCCTGCAAATATGCAAATGAGGGATTTTTCCCAATTCACGAACGGATTAGCACCATACGCTGGCTACATGCGCCGCGCGTATCTCGTCCGTCCGGCGCAAAGTTATTTCTACAAAAGGCTGCTTTATCTTTACTCCAGATGGCCACAGGTCAGCAGGAGAGCAGCTACAGCAGCGTTACCGACGATAAGAGCTAGCTGAGCACCCCCACTTGCAGGACAACACCTCTGTCCATGCTTGTCTGTCAAATTTTACAGCCATGGAGGAAGACATCATAGGTCTCCATAGCCGAGATTATGGCTAACAGCTCCTGGCCATTAAAGTTCAGCTTTCTCCTGTGTGTTTGCGGGGAACGGGAGCAGCCATCTCAAAACAAAAGTAACATCACTGCGGGGAGGGGGAACAGGATATACTTTAGTGCCGAAATGGCGCTTCTACGGGCGCATTTAAACGCCCAATGGATGGCATTGCGCTGACGTTTCCCGTGAAGTGGTGCCGACGGAAGTTGTGAGCATGCGCACAAGGGGGCGAGTGGAGCCGCACTCACCGCGCATGCTCCGTGGATGATGCGCTGAACGTAAGCCTCTGCGCTGGGCTCCGCCCATCATTTACATATGATCACACCCACTTCCACTTGCGTCGGGTTACGCCAGCGCATTCTCGTTACTCTGGCGCAAGTTTACGCGCAACTGCTATGTGAATTACAGGACTTGCGCTGAAAGGGTCTTCAGAGTAACGTAAATGAGAAGCGTTACTCCAGAGGAAAGATACTCTCATCTACCTGAATCTGGCCCATAATTTAAACATTGATATACATTGTCATATCATAAATCTTAACTTATATCAGAAGGTGAGTAATCTCTTAGTTAAGGGGGGAACACCCAATCTTTCTCATTCTAGTTGATATTATCGGTTTTACTACTTGGCCCCTCTCCTCGGTACCATAGTTGACTGTTATCTTGTCCCAGTGCAGTTTAGTGTGCTTTATGTAGCTGGGCTTCCCACTCCTCTTCACCAGACTGTTTGCTTACCTATGCAAAGTTGCTTCTTCTCCCCTACACTGTCAGTTCCTTCTGCAAACCCATGTATGAACTCCTTTTATTTAACCATTTACTAACTGATCTGGCAGTAGTAAACTCCATTTTTTATCTTGTATCTACAGTTGCAATAAAATGTATGTAAACCCTTTTGGAACGATATGGATTTCTGCACAAATTGATCATAAAATGCGATCTGATCTTCATCTAAGTCACACAATAGACAATCGCAATCTGCTTAAACTAATAACACGCAAAGAATTAAATGTTACCATGTTTTTTTGAACACACAATGTAAACATTCACAGTGCAGGTGGAAAAAGTATGTGATTCCCGCCTAGACTGATGACATCTCCAAGAGCTAATTGGAGTGAGGTGTCAGCCAACTGGAGTCCAATCAATGAGATGAGATTGGAGGTGTTGGTTACAACTGCCCTGCCCTATAAAAAACACGCACCAGTTCTGGGTTTGCTTTTCACAAATGAACCATTTAATTTTATATTACAATGTAATAATATAAATAAATGCGCTTCAATCATTCTGACACCATAACAACCATGGTGCTGGGTAGGGAGGAGCCGAACACCCCCCCCCCCCCCCCCTTAGATTCGTACCAGAACCTTTGAACGGACTGAGCGTTCGTACAAACATTTTAGAACCCCATTGACGTCAATGAGAATCGAACGTTCAAATTCAAAAGTGCTCATTTTAAAGCCTAATATGCCAGTTATTGTCGAAAAACAGGTTTGGGGACCCGGGTCTTGCCCCGGGGAACATGTATCAATGGAAAGAAAAGTTTTAAAAAAACAGTTGTTTTTCTGGAGCAGCGATTTTAATGATGCTTAAATGGAAAAAATTAATAAATGAAAAATGTCTTTAAATATCGTACCTGCTGAGTGTCTATAGTAGTGGCACGCGTTTAGAAGTGTCGCTGTATAAAGTGAGATTACTATAAGAAAAAAGTAATTTAAGACTGCTTGCCGCTTTAATGTAATGTCTAGTCCCTGCAATATGGATGAAAATCACTGAGAAAAATAGCATGGGTTTCCCCGCCCTCCTCCCCCAGGTCATTACAAGCCCCTTTGGCCCTATATACTTTGAACAGCAGTATACAGGCGGTGCAAACAAGACAGGGACTGTAGGTTTGTTGTTAAGTAGAATCTGTTTGTAATTTTCAACTGGTAGTTCTTTAAAGTGTAGCTTCAGCCATAAAATCTTTTTTTTAAGCTTTTCTGAAAACATAGAGAAGGGTCATCACTCCTGTAACATTTGTTTTGCTGTCTGTGTGCATCTGTTCAGAAGATTGCACCTCACTTTCTGTCCCAATGACAAAAGATTTTTTTTTTGTGTGAAACAAGGATTGTGATAAAGCATCAGTGGACTGGAGACACCTTTTACAGAAGAGAATTTCCCTTCCTAGGGGTAGATTTCCTCTCACTTCCTGTTGTCTCCTTCCGTTTGCAAGTAGGAGTCGTTTGTAAGTTGGATGTTTGAAAGTAGGGGCCTGCCGTATATACTCTGCAGAAATTTGGGCCCTAGGTGTTGTTGTTGCCACAACACTGTAAGCCCTCACAGTTAGTCTTGGTGGGTGCTGGAACGCCCTGCTGTGAAATATTAGTTCAAGAATTGTAATTACACGCCCCTGTTAAACAGGGGCAGAAAAATTGGGCCTTAGCCACTGGTGGCGGTGCCCAGAACCAACAATGTTTTTACAAGCTATCAGCAAGATCATTGAGGAGGAAAAGGATATTCACTCAACATAACAGGATAGTCAATCAGCATCAGCATAGGCAGTCTTGAAGGGATCATCTGACATTTCAAAAGAAATTAATCCATTACATCAGCATCAGGTGCTTGGTAGCTGGTGGTGATCCAAGCCCGATTCATTTTTAATGAAGGTCAGCCGATCGACCGAGTCGGTGGGCATGCGCATCCCGTGATCGGTTACAAAGCCTCCAGCAGCACTGAATGCTGGATGCAGGACAAGCCAGTAGCTCAATTGGGTACTGTGAAAGCTCTGGCCAGTGATCCATCCTCAAAACCCATTAAGCCAGAGGATTTTCGGTGGGAAAGGTGTCCAAGTCTAATCTTGCCCCTAGGTATTCCCGAACCATGTAAGAAAACAGACGCTGGCGATGGTTGCTGGAACCGGTCATACCTTGGGGCTGCGGGCTAAAAAAATTGTCTGAACGCATCGGTCAGACCGCCACCTTCTCCACCGCTCCTTCTGTGACTTACCGAAGCCTCAACAACACGTTGTCCAGGACCTGGATTTTGTAACCACACAGTCTCTGGCAACGCGTTGCCTCCCGAAGATGTTACATCCTCTGCTCCCTCTGCGCCGGCAAGATAAGGTCCGCAACATTATTCTTGTACCGTGGATCAAGGAGAGTTGCCAGCCAGTAATGATCCCTCTACTTGATAGCACGAATACGATGATCCTTACGGAGGCTTTGCAGGATCAGGGAGCCCATGCAGCGTTGGTTTGCTGAGGCATTCAGTGTGGAGTCCTCTGGGTCACTGAGGACGACATGATCTGCAGCCACCTCATCCCAGCCATGTACAAGTCCATGGGTTCCTTGGGACTGTAATTGATCCCTTGAAGACTGCTGATGCTAGGCTCCGTCTCAATGCTGACACAATCCTCCTCTTCCTGTGTCATAGGCGGGCAAGCAGGACCACTGTCTGGATAAAGGGGGCCTTGAGAGGTAAGGAAGTCCTCCTCTTCCTCCTTCTGTTCTGCGTCAAGGGCCCTGTCCATTATTCCATGCAGCGTGTGCTCCAACATGTGAATAAGAGGGACAGTCTCACTGATGCACGCACTGTCACTGCTCACCATCCTTGTGGTCTCCTTAAATGGTGACAGGACAGTGCATGCATCCCTGATCAAGGCCCAATGGCGTGGGGGAAAAAAACAAGCTCCTCTGACCCAGTTCTGCTGCCATATTGGCACAGATACTCATTGATGGCCCTCTGCTGCATGTGCAGCCGCTGCAGCATGGCTAACGTAGAGTTCCACACAGATTAGGCGGTTCTTGGGCAGGTTGTATTCCCTTTGGAGGTTCCGAGGACACATCATCACAGGAAGAGGCCACAGAGGAAGAAGAAGAGGAGGAAGTGGAGGAGAGAGGTGTGTCACAACCAGTAGTAGCATTTTGGAGGCGTGGTGGCGGAACAACCTCCAACACTACTGTACCTTGTCCTGCGTCCTTTCCAGCTGCCAGCAGAGTCACCCAATGTCCCGTGAAAGACAGATAACATCCCTGCCTGCTGGACCATGAGTCAGCGGTAATATGCACCTTACCACTGACTGCCCTATCCAGCGAGGCATGGACATTGCCTTCCACATGACGGTAGAGAGCCGGAATCGCCTTCCGTGAGAAAAAGTGGCGTTTGGGAACTTGCCACTGAGGTACCGCACATTCCACAAACTCACGGAAGGGGGCAGAATCTACCAACTAAAAAAAGGCAGCAGTTAAAGTGCTAGCAATTTAGCTAAGCTAGCATTCAACCACTGGGCATGTGGATGGCTGGGAGAGAACTTCTTCCGGCGCTGCAGCAGCTGGGGAAGGGAAATTTGTCTGGTACAATCTGCCATCGGTGTACCGATAGTAGATTGCCCGCATGTACTAGGCTATGACACACCTAACTCTTCACCTTCAGTGCTATCAGTGCAGGCTTCAGAGAGGATTGACGGTATAGTGGGGTTGGAGATCCCAGCTGATGAGGGGCAAGTGGAGGTCCGCTTTGTTCTTTGGTGTGAGTTTTTGAGGTACGCTTGCCAACAAACTGCATGGCAGGTCGACATATGTCTGGTCAAGCATTTGGTGCCCAAGCTGATGATGTTTTTGCCACGCAAGATACGCTAGAGACATATGTTGCAAATAGCAGCGGTGCGATCTGATGCACTCGTCTCAAAAAAGGCCCACACCAAAGAACTTTTGGAATAACGCTGAGAGACAGCAGGGCCCTGCAAATGCGTAGCTCTGTGTTGTGATGCAGTTGGTGTGCTGCCCTTAAGCTGGCCCCTGGAGGGCATCCTGCCTTGTTGGAGATGTGCCGCCTCCTCCTCCTCCTATCAGGCACCCACGTAGAGTCAGTGACCTAATCATACCCTCCCTCCTCATCAATGTTGAAAACCTGGCAGTATGCTGCAGCTGGGGGAACATGACTGCCAAATTGCTGTTCTTCTTGGGCACCCCCTCTCTCTGGGCTCACGGTACTGCCTTCCTCTATCTGTGTACCGTCACCGGAGCGTTCAAAACGTTGCGCATCCTCATGCAGCATGAACCCAACACTGTGTTTAAACAGTTCGGGGGACTCCTCAGGACATGGTGGGGCTAGGGAATGAGTGATGCCATTGAGCAGAGGGAAGAGGACACCTGGGCAGCTACTTTGCCAGACAAAGTACCCTGAGCCTGGGTGAGAGAGGATGAGGACGGCTTGGTTATCCACTCTACCAAGTCTTCGGCATGTTGCGGCTCAACGTGGCCAGCTGCCGAAAACAAGGACGAGCGTGTCCAACGGCCACGTGCTGATGAGGATGCACCATGTCCATGACTAGCACTGTTGCCTCTAGACGAAGAGCCTGCTTGCCCTCGTGACTCTCTGCCTCTCCTTGTTGTCCTTTCAGACATATTAATGGCCTGCAGAGGACAAAAGGGAGTACACACACCTCGTAGCTTTATGTGCAAACTGCAGAGCACACATGCAGTACACACCAAGTAGCTTTATATGCAAACTACAGAGCACAAGTGCAGTATTGGTACACACAAAGTAACTTTAGGTGCAAACTACAGAGCACAAGTACAGTACACACCAAGTAGATTTAGGTGCAAACTACAGAGCACAAGTGCAGTACACACCAAGTAGCTTTAGGTGCAAACTACAGAGCACAAGTACAGTACACACCAAGTAGCTTCATGTGCAAACTACTGAGCACAAGTGCAGTACACACCAAGTAGATTTATATGCAAACTACAGAGCACAAGTGCAGTGCTACAGAGCACAAGTGCAGTACACACCAAGTAGATTTAAGTACAAACTACAAACTACAGAGCACAAGTGCAGTACTGGTACACACAAAGTAACTTTAGGGGCAAACTACAAAGCACAAGTGCAGTACACACCAAGAAGCTTTAGGTGCAAACTACAGAGCACAAGTGCAGTACAAAGTACAGTGCCTTGCGAAAATATTCGGCCCCCTTTAACTTTGCAACCTTTTGCCACATTTTAGGCTTCAAACATAAAGATATAAAACTGTAATTTTTTGTGAAGAATCAACAACAAGTGGGACACAATCCTGAAGTGGAACCAAATTTATTGGATATTTCAAACTTTTTTAACAAATAAAAAACTGAAAAATTGGGTGTGCAAAATTATTCAGCCCCCTTAAGTTAATACTTTGTAGCACCACCTTTTGCTGCGATTACAGCTGTAAGTCGCTTGGGGTATGTCTCTATCAGTTTTGCACATCGAGAGACTGAACTTTTTGCCCATTCCTGCTTGCAAAAAAGGGATTTTTAATAACAGCTTACCTGTAAAATCCTTTTCTTGGAGTACATCACGGGACACAGAGCGCATAGTCATTACATATGGGTTATATGGAGTACCTTCAGGTGTGGACACTGGTAATCAACTTCACAGGAAGTTCCTCCCTATATAACCCCCTCCCACTGAGAGTGCTTTAGTTTTGTAGCAAGCAATTTCTCTGAGGTTACACAATGTTCCCACAAAGAGGGGTGGGAGCTCTGTGTCCCGTGATGTACTCCAAGAAAAGGATTTTACAGGTAAGCTGTTATTAAAAATCCCTTTTTCTTGATCGTACATCACGGGACACAGAGCGCATAGTCATTACATATGGGATGTCCCAAAGCAATGCTCCATGAAGGGAGGGAGACCGTAAGGCCAAAAATAGCCAAACAGAAACTATATCAGGAGGTAAAATAGCTCCACCAACAGAAAAAGGGGGCGTGAACCGGGCCAGAGGATTCTATACTGCTGCCCGTAGGACCGCCTGCCCAAATGCTGCGTCCGCAGCCTTTGTGACGTCCAACTTATAAAATTTAGTAAACGTATGTACGGAAGACCAGGTTGCCGCTTTGCAAACCTGTGCCATAGAGATCTGATGGTGTGCCGCCCAAGAGGCACTCATGGCCCTCGTAGAATGGGCCTTAACTGATAAGGGCGGTGGAACGCGCTTCAGACCATAGGCCTGAAAAATCAGCTGCTTAATCCACCTAGCCAAGGAAGACTTGGCAGCCGGCTGACCCTTCTTGGGGCCATCCGGAAGAATGAAAAGCACATCTGTTTTCCTAATCTTTTCTGTAGCCTTGAGATAAACTCTCATGGCTCGGACCACATCCAAAGTATGAAGCAATCTTTCCTCTCTGGACTGGGGAGTAGGAAAGAAGGATGGTAGGACTAGGTCCTGATTCAAGTGAAAACTGGATATGACCTTAGGAAGGAAAGAAGGCTGAGGCCGCAGAACCACTCTGTCCTTATGCAGAATAAGGTACGGTTCCCTGCAAGACAAGGCTGCCAGCTCGGAGACCCTTCTGGCCGAAGCCATAGCCACCAAGAAAACCAACTTTCGGGTTAGCAGCACAAGAGGGATTTCTGCCAGAGGTTCAAACGGCTGCTTTTGTAAAGCTGACAAGACCAGATTTAAATTCCAGGGGCAGAGGGGAGCTCTAATAGGGGGATTTACATGCAAGACCCCCTGCAAAAAGGTTTTTACAAGCGAATGTGTGGCCAAAGGCCTTTGAAACCATATCGATAAGGCAGACACCTGCCCCTTTAGAGTACTAAGAGCCAACCCCTTGTCAACGCCAACCTGGAGGAATCGCAAGATCCTGTCAATAAAAAACTTGCGAGGATGCCCTCCTTGAGACTCGCACCACTCCACATAGGTCCTCCAGACTCTGTAATAGATATTTCTAGAGACTGGCTTTCTAGCTTGAATTAACGTAGATATGACTTGGGCAGAGAGGCCTCTGCCCTTAAGAATTAGAGATTCAGCCGCCAAGCCATCAAATTTAGCTGCTGTGAAGCAGGGTGGTAGATCGGGCCCTGAGACAGCAGATCTGGGCGCAGGGGGAGTGGCCACGGTGCTCTTACTGACATCCTCACGATGAGTGCGTACCAAGCCCTTCTGGGCCAGGCTGGGGCCACCAGGATCACCGGCCTGCGCTCCACCCTGATCCTTCGTAGAAGGCGGGGAATCATCTGTAGTGGAGGGAACGCATACAGGAGAGAAAACTGGTGCCAGGGGCAAACCAACGCATCGGTCCCGTAGGCCGAGGGGTCCCTGGCTCGGGATACAAATTTGTCCAATTTCTTGTTGAATCTTGTTGCCATGATGTCCACATCGGGAACTCCGAATCTTTGGCAAATCTCTTGGAATACCTGGGGGTGAAGAGACCACTCTCCCGGGAGTAACTGTTGACGACTCAAAAAATCTGCTTGAGAATTGTCTATCCCTGGGATGAACACTGCTGAGATGCAGGGTACATGGGCTTCGGCCCATGCAAAAATTAGGTTTACTTCCCTTTGAGCCGCCAGGCTCTTTGTGCCCCCCTGGTGGTTTATGTATGCCACCGCCGTGGCATTGTCGGACTGTATCCTTACTGGCAGACCCTGCAGGGGGAGAGTCCAGGCGACCAGGGCCAACCGAACAGCTCTGATCTCTAGGACATTGATGGGAAGCAGACTTTCTGCCTCTGACCACTGTCTCTGCTGGGTCCGTTTTCCTAAGATTGCCCCCCAACCTGTTAGGCTGGCATCTGTGGTTACTATTTTCCACGAGATGGGGCAAAAGGTTTTCCCTTTTGATAATTTTTGAGGGATCAGCCACCAGTACAGGCTGTGCCTGACTTCTGGAGAAAGAACTAATGGACGGTCTAATGCCTGTATGGACTTGTTCCAAGCAGAGAGAATAGCTGCTTGCAGAATTCTGGTATGGATCTGGGCGTAGGGCGCTGCTTCGAAGGCGGCCACCATCTTCCCCAGCAGTCGCATGCATAGGCGAATAGTCGGCTTCTTTTTGCCTAAGACTATTTGAATCGTTTGAATCAACGACCTGATCTTCTCTTGAGGTAAAAATACCCTCTGGCATTCTGTATCTAACCGAAAGCCTAGATATTCCAACCATCTTGTGGGTTGTAACCTTGATTTTTCTTGGTTCACAATCCACCCGAACTCTTCTAGATGCCGCACTGTGCGGACTACTGCATGATTGAGGTTGGAAGCTGAACTGTCGATAACCAGGAGATCGTCCAGGTATGCTAGGACCAAGATGCCTTCTGTCCTTAGGACGGCTAGTACCGGGGCTAACACCTTTGTGAATACCCGTGGAGCTGTTGCCAACCCGAAAGGGAGGGCTACGAACTGGTAATGACTTTGGTTTATCGTAAAACGAAGAAACTTGTGATGTGCTGGGTAAATCGGCACATGCAGATATGCATCCTTTATGTCTATAGATGCTAGGAAGTCGCCCTGATGCAGGCTGGTTGTCACTGAACGTATGGAGTCCATACGGAAGGTCTGAATCCTTAGAAAGCGATTTAGGCGTTTGAGGTCTAATATAGGCCTGACGTCGCCATTGGGTTTTGGTATAACAAAAAGGTTGGAGTAGAATCCCAGACCCCTTTCTTGGGTTGGTACTTCTACAATTACTCCTTGGAGCAAGAGGCGATCCAACGCCTTTACGAGAGAGGCCCTCTTTAATGGGTCGCTTGGAAGACTTGACCCCTGAAAATGAGGAGGGGGGATTTCTCGAAACTCTAGTTTGTAGCCTGAGGCTACTACGGACCGAACCCAAGAGTCGGGAATTCTGGCCTTCCAGACTTCGGAGAAAAACTGAAGTCTTCCCCCCACCCAAGAGAGTGGGGGCGCCCCTTCATGAATCTGATTTGATGACTGGTTTAGCCGGCTTGCGAGACCAGGGCCTCTTGTTTGCCGCGGCTTGTCCCTGTGGGCGGCTATTAACTGCTGAACGCCCGGGAGGCCGTCGATACTGACGGGAAGTCGAAGGGGCCGAGCCTGCAATGGCCTGTCGTTTAAACGTGGGCCCACGCGGTCTTTTCTTGACCGGTAAGGAAGTACTTTTTCCACTTGATATGGTGTGGATATATTTATCTAGGTCTTCCCCGAATAGTCTTCCCCCATGAAAGGGAAACCCTGCTAGAAGCTTTTTGCAGGGTGCCTCTGCTGACCAGTTCTTTAGCCACAAAAGACGACGCATGTGAACCATCAGTAGAGATGAACGGGATGCCTGTTGGATGGAGTCCTTAATAGCATCTACTGCAAAGCAGAGAGCCCTAGGGAATTCTGCTAATTCATGAGTATGCTGAGCCGCATGTCCTTCAATATATGCTTTGCCTGATCCTTCAAGGCCTGACAAACACCAATGGCTGCTACTGCTGGCTGAACCATGGCACCTACTGAGGTAAAAGCTGCTTTCAATAGGGTCTCGAATTTCTTGTCGACCGGATCCTTGAACATATGGACATTTTCAACCGGACAAGTCAGGGATTTATTCACGCAGGAAATGGCTGCGTCCACTGTAGGGAGAGCCCATTTCTTTACATATTCCTCTTCCATAGGATAGAGAATAGAGAATCTTTTAGGAGGGACAAAGATTCTATCAGGTCAAGCCCAATCTTGGTAAATCACGTTCCGCAGAAGGGGGTGCATTGGAAAAGATGCACCAGTTAATGGGGCCTTTAAAGAACCCAATGAGGATACCTCCGGGGCTACTAGTTCTGGCACTGGAAGTTTAAAGGCAGTGCGAACCATATCTGTCAAAGACTGGATCCACAGGCCCTCCGCTTGAGAGGCCGAAAAATATTCATCTATAGTGGAATTTTCCCTGTCTGAACCGTCGGGACTTGGGTCTGCCTGATCCCCTTGTGGGTCCCGTTCCTCTGAAGAGGAGACCTCCGCATCTGAAAACCCCACGCTGGGTGAGGGGGATCTAGCCCGCTTGCTACTTGGGCAAGGACGGGAAAACAACGCAGTTAACCTTTTCTCTAGCCCACACATGGTGGCTGCTAGCATTTCTTCCGTCACGTAAACGGGAATGGGTGGATCGGGGGCCGCCTCTGCCCCCAGCACCCCCAATGGCTCTTGTACTATGCCACTCGGTGTCCTGACTGGCGAGGGTGGGGCCGTAGAAGCCTGGCCCAAATCCTCTGACCCCGATGGAGACCCCTTTTGCTTTTTGGCACCTTTAGCAGCCTTGGCTGGTCCAGATCCCTTTGGAGCCATTGTACAACCTTGGGTCACCCCTATAGCCAACACCTGACTGTTGTAGCTAGGAATAACCTATATGAGGGCAGGTATGAGAAAAATGAAAAATAACTAATTTCTCTCTTTTTCTTTTATATTTCTCTTTTTTTTTTTTTTTTTTTTCAAAAAAATCTTTTTTTTTTTTTTTTTTACCCGCCTGGGAGGTGGCAATACCGAGGAAGCCTGTGAGTATTGACACACCAATGCCCGTTAGCCGGAGTCCAAGGTAGACTCAGATACTGCTGGATCTAAGGCTGAGTCCCTTTAAGCAAAAAAACTTTTTTTTTTTTTTTTTTTTCTGGTCAATAGTGGACCTAAGTCCTAGACCTGAAGATCCACAAAACCGCCACTAGGTGTCCCTGTGTGGCCAAAAGACCCAGCTGCACGCTCTGTATCCTTTCTTCCTCTGCCTCCAGGAGGGAAAGACCAGCCAGAGAAAAGTTTTTACTTTATACAGACCCTGACGCTGCTGGCCCGCCCCCCCGACGCACGCCGACGCTATAAAAGGCGGCGTGCACGCGCGCGCGTATGCGCGCGATCGCGCGCACGATCGCGCGCACCACGCTGAACCCACATGGAGGAAGCAGAGCAGAGGAACAACATGGACCAGCGTTATGCAGCACCAACAGACACCAGGTAAGCACTAATCTTATTGTAGTGCACACACAGCGAGGAAGCTGTCCCCATGGGCTTCCTAAGAAACAGGAGTTTTTTACCAGCAATTTCCTCTTTAAAACATGTGGGGTTGCAGTATCAGTGTTAACAGGCAGACCTGGGGTGAGTAGCAAATATATAACTTACACAAGTATACATATATTTACATATTATCTGGGTAAACATTATAATCCCATCCTGCCTCAACAGACATAGTGGAGATAGTGGCTGATGCACCAGCATACTGTTAGCCAACCCAGAACCCCCAGGGGGATACCTACTGTCGAACCAAGTCCCGCAGGTTCCCTCTTACCTGCTCCACGCCGCAGGGTATTGCAAAATGCAAGAGGCCCAGCCTTCCCCCATCTCCGTGGGTATTGTCTTGGACCTTCAGGGACCGGGGTCCTGTGTTAAGGAACCCACACCCCTGGACCTATATAGCATCCTGGCATCAGTAGCGTTTAGTTCTTGGAAGAGACTAAGGCACTGGAGCCCAGAATCCAGCCCTCCAAGGAGAGGCATTATAGGCACAACCCCACTCCAGCAGGGCCCGGGTACCGTACATCTTGGCTCTGAAGCACCTCGGACGGATCCGGCTAGCTATCCTGGGTCCCGAGACCTCCGAGGGACAGCTAGACGTGACCAACACCTAAGACACTGGCGAAAAAACTAAAGCACTCTCAGTGGGAGGGGGTTATATAGGGAGGAACTTCCTGTGAAGTTGATTACACCAGTGTCCACACCTGAAGGTACTCCATATAACCCATATGTAATGACTATGCGCTCTGTGTCCCGTGATGTACGATCAAGAAACAGCTTGAGCTCAATGAGGTTGGATGGAGAGCATTTGTGAACAGCAGTTTTCAGTTCTTTCCACAGATTCTCGATTGGATTCAGGTCTGGACTTTGACTTGGCCATTCTAACACCTGGATATGTTCATTTGTGAATAGGGTTGTCCCGATACCACTTTTTTAGGAGCGAGTACAAGTACCGATACTTTTTTTCATGTACTCGCCGATACCGAATACTGATACTTTTTTTAAATGTCATGTGACAGTTTTCAAACCACAATACAGACTAAGGATATTTTCTTTAGAATTATGAAGAACTCTAACTCAAGACATTATAAAAAAATAAAAATGAGTAAAAATGAATAAAAATTTTTTATTTGCTTGTCACGCAGTAGTAAAAAAACTCAAAGAATTTTCACAGAACATGTTGATAAATACAAAAAAAGTATTGGCAGAAGCATCAGGAGCATTTGCGCGAGTACAAGTACTGCCGCAAATACTCGGTATCAGTCCCGATACTAGTATCGGTATCGGGACAACCCTATTTGTGAACCATTCCATTGTAGTGTTTGCTTTGTTTTGGATCATTGTCTTGTTGAAAGACAAATCTCCGTCCCAGTCTCAGGTCTTTTGCAGACTCCATCAGGTTTTCTTCCAGAATGGTCCTGTATTTGGCTCCATCCATCTTCCCATCAATTTTAACCATCTTCCCTGTCCCTGCTGAAGAAAAGCAGGCCCAAACCATGATGCTGCCACCACCATGTTTGACAGTGGGGATGGTGTGTTCAGGATGATGAGCTGTGTTGCTTTTACGCCAAACATAAAGTTTTGCATTGTTGCCAAAAAGTTTGATTTTGGTTTCATCTGACCAGAGCACGTTCGAGTTTGGTGTGTCTGCCAGGTGGCTCGTGGCAAACTTTAAATGACACTTTTTATGGATATCTTTAAGAAATGGCTTTCTTCTTGCTACTCTTCCATAAAGGCCAGATTTGTGCAGTATACGACTGATTGTTGTCCTATGGACAGAGTCTCCCACCTCAGCTATGGATCTCTGCAGTTCATCCAGAGTGATCATGGGCCTCTTGGCTGCATCTCTGATCAGTCTTCTCCTTGTATGAGCTGAAAGTTTAGAGGGACGGCCAGGTCTTCGTAGATTTGCAGTGGTCTGATACTCCTTCCATTTCAATATTATCGCTTGCACAGTGCTCATTGGGATGTGTAAATCTTTTTGTATCCAAATCCGGCTTTAAACTTCTCCACAACAGTATCTTAGACCTGCCTGGTGTGTTCCTTGTTCTTCATGATGCTCTCTGCGCTTTAAACGGACCTCTGAGACTATCACAGTGCAGGTGCATTTATACGTAGACTTGATTATACACAGGTGGAGTCTATTTATCATCATTAGTCATTTAGGTCAACATTGGATCATTCAGGGGGGCGTGGCCGGACCTAGCTAGAAGATGGACGCATAAACCTTGAGCTCCCGCCACCTCAGAGCTAACACACCTAATAACTGGAGACCTTGCCCTGCTTACCCACCGATAGTCATGGGCACTGCCTCAAGAACATCTTCTGCCTCCAGATCGCGATCCCCCAGGGAAAATACCGGGACAACCACCCAGAACATACCGGACATGTTCCGTTCCCAGAGAGGCAACATGGCGCCCTCCCGCCAAGACTCCCCATCAAACCTCTCACAACCCCCTCCACACGGGCCATCGGACATAATACTCTTGTCGCAAGCAGGAGCGTACCCACCGGAGACAGAACGAGTTGACCCTCCGGGCCCCCCTCCACAGCTGCCGCTCTGCATAGCCGACCTGAGGGCGGTCGCGGCCGACATCAAAGACGCGCTGTCGGCAGCAGTGGCGGAACTCCGCTTGGACATTAGATCGCTAGCTGACAGGGTATCACAGACGGAGAAGGTGACAGAGGGCCACAAAACCGTCCTCAAACGATCGACAAGGAAGATCGACGACCACACCTTACAACTCCGAGATATGAACCGTCACCTCGAGGACCTCGATAACCGAGGACGCAGACACAACCTAAGGGTACGGGGCCTGCCAGAGGCCGTGGAAGGTGACCACGTACCTCAAGTGGTCGCGGGCCTCTTCAATTCAGTGCTGGGCAGACCGCCACAGGCGCCCGTCCCCATGGACAGAATACACAGAGCGCTGCGGCCCAGGGGAAGAGACACAGACCCCCCACGGGATATAGTTTGCTGTCTCTCCGATTACAGGATGAAAGAAGACATCCTAAAAATGGCGCGTGACAAACGACTGGTGCACGAAGGAGCCCCGGTCCACATATTCCAGGATCTCTCGGGGATTACCCTAAAGCATCGGAGAGATCTACGACCGTTACTGGATGCCCTACGGGACCGCAATATCAAGTACAAATGGAAGTTTCCCTTTTGCCTGTCGGCCTCCCATCAGGGCCGCACCGCGTTGCTCAGGGTCCCGGAGGACCTGCCTCGCTTTTGTGAGACACTGGATATGCCCATTATCGCGGTCCCTGAATGGTATGCGGCCTATCGCCAGTCGGTCAGTAAATGGCCGAAAACGCACACGGAACCGATGGAGACCCAGGCCTCCAGATTCAGGCGCCAGAGGTCCCCCTCACCAACCCGCTCCACCCCGGGGTCGCAAGCCCACCGAGCTGATCGTGACTCCCCCCACCCCCCGGGAGCCAGACGAGCCCGGAGAGACTATTAAATGGCTGTCACATGAGTTCCACCTTTAATATTGGACTTTGTTCTGTTAATCGTCATCGGTTGCCAAATGTTCTGTTTGACTGTTTGACTGTTTTTGTTAACACGCCTAACCATTCACATGCCATGGAGGATAAACTGAGCGACATTGGACCTTGAGGAGCTCTCTCTCTCGGACCACGCGACCATACGCGATAAATCGCGCATTACTTATACCCCTCTCAGGCAAATTTCAAGATCACCCCAATGGGCACACCTCTCCATGCTTTGTGGACCTACCATCACCGCCTACGATACCCAGAGTACAGTGCGAGGGATAGCGGCCTGAGATCCGCCCAGAGGGAGGCGTTCGTTTAGTTAACTCCCGTGGACTCCAACTCCCGACAAGCACTGCACAGTCCAGATGCAGAAGCCCCGGAAGTGACCCTACCTCCACCGAGCTGCGTCATCCACCGGCGCCAGACGCGACACACGACATGGCGATGCGCTGACCATACCAGGTTGATGCTGGATCCCGGAATGCAGCCCGACGCCCCGATACACACCGCTCCAGGCCCCGCTGCCCGCGCCAGGCTGGGAACACCTCTGGATCGCAGCAGGGGACTGCCATCGCATACGTCACGTGACCCCCTCCCGATGTCTAGACCTCACTCACAACACCCGCGCCTACCGATGACACAACCTCCACCGGGCGTGCCAAGGACACCACCCCCCACTGAACGACCCCCATCCACCTGATGCCAGCGAACTGTTGTCACCCGCTGCAACTGAACCACCCCACCTTCGGTCTATCCCGTGGGACCCACACCGAACTGCATCGCCCACTTGTCCTTACAGAAGTCACCCCCGTGGGAATGGACACAGCCCCCGGACTCGTCGCCTGGAGACTCCTCACGGTTGTGGGCTACCACAGTGCACGCTATATACCTCCCTTACGCTTCTAAAGGACATGGGTTCGTATATTGGGTTGGTAATGAGGGGGTAACCTTGAACTGTACATATGTCATAGCTATTGTTATTGTGGTCGGACAGCTTTGCTACCCACATACATGCATATTCTTGAATTAAGATAGCCCCTACCGAACCCCCTGGTGGAGACAGTAGTAAGGCTGGTCTCCCCCCTCCTGGCTAAATGCAGACTTTCTGCCAGTCGAGATGGCGGCCTTGGACGGGGGAGACGGAGCAATGACTGAGAGAGGGGAGGAGATTGGATTGGTGGACCGCACAGACCAGGTGGGAACGACCCTGTGACCCCCTGCCTGGCTGTCAGGCCCTTCTAGTTGCTGCACCCACAATAGCAAGGCTAGAAGTCCTAGTTAATGAGTTCTGCCCCACTCCACCCAGCACCTCGGTCTCCGCAATGACACAAGACCTTGGTCTCTTTTGCTCTGGGGTGGCGTGGCGTTTTTTGTTTTGGTATTTTAGAGTTAAGACCAGGTTTTTTGTTAACGACCTTGTCATACCACTTTCTGCGACCGCCTTCTGGCGTGCTCCGCCCAACCCCCACACAGTTGTGCGAGGTGGACTGCCTGCCCACCTCTATAGGACACAGTCCCCACGCTCGCTGTAGACCTCCGAGTGGTCCCCCCCACATCTGGTGGGAGGCCCCTAACTCGTGTTCCGCTTACCCCCCATCCCTACGGGGCGCAGCTAACACCTAAACCCCAACCCTCGCCTAGTTAACGCACGGCTCCATCCCTCCATCCTCCCTGATACTGCTCCCACCCCACCCTCGCCCTCCCCTGACCACCATGACAGATCAGACTAACTCGGCTCCCACTACACCCGATGTGGGTGACACCTTTCGGGCACTCACGCTGTACTCGTTAAACGCCCAGGGACTCAACAAACCCGAAAAACGTTCTCAATTGTTATACTCCCTACAAAAGGACAAGCCTCATATAGTGCTTCTCCAGGAGACACGGTTTAGGTCGGACAGCATCCCTAAGCTTCATAATTATTATTTCCCCACAGTGTACCATGCGGCCGACACGGAGTCAAAGACTAAGGGAGTGTCCATCCTCATCTCCAAACGTTGCCCACTAAAGGTAGAGAACACTTTGGGAGATGTGCAGGGTAGATATCTTTTCATCAAAGGGAAACTCCTGGGAACACCCATCACTATCGCAAACATATACGCGCCTAACACGCGACAAGTTCAGTTTTTTCGGGACACCCTCCAACACCTGACCGCCTTCCAGACTGGCATACTGATCTTAGGAGGGGACTTCAATGTCCCACTGTCCCCGCTTATAGACACTTCAAATGGCTCCTCCTGCCTGACCTACAGAGCACTCAAGGACATTAAGTCCCAGCTCAGCCTGCTATCCTTACACGATTCCTGGCGCACGCTCCACCCCACTACAAAAGACTTCACCTTTTTCTCCCCCATGCACAATAAATATTCGCGCATTGACCACTTTTTCATCTCTCAGAACGACCTCGCACTGCTCTCAGGTGCCTCTATAGAACCCATGCTACTCTCGGACCATCACCCAATTACAATGACTCTGACCTGGAGGGGCAGACGCACTCCGTCGGGGATCTGGAGGATGGATGACTCCATACTCCTGGACCCTGGGGACGTTGCCACTTTGACCTCAAGGCTAACCCAATACTTCGAGGACAATGCAACCGGGGGCGTAACACCCGCCACAGTGTGGGCGGCACACAAATGTGTCATCAGAGGGGAAATAATCTCCATGATGTCAAGACGCCGCAAGGACAGATTGGCCCTTCTTAACGACCTGACGCAACGTATCAAATCCCTAGAGCAGACACACAAACGCTCCCTCGCTATTAATACACATGAAGAGCTCCTGAAAGCTAGGCAGGACCTCCTGGACCTAATTCACACTAAACTCCGACGTAAGTTTGCTCTGACCCAAAAGCTATTTTATGAGTTCGGAAACAAGTCGGGTAAACTCCTAGCCAATGCCTTGCAGAAAAAGAGGGCGGCCCTAACGATACACACCATTCTCTCAGGGACGGGTGACAAGATCACCAGGACCGACCTCATAGCAAAGCAGTTTACACAATACCTTTCTTCACTCTATGACTTGCCCATGCCATCTACACCGGCTACTGAGACACCGAGGCCTAAACTTATAGAGGAATTCCTGGCGACGTATGGCTCACCACCCTCCCCTACCCCGGACATGTCCCTCCTTGACGCGCCAATCACGACAGAAGAGACTCTCGCGGCCCTGAAACAACTAAAGCCAGGGAAAAGCCCGGGCCCCGACGGACTATCCTCGGGATATTACAAGACTTTTTCAACTGTGCTTATTCCTAGGTTTGTCAAAACGTTTAACGACATCCCGCTCCCCCCCCACACCGACAGAGACATATTAGAGGCACACATCACATTAATACCCAAACCTGGAAAAGACGTCAATTTGACCTCCAACTACAGGCCCATCTCCCTCCTTAATGTGGACATCAAGTTGTATGCCAAAATCTTGGCCAACAGGCTCCTCCCCTTCTTACCTGACCTGATCTCCACTGACCAGGTGGGTTTCGTCCCTGGCAGAGAAGCCAGGGACAATACTACCAAGGCCATCAACATACATCACTGGCTCACCTCGCAAAAGGTGGACGGCTTTTTTCTCTCCCTTGACGCAGAGAAGGCGTTTGACAGAGTGGCCTGGGATTACATGGTAGCGGCTTTAAACCGGGCGGGACTACCAGCCCGATTCCTCCAAATGATAATGACATTGTACTCTCGACCTACCGCTAGGGTGAGGGTTAATGGCCACCTGTCCGACGCCTTCTCTGTCCACAACGGAACAAGACAGGGGTGCCCCCTTTCCCCCATACTTTTCATCATATCCCTCGAACCATTCCTTCGCAGACTGAGAGACAACCCTGACGTCCGAGGCGTCACGATCAACCGTCGCCAATATAAAATCGCCGCATACGCCGACGATGTCTTACTGTTTTTAACGAATCCCCTTATAACTATACCCAACCTCCTCAAAGATCTACATACGTTTAAAACACTTTCGAATTTTCAGATCAATTTTCACAAGTCAACGGCGCTCAATATCTCCTTACCTCAAGCCACAGCAGACCTCTGTAAACAGAACTTCCCATTCAAATGGGGAGCCCAGGATATTACATATTTAGGCATAAAACTCCCGAGACGACTGACCGACCTGTACCTTAACAATTTCCTCCCCGCCCTTCGAACAATGAAATCCGACCTACTTACCTGGACTAAACATAACTTCTCATGGTTCGGAAGGGCGGCGGTGATAAAAATGAATATCTTGCCGAGGTTGTTGTACTTACTGCAAGCTATCCCAATCAAACTGCCCCCCTCCTTTTTCACCTCCCTCAAGCGGATATGCCGATCTTTCCTCTGGGCCGACCGCCCCGCTAGGCTGAGCTGGGACAGACTAACCCTACCAAAACACCGGGGAGGCATTGGCCTCCCAGACCCGTTCCTCTACTACACCGCGTGCCATCTCACTAGAATCGTAGACTGGCATGTCCATAGGAACAGCAAGGACTGGGTGTCCCTGGAGGACGCAATTATAGGGATAAGACCCGCTCACTTACCATGGATTGGCACACGCAATACCCCTGCTACCTGTAAGACCCACCCACTCGTCAACGCTTCCATGACCGTATTCAGGAAAACGTGCAGATCCACGGACACGACTCCCTCCCCAGGTCCCATGACGCCCCTAACTCACAATCCCGACTTTCCGGCGGGTATCCAGGTGTCAACAGGCGATGCCCCCACACATGAACGAACGATTCGTGCCCACCATTTCTTCGTGAACGGCTCCCTACTGACACACGCGGCCGTGCCCTCGAAACTTCCAGACGCCACTATCCCCCGATTCAACTACTTCCAAATCCGCCACTTCCTCAACAAAACACCAACTCTACGGGTATGGACCAGAGACCTCACCCCGTTCGAAAGCTTATGCAACCAACTCGACCCGCAGAAACACCTGATCTCGACGCTATACTCTCTACTGACCTCCAGACTCAAGCCCAACTCTGATATACACCACGCATGGGACACTGATTTAGATACTTCCCTATCGGAAGAGGACTGGGAGGCGGTTTGGGAACACACCCACAAGGGGTCGGTTAACGTGTCGGCCCAAGAGAACAGGTTCAAAATCTATTCCCGATGGTATAGAACGCCTGAGAAACTCCACAAAATTTTCCCCTCCGTAGCGCCCACATGCTGGAGATGTGACTCGGAAACCGGCACCCTCCTCCATGTGTGGTGGGACTGCCCTGCCCTGCAACAGTTCTGGAAGGAGATACATACCCTCATATCCCAAATCACCACTTACACACCTGACTTCACCCCCGCACAGTACCTTTTGCACCACACGTCCCTTCCCAAATCGGTTTATCGTAAATCACTCACCCTGCACCTGATAAATGCGGCCACGCAATGCATACCGGCTCGCTGGAAAGATCCCATTCCCCCCACGGTAGAGGAATGGCGAGCCCGAGTAAACAGAATTGAGGAGATGGAGATGCTCATCCACCAAGCCAAGGACACCCAAGACAAATATAGATGCACATGGGCCTGCTGGACCCACTATAGGAACTCTATGACCAGCCCATGCCCCTCCACAAGCCGGGTAGACCCGACCCACCCCCTCCCATTAGCTGACGCTGCTGACCCCTGATCTGTCCCCATGTTAAACGTCCCCCCCCCTTCCCTGAACAACGCCAACCGGCCCTATCGCCTCTAGAGACTCCTACTCCCCCCGCCCACAGATTGCTCCCTTTAGGGGTGGGCGGAGGGAGGGTTGAACCCCGCTGATCCGGGCCTACGTCGCCTGCACAAGGCAACCCCCGGGCACATCCCCATATAGGTCAACAAAACTACGACACTCCCAATACCCCTCTTACAGAAGTCCCCTAAGACAGGGTCCGGAGGGATGGAGACCCCTTGCCTGCTAGGACCACACGTCCAACTGTGTGCACACAACACCCCCTGACCTCGTCCACCGACGAAATTGGTTTACCTTTGCATAATGTGTTATGACTGCACCTGATCTTCCGCTCTCGCGCACAGTCTTATAGTTCACACCTTTGAAATTGATGTTGTGACAGGATATAACAGGAAAATAATAATATAAATAAAAAGAAAAACAAAAGGGGGAGACCCCAGATTGTGTGACACCCTTCGGAAGACACTCCTACTATCATTAATGTTTATGTTACAGTGTACCTACTACCTTTTGAGACACAGCGGCTGCGACCGCAATTTAATTGTTAATTCTACTGTATTTGCTGCACTACACTGCCTGTACTGCTACTATACAAACCAATAAAAATTATGGAAAAAAAAAAAAAAATACCCACTCAGGAGTGAGTGGTGAATACTGGAACTTTAAAAAAAAAAAAAAAAAAAAAACATTGGATCATTCAGAGATCCTCACTGAACTTCTGGAGAGAGTTTGCTACACTGAAAGTAAAGGGGCTGAATAATTTTGCACGTCCAATTTTTCAGTTTTTTTATTTGTTAAAAAAAATTGAAATATCCAATACATTTCGTTCCACTTCATGAGTGTGTCCCACTTATTGTTGATTTTTTACAATAAATTACAGTTTTATATCTTTATGTTTGAAGCCTGAAATGTTGCAAAAGGTCGCAAGTTCAAGGGGGCCGAATACTTTCGCAAGGCAGTGTAACTTTAGGTGCAAACGACAGAGCACAAGTGCAGTACACACCAAGTAGCTTTAGGTGCAAACTACAGAGCACAAGTGCAGTACACACCAAGTAGATTTAGGTGCAAACTACAGAGCACAAGTGCAGTACACACCAAGTAGCTTTAGGTGCAAACTACAGAGCACAAGTGCAGTACACACCAAGTAGATTTAGGTGCAAACTACAGAGCACAAGTGCAGTACACACCAAGTGTCTTTAGGTGCAAACTACAGAGCACAAGTGCAGTACTGGTACACACAAAAGGGCCAGATTCTCATACATTTTCGCTGGCGTAGCGTAAGCCATTTACACTACGCCGCCGCAACTTAACAGAGCAAGTGCCGTATTCTCCATGCACTTGCTCTGTAGTTTGCGGATGCGTAGAGTAAATGGCCCAGCGTAAAGGCCGCGTAATTCAAAGGGGCGGCTTAAGCGCGCCCCCGCGTCGATCGAACTGCGCATGCGCCGGCTGGGCAAAAAGCCCAGTTCGCATGCTCCAGCTCACGTCGGAATGCGTCGGTGAAACCGACGTCAAAACCACGTGATCGTCACTTACGCAATGCCCTATTCACGAACGACTTAGTAAAACGACTTAGTAAAACGACGTAACCGACGGAAAAAGCCGACGCTGACCCGACGCCATACTTAACATGGCATCCGACGTCACCCGACGGTACTGCGTAAGGTTACTCCACATCTTTGCAGGGGTAACCTTACGCTGACGAAAACGACTTAAGCGACGACGGGGCGGCGTAAAAGCGTTCGGGAATCGGCGTATTAGCCTCATTTGCATAGGCAAATGAGAAAACAACGTAAAGGCCACCTAGTGGCCGGAGTTGTCATTACATCTACGATCGGCAAGTGTAATACAATTACACTTGTCGGATCTTCACCCGTATCTATGCCAAAGTGATTCTAAGAATCACTCGCATAGATACCCGGTGAAAAAAACGGCGATACGACGGGGTATCTGAGATACCCCGTCATAGCGCCTCTGAGAATCTGGCCCAAAGTAACTTTAGGTGCAAACTACAGAGCACAAGTGCAGTACACACCAAGTAACTTTAGGTGCAAACTACAAAGCATACGGGCAATACACCACGTGAGAATACTGCAGCTAGGACAATCAACTGCCTGACAGCTAAATTAGGATATGAAGAACTTATCTAGCTAAACTATACAGTGTATAAATATATGCACAACACCTGGGATGTATAGATATCCTATACACACTGTAACTTTAACTGACTAGCCTTCTCTCTCTCTCTCTCTCTCTCTCTCTCTCTCTCTCTCTCTCTCTCTCTCTCTCTCTCTCTCTCTCTCTCTCTCTCTCTCTCTCTCTCTCTCTCTCTCTCTCTCTCATCTGTACTGTAACCACCGCCGCAACACACTACACAAGGCTGCCCTGCAGGCGGCCTTTTGTAGTGTGGGGGGGGGAATAAAGCCCTGAGCCATAATTGGCCACCCTGGCTTGGCCAATTATGGCTCTCTGTTTTTGGCACGCTGTGATTGGCCAAGCATGCGGATCATAGTGCATGCTTGGCCAATCATCAGCGCAATGCCGCAGTGAATTATGTGCCGTGAGGCGCCACTCCAATTTGGCGCGGACGGCCCGTAACGTTCGATTTTCGGCGAACGATCAACATGGGTTTGACTCGAACACGAAGCTCATCCCTAGTGCCGGGATGATTGAAGCTCCAACACCAGCTATTTCCCCCTGAAAAATGACCTGCAAAAAAAGTATTTTCTGGCAGTGCCCCTCCCGAGACTAGACTCTGGATCTGCCCCTAAATGAGACCCGAGATCTTATAGAGGGGGAAGAGTACAATACAGTTCAATATAGAAGGTACAGGAGGGCCCTGCTCATAGAACTTACATTTTAGTGTTTTTTTTTTTTTTTTTTTTTTTTTATTAAAATATAATTTTAATATTTGGGGGGGGGGGAGGGGTGGCATGTCAGATAGGCTGTAGCCCTGTGATTTCTAATAGCAGCCCTGCCTGCGTGCAAAACCACGCTTATTGCTCGCTGTATTTGGGATGCCATTAAGTATGTATAGCAACGCAAGCGCAACATGCGTTTTTTTTTTGTTTGTTTTTTCCACAGTTCATACAATCATACAATTTGAGCACACTACACATCACAAGAAAAAATGTAAGCATGCTGCATTCATAGTAAATAAAAAACGAATCAGCTCTCTCCATGACATAAAGTAAAGAGTAGGCTAGGGGCCATGAACGGGCACAACAATACATCTTATTACACCGGATCCCCTCCTTTCCCCACATTGATCCACTCACTCTCTCGGAGTTTGACCCATCACAGAGCTCAGGCGGGCAGAATCCTTTTTCCTGCCTTGTTTGGAGGACATGACGGCGGCTATATGGAGCTCCGACACTCCTGATCGCTCTCCGTACTTCAATCACTCAGCACCGGTAACAACGCGTCCTCGGGTTGCTAGGAAACGACTGTCACGCGCCTCCTGTGTATGTGCGCTGAGGATCGGGAACGCGCCTCGTCGTGTGATCACATGATCCCCCCCAAAAAAGATCACGTGATCCAACAGACTTTGTTTCCCAAATATAGAATAATAATGTTTTGTTATCAATTTCTCCCAATGCTGGTCTCATCTACACTTCCAACAGCAACAGGAAACTTGTCCTGACATCACATGTAGGCTGCTTCTGAGATGTCAAGCCATAGTTTATTTAACCATTTGAGCTCCGAAAGTATTTACCCCCTTAATGACCAGCCCATATTTTGTGATCACTTTAACTGCAACGTTGTACCTAAACAAAATTGACATCCTTTTTTTCACAAAACTAGAGATTTCTTTTGGCGGTATTTGATCACCTCTGCGGTTCTTACTTTTTGTGCTATAAACAAAAAAATAAAATAAAACACATATATATCCCTGATCGCCGCCATTACTAGTAAAAATAAAAATGGCATAAATCTATCCCCTATTTTGTAGACGCGATAACTTTTGCGCAAACCAATCACTATACGCTTATTGCGATTTTTTTTATTTTTTTTACCAAAAATATGTAGAAAAACTCATATTGGCCTAAAGTGATGAAGAAATATATATATATCTTTTTGGATATTTATTATAGTATATATATATATATATATATATATTTATATATATATATATATATATTTACTATAATAAATATCCAAAAATATATATATATATTTCTTCATCACTTTAGGCCAATATGAGTTTTTCTACATATTTTTGGTAAAAAAAAAAAAAAAAAATCGCAATAAGCGTATAGTGATTGGTTTGCGCAAAAGTTATCGCGTCTACAAAATAGGGGATAAATTTATGGCATTTTTTATTATTATTTTTACTAGTAATGGCGGCGATCAGGGATTTTTACCCGGACGGCGACATTGCGGCAGAGAGATCGGACACCTAACTGGCACCTGCTGACACTTTTTCTGAAACCAGTGATACAGTAATCAGTGCTAAAAATATGTACTGTTATTGTACTACTAATGACACTGGCAGGGAAGGGGTTAACATCAGGGGCGATCAAGGGGTTAGGTGCCGGTTTGCGATGCGAGAACCCTGCAAATCCAGTGCGGGTTCCTGCATTGCACCTGAATCGCACAGTGGTTCACACTGAGATGTGCGAATCACTGGGGGGGTCAATGTAAAGTGAACGACACCCCCAGATTGGTTCGCATATCACAGTGCGAACTGTAAAATGGTGCAGGAATCGGATCGCAAAAGTATGAACACCCATGTGATCCGATTCCAGTGTGGAGTAAAAAAAGGGTCCTGCACCATTTTGGTGCAAATGCAATGCCATTTCAGCCATACAGTTTGTATTACTGAAATCGCATTGCACAGACATCGCATGTTGTTGTGACCAGCAATGCGGTGAAAATCACATGCGATGTCTGGCATCGCACTAGTGTGAACCGGGCCTTAAAGCAGACTTCTGCTGAAAAAAAAAAAACATTTAAATCAGCAGCTACAAATACTGCAGCTGCTGACTTTTAATATTAGGACACTTACCTGTCCAGGATGCCCACAACGTCCTCCCCTGAAGCCGATCTGTTCCTTGGCTCCCGGGTGGAGGTGCCGCCATCTTCACTAAGAGAATCAGGAAGTGAAGCCTTGTGGCTTCACTTCCTGGTTCCCTAATGCGCATGCGCGACTCGCGCTGTGTGATCTCACTGGTCCTTGCTGTCTTTTGGGACCTGTGTGTCTCCCAGAAGACAGTAGGGGCTAGAGGAGGGGCTGGACATGGCGTAGATCGCTGTGGATAGGGTGACAACATTTTCAAACTACCATTCAGGGATACCCTCCCTTTCCAAAAATGTAGCTTGTGCTGTAACGAATCACAGCACAGTGATTGAACACAAGAGGCAGGAATTATGATTTCTCCAATCACAAGCAGGATTGTGCTCCTCCAGGCATTCCTGGCCAGGACAAGTACTGTCAATGAGTAAAGCACTGATGTGGCGGCCTTTTTTGGGGGGCATCAGATTGGCCCAGGGGGTGGCTGTGTCAGTTTCATTCCGGGACACTGTATTGTCCTGGAATGAATATGCCCGGGACAGACCTGCAAAATGCAGGACTGTCCCGGGCAATCCGTGATATGTGATCACCCTAGCCGTGGATACTGAAGCGATCTATGCCCGGAAGTGGGAGCAAATACCTGTATTAAACAGGTATCTGTTCTCCACTGAAAGGTCCCAAATGTGATACCTGACAGGGGGAGGAACCCGAAAGCGGATGTTCCATTTTTGTGTTCCCTCACTGTGTGTTCTAACTGTATGGGGGACTGTGTAACTGGGGAAAACACACAGCTCTGTCTTCCTGCATAAAGACAGGATCTGTGTGATCTCCCCTTTCAGAAGGGAGATTTGCCTTGCTAACACAGGCAGATCCCCATTCTGTCACTGCAGGGAACAATTGTGGGTGGCCGACCGACATCAAGTCCGCCCCACCCGGTGATTGGCTCCCCTGCTGGCCAGTGGGTGCACACATGCGCCTCTGGCGGTGCACACCCGCCCACAAATCGTACACCTGCGGTGATTTGCAGGATCAAGCCAGTTATACTGCAGCGGCTGGTCCTTAAGCGGTTAACCATTTGAGCTCCAGAAGATTTTACCCCCTTCATAACCAGGCCATTTTTTGCTATTCGGTACTGACCTAATTTAACTGGTAATTCCGTTATCAAATTAGTTTTACACAAATAGAGCTTTTTTTGGTGGTATTTGATCACCACTGAGCTTTTTTATTTTTTGCGATATAACCAAAAAATAAATAAAACATTTTTGAAAAAGAAAATCTATCTTTTACTTTCTCCTATAAAACATATCCAAATATCCAAAAGATGCTGCTTGCAGGACTTTTCCTAACGTCTCACAAATGCGCCGCTCCAGTGTGAAAAGACACACTGAAATGAATGGGAGACAGTTTTTTTAGGCACTATTTCTAGAGATAATGCGACAGTGTGAAAGGGGTCTTACAGTGGAGGTCTAGTGCTAGAATTATTGCCCTAGCTCTAACGATTGCGGCTATATCTGAGGGTACACCTGGTGGGGAAGTGTGCCCACTGCATGAAGACATCACTATTTTCTTGCTGCTATTATGGACTATTACCACTATTTGCTTTAAAATTATTAAAGCGGGGTTCCAGGCATAATTTTTAATTTTTTTTTGCAAGCTAAAATGAATCACAATAAATAGTCCCTAAAATATATTAATAGCTCCCCAAAAGTTCCAGAAATAATTTCAAACATATATATACACTGTATTTATTCTTTTATTGGCATATAACACTCACGTTTTTACCCTGAACAAAGAGGGTAAACTGTACCTGCATGTTATACGCAGGGGGCTGTGGGAAGTTTTTTCCTGAAATTTCCCTCTAAGGCCGCGTACACACGACCAAATAAATCCGTTCAAATCGGTCTGACAGACCGATTTGTTCGGATTTGTCTGCTGGGCTATTTTGATTTGATCGCTGTACACACGATCAAACCAAAATCCCCGCCGGCAGACAGCGCGGTGACGTGGCGGTGACGTTGACGCCGCCACCTCACAGCACCAGGAAGTAAAACACTTCCGCGCATGCGTCAAATCCATTCACAGCCAGCCAGTTTGAGCAGCACGGAGTCGGAGCCAGCAGCGGGTCCCAGCAGCAGAGAAGCTCTCTATGTCCAGCCCTATCAGCGAGCGCGACGCAGCATGCGTCAGAAGATCGGGAGGTCTCAGGGGCGGATGCCAGCGTGGAGGAGGACAAGTCGGCCAGACGCACCAGCAAGAGGAAGCGCGCCCAGGGGAGGAGCTTGAGCCCATCGCCACCCAGTGCCAAGGGGGTGAGCAGGATGTTTTTGTTTCCTCCCACAGGTACCTACGGTCTAACCCAGCAGCCCCCCCGCGGGACGCGGGCGGGGGAGGAAGAATGCGACGCCTGTCAGGGAATGTTCGCCGCAGCTTAGCAGGGCCAGCAACAGCCAGAAGGTCAGCAGAGGTGGCAGAGGGGGCCGCAGAGGATCAAGCCTGCCTCCACATCAGGACAGACATCAACCTGGCAGTATACCTGTGCGGTGCGAGATGCCAGCGTCAGCCCCGGGAGCGCATCCTGCTCAGGGGGCAGAGGGTGAGTGCAGTACAGCATCACAGCTGTCTATCTTATCTGCATCTATTGAGCAATTGATAACAGTTATGAGAGCTAATGTGTCTGCTTCTATGGCAACCAAGGAGGCTGAGGTATGGTCAGGTAGTGACTCAGGTGCTATGCACCAGCCGGCTTGTACTGTGTCCAGGGAAGAATCAGTTAAGAGCATATCAGACACAGGGCCGGCCTTTGCGTTGTGCGGGTTGTGCGCCCGCACAAGGCGCCATGGGAACAGGGGCGCCGTGCATAGGGTTGTCACTTGCCACCTATTTTGCCCAGGTACACATTCCACCGTCCTGTGGCTTGTAGCAGCTGGATTTCTGTCTCAGGAGGCGCGCATGATCCCGTACTCTGCGCCGCGCTGCTGCCCTGTGATTGGCCGAACGGGCCATGTGCGATGTGCTAGGCAGGCCGGGAAGCAGATAAGGAGGTCTGTGAATGGCTGTGCTGGTCATGTGTGGAGGCATGGGCGGGGCTGCACTGTGGATACGAGGATCATCGTGCCTGCTTTCTCCCGGAGTCCTGCCTCACGATGTGAGTCCTGCTCATCTGCTCTGTCAGCTTACCTCCCTCCTCTGTGTCACCCCCCCATCTCCTCCTCTGTGTCACCCCCCCATCTCCTCCTCTGTGTCACCCCCCCATCTCCTCTGTTGTGTCACCCCCCCCATCTCCCCTGTTGTGTCACCCCCCCATCTCCCCTGTTGTGTCACCCCCCCATCTCCTCTGTTGTGTCACCCCCCCATCTCCTCTGTTGTGTCACCCCCCCATCTCCTCTGTTGTGTCACCCCCCCATGTCCTCTGTTGTGTCACCCCCCCATCTCCCCTGTTGTGTCACCCCCCCATCTCCTCTGTTGTGTCACCCCCCCATCTCCTCTGTTGTGTCACCCCCCCATCTCCCCTGTTGTGTCACCCCCCCATCTCCTCTGTTGTGTCACCCCCCATCTCCTCTGTTGTGTCACCCCCCATCTCCTCTGTTGTGTCACCCCCCCATCTCCTCTGTTGTGTCACCCCCCATCTCCTCTGTTGTGTCACCCCCCCCCCCATCTCCTCTGTTGTGTCACCCCCCCCATGTCCTCTGTTGTGTCACCCCCCCCCATGTCCTCTGTTGTGTCACCCCCCCATGTCCTCTGTTGTGTCACCCCCCCATGTCCTCTGTTGTGTCACCCCCCATCTCCTCTGTTGTGTCACCCCCCCCATCTCCTCTGTTGTGTCACCCCCCCCCATCTCCTCTGTTGTGTCACCCCCCCCCATCTCCTCTGTTGTGTCACCCCCCCATCTCCTCCTCTGTGTCACCCCCCCATCTCCTCTGTTGTGTCACCCCCCCCCATCTCCTCTGTTGTGTCACCCCCCCCATCTCCTCTGTTGTGTCACTCCCCCCCCCATCTCCTCTGTTGTGTCACTCCCCCCCCCATCTCCTCTGTTGTGTCACTCCCCCCCATCTCCTCTGTTGTGTCACTCCCCCCCCATCTCCTCTGTTGTGTCACTCCCCCCCCCATCTCCTCTGTTGTGTCACTCCCCCCCCCTCCTCTGTTGTGTCACTCCCCCCATCTCCTCTGTTGTGTCACTCTCCTCTGTTGTGTCACCTCTCCTCTGTTGTGTCATCTCCTCTGTTGTGTCACCCCCCCCATCTCCTCTGTTGTGTCACCCCCCCCATCTCCTCTGTTGTGTCACCCCCCCCATCTCCTCTGTTGTGTCACCCCCCCATCTCCTCTGTTGTGTCAACTTCCCATCTCCTCTGTTGTGTCACCTCCCCATCTCTTCTGTTGTGTCACCTCCCCATCTCTTCTGTTGTGTCACCCCCCCCATCTCTTCTGTTGTGTCACCCCCCCCATCTCTTCTGTTGTGTCACCCCCCCCATCTCCTCTGTTGTGTCACCCCCCATCTCTTCTGTTGTGTCACCCCCCCCATCTCCTCTGTTGTGTCACCCCCCCATCTCTTCTGTTGTGTCACCCCCCCATCTCTTCTGTTGTGTCAACCCCATCTCTTCTGTTGTGTCACCCCCCCCATCTCTTCTGTTGTGTCACCCCCCCCATCTCTTCTGTTGTGTCACCCCCCCCATCTCTTCTGTTGTGTCACCCCCCCCATCTCTTCTGTTGTGTCACCCCCCCCATCTCTTCTGTTGTGTCACCCCCCCCATCTCTTCTGTTGTGTCACCCCCCCCATCTCTTCTGTTGTGTCACCCCCCCCATCTCTTCTGTTGTGTCACCCCCCCCATCTCTTCTGTTGTGTCACCCCCCCCCATCTCTTCTGTTGTGTCATCTCCTTCTGTTGTGTCACCCCCCCCATCTCTTCTGTTGTGTCACCCCCCCCATCTCCTGTTGTGTCTGTTGTGTCACCCCCCCCATCTCTCTGTTGTGTCACCCCCCCATCTTGTGTCACCCCCCCCCTCTGTTGTGTCACCCCCCATCTCTCCTCTTGTGTCACCCCCCCCATCTCTCCTCTGTTGTGTCACCCCCCATATCTCCTCTGTTGTGTCACCCCCCATATCTCCTCTGTTGTGTCACCCCCCATATCTCCTCTGTTGTGTCACCCCCCATATCTCCTCTGTTGTGTCACCCCCATATCTTCTCTGTTGTGTCACCCCCCATATCTTCTCTGTTGTGTCACCCCCCATATCTTCTCTGTTGTGTCACCCCCCATATCTCCTCTGTTGTGTCACCCCCCATATCTCCTCCTCTCTCCCACCCACCACTCTTTAATCCCCCCTCTCTCTCTCTCTCATCCTCACCCCCACCAACTCTCTCTCTCTCTCTCTCCCCACACAATTAAAGGAAGGAAAACGACACTACAGTAGAGGAGCTCCACCCACAAACTCTGGCTCAAAGCGTCTCGCGGTATGGGGGTCTTTCTTGGGGAAGGGGACACTGATGGGTGGGTTCCCTGATCTAATTAAGGGGGGACCGATATAAGGTAAACGGGAGTCGTGGTGGATTACAAGGCCCAGCATTTTACTATAGGAGGCATTGGTGGACTACAAGGCCCAGCATTTTACTATATGAGGCATTGGTGGGACTAAAATGCTGGGCCTTGTAGTCCACCAATGGATCTATAGTAAAATGCACCAATGCTCTAGTGTCAGTGTGTAGCGGTCAGTGTGTATTGTGTAGTGGTCTGTGGGTAGTGTATTGTGTAACGGTCAGTGTGTATTGTGTAGCGGTCAGTGTGTATTGTGTAGTGGTCAGTGTGTAGCGGTCTGGCGGGGGAGGGGGGGGGCTCCACAGGATTAGCTCGCACAGGGCGCCTGAACACCTAAGGCCGGCCCTGATCAGACAGCACTGCTAAGGAGTGTATGCCATGTCTTCTATCACCTTTGGGCTTCCACTTACCATTAAGCATTAAGGATAAAATCTGGAGGGGGGAATTTGTTGATTTCACTACAATTCTTCCCCCCGCTAAGGATGTTTCAAGGTTTGAAAGGAGGGATGAAAAAGCAGATGACAGGAAGCTGGTAATAAAATCATTTTATGTATGGCTTCAGGCTTTTATAACTTACTCCAGTGTCCTGTGTGAAAGATGTCCTGAAAAGAGCCCCTTCCTTTTTCAGCACATTGACATAATTTTAGAGGCCTACAGGGGGTTTAGTGGCCTAGCCTGGCTTTATTATGATGAGGCTTTCCGCCAGAAGTTGGCTGTGCAGCCTTCTCTTCAATGGGGTTCCAAGGCTGTTGACTTATGGCTTAATCTGTTCTTGCCCCAGAAGCAGCCCCTTTCTCGCCCAAACACGGTGCCATCTCCACATACTCCTGCTAATAACTTCTATAAGAAAGGCCTATGCTTTGCATACAATGATTCACAATGTAAATGGTTGAATACATGTAAATATAAGCATGAATGTGCATTTTGTGGGGGGAGCCACCCTATTTCGAAGTGTTTTCAGAAATTACAGTCCAGTCCAAGAGAGAACCTTCCTAAGAGCGGCTACCCCAGTGATGCTCTCAAAAATGCCACCATGGCTGCAAGTTTACCCAAACAAGCGGAGGGCTTCCTTGCTAATTAAAGGTTTTTCTGAGGGATTTCTGATACCACATTTTGAAGGTGTCGGTTGTACTATGGTACAGAATATAAAATCCGTTAATGAAGCACCATGGTTGGTAAGGGCAAAGCTCAGAAAGAAATAGAAGCGGGAAGGATGGAGGGGCCTTTTGCCCACCCACCTTTTGTTAATTTTAGAATTTCTCAATTGGGTTTGGTTCCTAAAAAAGAACCGTTTGAGTTCCGGTTAATTCATCATTTGTCATTCCCTTTTGGTAATTCCCTTAAAGCGGAGGTTCACCCTAAATATAATATCTCCCATGCGTTCCAGCATACTGGCGTCAGCGCCAGTATGCTGTTTTTTTTTTTTTTTTAATAGCACACTTACTGTATTATTGTAGAATTCCTTTTCTGTCCCCCGCGGTGGACGGCTGTAGTATAGCGCGTCACATCTTCCTAAAATACCCGATATGGACTCGGGTAATCTCGGCGAAAATGCGGCGCCTGCGCACAGACCTAGGAGCTGACTGCGCAGGCGCCGTATTTCTCCGAGTCCTATTTCGGAGGGCGTGACGCGCCATAGCCGTAGGACTCGGAGAAATACGGCGCCTGCGCAGTCAGCTCCTAGGTCTGTGCGCAGGCGCCGCATTTTCGCCGAGATTACCCGAGTGCATATCGGGTATTTTAGGAAGATGTGATGCGCTATACTGGCGCCGTCCACCACGGGGGACAGAAAAGGAATTCTACAATAATACAGTAAGTGTGCTATTAAAAAAAAAAAAAAACAGCATACTGGCGCTGACGCCAGTATGCTGGATCGCATGGGAGATATTATGTTTAGGGTGAAATACCGCTTTAATGACCAGATCTTCTCAGATGATATATATCCGTGTCATACGCATCTTTTGACTCAGCCATAGAGAAACTTAGTTTTTTGGGCAGGAATGCATTGATGTCCAATCAGCATTTCGCTTGCTCCCTCTGAATCCAGCCAGTTTCAATTCCCTGGGTATATATTTTGAGAAGTAATTTTATTTTGATAAGGCCTTGCCCATGGACTGTTCAATTTCTTGCTTTTATTTTGAGGCGTTTTCAACCTTCCTGGAGTGGGTGGTCAGCAAGGTAGCAGGCTCAAGCCACTTGATCCACTATTTGGATGATTTTTTATTTTTAGAAGAGGGCGGTTCTCCAGGTTGCTCCGCCCTTCTATCCACTTTCCAGACAGTTTGTAGCCATTTCGGGGTTCCCCTGGCCAAGAACAAAACAGTTACTCCAACAACCTGTATTGAATTCCTAGGCATAACCATAGATTCAGTCAGCATGGAATGCAGGCTGCCTGAGGAAAATATATATAGGTTGTCACAAACAATCCATTTATTTCTTAGAAGGAATAAGGTAGCGCTTAAAGAAATGCAATCCCTGTTGGGCCATCTCGCATTTGCGTCTAGAATCCTCCCAATGGGTAGAGTTTTTCTAGAGGTCTATACTCTGCTATTTCTGGCATTAAGAATCCTGCTGCTCACATCAGGTTGACAGCTAATGTCAAGCAGGATCTACTTGTTTGGCGGAATTTTTTGAATAATTTTAATGGCAAAGCTATGTGGCAGCAGGATTTCATTGAAGACAGCAATTTTCTGTTGGAAAACAATGCTGCTGGTTCAGTTGGTTTCGGGGCAATCTGGGGTAACCACTGGTGTGCGGAGACCTGGCCTGACAGATGGGTCACTCTCGGTTTCTCAAAAAACATAGTTCTGCTCAAGCTTTTTCCTGTAATCGTAGCATTGGAATTATGGAGGAAATACTTTTCGGACAGGAGGATATTCGTTAGCACAGATAACAGTGGCGTGTTGTTTGCAGTAAACGCATTATCCTCTAAAACCCCTCCAGTAGTTTCTTTTCTGCGTCATTTGGTTTTCCTTTGTTTAAGTTGGAACATCTGGTTGAAAGCAAGATACATCCCTGGTAAAGCTAATAACATTGCTGATGCTCTTTCTCGCCAACAGATGGACCGGTTTTTCGAATTGCTCCCAAGAGCAGATCCAGTGGGGACGAGTTGTTCTTCCCATTTATGGGCTCTGATTTAATGTTGCAGTAAGTCAAGAACTCAGTGGCCCCATCTACTTGGAGGAGCTATGTTTCTTCCTGGGTATTATGGTCAGCCTTTTTGATGTCGCTACAGCCTTCTGCTTCAGATTACTCGGAAGAGGTGGTACTATTATTTCTGGGTTCACTGATTCGGAAGCGCTTTTCCTGGTCCTACATCAGTAAGATGCTATCTGGCATCTCTTTCTCTCTGCGCCTTGTTAAACTGCCGCCTTGCCTTAATTGCATGTGACGACTGATATTTGCCCAATCGTTAGGTTGCAGGATTATTTACGGATTCGTCCTCAGGTGAAGGGCTTATTATTTATACATAATGACGAATCACCAGTATCTATTTACCAGTTTTTGGCAGTTCCGAAGAGATGTGCTTCGCACAGCCGGATTGATAATATTAGGTTGACATCTCATTCATTTCGGATCGGGGCGGCAACAGAGGCCGCCAGGATTGGTCTTGAAGAGAGTGCCATAAGAAGGATTGGTAGATGGAGATCAAATGCCTTTAGGTTGTATATTCGTCCTTATTAACGTATTAATTTATTCCAGGTTCTCAACGGTCTGTATGGATCATAGGCCACTCTTTTATTTTTTGGGCTCAGAAGAAATCGGCAAGAAGGACATATTCTGTGAATTTGGGCTTGGACCCTTCATCCTTCAGCATCCATTGGTTTGGTCGCAGAGGAATGCTATGGGGCGATTTGATTTTTGAGTTAAGCAGGTTGTATGCCTTATTTTCCCCTCCGGATATACTAATTGTGCACTTGGGGGGTAATGATATTGGGAAGTTGAGAACACATGATTTGATTACCGACATGAAGGAGGTTTTTGAGTTTGAGTCGGGCTTCCCCTACTTCGGTTCTGATTTTTTCGGAGATAATCTCACCTTTATGTTGGTTAGATTCCGTTATTTTTAAACCATTAGAGAAAGTTCATAAGCGTTTGAACAGAGCTATGGACATTTTTTTGTCCCCTGGTCTGGGTAGGTCATTTAGACATTTTGAGTTGGAGGGCGGTGTGCAGGGCCTGTACAGGATGGATGGAGTACATCTGTCCGACATAGGCCTGGATATTTTTAACATGAACTTACAAACGTGCATAGAGGAGGCCGCGGTCTGGGATGGTGGTGACAGAAGGGTGGCTTGATGCCCCTTTCCTTCTGTCGGTTGGGAGAGTTGATTACATTTATTTGGTACAGCTCGAGTCTCCAGTGGCTGGGCTGGGTGTGATGGGTATGGAAATAAATAAGTGAGTGAGACATGTTACTGATATGATATATTTAATGGTTATTATATGATAATATATTAAACCAATGAATCAGGCCGTGGCCAAGTTAAATTCCAATTATATATGACGATAATATATGTTGTATGATCTCGATACTTTTAATAAATTGTTGGAAAGAATTTGTTGTTGGGTTTTTATTTCCTCTTTGCATGTTTGTAAGGTTTATGCATAATGCCTGTGGTCCCATAGGGGAATTAGAAATGTCTAACCTGCAACCACTGGGCCAACCTCTCAGTACAGGTTTCCTGTAGGTCAAATATTAGAATCTGACCTTAGGACAGAGAACTATGTTAGGATGTTTGGACAGTGGAAACTTTAAATGATACATTTACAACTGTGAAGCTTTGGCCAATTATGGCTCTTCGTTTTTTGGGCGCTGTGATTGGCCAAGCATGCAGGGGTTATGGTGCATGCTTGGCCAATCATCAGCACGCCACGCCGCAGACCCGTTTTGTTCGATTTTCGACAAACGATCGAACAGGCAATGTTCGAGTCGAACGTTCGTATCGAACGCAAAGCTCATCCCTATACATGACCCTTAGGTGAGATCTCTACAACCACAAACATGGAACCTTACCTACAAAATTGAGATGTTACGGTCTGAGGATGGGAAACTAGGACTGTAAAAATCCAGATCAAGTGGTGCAGTAGTGATGACAGAACAGGTGGGCCAGGGGACAAGTCCTAGCAGATGCAGAAGCAGTGTGACCGCACAGAAACAGATGTGTGTCAGAATCGCAAGGAGCCACCTGGTTTTTACCACAGCCACTAGAGAGGTGGATGTTGTGCTGCATGGCAGCCCCCATGTTGCAGGCCTCTAACGCACCTGTTAAGGTACTGTGCCAGCAAATATCAAATTGAAAGAACACAGGGTACATACTGAATACAAGATGCCAAGGGAGACTACTGCAGCAAGCTAAGGAGAGAGACTAGGGGGAAGGACGCAGGGAACAAGCTTGGAGCACAGGATAGTGGGGGAACTGAGCAAAAGGGCAGAGAGAGATGGACACAGACAGCAAGGATGAGAAGCAGGATGCAAAATGACAAGAAAAAAATGCACAAACACTAACTCACAGGTGAAAACGCTTAATAATACCTAGGTTCAGGGCGGATTGGCAGGAACTCATGCAGCTCGGACAGGGGATAAAACCCGGCACTGGAACAATGTACACAGAACCTTGACAAGATGGTTCAAATTTCGTCCGGTTTAGCAGGAAATGTCAGAGTTTTGAACCATGTATGGGCAGGCTGAATGTACCAAGTTGATTGATTAACTTGAATACAACCAGCCTGCTGGATTTTACTTGCAATTATCGATAGCGGCTGTTGTAGCCACAATCGATAATTCGTGTCTTTTGCAGCTGCCCTGTGTCAGGAAAATACAAAGTCTTGGCAGGAAGGAATTTTCTGTCAGCACTGTCTGTGGTAATGAAGGAATCGTACAAATATTTTCCGCACCATCTGTAACTGGCCTAAGGCAACGACCTTGGTGGACTGGCTTGGGACAAACCAATGGCAGCACAATGTTCTGTTCGACTTTTTACCTGCTACTCTAATGGGGATAATAAAAAAAGCGTTGCTATTGGTACTCTAGTACTCCTCCACGTCACTCCTAGCACCCTGTGTCACTCTCATAGGAATGGGGACTGCTGTAGGTGATGCTACACTAAGATATATTTCCTGACCACTTGTATAGACTAGCATCATAGTACACAGTACACAGTTGTACATCATAATACACAGTTGTTTTGATACAATGTTGATTGATTTGTCTGTCCTGGTATTGCAGGGCCGCCAAATATGTGCTAGGTAGTAATAAAATAAAAAGCATAATTTACAGTATGCCCCTTAAAATTGTGATAAGGCTGCGGAAAAAAGGTCCCACACATGTGGTAACCCCATAATTGGGAGGAGTAGCAGAAAGTGCTTTTGGTTCTTATACAAGAATTGATTTGTGTAATACACAAGATACAATGTATGATATATAATCAGTCCAATAAAGTCTGATGCCGCGTACACATTGTCACTTTTTGTGATGAAAAAAAAACGTAATTTTATCTCACGAAACAAAACTAAGTTTTTCAAACTTAATTTTCCAAAACGACGTTGCATACACACCATCGTTTTTCCAAAAAGCTCTAGCAAAGCGTGGTTACGTACACCACGTTCGACGGCACTCTGTTCCATTGAAGCTCCGTCTCATAACTTGCTTCTGAGCATGCGTGGCTTTAAAAACGTCGTTTTAAACGTCGTTTTGTCCACACACCATCACTTTTTATGACACAAAAAATGACATTTTGAAAAACGACACAAAAAATTCAAGCATGTTCGAATTTTTTTTGGTCGTTTTTTTGAAGACATAAAGCGACGTTTTGCCCACACACCATCATTTTAAAAAACGTCGGGTTTTTTTCATTACAAAAAGTGATCGTGTGTACGCGGCATTACACATGTGGTATTGCCATTCTCAAAAGGAGTAGCAGAATGTATTTTAGGTTGTAATTCTAATGCCGCGTACACACGGTCGTTTTTTGCGATGAAAAAAAAAACGTTGTTTTTTAAAACGTCATTTAAATTGATCGTGTGTGGGCAAAACGTCGTTTTTTGTCTTAAAAAAAAACGACCAAAAAAAAATTCCAACATGCTTGAATTTTTTGTGTCGTTTTTCAAAACGTTGTTTTTTGTTTCACAAAAAGTCACCGTGTGTAGCAAAAACGTCGTTTAAAACGACGTTTTTCAACCCGCGCATGCCCAGAAGCTAGTTATGAAGCGAGCTTCAATGGAAAAGTGTGGTGAACGTAACCTCGCTTTTTGTGAAAAAACGATGGTGTGTATGCAACATCGTCTTTGAAAGTGACGTTTCAAAAACGTCGTTTTTACTTCACAAGAAACGTCGTTTTTTTTCATCGCAAAAAACGACCGTGTGTACGCGGCATAAGTATGCCCATGTTGTCATTGTCCATGTTGTGTGTGAGAAATGAAATTGACAACTTTGTGTAAAAAAAAAATATATTTTCATTTCACATTTTCCAAAAACTTATGGCAAAAAAAATGAAGTCTTTGCAAAACTTTATAGCAGAAACTAAGGGAGACAATGTTAAGATTTTTAGCCCTTTCCCTTTATATAGTAAAAAAAGTAAAGATGTATCTGTCTCAAAGTGTACATAAAATGTATTTGGGTACAGTTTTGCTTTTGTCAGTCAAACAGTCAAAGTATCGCAGTGCAGCAAAAACTGGTGGTTAACGAGTTCTGATAATGATATTGTACTTTTATTTATGTTATGTGATACATTGGTGTTTGAATATACAGTATCTCACAAAAGTGAGTACACCCCTCACATTTTTGTAAATATTTTATTACATCTTTTCATGTGACACCACTAAAGAAATGACACTTTGCTGCAATGTAAAGTAGTGAGTGTACAGCTTGTATAACAGTGTAAATCTGCTGTCCCCTCAAAAAAACCTCAAAACAAGCATACTTATGCCGCGTACACACGACCGTTTTTCGGGTTAAAAAAATTACGTTTTTAAGGGTCTAGATTAAAACGGCCTTGCCTACACACGATCGTGAAAAAAAAAATGCTCTAGGAAAGTGCTGTGACATACAACACGTACGACGGCACTATAAAGGGGAAGTTCCATGCGGATGGCGCCACCCTTTGGGCTGCTTTAGCTGATTCTGTGTTAGTTATTCTGTGTAAGTAAAAGACGATTCGCGCTTTTTAGTCTGTTACAGCGTGATGAATGTGCTTACTCCATTACGAACGCTAGTTTTACCAGAATGAGCGCTCCCGTCTCATAACTTGCTTCTGAGCATGCGCAGTTTTTTCACGACGTTAAAGCCCACACACGACCATTTTTTACAACCTTAAAAACTACCAGCCAGATTCATTAAGACTTACGCTGGCGTATCTCGAGATGCGCGGCGTAAGTGTAAATATGCGCTGCCGTATCTATGCGCCATACCCACAAAACTAGATTTGCCTGAAAATAGGCTTCCTCCGACCGACCTAACTTTCCTACGCCGGTATATCGTAGGCGAATATTTACACTGGACGCATCTGGCGCTCCCATTGATTTCCTATTCAAATATGCAAATGAGGGAGAAACGCTGATTCGCGAGCGTACGTGCGCCCGGTGCAGGCTACACGCATTTCACGTAAGTCGCACGTCCGGTGTAAAGTTATTCCAACAAATAGCTGGTTTATCTTTGAACCAGACGTGCACAGGTCAGCTGGAAAGCAGCTACAGCAACACCGTTACGGACGAGCTGAGCAACCCCACTTGCAGGACAACACATCTGTCTGCCAACATGCCAGCGGCAGCCGTGGTCCTAGCACTACTAATGGGTCCACCGTTACGGAGGAGGAGGAGGGCACATTAGAGGATATACCGCACGCGCATGAGCCTCTTTGGCATGGGTCATGAGTAGGTGTATCGCATCTTCAGATTCATCCCTGATGCCATCCTGGAAATAACCACAGCCCCAAAAGATGACATCACCAGCAAGCCACTGGTCAAGGTACTGGCAATACTCCATTTAATTGCCAGTGGCTCGTTCCAGCGTACAAGTGGAGTCGTGGCTGGAATGTCACAATCCACTATGAGCAGATGTGTGCACCAGGTTGTCCGCGCAATCCTCAGATGCATGTCCCACCAAATCATCAGACCCACCAATGAGCACCTGCGGCAGAAGGCAATGCAGGATTTCGACAGAATTGCAGGATTCCCACGCACCATTGGGGCCATTGATTGCACACATGTGGTACTACAGCCCCCCGTGCCACAGAGCACATATATCGCAATCAGAAGCACTGGCATTCCATCAACGTACAGGTGATAGCCGATGCCCAATGCCTCATATGGCATGTCCGTGCCAAACACCCTGGGTCCAGCTACGACATCTTCATATACCGTCAAAGCCCCATCCCAACAGAATTTGAACAGAACGTGTACAAGGACAGCTGGCTGGTTGGTGAGTGACATGGGAGTCAGACATGACTGTCCGACCCCATGATGCAGACATCACGAGGGGCACATGCATGGCTAACATCCTCCTGTCTTTTCCCTTCCAGGTGACTCTGCATATGCACTTGGGCCACATCTCATGACTCCATTCCGGAATCCCCAAACCAGAGGAGAGAGAAACTACAATGCGGCACACATACGTACCCGTGCAGTGGTGGAACAAACATTTGGCCTCCTGAAGTCCTGTTTCCGATGCCTGGATAAGTCCGGGGGGGCCCTGTTGTATTCCCCAAACTTTGAGTGTCAGATCATCGGTGCATGTTGCATGCTGCACAACTACGCCATGAGAAAGGGCCTGCAGATTGACATACGTGATGACCTGACCCCCGAACCACACAGTCCCCCCCCTGCCCGATGCTACCCTGTGTGCTGAGGGAAGAGCAGTCAGGAGGTGCTTCGCGGTAGGCATCTTTGGACGTTAAACATACACATTCATCATGGCACACTGACAATGCACGCATGCACACCACTGTGGTCCCTAGCTCACACACACCACATCCACATCACATTGGATTAGCTCAAGTCCAACATGTAGGACTTGGGAGCAGCAACGCCACGCTAGGGCCCCAATGATGTCGCTGTCCATTCATACTACATTCACACGGCCATGGGGATAACTTCTCCCCAACGACTGAGGGTGACACCCCTTACTGGCAGAAGTGCCACCCCCACATTCACACACCAGTCACACTGTAGTCTCACTACTGACCGTCTGCAGTATAAAAATAAAAAGGCTCATGACCTGAGCATAAGAAAAAAAAAGGCTCATGACCTGAGCCTAAATTAACCACTTAAGTCCGGGCCAAAATGCAGGTAAATGACCAGGCCCCTTTTTGCGATTCGGCACTGCGTCGATTTAACTGACAATTGCGAGGTCGTGCGACGTGGCTCCCAAACAAAATTTGCGTCCTTTTCTTCCCACAAATAGAGCTTTCTTTTGGTGGTATTTGATCGCCTCTGCGATTTTTATTTTTTGCGCTATATACAAAAATAGAGCGACATTTTTGAAAAAAATCAATATTTTTTAATTTTTGTTATAAGAAAAATCATATAAACTAAATTTTAGTCAAACATTTAGGCCAACATTTATTTAGCCACATGTCTTTAGTAAAAAAAAAATCACAATAAAAAAAAATAGCTACCTAGCGGGAACAGCGACACTAATACAGCGATCAGAAAAATGATCGCTTAGTGAGGCTGGCAATAGGGAGTGAAAGGGTTAACTAGGGCAGTGATCAAGGGGTTAAAACTTTATTAGGGGGGGTACGGGGGCTACCCTGAACCTGACATTAACTGCCTGTCACACTGACACTAAATACAGTAATCATACATATATGATTACTGTATTCAGTGACGCTGTGACAGGGGGGGAGGGGGGTTGATCGCAAGGGGTTAAGTCTGCCTGCGTGTCCTGGTGTCAGTGAAGTGTTGTGCAGACTTACTGTGAGATGTGATCTCTCCTCAGCGGCGGTTGAAAATACCGCCGAGGGGAGAGATTATATCACTTCCCTCATCCTGAGTTTACACAAAAGGAGGAAGTGCAGGGCGGGGGAGCGCGCGCATTGGCTGGGAGCAATCCGGAGGGGGCGGACAAGAAAAACGGACCCCCGACCCACGGCAAGGCACCAACGTATATATACGTTGATGTGCCTGCCTGTGCCATTCTGCTGACGTAAATGTACATGCGGCGGTCCGCAAGCAGTTAAATAAAAAGGCTCATGACCTGAGCAGAAAAAAAAAAAGGCTCATGACCTGAGCAGAAATAAAAAAAAAATAATAATATCCAGAGCCAAAAAAAAGGCCATTCATTTGGCCTGACGGGGGCTCCGTCTTGTGCCACCTCTCTGGCTCCTCAACTGCCTGGAGGGAGCCTCAGGTGGGGGGGTGGGGCACCTGGAGGTGGCTCATCCCCGGGTGGGCCACTCCTGGTAGGTGTTGGCTGCATGCCCTCCAAGGCCACGGCAATCCGGCTCAGAAAATGGTTGGTCTGGGCCTGCATCCTCAGCTGGCAGCCGTGTTCGCCTGGACCACTGCAGTAAGGGTGCGAGCGTCCGCCTGCACCTCCCCCAGGCTGGTGACTACTGCAGTGCAGTTGCAGCTGACATCCTGCACTGCATCTGTCACGGAGGCCAGGCTTTCAGCCACCCGGTCCAGGTGCCCGACTAATTCCCCAATATGCCGGGTCTGCCGGGCCTGGTCCCTTGCCATCTCGTCGTGGAGGACATCAGACACCCCCTGGTCTTACGTGTCGCCTTCCTGGGGCCAGAAGACGTATGGACCCGTGTATAAGGTGGCGATGGTATGATGGTGGCGGAGCCTGAGGGGCTTCCCCTGATGGGGGAGGAGGTGCGAGAGGACCCAGGCAAAGAGGAGGAATCCTCCAAAAAAAGCCATGCCTCATCGGAGATCACAGTCTCCTCCTCAACCACCTCCAGAGGAGACGTGTGACCACTCCCCTATACCACTGGATCTTGGCTTTCTAGGGGGTCAGGATCAGGCTGATGTTCCGGGGATGATGTGGTATGGGCACCGGCAGCAGATGATGGCCCCGCTCCCTCCTGCACATCTGTGGATGACACAAAGCATTCACATGTTGGTGGACCCTCACACTTGTCACATGTCCCCTTCCACCCCCCCCCCCCACACATGCTACACACCAAATAGGGGATAAAAAACACTTACCTGTCCTCGAGGCTTCAGCAACGGAATCAAATCCCTCCACGCCTTCCAACTGATCCCTCTCCAGACACCGGGCGACCACCTCCTCCTCCGGGGTCAAGATCACTGCACATGGTGGGCCACCCCTGTGCCCCTCTGGTGCCTCCAGATGGCGGCCAGCTTCTCCCGGACCTTGCGCCTGACATCATTAATTTTTTTGTCATTACCTGTCCGGGTCTCATAGCCAAAGCTGTTTAATTGGCCAGCGATGGTCTCCAAGATGGCCTGTTTCCTGTCCCGGATGGTCTGGCGACTTTGAGCACCATAGAGGAAGGTGTCATACCTCTCCATGGCAGAGATGAGGGCTGACATCTCCTGCTGGTTAAAATTGTTCTTCCTCCTCTCCCTCCGAGGAACGGTAGTAGCCATCGCCAAACAAAAGTACCTTGCTCGGGGGGGGGTGGAGCAGGAAGTACTTTTGCGTCGGACGGGCGCATGTCTGGGCCTATTTATGCGCTCGCCGGCGTATCCCAGGAAGTTGGACCGGCGTAGTTGTGAGCATGCGCACAGGGAAGCGATCATGCGTCGACGTCACTGTGCATGTTTCGTGTATTATACGCCGGGCGTAAGTCTCTGCGCCAGGCTCAGGCCATCATTTACATAAGGTCACACCCACTTCCACTTACGTCGGCTTGCGCCTTCACATTTAAGTTACGCCGGCGCAACATTGTGAGCAAGTGCTTGGTGAATACTGTACTTGCCTCACTAGTTTGCATCGGCGGAACGTATATGCGCTGCGCTACGCAACGCCGGCACAAATATGCGCCTATCTACCTGAATCTGGCCCTACAACTTTAAAAACGTTGTGAAAAAATAGAGCATGTTCGAAAAAAGATTTGCCCATTTTTTAGAACCCGAAAAATGCTCTGAAGCCCACACACAATCGTTTTTAATGACATAAAAAAAAAAACTTCATTTTTTAGAACCCGAAAAACGGTCATGTGTACGCAGCATAAGGACATGGATTACTGGAACCATGTCCTATGGTCTGATAAGACCAAGATAAACCTATTTGGTTCAGATAGTGTCAAGGGTGTCGCGGCAACCAGGTGAGGAGTATAAAGACAAGTGTGTCTTGCCTACGGTCAAGCATGGTGGTGGGAGTGCTATGGTCTGGGGCTGCATGAGTGCTGCCGGCACTGGGGAGCTACAGTTCATTGAGGGAACCATGGATGCCAACATGTACTGTGACATACTGAAGCAGAGCATGATTCTCTCCCTTCGGAGACTGGGCCGCAGGGCAGTAATCCAACATGATAACGACCCTAAACACACCACTCACTGCCTTGCTAAAAAAAAAAAACGCTGAGGGTAAAGGTGATAAACTGGCCAAGCATGTCTCCAGACCTAAACACTTTTGCGCATCTGTAGGGCATCCTTAAACGGACCATGGAGGAGCGCAAGGTCTCTAACATCCACCAGCTCCGTGATGTTGTGCTGGAGGAGTGGAAGAGGACTCCAGTGGCAACCTATGAAGTTCTGGTGAACTCCATGCCCAAAAGGGGTAAGGCAATGCTGGAAAATGGTGACCACACAAAATATTGACACCTTGGGCCCAATTTGGACATTTTTACTTAGGGGTGTGCTCACTTTTGTTGCCAGCGGTTTAGACATTAATGGCTGCGTGTTAAGTCATTTTGAGGGGACAGCAAATTTACACTGTTATACAAGCTATACACTCACTACTTTACATTGTAGCAAAGTGTAATTTCTTCAGTGTTGTCACATGAAAAGGTATAATAAAGTATTTACAAAAATGTGAGGGGTGTACTCACTTTTGTGAGATACTGCAAACTTTAAGCCATGATGGTACAATTCTGAAATCATGGTTTTTGTTTCTTTTAGAAGTGATATATTAATGGTGTTGAGAAATTGCGAAATTTTCTCCTGTTTCTTGAGTTTAAGGCTATAGAAAGTTATACAGGTGATACTCGAAAAAATTTAATATTGTGCAAAAGTTCATTTATTTCACTAATGCAACTTAAAAGGTGAAACTAATATACGAGATACACTCATTACATGCAAAGCAAGATAGTTCAAGCCATGATTTGTCATAATTGTGATGATTATGGCTTACAGCTCATGAAAACCCCAAATCCACAATCTCAGAAAATTTGAATATTGTGAAAAGGTGCAATATTCTAGGATCAAAGTGTCCCACTCTAATCAGCTAATTAAGCCATAACACCTGCAAAGGGTTCCCGACAACGGCGGATCCGGGGGGGGGCAACAGGGCAATTGCCCCCCCCCCAAGGCAATCATGTCACATTGGTTTTAAACTGATTTGCAGTGCCTGCCGCTGCCGCTGCCACTGCCGAGTCGCTCACTCTATCTCTCTCATCACCAGGGCCGGTAGGCTGCCTGTCCTGAGGCTGCTTTGAGCTGTAGCTGACTGCAGCGCTCCCCTCTCTCCTGCGTGGGCATCTCTGGCTGTGTGTGAGAGCTGGATCTGTGTTCGCCTGTGCTGCCTGTGCTAGACCTGCTCGTGTGATAGTAGATGGAACACTGATTGAATCAGTGTTTTGTCTATCACACAAGCCTGTCTAGGGGGGGACCCTGCTAGAGCACACTGCCCTGCCAAACACAGACCTACAGCTCCTGTTTGTTCCATGACACACGTTGGGAGAGGAGATACCTGCTGTGTGTGATCGAGGCAATGCCATGGTGAGTGCCATGCACAGTGTGGCTGCATTAATAGACAAAAGTGGGACTGCATTTTTATACAAAAGTGGGACTGCATTCATAGACAAAAGTGGGACTGCATTCATAGACAAAAGTGGGACTGCATTAATAAACAAAAGTGGGACTGCATTCATATACAAAATTGGGACTGCATTTATATACAAAAGTGGGCCTGCATTGATATACAAAAGTGGGGCTGTATGGATATACAAAAGTGGGACTGCATTGATATACAAAAGTGGTACTGCATTGATATACAAAAGTGGGACTGAATGTATATACAAAATTGGGACTGAATTTATATACAAAGGTGGGGCTGCGTTCATATGCACAGTGAGGCTGCAATGATGGACACTGATGAGGCTGCATTGATCTTTTGTACCATGCCTGCAGTCTCTGACCATCTCTTGTACCACGTCTGCAGTCTCTGACCATCCCTTGTACCACGTATGCAGTCTCTGACCATCTCCGGTACCACATCTGCAGTCTCTGACCATCTCTTGTACCACGTCTGCAGTCTCTGACCATCTCTTGTACCATGTCTGCATTCTCTGACCATCTCTTGTACCATGTCTGCAGTCTCTGACCATCTCTTGTACCATGTCTGCAGTCCCTGACAATCGTCTACAAACTATGGGATGGATTTATGGCATTTATATTTAAATGTTTTTTACTAGTAATGGCGGCGATCATTGATTTTTTAGCGGTATTGCAACATTGCAGCGGACACATTGGACACCTAATTGAGTTCTGTAAGCAACACCTTACTTTCTGGCAGTGCCCCTCCCGAGACTAGACTCTAAATCCACCCTTGGTTCCCGAGCCTTTAAATAGTCTCTCAATCTGGTTCAGTAAGAATCACAATCACGGGAAAGACTGCTGACCTGACAGTTGTGCAGAAAACCATCATTGACACCCTCCATAAGGAGGGAAAGCCTCAAAAGGTAATTGCAAAAGCAGCTTGATGTTTCCAAAGTGCTGTATCGAAGCACATTAATAGAAAGTTATGTGGAAGGGAAAAGTGTGGAAGAAAAAGTTGCACAAGCAGCAGGGATGACCGCAGCCTGGTGAGGATTGTCAGGAAAAGGCCATTCAAAAGTGTTGGGGACGTTCAAGTAGTGGACTGAGGCTGGAGTCAGTGTACTACGAACTACCACACACAGACAAATCCTGGTCATCGGCTTCAAATTTTCGTATTCCTCTTGTCAAGCCACTCATGAAAAACAAACAACATCAGAAGTGTCTAATGCTGGCCATACACTCCACGAAAAATCATCCGAACGAACTTTCGAAAAACGAAAGTTCTTTCGTGAGTGCAAACGATAGTGCCATCATGTAATGACCGATAAATCATTCAGTGGACATAAAAAAAAAATGGTTCGTTTTTTTATACATATACCTAGTGCAGAAAGTTCAGACGGGAAACACATTAACCTTCCGATTTATCGTTCGTTCGTCAGAACATTTACAAACTTGTCCTTCGTTTTTTCGGCTCAAAAACGTCCAAACGATTTTCGATTTTGTGCCCATTCACTGGCCGAAAAACGAAAGATCTTTCGGCCGAATTTTCGTATAGTGTATGGCCAGCATTACCAGGGCTAAAGAAAAACACACCTGGTCTGTTGCTCAGTAGTCCAAAGTCCTATTTTCTGATGAGAGCAAATTTTGCATCTCATTTGGAAACCAAGGACCCAGAGTATGGAGGAAGAATAGAGAGGTGCACACTGCAAGATGCTTGAAGTCCAGTGTGAAGTTTCCGCAGTCTGTGATGATTTGGGGAGCCATGTCATCTTCTGATATTGGTCCACTGTGCTTCATTAAGTCCAGGGTCAAAGCAGCCGTATACCGACTGACTTCATTTTCCAGCAGGACTTGGCACCTGCCCACACTGCCAAAAGCACCAAAACCTGGTTCAATGACCGTGGGATTATTGTGTTTGATTGGCCAGCAAATTCGCATTGCCAAGATAAAGATGAGAGACATGAGACCGAACAATGCAGAAGAGCTGAAGACCACTATTGAAGCATCCTGGTCTTCCATAACACCTCAGCAGTAGAGTTGAGTGGACACCTGGATGTTCGGGTTCGGACCCGAACTTTAAAAAAAAAGTTTGGGTTCGGGAACCCGAACCCGGACTCCGAACCCCATTGAAGTCAATGGGACACATACGTTTAGTAAAAAATAAAAAATAAATGTGTGGGGGTCCCCCCAAATTCAATAACCAGACCCTTTAGGTCTGGTATGGATATTAAGGGGAACTCCACCACAAATTTAAAAAAAAAAATGGCGTGAAGTTCCCCCTAAAATCCACACCAGACCCCTTATCCGAGCACGTTGACCTGGCCGGCCGCAGAAAAGAGGGGGGGACAGAGTGCGCCCCCCCTTTCCTGAACCGCACCAGGCCATGGGGACAAGGGACTCATCCCCACAACCCTTGCCCGGTGGTTGTGGGGGTATGCAGGCAGGGGGCTTATCAGAATCTGGAAGACCCCTTTAACAAAGGGGACCCCCAGATCCTGGCCCCCCCTGTGTGAAATGGTAATGGGGTACACTGTACCCCTACCATTTCACGAATGAAGTGTAAATAGTAGTTTTCAGAAAAAAAAACACACAGATCCATCCATTCAGAGCACAGCTCCACGAATGACGCGCCGGAGCTTTGACGTTTCTTTTATAGGGGAGGCGGGCCACGTGTCACGTGACCCTGTCCCCCTCTGACGCAAGGGGCATGTCTGGGCTGTCCCAGTGACGTAGCACAGTGTGCGTCAGAGGGGGACGGGGTCACGTGACGCGTGGCCCACCTCCCCTATAAAAGAAACGTCAAAGCTCTGGCGCGTCATTCGCGGAGCTGTGCTCTGAATGGATGGATCTTCTCATCGCTGGATCAACTGGCCGTCGCTGGAGAGATCACCCGTCGCTGAACCGATCACCCGGCGCTGGATAGAAGACAACGTTGGAGCAGGGAGCAGCATCGATTGTCTATTTTCACCACTGGATTTTTATTTGGCTTAATTAATAAAGTAATTTGTTCTACGGTGTGTGTTTTTTTTTTCCTGAAAACTACTATTTACACTTCCTTCGTGAAATGGTAGGAGTACAGTGTACTCCATTACCATTTCACACAGGGGTGGGGGGCAGGATCTGGGGGTCCCCTTTGTTAAAGGGGTCTTCCAGATTCTGATAAGCCCCCTGCCCGCATACCCCCACAACCACCGGGCAAGGGTTGTGGGGATGAAACCCTTATCCCCATCAACATGGGGACAAGGTGCTTTGGGGGGCACCCCAAAGCACCCTCCCAATGTTGAGGGCATGTGGCCTGGTGTGGTTCAGGAGAGGGGGGGCCACACTCTGTCCCCCCCTCTTTTCTGCAGCCGGCCAGGTCAACGTGCTCGGATAAGGGGTATGGTGGGGGTGTGGGGAACTCCACGCCATTTTTTTTTAAATTTGGGGTGGAGTTCCCCTTAAGGTCCACACCAGACCTGAAGGGTCTGGTTATGGATATTTGGGGGGAACCTCATGTAAAAAAAAAATTTAAATTGACGGCGGGGTTCCCCTTAATATCCATTTGGGGGGAACCCCACGTATTTTTTTTTCCCGAACTCCGAACCCGGCCCCAAACTTTCACCAATTATTCGGGTTCGGGAAAAACCCAAAGTCTGTACCGAACCCGAACTTTACAGTTCGGGTTCGCTCAACCCTACTCAGCAGTGCCACAGGCTGATCGCTTCCATGACACACCGCATTGAGGCAGTAATTGCTGCAAAAGGGGCCCAAACCAAGTACTAAGTACATATGCATGCTCTACTTTTCAGAGGTCCGATATTGTTCTATGTACAATCCTTGTTTTATTGATTGCACGTAATATTCTAATTTTCTGAGATTGTGGATTTGGGGTTTTCATGAGCTGTAAGCCATAATCATCACAATTATGATAAATCATGGCTTGAACTATCTTGCTTTGCATATAATGGGCCAGATTCACAGAGCGATTACGCCGGCGTTACAGGAGATGCGCGGCGTAAGTCTAAATTTGCGCATGCGTTTCGATGCGCCGCATCCCCAAAACGAGATACGCAAGAAATCTCCTTTTTTTGTGCGGCATAATTTCGATAGACAGGCGCATCTGTCCGTGCAAAACAGCGCTAGATACACCATTGATTTGCTATTCAAATATGCTAATGAGGGAGTTACGGGGATCCACAAAAGAATGTTGGTGCAGCGCAGGCTACGCGCTGTGCGCAACAGCTGCACGGCCTGTCTAAAATTAGACCATATAAAAGGTGGTATAAAATTAGACAATCCGTCTACATGTCAGAGAAAGCAACACTGTTAGTGAGGAGCTGAGCAGTCACATGTGTTGCACAACAATCTGTATGCCAACATGCCAGGGACATCCTTGCTCATAGCTATACTACAGACTTTAGAGGAGCAAAGAAGGAGGAGGGCACGGAGGAGGGCACGGAGGAGGGCACGGGAGAGGATATACCGCACCCGCATAGACCTCTTTGGCATGAGTGATTCTGAGGTGTATCGCATCTTCAGATTCACCCCTCATGCCATCCTGGAATTAACCACAACCTTGCAGGAGGACATCACCAGCCCAACACACCGCTCACATGCAGTGCAGCCACTGGTCAAGGTCATGGCAACACTCCATTTCCTCGCCAGTGGCTCTTTTCAAAGAACAAGTGGAGTGGTGGCTGGGATGTCACAATCCTCCATGAGCAGATGTGTGCACCAGGTTGTCCCTGCAATTCTCAGACGCATGGCCAACCAAATCATCAAACCAACCACTGAGGACCTGCGGCTGAAGGCAATGACAGATTTCTACAGAATTGCCAGATTCCCACGCACTGTGGGGGCCATTGATTGCACACATGTGGCACTCCAGCCCCCCCATAAGACAGAGCACATATACCGCAATCGGAAGAATTGGCATTCCATCAACGTACAGGTGATAGTCTATGCCCAAGGCCTCATATGGCACGTCCGTGCCAAACACCCCGGAACCAGCCATGACAGCTACATCTACAATCAAAGCCCCATCCCAACAGAATTTGAACAGAACGTGTACAAGGACAGCTGGCTGGTTGGTGAGTGACATGGGTGGCAGGCATGACTGTCCCCCCCACGATGCACACATCACAAGGGGCACATGCATGACTAACATCCTCCTGTCTTTTCCCTTACAGGTGACTCTGCATATGCACTGGGACCCCATCTCATGACTCCTATCCGGAACCCCCAAACCCCAGGAGAGGAAACATACAATGAAGCCCACGCCCAAACACGTGCAGTGTTGGAGCGCACCTTTGGCCTCCTGAAGTCCCGTTTCCGATGCCTGGATAAGTCTGGGGGGACCCTGTTGTATTCCCCAAACTTCGTGTGCCAGATCATCGGTGCATGTTGCCTGCTGCACAACTTCGCAGTGAGAAAGGGCCTGCAGATTGACATACGTGATGACCTGACCCCTGAACCAGACAATCCCCCCCTAACCGAGGTTACCCCGTCTTCTGAGGGAAGAGCAGCCAGGAGACAGCTCACATTGGGCATCTTTGCACGTTAAACACACACATTAATCATGGCACAATGAGAATGCATGCATGCACACCACTGTGGTCCCTAGCACAGACACATCACATCCTCATCTAATTGGATTAGCACAAGCCCACAATGCTGGACTTGTGAGCAGCAACGCCACGCCACGGCTCCAATTATGTCACTGTACATTCATACACCATTCACACGGACCTGGGGATCACTTCTCCCTGGTCCTGGGTCCTTCTCCACCAAAACTGAGGGTGACACCCCTTTTCCGGCAGGAATATCACCCCCACATTCCAAAAACATTCACAACACAAAAAGATAAAAAAGATAAAAAATATTGTCCAGCAAAAAAAAAAATTTCCAGCAAAAAAAAAGAGGCAAAAAAATAACAGAAAAAAAAGGGGGAAAACAAATTAATGCCGCTGGCGTGAGCCACGCCTGGGGCGCCCACGGCCACGGCCCCGGCTCCTCAGGGGAGACTCATGGGGAGGGGGGGGAATCCGGGGAAGGAGGAGCAGCCCCTGGTCTCTGCCCACCTGGCCGCCTGCCCTCCAAGGCCACGGCAATTCTGGTCAGGCCAGCACTTAGTGTTGCCGTGTTGGCCTGGATAGCCTGGGTGAGGGTCCTCACATACTGCCCAACGTCTGCTGTTGTAGTCTGCAGTACGTTTAGGCAGTTTGTAAGAGCCTGGGAGTGGCAGTCCAGGTCCCCAAGCGTATCCTTTATGGAGGACAGGCTCTCCTCCATCCGCACCAAAGTCTGGCTGACCTGTCCCAGATGGCGGGTCTGAAGGGCCTGGTCCCTTCTCAGATTGGCGGGCAGAACCTCGGCCACCCCCCTGGTCTTCTGGGACGACTTCCTGCCTCCAGCTGAGGCTTGTGGCCGGGGAGAAGGGGAGCCCCTTGGGAGGGGAGCCCTGTTGGGGGAGGAGTGGGAGGGGCTAGCCCTTATGGAGGGCTGGCTGCTGCCAGCCAGAGAGGAAGACTCCTCCAAAAACAACAATCCACTGGCTGACATGACATCCTCCTCCTCCTCAAATTCCTCCTCCTCTTCAACCCCCTCCGAGGACTCCGGCCTTGTCGGGGGGTCCTCATCAGGCTGCTGTCCTGGGGATGGTGCGGTCAGCCCAGATGGCCCAGCACCCTCCTGTACATCTGTGGATGACACAAAACATTCACAGGTTGGAGGATCCACACACTTGCCACATATTCCCTTTGGCACCCCCCCACATGCTACACACCTGATAGGGCAAAAAAACCTTACCTGGCATCACGCCTTCATGACTGGAGTCATAGCCAGGCAGGCCCTCCACCTGTTGTCTATGAAAGGTCTGGGCCACCGCACGCTCCTCCACTGTCAGCCTAACAGGGCATGGTGGGCCCCCTCCTGTGCCCCTGGCATGGGCTGCCATTTTGGCCAGCTTCTTTCGGATCAAACGCCGGAGGTCATTGATTTTCTTTTCAATCCCCGGGCGTGTTTCCGGGTCTCCCCCCCCCCCCTGCTGAATTCACCTGGTCAGTATGTGCTGTAAAATCTCACGCCTCCTGGCTGGGGTGGTGTTGGCACTCTCCGGGCCGTGGAGGAAACGCCCATATTGGGAAATGGCCCGGGCAATTATTTGTTTCTCCCCCAAAGTAAAATTCAACTACCTCTTCCTCTCAGTCATACTCATACAACAACTCTCTCCCAAACAATCAACAAAAATCACCCACAAAAACAAACAGGGAAAATCAAGCAACAAAACAAACAAACCAAAATCTATCAACCAAAAAGTCTCACAACCAGTCAGCAAAAAACACTTTCAAATATATTCTACCAAACACTAGATCTAATGCTGCGTACACATGATCATTTTCTGTGATGAAAAAAAACGACGTTTCAAGTGATGAAACAAAACGACGTTTTTCAAACATCATTTTCCAAAACAATGTTGCATACACACCATCGTTTTTCCAAAATGCTCTAGCAAAGCGTGGTGACGTAAGACACGTTCGACGGCACTCTGTTCCATTGATGCTCCGTCTCATAACTTGCCTCTGAGCATGCGCGGCTTTAAAAACGTCGTTTTCAACATCGTTTTGCCCACACACCATCACTTTTTATGACACAAAAAACAACGTTTTGAAAAACGACACAAAAAATTCAAGCATGTTGGAATTTTTTTTTTGTCGTTTTTTTAAGACAAAAAACAAAGTTTTGCCCACACACGATCAATTTAAATGACGTTTTAAAAAAACGTTTTTTTTTCATCGCAAAAAACGACCGTGTGTACGCGGCAAAACAGTCAACAAATATCACAAAGACAAGTCACAACGCAACAAACAACAGAACAAAAGCACCTTGCTGTATAGGGAGGGATACAAAGGGATGTACTTTTGCAAAGGAAGTGCGTTTGTTTCTGTCTATTTATGCTGTCTGCGTAGTTCACAAAGTTGCCCAGGTCCACTTCCAATTTCACTGATTGCGCCGTTCCCGAGTTGTGAACATGCGCACAGAGGTGCTGACCATGGTCTGCTTCATGCGCGCAGGCCCTTCATTTGCATGGGGTCACGGCTCATTTCAATGTAACACGCCCACGTCCTTCCCAATTTAAATTACTCCGCCTTACGCCTCTGAAATTACGTTGCACCGGCGCTAATTTCTGCGCAAATCAAGAGAATACCGTCATTGCGCCGCTACATTGCGCCAGTCTAACGTAAAGGAGGTGCGCTACGCCAGTCAAAAAATGCGCCGATGTACGTGAATCTGGCCCAATGAGTCTATCTCATATATTAGTTTCACCTTTTAAGTTCTATTAGTGAAATAATTTAACACGGTATTCAAATTTTTCGAGTATCACCTGTAATGAGTTTTTCGGCTTTTTTGCAGTAGTGTTTTTCAGCTGTATAGTTGTTTGGCTTTTTATTATTTTTTAGCAAAACTATATTGTATGTATAAGGGAAAGCCTTAATGTCTTTCATTGTTGACCTGGCCTTCGGCCTAAGGCCTCGTACACACGATCAAATCTGTCTGCTGGAAACGGTCTGCTAGACCGTTTCAGCAGACAGATTCGATCGTGTGTACGGGCAAACAGACGGATTTGGCCACCCGACAGATTTCAAAGCATGCTTTGAAATCTGTCGGCTGGGAACCCGTCCGCCCGACATGTCTGCTGGTTAGTACGCTAACCAGCAGACATGTCTTCTCGCACACGCGCCGAATGGTTTTGACGCATGCGCGGAAGTGTTTTACTTCCTGGTGCGGTGACGTGGCGGCGTCACCGTTACCGCCACGTCACCGACACGTCAGCGCGCTGTCTGCTGGCGGGGATTTTGGTTTGCTCGTGTGTACACGCGAGCAAACCAAAATGTCAGCAGACAGATTTGTTCAAATCGGTCGGACAGACCGTTTTGAACAAATCTATTTACTCGTGTGTACGAGGCCTAAGAGAAACTTATTTTCAAGAGTGTTTGTGTTCTATGTAGGAAGCTTGTCATAGACACAACAGGATGGGATGTCTGTAGAATGAGTAAGATGAACCTGGATTAGACTGCAGCTCAGGATGGAGCCTGTAAACATTGGGGAATGCTAGCTTGTCCCATAGTCAGGGATATTGCTAAGGGTCAGAGACTCTAGATCAGGGGTGTCAAACTGGCGGCCCTCCAGCTGTTCCGAAACTACAAGTCCCATCATGCCTCTGCCTGTGGGAGTCATGCTTGTAAGTGTTAGCCTTGCAATGCCTCATGGGACTTGTAGTTTTGCAACAGCTGGAGGGCCGCCAGTTTGACACCCCTGCTCTAGATTATCTTGCTCTGAGAGAGCTTGTTATGGCTTCATAATGAGTATCTTCTGGAGATTCAGAGTTTGTATTTCTAAGGGTTATATACATGGATACGTGGTTGGTAATAATGAAGGGTATATCAAATGTTAATCAGCTCTTTGCATACACGTTCAAAATGGTATAAATATATTCTGAAGTATAAACAATTTACCACATATGTATGCAGAGCTTTTTTTCTCAGAAAATAGGTGCAGGAACTCAACCACGACCCGTTCAGATTTCACAAACAGTAGAAGGGTCTTAAAGGGGCATTAAATACCAGGATTACATTACATACAGAGTGCATAGTTCAGAGGGGTTACACACAGAATACAGAGCTGTGACTTGTAAACACAGAAACCGGACTTCTGTGTTTACAAGTGATTGTGGTGAGCAGTCACCAAAGGATCTGAGCCAGAGGTGGTGGAACTGAGTTCCCCCAAGTTCCCCCTGGAAAAAAGCCATGTATGTATTTATAGTAAACTTACATTTTCATTGCACACGACAGTGGTTATAATTTTTCTACAACACTTGTGTCCTGCTCTTGCAGGTGGCAATATATCCTGTAGGTGATAATCTAAAGCAGAGCTGCGTCCTTCAATGAATGAAAAATAAATAATGGTTATTACTACATTATATATGTACAGGCAGTGAAATTGTTGAGGTTCCAATAGGCACCTCAATGATCACAACATACAGGGTTATATAATGTACTATTGACACACACCACAGGTTGAACTGGATTTTTTCAACCTTTACAACTATGTAACTATGAGCCGGCATCACGCACTGAGCCTTAAATATTCACCGGGAACGAGGGAATATCCGTACGCATGTTACCAATTACAGGTGGCATGGCAACACACCAGCATCAGCTACAGCTAATCAATAATAAGGCCGCGTACACACGACCCAGAACCTCGACGGGCAGAACACATCGTTCCGCCCGTCGAGGTTCTCTCCCGGCCGTCGAATTCGGCGACCCGCCCGTCGGGAATGGCAACCAGCCATTCATCCAGGCGGGCCGTCGAGAAAATAGAGAGCGTGCTCTCTTTTTCGGCTCAACGAGCTTCCCGACGGGAAGCTCGCTGAGACCGTACACACGGCCGAGGTCCTCGCTGGAATGTGCATTCCAGCGAGGTTCTCGCTGATTTTCAGCGAGAACCTCGGCCGTGTGTACGGCGCCTAAGAGTATGCAAGAGAAAAACGGCAGAGCATTAACATCACCATGTTGTGTTTGGAAATGAAAAATACATATAAAAGGCAGTGAGATATTATTAATGTACAAAAATAAAAATTACACTTTAAAATACGCAGTAGTATAGAAACCAAAATGGGAATTAGGCAGCACGAGAAAAGAGACCAGTATAAAAAGTGAAACAAAAATGAAAAATAGGGAAAAATTAAATAAACAAAAAAAATATGAAAAATAAATCAAACCCTCCAAACCTCACCACATAGTATGTTAATAGTGTTATTAAATTTAACTAACAGTGGCATTAAACACTAGGGGCCAGATTCAAATAGTATTTACGTTGGCATATCAAGAGATACGCCGCGTAAATACTAAGAATAGCCGGCGTATCTTTTTTTGCTATTCAGAAAAGAAGATACGCCGGAATTCTGCTAATATACGAGCGGCGTAAGTCTGTTACACTGTTGCATATTAGTTGCAGTTTTACGCTGGCCGCTAGGTGGCGCTTCCGTTGTTTTACACGTCAAATATGTAAATTAGGGAGTTACAGCGATTCCCGAACGTACTTGCGGCTGGCCGTCGTAGTTTACATAGTTTGCCTAAGCGTTATTCCGGCGTAAGGTTACCCCTGCTATAGGAGGCGCAGCCAATGTTAAGTATGGACAGCGTAGAATTGTACGTCGTTTACGTCGTTTGCGTAAATCGTTCGGGAATGGGGCTGTACGTAAGTTACGTTCACGTCGTTTACATTGACTACTAGCGACGTGATTTCACGCATGCGCACTGAGATACGTCCACGGACGGCGCATGCGCCGTTCTGAAAATACGTAAATTGTGTGGGGGTCATGATTCATTTGCATGAATCACGCCCCCACATGACTCATTTGAATTAGGCGCCCTTACGCGGGACACTTTACACTACGCCGCCACCGCAACTTATGGAGTAAGTGCTTTCTGAATAAGGCACTTGCCCATAATAGTTGCGGAGGCGTGGTGTAAAGTGCATACGCTACTCCCGCACACAATTACGCCCCTCTTTTCTGAATCTGGCCCCTTGAGTGCATTACATACAGAGTGCAGAGTTCGGGGTGCACTACAAAGAAAGTGAAATGTTTAGCCTTCTTCCACAGCCGCTTAACTCTGCATCTCCCATCCACATCCCACTTTCACCCATCTTCAGCTCTAACCTCTCCATGCAACCCCCCCCCCTTCCTTAAAAGCTTCACCATCGACCACATATCTTACTTTTGTTGCTGTATTAACCACTTAAGGACCCCCGCACGCACATATACGGCCACAGAATGGCACGTACAGGCACAAGGGCGTAAATTTACATCCCCGCCTAAGAGCGATCCGGGATCTGGGGGCGGATGTCGGCGAATACCCGCCCCCCCGCGATCGCTCCCAGCCAATGGGAGCGCGCTCCCAACCTGGCACTTCCTCCTCCTGTGTTTACACAGGAAGGAGGAAATGATGTATTCTCTCATCGCAGCGCTGTTTCCCAGCGCTGCTGATGAGAGAAGACATCACAAGTAAGTGTGCACCAACACAACACTGACACACACTCACATAGGCACATTAACCCCTTGTGATCGCCCCCCCCCACCCCCCTGTCACAGTGTCACTGAATGCAGTGATCTAATCACTGCATTTAGTGTCAGTGTGACAGGCAGTGTAAAAAACAGTTAGTGTTAGGTTCAGGATAGCCCCCCCACCCCCCCTAATAAAGTTTTAACCCCCTGATCACCGCCCTAGTTAACCCTTTCACTCCCTATTGCCAGCGTCACTAAGCGATCATTTTTCTGATCGCTGTATTAGTGTCGCTGTTCCCGCTAGGTAGCTATTTTTTTTTATTGCGATTTTTTTTTTTTACTAAAGACATGTGGCTAAATAAATTTTGGCCTAAATGTTTGACTAAAATTTAGTTTATTTGATTTTTTTTTTAACAAAAAGTAAAAAATAGTGTTTTTTTTTCAAAAATGTCGCTCTATTTTTGTATATAGCGCAAAAAATAAAAATCGCAGAGGTGATCAAATACCACCAAAAGAAAGCTCTATTTGTGGGAAGAAAAGGACGCAAATTTTGTTTGGGAGCCACGTCGCACGACCGCGCAATTGTCTGTTAAAGCGACGCAGTGCCGAATCGCAAAAACACCTTGGGTCATTTACCAGCGTATTGGTCCGGGTCTTAAGTGGTTAAGCTGAAGCACCCAGCTGGCTCTAGTACCTCCACTCTAGGTTATCCTGTGTTTACAGGTGATAGTGGTAGGCAGAGAACCTGAGGTGGTGGAACTGAGTTCCACCAAGTTCCAGCTGAAAAAACCCTGACTATTATTAATAAAACAGTTGACATCCCAGTCAACATTTAAACCATGCAGTCTATAATGAGACTATGGGCCAGATTCAGGAACAGTTAGGCTGGCGGATCCAGTGATCCGCCAGCCTAACTGTGACTTTAAGCCGGCATTTCTGTTTTCTGTAACCAGAAAACAAGAAACGCCGGGTTGAAGCTCCGATGCGAGCAGCGTAACTGAGTTTCGCCATCGCATCGTTACTTCAACTTAAAAATGGCGCCGGGGGCGTTCCCGCCGATTTCCGCTCAAAAAATATGTTAATGAGCGGAAATCGGCAATTCACGATCGCATTCTGGCGCGACGCAGTGACGTTACAACGTTTCCGGACGGGATACGCGGCGCATAGTTATACCTACATGGGGTTGGAATATCCTATGTTAGGTATAGGCGTCGTCATCGCGTCGGAAAAAAAAAAAAAAACGTCGCTTGCGTAAAACGTTCATGAATGGGAATGTGACGTCATTGACGTTCATTCACAAAATTTCGAGCATGCGCACGGGGATGTTTTAACACTCGACGCATGCGCAGTACGTTCGCGGCGGGAACGCGCTTCGTTTAAATACTACACGCCCCGTACCCGCCCAATTTGAATTCCGCCGGCTCATTTGCGATGCGCTGCCGCAACTTTAGGAGCAAGTGCTTCGTGAATGACAGCACTTGCTCCTAAAATTTCTGCAGCGTAACGCAAATGAGAAGCGTTACTCCGGAGCAAAGATGCTCCCATCTACCTGAATCTGGCCCTATAAATCCAGTGGGCCAGATTCAGATACATCGGTGCATATTTATGCAGGCGTAGCATATCTTTTTTACACTACTCCGGCGCAGCGCGGAGAGGCAAGCATGGTATTCAGAAAGCAAATGCTCCCAACGATGCGCCAGCGTAATGTAAAATCGTAGGCGTAAGCCGGCGTAATTCAAAGTAGGAAGGAAGTGGGCATGATCCATGTAAATGATGCGTGACCCCATGCAAATGAAGGGCCGAACGACTATGCCGGACGTAACCCCTAAGATACGCCGGCCCACTGCCTATGCCCAGTGCATAAATACGCCCAGACATGCGCCCGTCAAGTGCAAAAGTACAGCATAACCTTTTTGGTTTAAGTACTTTTGCATTTGGAGCCATGTCTGCACCAGTGACTGCTAAGGATCGGAGGAAGAGAAATTTTAGCCCTGAGGAGAAGGCAATCATTATCTATGGCATCTCCAAGTACGGCGCATGCCTTCATGGGGCACAGAGTGGCCAGACCAGCAATGTCAAGAAGGATGAGATCCTGGAGGAGATTACAGCACAGTTGAATTCCCTTGCCCATGAGGTTCGGAGCCCCAAGGACATAGCAAAAAAAATAAATGATATGCGGCGTCTGCTCAAAGAAAAGCTGGCCACAATGAGGAGGCATACCAGGGGCACAGGAGGTGGACCAGCCAGTAAGATAACCCTCACTCCTGATGATCAGGTCATTGCCAGGTGCCTGGAGAGGGAGCAGGTGGAGGGCCTGGAGGGCTATGACTCCGTGCATCAGGCCTTGAGTACAGGTAAGTGTATTTTATCTCCTATCTGGGGTGTAGCATGTGAGGTGGTGAAAGGGAACACGTGACAAGTGTGTGGGTCCACCAACATGTGAATGTTTTGTGTCATCCACAGATGTGCTGGAGGAAGCTGGGCCATCATCGGCTGCTGGGCGACCCACTCCCCCATCAGGGATAGCCCCACAAGGCCTCCCCATACACCCGGCTACAAGCCTCTCCTGCCCCCAGGAAGGCTACGCGGAAGACCAGGGGTGATCCGGATGCGTTGGAGGAGAATCTGACGAGGGACCAGGCCCGGCAGATCCGTCATATGGGTGCATTAGTGGGTGACCTGCACCGTGTGGCAGAGAGCCTGGCTTCCTCGGACCAGACCCAGGCTGCCTGCACCTTGGCTGTCCAGCAGGCACTCACCCAGCAGGCTGATCAGTCTACCTCCATCACTGACAGCCTGCAGGATGCGAGTTCCAACTGCACAGCTATTGTGACCTGTCTGGGGAGCTGCAGGCCACAACATTAGGCCTTGTGTCTGAGGTCCGGAGCCTTACAGTGGCTGTTGAGGCAGCTGCCATGCAGGTGGAGGGGAGAAGCCTGGCAGCGGCCATACAGGAGGAGGGGAGGCAGACAAGGCGCCACCAGCGCACCACCACCACCCGCCAGCTGTGGATGCAGGCGGAGACCAACAACTTCCTCCACCGCATTGCCCTGGCATTGGAGGGCAGGCAGCCAGCCAGGGAGAGACCGGGGGATGTTTCTCCACCAGATGACCCACCCCCCACCTTAGGCTCCCCCCAGGCAACTGAGGACCAGGAGCAGATGAGTGCCTATTTTCCTTTTATTTTTTTGCTCACGTCCTGAGTTTTTTTGTTGCCTTGTATTATCATGTTAGGAGTTAGGATTTTTTTTATTTATGATACTCAGGTTATGAGATAATTTATTTTGTAGTATATGCACACGTTGAGGAGTGCAGGCTACAGTGTGACTGGTGTGTGAATGTGGGGGTGACACTCCTGCCAGTAAGGGGTGTCACCCTGGGTCGTCGGGGAGAAGTTATCCCCAGGGCCGTGTGAATGTGGTATGAATGGACAGCAACATGATTGGGGCCTTGGCGTGGCGTTGCTGCTCCCAAGTCCTGCATGCCGGACTTGGGCTTATCCAATGTGATGTGGATGTGGTGTGTGTGACCACGAGGACCCTCCTGACTGCTCTAACCTCAGCAGATGGGGTAGCCTCGGGCGGGGGGGACTGTGTGGTTGGGGGGTCAGGTCATTACATAGGTCAATCTGTAGGCCCGTTCTCATGGCGTAGTTGTGCAGCACACAACATGCACCGATGGTCTGACACACAACGTTTTGGGAATACAACACTGCACGGGTGCGTATGTGTGCTTCATTGTATTTTCTCTCTCCTCTGGTTTGGGGATCCCGGAATGGAGTCATGAGATGAGGCCCAAGTACATATGCCGAGGCACCTGGAAAGGAAAAGACAGGAGGATGTTAGCCATGCATGTGCCCCTCGTGATGTCTGCATCATGGGGTCGGACAGTCATGCCTGACTCCCATGTCACTCACCAACCAGCCAGCTGTCCCCATACACGTTCTGTTCGAATTTTTATGGTATGGGGCTTTGACGGTATATGTAGCTGTCGTGGCTGGACCCTGGGTGTTTGGCACGGACGTGCCATATGAGGTATTGGGCATCGGCTATCACCTGTACGTTGATGGAATGCCAATGCTTCTGATTGCGGTACATGTGCTCTGTGTCACGGGGGGCTGTAGTGCCACATGTGTGCAATCAATGGCCCCGATGGTGCGTGGGAATCCTGCAATCCTGTAGACTGAAAAGATCCACTGGCAAAGAAATGTAGTGTTGCCAGGACCTTGACCAGTGGCTGCACTGCATGTACGCGGTGTGTCTGGCTGGTGATGTCATCATGCAGAGCTGTGGCTAATTCAAGGATGGCATCAGGGCTGAATCTGAAGATGCGATACACCTCCGAATCCCCCATGCCAAACACGTTGATGCACGTTTGGTATATCCTCTCCCGTGACCTCCTACATGCCCGTAGACGCAGTAGTGCTATGACCACGGCTGCCCCTGGCATGTTGGCATACAGATGTGTTGTCCTGCAAGTGTGGTTGCTCAGTTTGTCCGTTACGGTGCTGCTGTAGCTGCTCTTCAGCTGACCTGTGCAAGTCTGGTGCAAAGTTACCCTTGCTTTATGAGGGGTAACTTTAGGCCGGACGTACAGCTTACACGCACCGCGCGTAGCCTGCGCCGGCCAAACATACGTTTCTGAATCGCCGTATCTCCCTCATTTGCATATTTGAATACTAAATCAATGGGTGCGCCAGATGTGCCCAGCGTAAAAATGCGCCGGCGTAGACAAGTTACGTCGGTCGGAAGAAGCCTATTTTGAGCCGTATCTAGTTTTCTGGGTACGGCGCATAGATACGACGGCACATCTTGACACTTACGCGGCGCATCTCGAGATACGTCGGCGTAAGTTCTTTCTGAATCTGGCCCAAAGTGTCTCAAGTTTTGATATTCCCTCCTAGTGGAACTCCCTCTCCAATGTGTCAACCCCGTATAAAAAAAAATACACATGTGGACAGTCGGGAAGCATTGTACTCAAAATTGGGCCATTCTTAAGTATGGACCAAAGTTTCCACATAATATTCTCAACTGCATAATGTATAGAATAATTGATCATCATTGACCAGTTTGACTTCTCCCCTTCAACCATTTTGGGTCTTTCACCTAATGTTAAGTTATGATCCATATTCCCCACCTGATTAATGGTCACATCAGCCTTATCATAACTAGGGTTGAGCGAACCCGAACTGTAAAGTGCCCCATCATTTGTTTCAGTGGGAGGAGTAGTGTCCCATCATTGGTATCAGTGGGAGGAATAGTGTCCCATCATTTGTGTCAGTGGGAGAAATAGTGCCCCATCATTGGTATCAATGGGAGGAATAGTGTTCCATAATTTGTGTCAGTGGGAGAAATAGTGCCGCATCATTGGTATCAGTGGGAGGAATAGTGTCCCATCATTGGTATCATTGGCAGGAATAGTGTCCCATCATTTGTGTCAGTGGGAGAAATAGTGCCGCATAATTGGTATCAGTGGGAGGAATAGTCTCCGGCCGTGTACACACGGCAGAGAACCTCGACGGGCAGAACACATCGTTCCGCCCGTCGAGGTTCCCTGCCGGCCGTCGAAATCGGCGACCCGCCCGTCGGGAATGGCAACCAGCCATTCATCCAGGCGGGCCGTCGAGCAAATAGAGAGCGTGCTCTCTATTTCTGCTCGACGGGCTTCCCGACGGGAAGCTCGCCGAGAGCGTACACACGGCCGAGGTCCTCGCTGGAATGCAGCTTCCAGCGAGGTTCTCGCTGGTTTCCAGCGAGAACCTCGGTCGTGTGTACGCCGCCTCCCATCATTGGGAGGAATAGTGTCCCATCATTTGTGTCAGTGGGAGAAATAGTGCCCCATCATTGGTATCATTGGGAGAAATAGTGCCCCATCATTGGTATCAGTGGGAGGAATAGTGTCCCATCATTGGGGAAGGTTCCTGCTTGTCAAGATTATTCTTTTTTATTGTTATGTATTTTATGTTATTTTAAGTTGTTTCCCTATCTACATTTGATTGCAGAGTACTTGCCATGCTCTTAACAACATTTTGCTGCCATTTGCAGCCCTCTAGCCGTTCCCTTCGTTTTTTAGAGACATTTTAGTAGTCAAAAATTTGGGTCCCCATTGACTTCAATGGGGTTCGGGTTCAGGTCAACCCGGACTTTTTTTAAAACTTGTGCTTGTAAGAGATAGTCATTAACTGATTACTGTCTGGCCTATGGGCAAATGATACCAGGGCTGGCCTCTTGTTGATCCGGGTGGACGTAATTTGACATCCGTCACCAGAGCCGATGACTGATCACTGCATTGGCCCACTGCCGGTACCACGGGACCATTGTAACCAATCACAGCAGGTTACATGACAGTTGTAAACAATGGAGATGGCTTGCTTTAAGCCAGGGATCCTCAAACTACGGCCCTCCAGCTGTTGCGGAACTACACTTCCCATGAGGCATTGTAAAACTCTGACATTCACATACATGACTAGGCATGATGGGAATTGTAGTTCCTGAACACCTGGAGGGCCATAGTTTGAAGACCCATGCTTTAAGCCATTCATTGTGTACAATTGTGTTGCTAGCAGTAATTGGTCACAGTGATCACACGGTACAGACTGGGCCAATCACGGCCCATCACAGCGAATCACAACAAAACAAACCAAACCACCAAAAAAATTCATATATTCCTGTAAACGAACTGACAAAAATTCAGTTTGGGTACAGTGTTGCATGAGCGTGCAATTGTCATTCAAAATGCAACAGTGCTGAAAGCTGAAAATTGGCCTGGGCAGGAAGGGGGTAAAAGCCGGTATTGAACTGGTTAAGGTTATCAAAATGTCTTATTATTGGGGGGCGTGGCCTGGCAGAGAGCTGGAGAGGACGCACTGCTGCTGTGCTCTGGCCATCCAGGCTCCTTCTGCGGCATCCAGCCTCCAGGAGACCCATCCTACCTCCAGTGCAAGACTGGGGGCTCGTCGAGCGGAAGGTGCACCCCACGAGCCCGAAATTGCGGTGTTCCAGGCACCCGGGAGATGGATTGTGGCTCTGGCCTGGTCCCGGGATTGGTGGCCATCTTCATCCTCTACCCTGAGGTACCATCGTCCACTCCCGGCCTCACAGGTCTCCCCAGGCTTGATCCTCCCTTGGTGCTGACTCCAGCGCTTGGATGCAGGCCAACTGCCACCTCCGGTTCCTGGTAATCTTCGCCCCAAGCGGCCTGCAGGAGGATCCGTGGCTCGGGCCTACAGTCCGTTGGCCATCTTGCTCCACCCGGCCGAGGCATCAGGACCTGTTTCTAGCCGCCTGGACTCCCCACACGCCTGCCTCGTTCATATTGCGGCCACTGGTGCCTACCCACGTGCCTCCCGCTGCCCACAACAATCGGAGGCACCCCTTGGTAGTAGCCTGCGGGCGGTGGAACAGATATGGCCCCGTGTTAAGTGGCCATCTTGCTGCTCCCTTGCATCCATCCCCAGGATTCTGCTTGCTGTACCAAGTTGCCCCCACAGAACTTTTGCTGACCAGGCTATGGCCCCTTACCTGATCATTCAGCAGCATTAATTTAAGCTATGTACTGAAACTATAGCCCTGGGCTACCGCTCCCAGCAAAAGGCCTCTCCCGTCGGGGGGAGAGGTAAGGGGAAGGGCAAAATGGCACCCGAGTCTCCCGAGCTGGATTATACCACGCAGCAGTCCAAGAACAGTTTGCTTCAGTTCCCCACTGACTTGACAAGCCCCACAGTTGCTGGCTCTGATGCCCTGCTCCAGAAGTTTTGCAGTATAGTGCGGGATGAAATAACTGCTGCCTCCCGTAAACTTTCGGCAGAACTTGGTGAAGGGTCTTAAAGAGCTAGGCCACCGCACCAATCAGTTGGAACAGCGGATGGACAACAACAACAGTGCTGGAGGGTCATGAGGATGAGGTCGATAAATTGAATGCCGAACTTTTGAGCTTGCAGGATAAATTAGAGGATGCTGAGAATAGGGCCCGCAGGGATAACCTCTGCATCCTGACCTGCAGGGGACAGCCACGGCCTTCTTCCAGGAGCTGGCGCCTGATATCCCTCCAGAGCGCTTGGAATTTGATCGCATACATAGGTCCCTTGCTCCCAAACTCACCGAAGGCCCCCCCAGAGACGTTATCATCAAGTTCCACCTTTACAGGTCCAAGTAGCGGGTCCTGCATGCCACCAGGGATCTCCCGGACCTCTCCTTCCAGGGTAATCCCCTTCAATTATTTTCAGATCTCTCTCCGGTCACTATAGCCAAAAGGAGTAGTCTGAAACTCTATTTGCAGATCCTCCAAACTCGGGGCATTCGATATAGATGGGGGTTCCCATTTAAGCTCTCCTTTTATCATCTTGGCCGCCAGTATCATTCCTCCTCTTTGCCTGACTTATGGAAACACTTTCAGGATCTACAAGTCTTCCTCGGCCCACGGCCGTCCCGGGCACCCCATGGATCCTCGCAGATGTCTCAGCAACGGTCCCAGGCTCTACGATCACTGCAATCACAACAATTCCAGGATTGACTCTCGTTTGATGCCCTGACTGGTGTTGGTTTTGTTGATCTGTCGGCTGACTTTCATCTTGAATAACAGGTATGACTGTACGTCTCACACTAGACTTTTCTTAATGAGGGCTCAGTCGTGGTACAAGGGCATTTCTGTTTCTAGACCTATAAAACATCTGGACTGCCGCCTCCCCCCCTTTTTTTTGACAGCCCTATGCTGTCCCCCCCCTTACTCCAGGTAACCTTGCCATGTGGCAGCCCCCTTGCCCGGTGTTGCCCCAATTGTGTGATGGCGGCATTGGGCTTCCATGATGGGGCCTCATTCACATGGTCACTTGGCCCGCCTTGGTATGCGTCCCTGGTTCCTCCTCTCCCTCCCCCCCTTTTTTTTTCTTTTTGACCTGTAGTTAGAGAGGGCTATCCTTGTACTGTTCTGAACATTCCCATTAGAGTTGAGGGTGGGTCCTACTCATCATGGGCCACAGTCTCTGGCCCTCAAGGTCTCGGCCGTAGTCTATATTTTTTCTATAATTTAGTTTAAGACTGTTTTATTCTTTATTCAGATGGTGTCTACCTAACATGTTTTTCTGTTTACTTTGTGCCGCTGTCGATTTAATCTCAGTTTTCAGTCTACTTTAACACTATGCTGAGTGGTTCCCGGCGGACCACTGCTCCCCCATGTATCGGAACTTGGTCCGAACTGAGGTTTTGGCCAACTTCCGACCCTCCAGTGGGTTTTCTGTCCCACTAACAATTGCAACCTTGATGACAGGACTGTTTTTACTCCATGTTTTACTCGGTTATTCTGTTTTTCTTTATCTGATGCCTTTAACTTTCTTTCTACTCTACTCTCTGGTCTTTTTATCACCTCTTTCTTCCACTAGGTAAGCGGGGTGTGTGTTTTGGAGATCGATCTTCTGCCTATTGATAGATCTACTATGACACTAAATTGTCTGTCCCTGAATGTTCAGGGCATGAATTCCCCTCAGAAAAGAGTGAAGGTTTTCAAGTATCTTAGAAAGCAGCGGATTGACATCGCCTGCTTACAGGAAACCCATTTTTCAGCCACTTCCTGCCCTAAATATTTTGACGCTCAGTTTCCTCAGGTGTTTTTGGCTAATGCCCCAACCAAGCAAAAGGGGGTGCTCATAGCTTTCCGCAAATCGGTCCCATTTAGCTGCACTAGACAGATTGCAGACCCTGATGGCAGATACTTATTGCTACAATGTACTATCCAAGGAAAAGAGGTCACCATTATGACTTATTATGCTCCAAATTCTAACCCAGGACCCTTTTTGACTCACGTCTGCACCCTGCTGGCATCCCACCAAGTGGGTACCCTCTTTCTTGAATTTAGTTTTGAATCCCTCGCTGGATAAATACCCCTCGGAGTGAATTGCTCCCTCGCCCGCTGCTAAAAAATTTGCTCGCTCTTTACAGTCACATGATCTGGTCGATCTTGGAGGGATAAGGACTCAGGGTAAGGACTACACACATTATTCTCATCCTCATCATTCCCACTCTAGAATTGATCATATGTTTATGTTGAGACACCACCTTTCTATGGTGACCACTGCCTCTATTTTGGCTGCTCCGTGGTCTGATCATGACCCTGTTCTGGTGGTCTGCCACTCTGTTCTGGACAGACCCCAATTCTCCCCCTGGATGATGAACAATTTGCTTTTATCGCTTAAAGAGCTCCCTGGAAGATCTCCTCAAGGCCTCGGAGGACTACTTCCGCGATAATGAGGGGTCGGTTGCTTCGCCTGTAACGCTCTGGGAGGCATATAAGGCGGTATTCTGAGGCCACATTATTCGGCTGGCGTCGACATGTAAGCAAGAAAGGGGTCTGAAGCAGAAGGCTCTGGAATCCCATCGGGAGGCGCTATCTGCGGCTTTTAAACAATATCCCACCCCTGGCAATTGTGAACTCTTGGAGCAGGCCCGTACTGAGTTAGATCTTTGTCTCACTAAGGGGGCTGAACGTATTTTACGTTGGTCCCGCCAGAGGTGGTATACCAGGGCAAACAAACCGAATCGAATGCTGGCAAATAGACTCAGGACTTTCCACTTTGCGCAACCGTCACAATGTCCTTACGGGTAATCCGTTACATATCTTGGAGGAGTTTCAATTCCGCCTCACTAAATTGTATTCGGACCCAGAGCACTTTAACGCTCGGGATTCTGCTGACTTCCTCAACCATCTCTCACTCCCGACTCTAACGGAGGCGCATGCCTAAATCGCCTATTTTCGGAAGCCGTGACGCGCCATTCACCGCGGGGGAGAGAAATGAAAATTAATCATTACACAGTAAGTAGAGCAATTAAAAAAAAAAAAAAAACAGCATACTGCCGCTGACGCCAGTATGCTGGATCGGATGGGACATAGTAGATTTAGGGTGAACCACCGCTTTAACTGAAAGCATTGTGATGATCCCTAAACCGGATCGTGATCACTCCTCCTGGGCCAATTTTAGGCCTATTTCCCTAATTAATATCGATATAAAGATTCTGACCAAAATTCTGGCAAATCGCCTAAACTCTTTTCTCCCTCGGTTGATTGGGAAGGACCAAGTTGATTTTATACCTCAGAGACAGGCTAGTGATGCTATCCGGCGTATATTGCAACTCCAACACATAGTTTACACTCGCTCGCTGGAATCCATGCTCTTGTCTCTGGATGTAAACGAGGCCTTTGACACTTTGTCGTGGCCCTACCTCATGTCTGTTCTTAGGCATTACGGCTTCGGGTCATCATTTATGCACTGGATGTCAGCCTTATATGACTCCCCCCGGGCAAAAATTAAGTACTATGGATTTGAATCTTCACTTTTCAATATTAAGAGGGGAACCTGCCAGGGATGCCCCCTGTCGTCTCTTCTTTTTGTACTGGCTCTGGTCCCCTGGCGGAGGCGATTCTCTCACAAACCTGGATATACAGGGTATTGAAGTAGCGGGCTATCCTCATAAAATTTCCCTTTTTGCCGATGATATTCTTCTTACCTTGACCTCCCCCAGAACTTCCTTACCAAATTTACAATCCCGTTTAGACACCTTTGCTTCCCTTTCTGGGCTCCGAGTTAACCCTTCCAAATCGAAAGCGTTATCGGTCAATCTTTCTCCCGGTCTGTTAGGGAATTCACAGTCGGCATTCTCCTTCCAGTGGGTCTCCTCGCTACCTTACTTGGGGATTCACCTTACCCCTACGTATTCTGGATTGTACCAGGCTAATTTTCCACATTTGTTTAAAAGGCTAACGTATATGCTGCTGTCCTGGTCACATTTGCCTTTGTCTTTGTTCAGCAGAATAACAGCTATTCGTATGTCCTACCTCCCAAAACTACTGTAAAAAGAAAATGTTTGGACAGCCGCACTCTGGAAAAACCTTCTCGGTTGCCTTTATTTGGTAAAAGTAATCAAAACACTGCACATCACAGCAAAAATAGGAGCATACAGCTGACTTTTCACACTATCAATCAGTGCTTACTCATAGCTAACCTACCTACCTACCTCCCAAAACTACTATATTTTTTCCGTGTCTTACCTGTTTTAGTTCCCTTGCATATTCTTCGCATACATCAATGCAGAATTATGCAATTTATTTGGGGCTTGACCCGCCACCGAAAAAATCAGAAAAGAGCAGCTATTTAAAACAATATCAAATATATAAAAAATGGCAAATACACTATAAAACAACATTAAAAAATGTCCCAATAGTTAGAACCATAAACAGCGCTGGTGGTGATAATCCAGTATAGATCCCAGAAAGAGATACCACCTCTACACTTAAGTGCAGCGTCAATGATAGAGTGTATCAATAAAAGAATAGAAGTCCGTTGATAGCAGAGTTTGAAAAGTAGGATAGCAAGCACCTTCCACCTGTATTCTCAAACACCGTTCGACAGTCTTATGACGAAAACGCGTCAGGGAGGGGCTTCTACGATGACAGGAAGTAACACGTGCGCTCCACCAGAGTCACGTCTGAAACCAGGAAGTGCTGGCAGTCAGCTCATCCAATGTTGTTTTATAGTGTATTTGCCATTTTTTATATATTTATTTAAACACATTTGTTGTGATGAACCGTTTCATACACATCTTTTATATGTACTTTTTAATTTTAATTTTAACATGTATATATTATTGTTTGTTTTTTAAGCACAGCACATATTTATGAAATTTAGATTTTTGTTCAGTATCAAAACCTGTGGTGGTAGCTGCTAAATTGCCATATATTGTTTTAAATATTATTTATTTTATATAGAGCTCACCTAGGAGCAGAGTTTCTGCCCTTACATAAATTATATGGGTAGCGTGGGTCCGCAGTGCCCCTGTCTGCCACAGAATAACCGGCCTGTCACTCACAATGTCACACATGCTGCAGCTTCTCACACACAGTGCTGAAGCTATTCTCCTTTTCCTTGCCTGGCAGTGTGGAAAGGAGTAGATGGGAGGACACAAATTGTAAGGTTAGGATCTCGACTTAACCATTACTGACGGACAGTGGCGACATGTCTGCATATTGGCACATAAGTGCTCAATTAGCACAAAACTTCAGGAGACAAGTTACAAATTGTTAACCAGATGGTACAACACACCGGCGAGTCTTCATAAATGGAATCCCTCGAAACCAGACACCTGCTGGTGGTGCCAATCGGATGTGGGGTCGTTATTCCACATCTGGTGGTCTTGTCCCCTGATCTCAACCTTCTGGGATGAGGTCTGTGGTTTAATCAAAAAGATCACAGACACATCTTTGGAACTGTCCACTGCGTGTTGTCTGCTACACCTGTCCTCTTTCTTGCTTTCGCACTACAAGAACTCGCTGACCAAGCACTTGCTGAATGCAGCCAAATCTTTCATCCCCCTCTACTGGAACTCCTCCAGAGTGCCTTCCATTCAGGAGTGGCTCCGCAGGGTGGTGGGAGTGTGCGAGATGGAGGACACGTTGGCTCAGGACAGAGGGGCAGCTGAGAAATTCCTCGATACCTGGCAACCTTGGTTTGCTTTCAGATTTTCACGAGAATATGAATCTTTGATGCATTAGTACTACACTGAAGACCCTACTGAGCTCTTTAGCCCTGAGACCGCCCTATTGGGGCCTATCCCTGTGATCTGTCGCTGGATGAACCAAAATCGTACAGAACCTTACCATTGCCCTACCCCGTCTTCCCCTTACCCACCCCTTCTCCTTGTTTCTCTCTGTAAGTTCTTTTTCTCTATTGCTCTACTCTACACTTTTCCTCTAAAATTATATTTTCTGAAGCATACAGATGCACATGGATCTCTGACCTTTTTCAGGAGGCATATTTGCAAATTAACATTATATTGGATTGAGTACTTCGGTGCCTGACATTTCAATTGATATGACTTGTTCCTTGTAATCTGCTGAACCCACAACGCCAGTTGAATTACTTGCCTGGTCTTAGTTTTTTGTGTCAGATTTTGTACCATGCCTGGACTGTGCACAGTTGCATCTGTGTTGAACTATCTCCTGTTTGTGTCTTGTACCCTTTTTAATTGACTATCAATAAAGACAACCTTTGAATGTAAAAAAAAAAAAATTGTAAGGTTGTGCTGCAGGACTGTGTACAGTCAGAGGTAAAACCCATCTACCACCCAGAAAAAAAGGACATGGCATGCCGAGAGGAACAAGGACTTTTGGTAGAGGAACAAGGACTTTTGGGAGAGGAACAAGGATCTGCAGAGAAGGAAAAGACACAGTTCCTTGGCTTTTTAGCAGTCATTGGAAGGACATGGTGGAACGCAGTGCAGTAGGCTGCAGATGGGACAGTTTTCTAAAATGTTGGGGATGCAGAGAAGTCTGTGTCTGTGGGAACATTCTTATTAAGCCTGGTGTTGCTGGTCATGGGGAGGACACCATTGCAGCTGGCATCTCTGAGTCCTAGGCGGGGACAGCAGGAGGGGACAAGTTGTCATCCTGTGTGTCATGAGAGGCCGTTGGCCATATCCTACAGCACCCTATTTGAGGGAACAGTGCTGTTTACTAGGGACACTGCTTGGCACCTATACCCAGGTTCAGTGGGACTTACGTTTGAGCGCTCCAAGGCCGAATTTTGGGCCCAAATGCAATGGCCTGTGGAGGAGGATTTGCCAGAGACTGTTGGACCATTATCCTCCCATAGTACAGGGACTAGGGATCAATCATTAGTCCACTTTTTATTTACAGAGTCACACATTATATAACGGTTTCCATATACTTGCTAAAATGTTTGCTATTGCTTTTCCAACTTTTGGCTGTTGATTGTGTGTTGTTACCATAAATATTCATCCTTCAGCCTTGGTGTGTCAGAGGATGTGGCACTGTCTGGAAGGTTCAATGAATATAAAATACATTTGTACCACAGATATGGGATTTAATTAGTTTGGATCAGCAGCTGGTACCATATCACAATATATGTGAATATGGATGTCAATTTAATAAAGACAGCGCTAAAAAAAAAGGAAATTATTATGAAACCTTCAAATTTAAATATAGTGACAATGCTGCCCAGAATCAATAAAATAAAATTAGTGATTATTTTAAAATGTGTGCAAAACAAAATATAACCCATAATTTACATATCTGCTGCAGTAACAAATGGTCAGTAAGTAATTTTTTTTTTCCTTTTCTCACCTCCCAAAAAAACAGATACTAGGATGTGGCTCAAAACACGTGCAGGTAAAGATTGCTGGGACCTCCTCTCCCTGGAATATTTCAGCTGAAAAGTGCACACCTCCTCTCTCCAATTGTTATTGAGAGAAATGTACCAAAGTCTTCTCCATTTTAGATGATTCAGATGTGTATATAGGGAACACTAGCAGAGTGAAACATAGTGTAAAACCAAACCCGTTTATTAAAAGGATTTGTATACACTTACAGTGCCTTGCGAAAGTATTCGGCCCCCTTGAACTTTGCGACCTTTTGCCACATTTCAGGCTTCAAACATAATAAAACATAATTAACAAATAAAAAACTGAAAAATTGGGCGTGCGAAATTATTCAGCCCCTTTACTTTTAGTGCAGCAAACTCTCTCCAGAAGTTCAGTGAGGATCTCTGAATGATCCAATGTTGACCTAAATGACTAATGATGATAAATAGAATCCACCTGTGTGTAATCAAGTCTCTGTATAAATGCACCTGCACTGTGATAGTCTCAGAGGTCCGTTTAAAGCACAGAGGGCAACATGAAGAACAAGGAACACACCAGGCAGGTCCGAGATACTGTTGTGGAGAAGTATAAAGCCAGATTTGGATACAAAAAGATTTCCCAAGCTTTAAACATCCCAAGGAGCACTGTGCAAGCGATAATATTGAAATTGAAGGTGTATCAGACCACTGAAAATCTACGAAAACCGGGCCGTTTAAACTTTCAGCTCATACAAGGAGAAGACTGATCAGAGATGCAGCCAAGAGGCCCATGATCACTCTGGATGAACTGCAGAGATCTACAGCTGAGGGGGGAGACTCTGTCCATAGGACAACAATCAGTCGTATACTGCACAAATCTGGCCTTTATGGAAGAGTGGCAAGAAGAAAGCCATTTCTTAAAGATATCCATAAAAAGTGTCATTTAAAGTTTGCCACAAGCCACCTGGGAGACACACCAAACATGTGGAAGAAGGTGCTCTGGTCAGATGAAACCCAAATCGAACTTTTTGGCAACAATGCAAAACGTTAGGTTTGGCGTAAAAGCAACACAGCTCATCACCCTGAACACACCATCCTCACTGTCAAACATGGTGGTGGCAGCATCATGGTTTGGGCCTGCTTTTCTTCAGCAGGGACAGGGAAGATGGTTAAAATTAATGGGAAGATGGATGGAGCCAAATACAGGACCATTCTGGAAGAAAACCTGATGGAGTCTGCAAAAGACCTGAGACTGGGACAATGATTTGTCTTCCAACAAGACAATGATCAAAAACATAAAGCAAAATCTACAATGGAATGGTTCACAAATAAACATATCCAGGTGTTAGAATGGCCAAGTCAAAGTGCAGACCTGAATCCAATCGAGAATCTGTAAAAAGAACTGAAAACTGCTGTTCACAAACGCTCTCCATCCAACCTAACTGAGCTCGAGCTGTTTTGCAAGGAGGAATGGGCAAAAATTTCATCTGGTGGTCTTGTCCCCTGATCTCAACCTTCTGGGATGAGGTCTGTGGTTTAATCAAAAAGATCACAGACACATCTTTGGAACTGTCCACTGCGTGTTGTCTGCTACACCTGTCCTCTTTCTCGCTTTCGCGCTACAAGAACTCGCTGACCAAGCACTTGCTGAATGCAGCCAAATCTTTCATCCCCCTCGGATGCGGTGACGTGGCGGCGTCAACGTCACCGCCACGTCACCGCGCCGTCCGGCGGCGGGGAATTTGATCCGATGGTGTGTACACGCCATCGGATCAAACTCCCGATCGGACATATCCGATGGAAATGGTCCGCGGACCGTTTTCATCGGATATGTCCGATCGTGTGTACGAGGCCTAAGAATCACTCACAGGGAATTCATTTAACCCCTTCCCTGCCAGTCACATTTATACAGTAATCAGTGCATTACTATAGCACTGTTAGCTGTGTAGATGTAAATGGTTCCAAAATAGTGTCAAAAGTGTCCGATATGTCCGCCGCATTATCGCAGGCCTGACAAAAATTGCAGATCGCCGCCATTACTAGTAAAACATTTAAAATAAATCATAAATGTAACCCCTATTTTGTAAGCGATATAACTTTCGCGCAAACCAATCAATAAATGCTTATTGCGATTTTACCAAAAATATGTAGAAGAATACGTATCGGCCTAAACTGAGGAAAAAAATCGTTTTTAAAAAAAAAGGGATATTATTATAGCAAAAAGGAAAAATATTGTGTTTTTTTTTTTTTTAATTCTGTCCTTTTTGTTTATAGCGCAAAAAATAAAAACCGCAGAGGTGATCAAATACCACCAAAAGAAAGCTCTATTTGTGAAGAAAAATTATAAAAATATAATTTGGGTACAGTGTTGTATGACCGCGCAATTATCATTCAAAATGCATCAGCGCTAAAAGCTGAAAATTGCTCTGGGCAGGAAGGGGCTTTAAGTGCCCAGTAATGAAGTGGTTATTAATATACATTGGTGGGACAAATTGTTTTAACCTGTTCCTAAGTGCATTCTGTTGCTGAACTTTTTCAGGTATGGTCCCCAGAGGCAATAGGATGTTCCTCTACATTTCTTTTTCAAACTAGTTCTGGTGGTCTCCCACTAACCAACATGAATCATCAGCTAGGTTCCTGATCATTTGTGATAACAGTGATTTACAGTAAATACGTTGGGTTTGTGTACAAACAAACCCGCAGTTGTCACTGCGGATTTCAGTGTGCAAAAATCCTGCACAATGTATAAAAAAATATTATGTGCAAAACAACCAAAAATGTACAGTATTTTCTTCATTACAATATTGTCAAGTTAAAGCAGAAAAAAGGGCTAAGACAAGCAAAGTTTAAAGCTTTGCCTCCCCACTGCTGATAAACATACTGCAGACTTTGCAATAGTTAGCAGTGTAAATATTTTTGAAGTGGTAAATTGATCACACAGCTCTGTCAGTGAGAGGCTGGCTGGGGCCGATAGGAGGGAGGGCAGTCTTCGACCTTGATAACAGACAGCATACTGGAAGTCAGCGGGTGACATCATGACGCAGCCCCTATGCCAAGTCTCTCACTGACACAGAACAGACAGAGCTGTGCCATTAGGTAATTGCTCAGAGGAAGTGAAAAATGGGGTTTACACTATGATTTATTCAAACAGTATGCAGCATGTTTATCAGCAGTTAGGAGGCAAGGCTTTAAACTTTGTTTATTTTAGCATACTGATGCGGTTAAATTTGGTGGGGGCATCTATGCTTCAACGACCTCTGGCACATTTCTCAACTTATGTCTGAAATTATTTCCCCTGTTAGTATGCCATATTCACAAGACAATACTAAACATTTTAAAGGAGTTGTAAAGGTACAATTTTTCCCCCCCTAAATGGCTTCCTTTACATTAGTGCAGTGCTCCTTTACCTACCTCATCCTTGGATTTTGCTTTTAAATGTACTTTTTTCTTCTGAGAAATCCTCACTTCCTGTTCTTCTGTCTGTAACTCCACACAGTAATGCAAGGCTTTCTCCCTGGTGTGAAGTGTTGTGCTTGCCCCCTCCCTTGGACTACGGGAGAGTCAGGCCACCCACTAACACACCGCTCCTTTTTCTATCTGCAACATGACTCTCCTGTAGTCCAAGGGAGGGGGCGAGCACGACACTCCACACCAGGGAGAAAGCCTTGCATTACTGTGTGGAGTTACAGACAGAAGAACAGGAAGTGAGGATTTCTCAGAAGAAATAAGGACATTTAAAAGCAAAATGGAAGGATGAGGTAAGTGAAGGAGGACTGCACTGAGGTAAAGGAAGCTATTTAGGATAAAAAATTGTACCTTTACAACCCCTTTAACCCCATCACTATTTCCTTGAGAAGTTTGTCTAAATTGGTATTCATTTAGTCCAGTGATGGTGAACCTTGGCACTCCAGATGTTTTGGAACTACATTTCCCACAATGCTCATGCACTCTGCAGTGTAGATGAGCATCATGGGAAATGCAGTTCCAAAACATCTGGGGTGCCAAGGTTCGCCATCACTGATTTAGTCTATTTATAATTGTGTCATAAACCAAATTTTCCCCATCTCCTCTTCAGGTTTCAAAAATGTCCTGAATGTCAGGTGACCAGGGATCTCTTGTGTATACAGATGTTCCAGGTGTTCAAGGTGTGTCTAAAGCCAATTTTCCAGGTCATCACTATCAAGATAGAAAGCGATAAAAAAATCCTGATATTCACGATTTCACAAAACAGGGTTTTGTTTACTCAAGTGCACTTTTACAATTTTGCAAGTGCCGTTGCTCTAGAGCTTTGTAAATAAGGGAGAGCTGTGCTGATTGGGAACTAGAGATCAGGAGGTCTTGGGAGGAACGCAGAGGACGATTTGGTTGGTGTTTTGAGACTAGGTTTAGTCTCCATGCCTGTGAACTGATAAGAGAGCATCTTCACGCAGAGCTGTAGTCATAGGGAGGGGGTGAGCACATTCTGCTTTCCACCATGCAGGTGCTGGTGGAAAGCAAGAAGAGGAGAGACAGGAAATGGCATTTTCAAACCTGGATTACTGTATTTTGGAGGTCAAAAGGAAAAACGAGGTAAGTGATATTTAACCACTTGCGGCCCCGCATATGCTCAGTTGACGGCAGCTTAGGGGATCTGAATATTCAAGCTGCCGTCAATTGACGTCATCGTTTTCTCCGGTCACTGGGGGGCGCGCGCGCGCACTCGGCGCGTCCCCGAGATGCCGATGCGCGTGCCTGGCGGTCGCGATGTCTGCCAGGTACCTGCTAATCGGCAGTTTTAGAGCAGGGACGTGGAGCTCTGTGTGTAAACACAGAGCTCCACGTCCTGTCAGTGAGAGGAGACAGATGTTGTTTCTCTTGTACATAGGGAGACAGCATCGGTCACCTCCCCCAGTCACCCCCCTCCCCCCACACAGTTAGAACACACTCAGGACTCACATTTAACCCCTTCCTCACCCCCTAGTGTTAACCCCTTCACTGCCAGTCACATTTATACAGTAAAATAAGTGCAGCGCTAGTGGGCATGGGATTGCATGAAGCAATGTAGACCAATCCCATTTACATGGGTAACATTATAATGATGTAGTCCAAAAACAAGAAAATATATAAAGGGTGGTGAAACCCTATATGCAAACAGGTGAAGTGTGAATAACAAAACAAGTCCTTCAAATCAAAGCAGGCAAGTCTTCATATAGAGCACTTCTGTCCACCGCTCATATGTTGATGGAGAGACTGATGGTGCCCGTGGTCAGCACGGATGGGCATACAGGTAAACCAAACAGGTAAATGAAAAAAGATGGGTACTCTTACCACAAATGTTGGACACATATGCCAAGAGCAATGTGTCAGATGCGCGTGTAAGAGCTCCTCAGATGGACGGCTCTATAGGGAGTGATGATTCAAAAGGTTGTGGATCTTTCCCAGGAATCATAGGGTCCAAGATGGAGAGTAGTTCCAAGATTTCAGATGGAGTAACACTTGTATGTATCCAAAAAAAGAGAAAAACTCCACATGGTGTAGTTTGTTTTAAGAAAGATAAGCCTTTATTAGGCTGATAAATGATAAAACAATAAAAGCAGAAATAAAAATGTAGATGCCAGTACTCTGGAGAAGATCTGGCACACGTGATCACATGTGTATAAAAGCGCGTGGTAGTTGGGTATGAGGAAGCTATGTACCCGACATGTTTCGAGCTAATGCTCATCGACAGGGGCATGGCTCTTTCACCCACTCCACGCTATATATATAATGAAAAGGACAGTTCACTGTGTCCAAAAGCAGCTGCAATCAATTCATTAGAATTAACCATACTGATTAACTACGCCCACTGGTGTCTGCAGACAACAGCTATAGTTAGGCTTGTCCAGCCGTATGATGATCACATTGTGTGCATTCATTGGTCAAAATGAGTGGAAGTGACCTGACTAGTGAGGATCATGGGAAGTGGCCATTGCGTCAGGCAAAGCATCAGCCTATGGGAGATCTACTACGAGTGTGTGTTAATGCGTCCCTACGTGGGGATGCGACGCGGTGCGTCATCAGCCTGAGTAGCCTGTGGAAACTAGACAGGGAGGCGTGAACGAGGAGACGTACATCCGCGCGACTCCACGACTCGATGAATGAACAACACAGCAACACGACGCAATACGTCACCATCACATCCCCGCGTAAGGGCGCGACGCGGTGCGTCATCAAACGGTGCGACCTATAGGAAATAGGAAGAGGGATGTAAACAGTGGTTGACGTGCGTGGAGAGGCGTGCGTCAGCGTGGCAACCCGACGCGATGACGGAACAAAGCGACGAGTTGTTCCATTCGCTCAAATTATGACTCTATATTAGAAAGGCACTTTGAGCGAGCAAGAGAACAGGGGGACCCGCGTTCAATATACCTCAATGACCCAACAAGTCATGAGAGAAAAAAATTGGATGTTTAATCATGTGCTTCGAAGAAGGTGGACATATGTGATTCGATGACATTACTAGGGGAATGAGCATGTGTATTCGGATCCTGTTAATAGAATGTGTGTATATAAAAATGACATGTTATACTGCATCTATGGGTAATTAACCCATGATTAGGGCAATATTATTAGGTCAAACTGTAAATCATGTTTAATGAGCAAAAAGAATAAAAAATTGGTGTGTGGCAGAAATACTCCACATGTTAGGCCCATTGATAATAGGAGGGTCGAATCATTCCCATCAATAATTCAGAATTTATCAATTGCAGTGCGTGACACAGTCAATTGTCAATATCAGGTCTTAACACGTATTTAGGAGATACATCAAACAAGTACATAGATATACATGAATTATACATATAATCTCAACTCCACAAACTCATGTACAAAAACACGGTGGAAAAATATTAATCAAGTCCACTGAGATCAGGTAATATTAAGATCTGTTAATAAAAGCGTTAATGTCCCACTCTATATTTAACCCATAAGGTGAGAAGCAGCGAAGCTGGTATATCCAGAACATTTCTAGTTGGGATACTCCTCTAACCCTTGATTCACCTCTCCAGTGAGGGGTGAATTTATCTATGACCTGAAAGCTGGTTCCTGTAGGGTTTTTATTATGGCATTCCAAGTAGTGTTTGGGCACACTGTGATTAGTTTTGCCTTTCCTGATACGAGTGATATGTTCATTCACTCTAATTGCAAAGGTACGTATGGTCCTGCCTACATACTGTTTCTTACATGGACATGTAAGAAGATAGACTATGTATTTAGTGTGGCAGGTGACAAAAGATTTGATCTGGTAGGTGGTGGCCGTTACAGTTGAGGTGAAGTTATATATCTTTCTATTTGTTAAGGTGTTAAGCAAACAGACATTGCATGTTCTACAGGCATGGAAGCCTTTCACTTCCGGAAAAAACGAGGGTTTAGTCGGAGGGTCTGACACATTAGGGGCTAACTGGTTTCTCAAAGACTTTGCCCCTCTGAATATTACACTCGATTTGTCAGGCAAAGCCGGGCCCAAAAGGGGGTCACATTGGAGCACATTCCAGTGACGATTTAAAATCCCTTTTAGCTGTTTGTGTTGTACAGAGTATTGAGTAATAAAGGCCCATTTGAACTTATTATCAGGCGTTCGTTTCGGCTTTTCCTTAATGATAGATGCCCTATCAAGGTTGGAGACCCGTTCTATATCACTATCAATGGCTGTGGGTAGATATCCTTTCTCAAGGAATCTAAGCCTGAGTGTTTGTGCTTGTGTATGGAAATCAGCTATGTCTGTGCAATTCCTCCTGATCCGAAGTAGCTGGCTATAGGGGACAGATCTAAGCCAAGAGCTGTGATGGCAACTGTCGGTGGAGATGTAGCCATTCCTGTCAGTTGGTTTAAAGAATGTTTTCGTCACAAACTGATTGTCTTTTACTGAAATCTCCAAATCAAGAAAGTGAATACTGTGAGTACTTAAATCGTAGGTTAAAATAATACCCATCTCATTGTCATTGAGAGTCACCATGAAGTCATGGAGAGATTCCTCATCTCCCTGCCATAGGAGGATGTCGTCTATATATCTTGCCCACAGCATCACCTCTGGTCGCTGTAGGGCATAGACGACATCCTCCTCCCACTGAGCCATATAGAGATTCGCCAAACTAGGGGCAAACTTGGCCCCCATGGCGACACCTCTTGTTTGAAGGAAGAATTTTTCATTATACCAGAAGTAGTTACTCTGGGTCGCAAATCGCAACAAGTCCATAATGAACTGTTGTTGGATCTTAGGGATTAAATCACTAGTGGATAGATATCTTCCGAAAATTCATAAGAACATCACAAACCCTCCTGGCCGCCCAATTGTAAGTGGAATCAACTCTGTCACATCCAGAATTGGTAGATACATTGATTTCTATCTCCAGCCTTTAGTTCAACGGGTCCCCTCCTTTTTAAAGGACACGGGTGACACCTTACGCAGACTACAATCCATAGACTACCAAAGTGGATGTATTCTGGTAACCGCGGATGTAACATCGTTATACACGTGCATTCCGCACAATTTGGGTTTTCAAGCAGTGGAACGATATCTATCCACTAGTGATTTAATCCCTAAGATCCAACAACAGTTCATTATGGACTTGTTGCGATTTGCGACCCAGAGTAACTACTTCTGGTATAATGAAAAATTCTTCCTTCAAACAAGAGGTGTCGCCATGGGGGCCAAGTTTGCCCCTAGTTTGGCGAATCTCTATATGGCTTAGTGGGAGGAGGATGTCGTCTATGCCCTACAGCGACCAGAGGTGATGCTGTGGGCAAGATATATAGACGACATCCTCCTCCTATGGCAGGGAGATGAGGAATCTCTCCATGACTTCATGGTGACTCTCAATGACAATGAGATGGGTATTATTTTAACCTACGATTTAAGTACTCACAGTATTCACTTTCTTGATTTGGAGATTTCAGTAAAAGACAATCAGTTTGTGACGAAAACATTCTTTAAACCAACTGACAGGAATGGCTACATCTCCACCGACAGTTGCCATCACAGCTCTTGGCTTAGATCTGTCCCCTATAGCCAGCTACTTCGGATCAGGAGGAATTGCACAGACATAGCTGATTTCCATACACAAGCACAAACACTCAGGCTTAGATTCCTTGAGAAAGGATATCTACCCACAGCCATTGATAGTGATATAGAATGGGTCTCCAACCTTGATAGGGCATCTATCATTAAGGAAAAGCCGAAACGAACGCCTGATAATAAGTTCAAATGGGCCTTTATTACTCAATACTCTGTACAACACAAACAGCTAAAAGGGATTTTAAATCGTCACTGGAATGTGCTCCAATGTGACCCCCTTTTGGGCCCGGCTTTGCCTGACAAATCGAGTGTAATATTCAGAGGGGCAAAGTCTTTGAGAAACCAGTTAGCCCCTCATGTGTCAGACCCTCCGACTAAACCCTCGTTTTTTCCGGAAGTGAAAGGCTTCCATGCCTGTAGAACATGCAATGTCTGTTTGCTTAACACCTTAACAAATAGAAAGATATATAACTTCACCTCAACTGTAACGGCCACCACCTACCAGATCAAATCTTTTGTCACCTGCCACACTAAATACATAGTCTATCTTCTTACATGTCCATGTAAGAAACAGTATGTAGGCAGGACCATACGTACCTTTGCAATTAGAGTGAATGAACATATCACTCGTATCAGGAAAGGCAAAACTAATCACAGTGTGCCCAAACACTACTTGGAATGCCATAATAAAAACCCTACAGGAACCAGCTTTCAGGTCATAGATAAATTCACCCCTCACTGGAGAGGTGAATCAAGGGTTAGAGGAGTATCCCAACTAGAAATGTTCTGGATATACCAGCTTCGCTGCTTCTCACCTTATGGGTTAAATATAGAGTGGGACATTAACGCTTTTATTAACAGATCTTAATATTACCTGATCTCAGTGGACTTGATTAATATTTTTCCACCGTGTTTTTGTACATGAGTTTGTGGAGTTGAGATTATATGTATAATTCATGTATATCTATGTACTTGTTTGATGTATCTCCTAAATACGTGTTAAGACCTGATATTGACAATTGACTGTGTCACGCACTGCAATTGATAAATTCTGAGTTATTGATGGGAATGATTCGACCCTCCTATTATCAATGGGCCTAACATGTGGAGTATTTCTGCCACACACCAATTTTTTATTCTTTTTGCTCATTAAACATGATTTACAGTTTGACCTAATAATATTGCCCTAATCATGGGTTAATTACCCATAGATGCAGTATAACATGTCATTTTTATATACACACATTCTATTAACAGGATCCGAATACACATGCTCATTCCCCTAGTAATGTCATCGAATCACATATGTCCACCTTCTTCGAAGCACATGATTAAACATCCAATTTTTTTCTCTCATGACTTGTTGGGTCATTGAGGTATATTGAACGCGGGTCCCCCTGTTCTCTTGCTCGCTCAAAGTGCCTTTCTAATATAGAGTCATAATTTGAGCGAATGGAACAACTCGTCGCTTTGTTCCGTCATCGCGTCGGGTTGCCACGCTGACGCACGCCTCTCCACGCACGTCAACCACTGTTTACATCCCTCTTCCTATTTCCTATAGGTCGCACCGTTTGATGACGCACCGCGTCGCGCCCTTACGCGGGGATGTGATGGTGACGTATTGCGTCGTGTTGCTGTGTTGTTCATTCATCGAGTCGTGGAGTCGCGCGGATGTACGTCTCCTCGTTCACGCCTCCCTGTCTAGTTTCCACAGGCTACTCAGGCTGATGACGCACCGCGTCGCATCCCCACGTAGGGACGCATTAACACACACTCGTAGTAGATCTCCCATAGGCTGATGCTTTGCCTGACGCAATGGCCACTTCCCATGATCCTCACTAGTCAGGTCACTTCCACTCATTTTGACCAATGAATGCACACAATGTGATCATCATACGGCTGGACAAGCCTAACTATAGCTGTTGTCTGCAGACACCAGTGGGCGTAGTTAATCAGTATGGTTAATTCTAATGAATTGATTGCAGCTGCTTTTGGACACAGTGAACTGTCCTTTTCATTATATATATATAGCGTGGAGTGGGTGAAGGAGCCATGCCCCTGTCGATGAGCATTAGCTCGAAACATGTCGGGTACATAGCTTCCTCATACCCAACTACCACGCGCTTTTATACACATGTGATCACGTGCGCCAGATCTTCTCCAGAGTACTGGCATCTACATTTTTATTTCTGCTTTTATTGTTTTATCATTTATCAGCCTAATAAAGGCTTACCTTTCTTAAAACAAACTACACCATGTGGAGTTTTTCTCTTTTTTTGGATACATACAAGTGTTACTCCATCTGAAATCTTGGAACTACTCTCCATCTTGGACCCTATGATTCCTGGGAAAGATCCACAACCTTTTGAATCATCACTCCCTATAGAGCCGTCCATCTGAGGAGCTCTTACACGCGCATCTGACACATTGCTCTTGGCATATGTGTCCAACATTTGTGGTAAGAGTACCCATCTTTTTTCATTTACCTGTTTGGTTTACCTGTATGCCCATCCGTGCTGACCACGGGCACCATCAGTCTCTCCATCAACATATGAGCGGTGGACAGAAGTGCTCTATATGAAGACTTGCCTGCTTTGATTTGAAGGACTTGTTTTGTTATTCACACTTCACCTGTTTGCATATAGGGTTTCACCACCCTTTATATATTTTCTTGTTTTTGGACTACATCATTATAATGTTACCCATGTAAATGGGATTGGTCTACATTGCTTCATGCAATCCCATGCCCACTAGCGCTGCACTTATTTTTTTTTCATTGTGTACTCACAGGGTGTTTCACTGTTAGTGCTGGCTGCTTCCTTTCTTTCTTCACACTTCAGCAGCGCAACTTTATTTTGTTTTGTTTGTTCTACATTTACACAGTAATTAGTGCGTTTTTATAGCACTGATCGCAGTATAAATGTGAATGGTCCCAAAAATGTGTCAAAAGTGTCCGATGTGTCCGTCGCAATATCGCAGTCCTGACAAAATTCGCAGATCGCCGTATTACTAGTAAAAAAATAAAAATAAAATTGTCAGAATTCTATCCCTTATTTCCTAGCCACTATAACCTTTGCGCAAACCAATTACTATACGCTTATTGCGATTGTTTTTTTTTACCAAAAATATGTAGAATACATATCGGCCTAAACTGAGAATTTTTATTTTTTTTTAACAAAAATTGGATTTTTATTATAGCAAAAGGTTAAAAATATTCTGTGTTTTTTTTCAAAATTGTCGCTCTTTTTTGTTTATAGCGCAAAAAAAAAAGAAGGACGCAGGGGCGATCAAATACCACCAAAATAAAGCTCTATTTGTGGGGAAAAAAAGGACGTCAATTTTGTTTGTAAGGCACGTCGCACGACCGCGCAATTTTAATTTAAAGCGACGCAGTGCTGAAAGCTGAAATTTCGCCTGGGCAGGAAGGGGGTATATGTGCCCAGTAAGCAAGTGGTTAAATGCTTTAGCTTGCAGCAATCAATTGATCCAATAAAAAACGAACCTTTAGTGTTCCTTTAATGCAATCTATGCATTAAGGTGAAAACACATTGCATAACGCCGCCGCCCCCCCCCCAAGCCCCCGTTATACTTACCTGACCCCTCGAAAGTCCCGCGCGGTCCCGAGATCCTCTTCGTCACTCAGCCTGGCCGCTGATTGGCTAGAGCGGATGGGATTGAGAGCAGCACAGCCATTGGCTGTCGCTGCTTTCAATCACATCCAAAGACGCGGCGCTCCGAGGGGCGGGGCGAGTGATACAGTGAGCGGCTATGGCCGCTCGCTGTATCACGGGAGCGCGCCTGCAATTAGTGACCACCATGCAAGCTCTGGCATGACTGTGGTTACCAATTGTGGGGAGGACCGAGACAGCCACCGAGGGACCCCAGAAGACGTGGAGGTAAGTATGACATGTTTGTTATTTTAAACTAACACATTTTTTCCTGTACAGACTCTTTAAAGCGGATCTCCACCCTAAAGTGGAGTCGCGCTAATCGGAACCCTCCCCCCTCCGGTGTCACATTTGACACCTTTCAGGGGGGAGGGGGTGCAGATACCTGCCGAAAGACAGGTATTTGCACCCCCTTCCAGCCACAACAGAGTCGGGCAAAAGACGGGTTTTCCTAGCTTCCCGTCGCCCCCTCCCCCCGTTGTGTGCTGGAAACTCTCGGCTCCCAGCACACAGCGGGAGCCAATCGGAGGGTGCAGCGCGACTCGCGCATGCGCCGTAGGGAACCGGACAGTGAAGCCGGAGCGCTTCACTTCCTGGTTCCCTCACCGTGGATGTAGGGGGGAACAGCAGAGAGACGAGCGAACGCTCGTCCTCTGCTGCAGACACCGCTGGACTCCAGGACAGGTAAGTGTCCTAATATTAAAAGTCAGCAGCTGCAGTATTATTAGCTGCTGGCTTTTAATATTGTTTTTTAATTGGCCATCCGCTTTAAGTTATTGTTAGTATCTTGAATTAAATTTGTTGGGTGAGTGGAAGCCAGAGAAGGGATAGGCAGATAGGGGTAGAAGATGCTGAGCAGTTTGTAAGGTGGATGAGCCTGGCAGTAGCATTCATGACAGACTGAAAGGGGGATAGCCTATTTAAAATATAAGCCAATGAGGAGGGAGTTGCAGTTGTTGAGGAGAGAGATGACCAGGGAGTGGATTAGAAGCTTTGTTAGGTTAGGTTATTGGTTAGGAAGAGGCATATCTTGGAGATGCTGCTGAGGTTGAGGCGGAAAGCTATGGACAATGATTGGATGTGGGGCCGAAAGGAGAGTTCAGAGTCCAGGACTACACCTAAGACCTTGGCATGAGGCGGGGGGGGGGGGGGTTGATAGTTGAGCTGTTGATTTTAACAGAGAAATCAGGGGGAGAGGCACGTGGGGGATAAAATATTATGAGCTTTGTTTTGGATAGTTTGGGGAAATGGTGTGACATCCAGGCTGATATGTCTGTTAATAAATTGGTGATACGTGAGGAGACTGATGGAGTGAGCTGAGGAATAGAGAGATAGATTTGTGTGTCATCGGTGTAGAAGTGGTATTGAGAGCCATGGGAGGCAATCAATTGACCTAGGGAGGAGATGCAGATTGAGAATAGGAGAGGTCCAAGAACAAAACCTTGGGGGACCCCGAAGGAGAAAGGAAGAAGAGAGGAGGAAGTAGAATTGTAAGTGACACTGAAGGTGCAGTGGGATAGGTAGGATAAAAAAACAGCTAGGAGTACAGTCACAGAGACCAAAAGAGTGGAATTTTTTTGAGGAAGGGGTGGTTCACATTTTCAAAGGCAGTAGAGAGGTCCAGGAGAAGTAGTACAGAATAGTGTCTGTAGTTTTTAGCCATTAGTAGGTGGTTTGCGAGTTTAAGGAGAGCAGAGTTGAGGGCGAAATCTGCACTGAAGGAAATAAATAAGTTTGGTCTACAACAGTGACCTTCTGACTGAGAACAGACATTCAAGGAGTTTGGATGAAAACGGGAGTAAGGAGAAAGGACGTAGCTTATTAAAGTGGAGGTCCACCCTAAAAAAAAATTACATAAAAAAGGACCCAAAAAATGTGAATATTTTTTTTTTTATATATACATTTACCAGAAATGGCTGTTGCTAGGCAGATCATCCTAATCTGCCTATTCCACGGTAGTCTTTATTCTTCTCCTCCTCGTGTTGTCTTCTGGAGAATCGGACGCGCTGTCTTCTGGAACCTGTGTGTATCCCATAAGACAGCTGGCCATTCACAAAGTGCCCCGTGACTCGCACATGTGCAGTAGGAAAGGGGCAGTAAAGCCGTAAGGCTCCACTGCCTGTTTCCCTTAGTACGAATGGCGGCGCCGGCACGCGATCCAATAGACATATTGGACGCGGGGGGCCGACATCGCGGGCACCCTGGACAGGTAAGTGTGCTTATTAAAAGGCAACAGCTACAGTGTTCGTAGCTGCTGACTTTTAAAACAAAAATTTCAGCTGGAACACCACTTTAAGATTGGTGGGGTCCAGTGAGGGATTTTAAAAGGATGGCGTGTCATTTGGGTTGTTGTGCATTTGAGAATAATTTGTCAACGATTATTGTAAGGAGTTGTTTTTATCAATCAAATTTGTTTTTAAAAGCACACGATACACTAAATATGGAATATTTATTCACTAGACATGTATTCACAATAAATAGACTATGGATGACATAAAATCTTACAATACAAAATTATTCGCAATATTCGCTAATGGATTGTGATATAATGTGAATGAAACAAAAAATATTGATTTCTTCCAAAGATACAATATATATATATACAGTGCAGAAAATAAGTATTTGAACACCCTGCTATTTTGCAAGTTCTCCCACTTGGAAATCATGGAGGGGTCTGAAATTGTTATCGTAGGTGCATGTCCACTGTGAGAGACATAATCAAAAAAAAAAAATCCAGAAATCACAATGTATGATTTTTTTAACTATTTATTTGTATGATACAGCTGCATAGAAGTATTTAAACACCTGTCTATCAGATATAATTCTGACCCTCAAAGACCTGTTAGTCTGCCTTTAAAATGTCCACCTCCACTCCATTTATTATCCTAAATTAGATGCACCTGTTTGAGGTCATTAGCTGCATAAAGACACCTGCCCACCCCATACAATCAGTAAGAATCCAACTACTAACATGGCCAAGACCAAATAGCTGTCCAAAGACACTAGAGACAAAATTGTACACCTCCACAAGGCTGGAAAGGGCTACGGGGAAATTGCCAAGCAGCTTGGTGAAAAAAGGTCCACTGTTGGAGCAATCATTAGAAAATGGAAGAAGCTAAACATGACTGTCAATCTCCCTCGGACTGGGGCTCCATGCAAAATCTCACCTCGTGGGGTCTCAATGATCCTAAGAAAGGTGAGAAATCAGCCCAGGACTACATGGGAGGAGCTGGTCAATGACCTGAAAAGAGCTGGGACCACCGTTTCCAAGGTTACTGTTGGCAATACACTAAGACGTCATGGTTTGAAATCATGCATGGCACGGAAGGTTCCCCTGCTTAAACCAGCACATGCCCGTCTTAAGTTTGCCAATGACCATTTGGATGATCCAGAGGGAGAAAGTCATGTGGTCAGATGAGACCAAAATAGAACTTTTTGGTCATAATTCCACTAACCGTGTTTGGAGGAAGAAGAATGATGAGTACCATCCCAAGAACACCACCCCTACTGTGAAGCATGGGGGTGGTAGCATCATGCTTTGGGGGTGTTTTTCTGCACATGGGACAGGGCGACTGCTCTGTATTAAGGAGAGGATGACCGGGGCCATGTATTGCGAGATTTTGGGCAACAACCTCCTTCCCTCAGTTAGAGCTTTGAAGATGGGTCGAGGCTGGGTCTTCCAACATGACAATGACCCGAAGCACACAGCCAGGATAACCAAGGAGTGGCTCTGTAAGAAGCATATCAAGGTTCTGGCGTGGCCTAGCCAGTCTCCAGACCTAAACCCAATAGAGAATCTTTGGAGGGAGCTCAAACTCTGTTTCTCAGCGACAGCCCAGAAACCTGACTGATCTAGAGAAGATCTGTGTGGAGGAGTGGGTCAAAATCCCTCCTCCAGTGTGTGCAAACCTGGTGAAAAACTACAAGAAACGTTTGACCTCTGTAATTGCAAACAAAGGCTACTGTACCAAATATTAACATTGATTTTCTCAGGTGTTCAAATACTTATTTGCAGCTGTATCATACAAATAAATAGTTAAAAAAATCACACATTGTGATTTCTGGATTTTTTTTTTGATTATGTCTCTCACAGTGGACATGCACCTACGATGACAATTTCAGACCCCTCCATGATTTCCAAGTGGGAGAACTTGCAAAATAGCAGGGTGTTCAAATACTTATTTTCTGCACTGTATATATATATATATATATATATATATATACACACACACACACATACATATACACATACACACACACAGTAGCTCACAAAAGTGAGTACATCCCGATTGACCCCCCCCCCCTGGAAAACCGAGAAGGTGTTGAAAGATTATCGTGGCTGTGGGCTGTCTGAGTAGTCCCGGGCCGGATGTTACACAGGCACAGTGAGCAGAGGAAAGCCGCCTCGTTTTAGCTGCAATATTCGGCCGATTTTAACCTCTGCTAGCGTTTGAAGAAAGGGTTAAATGCAACTGTGCGCCGCCGCTGCCGAAGTACCCCCCCCCAATAAATTTCAGCGGACGCCAATGCACCCCTCACATTTTTGTAAATTTTTTATTATACCTTTTCATGCGACAACACTGAAGATATTACACTTTGCTACAATGTAAAGTAGTGAGTGTACAGCTTGTATAAGGGCTCTTTCACACGTGCGTTACGTTTTTTAGTCCGCTCCGTGTGTCTGTCAGCTCAGCGGGGGGGGGGGGTCTCCGCTGAGCTGTCGGGCGGTCCCCGCACACTGTGCAGGGACCGCCCTGTCTCTCCTCCGCTATCCCCTATGGGGAATCGGATGGAAACGGACCGTCTGTCCGTTTGCATCCGATCCGTTTGGCCGGACGGAAGAAAAATAGGACATTCTTCCATCCGAAAAAACGGATGCGGATCTGGCGGACGTTAGCGGATGCATTATCCGCTAATGGATCCGCTCCCATAGGGAAGCATTGAGGTCCGTTACCGGACGTCCAAAAAATGGACTAACGGAACGGACGTGTGAAAGAGCCCTAAGTGTCAATTTGCTGTCCCCTCACAATAACTCGACACAGCCATTAATGTCTAAACCCCTGGCAGCAAAAATGAGTACACCCCTAAGTGAAAATTTCCAAATTGGTCCCAAAGTGTCTATATTTTGTGTGGCCCCCATATTTTCCAGCACTGCCTTAACCCTCTTGGGCATGGAGTTCACCAGAGCTTCACAGGTTGACACTGAAGTCCTCTTCCACTCCTCCATGATGACATCACAGAGCTGGTAAATGTTGGAGACATTCTTCATCTTCCGTTTGAGGATGCCCTACAGATGCTCAATAGACTTTAGGTCTAGAGACATGCTTGTACAGTCCATCACCTTTTGTCAGCTTCTTTAGCAAGGCGGTGGTCATCTTGTCGGTGTGTTTGGGGTCCTTATGTTGAAATATTGCCCTGCGGCCCAGTCTTTGAAGGGAGGGGATCATGCTTTGCTTCAATATGTCACAGTAAATGTTAGCATTCATGGTTTCCTCAATGAACTGTAGCTCCCCAGTGCTGGCAGCACTCATGCAGTCCGACTGCTTGACTGTAGGCAAGACACACTTGTCTGTTCTCCTCACCTGGTTACTGACACACGCTTGACACCATCTGAACTAAATACGTTTATCTTGGTTTCATCAGACCACAGAACATGGTTCCAGTAATCCATGTCCTTAATCCGCTTGTCTTCCCCAAACTGTTTGCAGGCTTTCTTGCGTATCATCTTTAGAAGAGGATTCCTTCTGGTACAACAGCCACGCGGACCAATTTGATGCAGTGTATGGTCCAAGCACTGACAGGCTGACACCCCCCACCCCTTCAACCTCTGCTGCAATGCTGACAGGCCTCATAGGTCTATTTCCCAAAGACAACTTCTGGATATGACACTAAGCATGTACACTTAACTTCTTTGGTCGACCATGTCAAGGCCTGCTCTGAGTGGAACCTGTTGTGATTTCTGTGGTGGCAGATGAAGGATCTGCAGCGCAATTTATATGCAAGGGTGCACTTGGTACTGCAGATGTTGCTCAAGAGATGGAAGAAGCAAGGAAAGGTGACAAAGGACCTAATGATGTTATGGATGATGCCATGCCAAATGAGCCAATGTTGGTGGAAACTCCAGATGGTACAGGTATAAATGTTTTATGTGATGATGGTCAGGTGTCAGGACAGTTGCTGGCAGGGCATTTCACGCCAGCAGAGTTGGAGTCTAGTGAAACTGCTGTGGAAGACAATTGCTCTGCTGGGTGCAGTTCCTCTTCAGAATGCTGGGGAATGGTATGACTGACAGAAGAATTAGGCCCCCTAAAAGTTCAGGAAGGTAATTCTGGGGAAGATTTCCTGAGGTTTGAAGAATTTCTAAGATCAGAGAAGAAGGATCATGGTAAACAATGGTCAGAGGGAAATGACCCAAAGTTTAGTAAGGTGTCACATGTCTTGAAAACATCAGCGTGGCAAGATAGTCAGGATGTCCTTCAGAGGGAGACAAGAATGAGGCTGCAGTCATATGAGGTTGTTGGTGATGCAACTGATAAAATGAAGCATGCAGTGTATGTACATGAGGAAACAAGTGATGCCAAGTTTGGACAGTAAAAGGGGGGGCGTATGTAGAGCACCGAGAGGGACCAGGGTCACCCCCAATTACAACTAATCAAGTGTTTAAAACGTAATTCCTTCCAAATTAAGTAAAGAGAAAAAGGGTGGAGTCTAGTGGAAATTGAGGGAGCACTTTATAACTTTAATATCAGACCCCTAAATCTCAGATGTCCGCCTCATGTTAAAAAGGTACCAATATTAGTACACTCCTTACCAACAAGGTGGCTAGTGTAGGTCCAAGGGAACTAGTAAGACGTTCCTTTTGGAAAGGCACATGCAAAAAAAAAAAAAAGGCACAGAGGTGTCTTTGTAGAGTCCAAGTAGATGTAGCAGGGAGACATGGAGAAAGGCACCTGATGGAACAGGATTTGGCCCATGTGGGTGGTAGCTTGCATTATCATGCCAAAGTGAGGAGGTTGTACTGGTTTGTTCTGCCCTCTGGGTCGAAACAAGGGGGAGGGGGGGATATGTGGTAGCGTGTTACCCCACCAGTGTATGAATGCAAGATTCTCAACCAGGCAGGTTGAGGCGCTCCAGTGTATTTGCTTGCTTGGGAGGAAACTGGCTTTTCAGTTTCCTCATTATTTAGTAAAGTCCACTTTGGGACCTGGAGCCCAGGGATTTCTTAGCGATCCAGGTTGAAAGAAATTCCTAGTCCTGGATCCAGATTTTGAGACTCACCAGCGAACTGACTGGTCAGGTGTGTGCTGGCCTATTTGTAGACACCTGACCATGCTTCTGGCCCTCCCGAGAAGTCCAGGCTTGCAAGGGAGAACCCAGAAAGCATCTTAAAGCTGTCTGCATTGAGGGGCTTGAAGCTGTGTGTGTCCAAGGAGCCCAAAGCTGTGTACATCCAAGACTGTGGGTCTGGAAGAGCTGGTGGTTTGAGGGATCAGTATCTATTAGCAGAAGTGTTGCCGAATAGACTTTTTTTGTTTTTTTTCCCCATTTAATAAAGTGTGGGCTACCAGGCCCTTAACTAAAAATGCCTCTCTGACGTGGACTAACTAAACAAAAACATGGCCCCTAAAATTGTATTTTTAATTTTAACAGACCAGGCTGCCTAGAATAAGTGGCAGTTAAATTACATTTTTGTAATGTGGTTTCTATGCACTGTAAAATACATTCACAAGTATCTGTATGCAAAAAAATTGATAGCTGACAATTATATAGTATTTAACTAGCAGACTAAAGCCACCAATCCACTCCATTTATATGATTCAATAAATATGATCAACAGATAAAAGCTTTATAGTACCTTGGCGGTTGAAGCAATTAATGATTGTGCCAATTCATTCAGATAATTCAAAAAGGTGAAGACAGGATTTAAAAATCCTCCATGTGCAACTCAACCAATGCATATTGTAAACATGGTTTATAATTCTCCATGTATTTTTCAGCCAGCGGCTCACTATAGCATTTTACAGTAATCGTCACTGGTTCTGATATAATTTATTCATATCATATAGAAGCTGGCCAAAAGTTCACAAACTATGCAAGAAACATCCACTTACTAATCTAGTTTATAACTGGAGGACAAAAAGGATTTGTACGTCACCTGACCTGGAGCATATGGCAAGCCCATCTTAAAAGGAGCAGTTCACACCGCGTCACAGACAAGGCCTTTGGGGTCCTTCTCACATCTAACAGATTAAAACATTTCTAGTCCACAGAAGGCATAAACCCCCTGCAGGATTTACAAGATATGACTTTCCCACCACTCCCTCTTTCACAGACGAAGCAATTAAAAAAAATAAAAAAAAATAACTTTCTTGGAAAATTCTTCATTTCTACAGCCCTTGTGCTTTGAAGAAATTTGTCTTGCAGGCATTCACCTGGGACGTGGCCTACTCGAGACATATTACATCCTTAATAACCCTCCTAATCTCCTGGTATGCCTGCATCTCCTGAAATGAGAGAAAGCGCTGGTACACACTGAGAAAATAGGGCAAACAATAATCAGGTTTTCCTCGATGTTTCAAAGCAAGTCAAACCCGAGGACGAAAACACAACAAAGGCTTTTTTGTTGTTGTTTATGGTTTGATTATGCACAGTCTTTGGTATCTGATTTTTCGTCAGATACAAAAGTCCCTGTACAGAATTTTTTCTTCCAATTTTCTCAGTGTGTACCAACTTCTCACCTGCTCAAAAGAGCACATAGTCTCTTTGCTCATAAGACCTCGTTTTCCAGTGCCATCCAGAAAACAAGATATAAGACGACCAAAGAGTAACATGTGCCTTCACAAAATGTCCCCCCCATGCTTCCCATCTGTTGGAGATGTGGTCACCATGAAGGGACAATGCCCCATTTTTTTTCCAGGAGCTGTCCACAGCTTTAAGGTTTCTGGAATGCAGTTCAAAGAATGGTTTAAACTTTACACTTAAAAGATAACCCAGAAGCATTTCTCTTCATCTCATAAATATGGTGAAATACACTGCAAAATAAGCGGACCCATCTCCAGTTAAAGTTATGGCCTACAAATATTACCCTCTCATGAACTACATAACACATGTGCAGGGTCAAGGAGGGTGGGCCCACATACACACATGTTGAGGTTTCCGTGCCGAGAGTACTCAGCAACGTGACCAATAGCACACCTTTATTTGCATTAGTTATTTTTCAGCGTATGATTTAGCTGTGAGGTACCATTCATCTAGCTATTCTGGCTCATAAAGCAAGGTCGGCTTTAACAAAAAAGGTGAATTCTTCAACAGAAAGGATTTAAAATAAACTTGACAAATATGCAGACTGCCAGGACCCAGCCTTTTGAAAAGGTTTTGTGGCCAATTCTTCTATTGATCTAATATCTACTGTCCTAGTGATTGAGAAAAGGACAAGTATAACTAGCATGCTACATACATGTCTGGGTCGGTAGGTTTAAGGGTATTAAAGCCAAAAGACAGCAATGTTTAAAAGCAGGTCAGCAATGGCAGAAAACAAAAGCTGCTGTGTTAATGCTAGCGTTACACGTGTCATTTTGATTTTTCCCCTATAGGCATAGCTTCACTTTAATACGCTAGAAGCAGCTGAACCTATAAAAAAAAAAAAAAAAAGTACCAAGCTTGAGATATCTGTTCCTTTCTGAAAGAAATGCAAAATACTATTGGGATGGTTTCTAGAATTTGATAAAAAAAATTAAAAAAATACAATGAGAACTGACATGGAAAACAGATGCACCTCCCAAGTAGTCTACAATTTAAGAGGCTAAACACCTCCCACTCCAAAGAAATTTGTGAATGTCCTCTTTAGGTTATAAAGAATGCAATGGAACAATTCTGTGATATTTCTATAATGATCCATCCAGGGCTGCCAAGTGGTATGAAACTGGACAAATATCTGGAATACCCAGATGAAAAAGTACACGTATCCCACATTAGAGTCAAGGAAGAACATGATGTAAAAGATGGTTTAGCCCCAAGAAGATCCATAAAATGTGCTTGATTGTGGAAATTAGGTCTCTTTTTTTTATCTGGATGTGAGGCACTTTTAGGGTTCCTATGATAATGCAAAATGGTTTCAATTCATTCTCAGCCTGCTACCATACCAAATAAAAAAAAAGATTGGTTATAAAATTCTGCAACACGTGTATATTGTATATGTATATTCTTCACAGCGAAGAAACTGGGGGAGAGTGTTTAACATTCACATTATGATGCATTATGGCCATCGACACATTTACACTGCTGCTTTCGTAGGGCAGACCACTGAAATGAATGACAGGCCAAAGAAATTTCTTTTTTAAACACCGAGCTTTGCATTTTTACACATGGAAAAAACTTAAGTCTGCTTTCAGCATTTGGGGGGCCATTAACCATGAATGACACCACACGTGCGACATGAGTTTTCAACGTGTTTCGCGAATGCGTGCAAATATTAACTCGTTCACAAAATGCTATGCGAGAAGAGGGGTAAGATGTCTGTTGCAAGTTTGTTTTACTTTTGAAACCGTAAAGTATCAACAATGTAAATTCTAAAAATATATAAAAACAGAAGAAACTTCAGCTTTAGGCATGTTCGAAACCCAACTAACCGTTACATAAGCTCTGGCTGCTATAGCCCCTTTAATCTGTATGCAGAGTATCCCATCTTGGCCAAGAGATATTGTAATTATGTTAGGTTGATTAATGCCCAGCTTCACTTAACAGGCAGAGGACATTTAGTCATCACTACGACACCCTTTAAATTACATTACATCAATGCCGGTTGTTTCCATCATTAAGGACTACCCAGTCTGGAGAAGGAGCATAGGTTAAAACAAAAAATAAAAAGACCCTGCAACTCTCGACCGGCCTGAAAACTCCAACTAGCCACAAGGACATAAGGGGAAACACGGCCTGAACTTGTGGTATAGTACTTTACATATATGTAAGGGCCACCTAAACCATAACCAAGAAGATGCCATTACAATTTGAAAGAATTAATAGAAAACATGACACTTGACGATAGAATGACAGGTGGAGAAAATGTTTAATTCATTTTGGCACATTCTTGGACCAAAGAAAATGGAACCACATTTAAAAAAAATGTGTTTAACTGCTTAAAGTTCTGTTAGTAAGCCACAATGGAAATTTAACATATATAAAAAAAGAAAAAAAAAAGGGGGAGGATACTTTGGCATAAAACAGATTAGACAACTGCACATCTCCAAAATTCTGCCATTAAGGCAACATGTTCAGTTATAGTCATGCATGAACAACTGTGTACATGTGGTTCAAATTCTCAGATGCTACTTGAGCGGTTATGGACCTTCAACAAAAACAAAGCTGTTTTAGGATGGCAGTTTCTTAAAATGTCCTACAAGTCACCGAATGGTGAAAAAGACCAGAGTCAAAGTGGCGTGACAAGACTCTTCAAAAAAGGCCCGATACACAAACATGCAAGAGCCATATAACAAGGTAAAATACATGTTTTTACAAACGTCAAAGAAAATGCAACACACTCTAGGGTTGATTTCTTAATCCATGTGCACTTGGAAGTGCAGATGCATTAGATCTGAGGGGGCATTCAAGGAAAATAAAAAGCATTTTTGCTTGCACATGATTGGATGATAGAAATCAGATCTTCCCCTCAGAGCTAGAGCATTTGCACTTTTAAGTGCACCTGTAGTGCAAATCCAAGTGCACAATGGATTTATCTTTAGTGAAGAAGAAAAAAAAAAAAAAGGGGGGGGGGGGGAGGGAAGAAGGACAGAACAAGTGGCATTTTACAGACATCCTTAGTTATACAATCTGCCTATGCGTGACAGGTATGCTACATGAATTGTTCTATTCATGGCTGTTTGCTATTTACAATATAAACACTGAAAACTGATTTTTACAAATAGTAGGCCAATGCTGTAAACTCAGTTATAGCTGTACACGTTGTACATGAGGTGATGTAAAGACATCTGTAGAAGCAGCTTTTTGCAGCAGTCTGTTTATCTCCTTGTGGTATTTTAAGGGTTAGCAGCATAATGATTTACTTTCGGCTGTCAAAGGCTCATTTTCAAGCTGTACAGTGCTGTCGTCATCCTCCTCTATGTGGAAGTTCTTGAAATTTTGAAGAATATTTTCAACCAAGCATCGAGCAGCGTCATCAATGTTAACATTGTCCTGCAATATAGTGGATTATAAATAAGTTAAAAAAAAAAAAAAAAAAAAACACAAGTCAAAAACATTAAATATTAGAAAATATATTTTTATATACACACACACACATAAAATAAAAAATAACCCGCATATATACAAACTAAAACGATTTAGCTTTTTTGCAAATCAAAGCCTGCAATTGAAGTGCAGTTATTTTAATTGTTTACATGTTAAAATTGTTAAATCATTCAGGGAGGTCCAGTATCCCATCATTTAGTTTCCAAATCCCCAAGGTGTTACCTTATGCCCATTGGTTGAGAGGCTAGAACCCTTAAGAGCTGTGGTCTTATTTGAGAGTTTCAGTTCTATTCATCCTGGAGGGATGGACATGTTTCAGATCACTTTAGTAAAACATTTGTTGTGTGTTGTTATGTTGCAACGTTATTTCATGGGTGCCAGTTGTTACACACATATGATTTGAATCTTATTATATTTACCAATTGCTGGATCCTAAAGTAATAAACTTATAATGCCAGAGGTATTACCCATGACCAAGTCACAAGTCTAGTGACGTTACGCATGCGGGAGAAAGCCACATGGCGGGATTGACGGATTCTATGTCCGTATGAGGAAACCATCCCGAGCGGCTGTTTAGGAGTGTTTATTGGCGTCCATTTTTTCCTGGGGATTCGTGAGTTTGCAATTGGTACCAGCTGTAGTCTTTGTTGTATTCCTGCTTCAGTGGTATTGCACCATGAGTCTTTGTTTTTCTCCCTGCCTCTTATGAGCTGTGCTGCACAGAGGATTTGACACATGTGTATGTGAAAGTTACCAGAATCACAGAAGGCCCATTCCACAGAGAAATCTCAAGTCCTTACCAGCAATTGTTTTTTCCTCTCGATAGAGGGTGTGCTGCACGGTTTAGCCACAGTATTCATTGGAACTTTTGATATGCTAATGTTTTTGCATGTGCTTCACAATTATGTGTAATTGTCCTATTTGCTCTAGCATTACACTCCTTGCTGTACACGTTTTTCACCATTCAAGTTAATATTTAGCACATATTATACATATTAATTAATGCCAGAGGTATACAGTTGTGCTCATAAGTTTACCCTGGCACAATTGATTTATTGGCCATTTTTCAGAGAATATGAATAAAGCAAAAAAATAAATAAGATAAAAAAAACTTGTGGTTAGCGTTTGGTTGAAGTCATTTATGATCAACTGTGGTTACTCTTTAAAATCATAATGACATACCCAAATGACCAGATCTTAAAGTGGTTGTAAAGGTTTGTTTATTTTTTAAATGGGTTCCTTTAAGCTAGGGCAGTGATGGCGAACCTTGGCACCCCAGATGTTTTGGAACTACATTTCCCATGATGCTCATGCATTCTGCAGTGTAGTGGAGCATCATGGGAAATATAGTTTCAAAACATCTGAGGTGTCAAGGTTCACCATCACTGAGCTAGGGCATTGTCGGTTCACTTAACTTTTCTTTAGATTTCCCTTCTAAATGGCCCCCCCCCCTCTCTGAATTTCTCACTTCCTGTTCCTCCTCAGTAAGTTTGCCCTCCATATCCGTTAGTCAGCGCGCTCGCCCGCTTCCTTTGGGAATACATCCATGTGGGGAGATGCTGTGAACAGTCAAGGAACAGGGAGAGAGAAATTCAGACAGAAAAAAAAAAAAAAAAACACATTTAGAAGGGAAATCGAAGGAAAAAGGCAATTGAACGACAATGCACTAGCTTAAAAAGAACCCATTTAGAAAATAAAAAACAAACCTTTACTGTGTATTAGAGCATGCACAATTCTGGCTAAAATGAGAATCACAAATGTTTAATTAGAAGATAGATCAGGATTCTTTCACGATTCTCGTGGTGTAACATCTTTCATATCAAAAAAGTGCATCCCCCCAAAAAAAATTGCATTTGAAAGACCGCTGGGCAAATACAATGGCATAAAATATTGCAGCAATTGCCATTTTATTCCATAGGCTCTCTGCTAAAATATATATCATTTTTGGGAGTTCAAGTAATTTTCTAGCAAAAAATATTGTTGGATAAACAGAGATCTGAAACAAAAAACTATCCCCAATGGCAGGGTCAGGCTATAGAGGAATTTCTAACAGGTTGTTATCTCACCTAGTGGAATTTTGGGAACACTTAATTACTCCACCTAGCCTCAGAGTTTTACCAAGGTGTATTTTCTAAAATATTTTGATGTCCTTTTACTTATATGACTTCATATTTTAATTCTTTGATAGGAAATGGCAGAGATGCTCTGGCGGCCCATGTGGTAGTCTTACCCAAAGAAGGGAAATGTCCTATATGGTGTCAGTTTACTAAATTTAAACATCCAGATCCTTGCAAAGATTTTGATGGATAGAAATAAAACCTATTTAGCTGCAATACCCAAAGACCAAGTAGGTTTTGTCCCAGGCAGAAAACGCTCAAAAAGCCATCCTATTAACTGGGTGGTTGTAAATTGCACCCCAATATATAATGCATGCCAATTTACCAAAAAGTATCAGGACACCTGCCTTTACACACACACACACAAACTAAGGTGCACTAAAAGTCCATAAAAGACATTGATGAGCGAGTTTAGAGAAGTGGAACTTGACTGGCCTGCACAGAGTTCTGGCCTATACTGATAGAACACACTTTTGGGATGAATTAGATCGGAGACTGCGAGCCAGACCTTCTCATCCGGATCAGTGCCTGACCTCAGAAAAGGTTCTGGAAGAATGGTCAAACACTCACATAGACACCCCTAAACCTTGTGGACAGCCTTCCCAGAAGAGTTGAAGCTGTTATAGCTACAAAAGTGTTGTCAACTCAATATTGAACCCTACGGACCAAGACTGAGAGGCCATTAAAAGTTCATGTGTGTGTAAAGACAAGTGTCCCAATCATTTTGGTAATATAGTACAAGTATTCACAGCCTTTGTTCAATACTTTGTTGAAGCACCTTTGGAACCAATCAGTCTCAATTAGTATTGAGTATGATGCTACACTACAAGCTTAGCATGCCTATTTTTGGGCAGTTTGTCCCATTATTCTTTGAGGGATCTCTCAAGCTCCTTCGGGTTGAATGGGGAGCATTGGTGCACAGCCATTTTCAAATCTCATCAGAGATATTTAATCAGGTTTGCGTTTGAACATTCACAGGAGTTGTCCCATAGCCACTCTTGTTATTTTGCCTGTGTGCTTGGGGTCATTGTCCTGTTGGAAAATGAACCTTCGCCCCAATCTGGAGGTCCAGAGTGCGCTGGAGCAGGTTTCATCAAGATTCTCTGTACGTTGCTCCATTCATCTTTCCCTCGAGCTTGTCTAGTCTTCCAGTTCCTGCCACGGAAAAACATCCCCACAGCATGATGCTGCCACCACCTTGCTTCACTGTAGGGATGGTATTGGCCATGTGATGAGCGGTGTCTGGATTCCTCAAGACATGATGCTTGACATTCTGTCCAAATAGTGCAATTTTTGTTTCATCAGACCAGAGAATTGTGTTTCTCATGGTCTGAGAGACCTTCAGGTGCATTTTGGGCAAACTCCAGGTGGGCCATTATGTGCCTTTTACTGGAGGCTTTCATCTGGTCACTCTACCATACATGTCTGATTGGTGGAGCGCTGCAGAGATGCTTGTTCTGCTGGAAGGTTCTCTTCTCTCCACAGAAAAACACTGGAGCCCTGTCAGAGTGATCATCAGGTTCTTGGTCTCCTCCCTGACTAAGGCCATTCTCCCCCAATCACTCAGTTTGGCAGTATGGTCCGCTCTACGAAGAGTCCTGGTGGTTCCAAACTTCTTGCATTTATGAATGATGGAAGCCACTGTGCTCATTGGGACCGCTGCAGAAATATTTCTGTACCCTTCCCCAGACAAAAATGTATTTAATTGGGATTTTATGCAATAGACCAAAGTGGCACAGAATTGTGAAGTGGAAGGAACTAGTTTTTACAAATAAAAATATGTGAAAAGTGTGGCGTGCATTTGTATTCAGCCCCGCTGAGTCAAATACTTTGTAGAACCACCTTTTGCTGCAATTACAGCTGCAAGTCTTTTTGGGCATGTCTCTACCAGCAGATCGAGAGCGTGCCATTTTTGCCTATTCTTTGAAAAATAGCTCAAGCTCTGTCAGATTGGATGGGGCGTCAGTAAAGTCTTGACACAGATTCTCAATTGAATTTAGGTGTGGACTTTGACTGGGCCATTCAAACACATGAATATACTTTGCTCTAAAACCATTCTATTGCCGTTTAGGGTCGTTGTCCTGCTGGAAAGTGAACCTCTGCTCCAGTCTAAAGCCTGCAGACTAACAGGTTTTCTTCTACGAGTGCCCTGTATTTGTCTCCATTCATTTTCCTGTCAACGCTGACCAACTTCCCTGTCCTTACGAAAGAAAAGCTCTCCCACAATATAATGCTGGCACCACCATGTTTCACAGTGGGGATGGTGCATTTATGGGTGATGTGCGTTGTTAGTTTTCCGTCCCACATAGTTTTGCTTGTTGGCCAAAAAGTAAAGTTTCGTCTCATCTGACCAGAGCCCCTTCTTCCACGTTTGCCTTGTCCCCCACATGGCTTCTCGCAAACAGGAGCTTTGTTTCAAGAATGGTTTTCCTGCCACTCTTCCATAAATCCCAGATTTGTGAAGTGCACGGCTAATAGTGGTCCTGTGGACAGATTCACCAACCTGAGCTGTGGATCTCTGCAGCTTCTTCAGAGTTACCATGGGCCTCTTGGCTGATTCTGCGATTAATGCGGTCCTTGACTGTCCCATCAGTTTAGGTGGACGGCCATGTCTTGGTAGGTTCGCAGTTGTGCCATGCTCTTTCCATTTGCAGATGATGGATTGAACAGTTTTCCGAGAGAAGTTCAAAGCTTGGGATTTTTTTTATATAACCTAACCCTGCTTTAAAACTTCACCACAACTTTGTCCCAGAGTTGGCTGGCGTGTTCCTCGGCCTTAACGATGCTGTTTGTTCACCAAGGTTCGCTAACACACCTCTGAGGGCGTCACAGAACAGCTGTATTTATACTGAGATTAAATTACACACAGGTGGACTCTATTTACTAATTAGGTGACTTCTGAAGGCAATTGGTTCCACTATATTTTACTTGGGGGTATTAGAGTAAAGGGAACTGAATACAAACCACAGAGATTTGTTAAAAAAAAAAAAAAAATTGACCACCAGTTATTTTGAGATCAGAATGTATATCAGATATCAAACCAGTTCTCTGCTTTTAGACACTTCAGTTATGTGCACCTTTGTGTTGGTCCATCACATAAAATGCCAATAAAATACATTTACGATTGCAACATGACAAAAAGTGAAACATTTCAAGGGGTATGAATACTTTTTCATTGCACTGTGGGCTGAATAGCTTCTCGAAGAAAAATACTGCTGCAAGCATTTGATTGCTGCTGGAAAGAATTAGCCATCTGATACTACCCTTTTATAACATGTAATAATGAAGTGTCTCAAAGTGGAGCTTCACTGAAAAAAAAGGAAGTTCTGCTTCTCCCTCTCTGCCAATAATGAAATTCTCAGTTTGGAGGGGGGAGAAGGTACCGGCATCTACTTCTGCTGGAAATCGCCTAGGTCAGGGGTAGGCAACCTCAGCCCTCCAGCCGTTTTGATACTACAAACCCCATGAGACATTGCAGGACCCTGACAATTACAGACATGACTCCAAGGGGCAGAGGCATGATGTGATTTGTAGTTTCACCACAGCTGGAGGGCCAAGGCTGTCTACCCCTGGCCTAGGTGATCCCAGCAGACGTCACGACCCTCCCTCTAACCTCCTGGGGCACGTCACAGGTCTCAGGAGGCTGTTGGAAAATTCAGAGAGCCAGCTGTGACACTACAGGTAGTCACAGCTGGCTTCCCACAATCAACACTGAGGACCAGAAGATCACTGAAGAACTGGCCCAGGTAAGGACAGTGCTGGATCCCTGGACTGGTTGTCAAAAAAAAAAAAAAAAAAAAGTTTAGTTTTTCTTTTTTTTTTTTTTTACAAAAAGTGACTAAAAGAACCCCTTTGCCCTGCATGATTTATTTAATGTGTTTAACCTATTCAGAATGCTTGCTTTAAATTATATTACAGCATTCTTTTGAATAATTCACCCACCAGGCTGCAAAAGGTTTAACATTTAATACAATTATATTACGTAAATCATTCAGTCTTTATTTGTACACAAATATTTATGCCGTGTCTCAGCCAGTGTTTACATTCCTTAACCACTTGTCCTCTGGCCACCGGCAAATGACGGCGGGCGGAGGACTCCATTGTTCTGACATCACGTCATATGATAGGAGCCAGCTAAAAAAAAAAAAGTTAAGCCAGAAACCGTGCCCCGTCCCGCCAAGATCGTACGTAGAAGCGAACGAATACGCGAGTAGCCCCCGCATATGTAAACGGTATTCGAACCACACATGGGAGGTATCGCTGCGATTGGTAGAGCAAGAGCAATAATTCTAGCCCTAGACCTCCTCTAACTCAAAACATGCAACCTGTAGAATTTTTTAAACGCCGCCTATGGAGATTTTAAAGGGTAAAAGTTTGTTGCCATTCCATGAGCGGACGCAATTTTGAAGCGTGACATGTTGGGTATCAATTTACTCAGCGTAACATTATCTTTCACAATATAAAAAAAAGTTGGGCTATCTTTACTGTTGTCTTATTTTTTTATTTAAAAAAAGTGTATTTTTTCCCCCAAAAAAGTGCGCTTGCAAGACCGCTGCGCAAATATGGTGTGACAGAAAGTATTGCAACAACCGCCATTTTATTGTCTAGGGTGTTAGAATAAAAAAATATATATAATAATATTTTGGGGGTTCTAATTAGAGGGAAGGAGATGGCAGTGAAAACTGCCGTTTTACTTGTAATGCCAACAGCCACCACAAGATGGCGCCAGATCACAGAAGGAAGCTTAGGCCTGTAGAAGGCCGCAGCCTCAATTGCCAGCGGGCACAGGGAGCGCACAGAGACACAGGATCCTGTGTGACCATGCGCACCCACCACACGATCGCGGCGGGCCGTGCCGGCCGGTAATTGAGGCCGTGGCTTTGCGGCCTTCTGCAGGCCTAAGCTTCCCCGTGTGCGAGGTCACAATTTGTCGCAATTGCGACCAGGCATCCAGGATTTTGTCGAGGCCTGGCTTTACAAAATCTTTAAGTTTTGGATCGAGTGGGGCTGTTAAGTTTGTACTAACCACTTCAATTTTCAATTTTCCACTTTAAAATCCTTACTGCCCAGGCCAAAATGGTCAGCTTTCAGTGCTGTTGTACTTTGAATGACAAATTGCGTGATCATGCAGCATTGCATCCATGTGAAATTCTTATTTTTTGAGAAAGCGCCTTCTTTTGGTGGTATTTAAAAAAAAAAAAAGCAAATAAGTAATCTCTTTCTTCTGCACTGATGATCAGTGCACTGATTATCCGTGTAAGTAAACGGGGGAAACCTGAACTCCTACACATGCCATCATGTGCCGCCAATAAGGATGGATTCTGCCCAGCACTTGAAAGAAGTGGGGTGGAAAATGCTAGCGAGGGACTTGGACTGCTAAAGTGGTTGTAAACCCTTACACGCCACTTTTCCCTACCGGTAAGCCTATAATAAAGCTTACCTGTACGTATTCGAAATATCTCCTAAAAACCTGCATGCGCACTGGAGAAAGGGCACGATTGCATGCACGGGAGTGACGTCACGCGACTCCGGCCAGCCACAGAGCAACGAAGGAGGGGTGAAGATGGACGCAGACACCAGCAGGGACATTGTGGGCTTCATTTACAGGTAAGTTGCACAAACATTATTGCTTTTACTTTGCAGGGAATAAAAAGAGGAAGTAAAACCCATCCGGGTTTATTTCGTCTTTAAAGGAAAGGTAGGTATAGGGATTTTAGTACCACTACATTTTTGAATTCAGTAGGGAAAAGTTAGAACAGTCTTAACAGTCTTGGTATGCCCATTGACCAGGTTTCTTAATTACTGTACTGAGCACTGGTAAAGGATGTAAATGAAATCTATGCAAAAAATTTGACTGATTCCCAAAAAAACTAGAAACCTTTTTATAGCGCTGTTCCTGTTAACCACTTAAGACCCGGACCAAAATTCTGCTAAATGACCTTGCCCCTTTTTGCGATTCGGCACTGCGTCGTTTTAACTGACAATTGAGCGGTCGTGCGACGTGGCTCCCAAACAAAATTGGCGTCTTTTCCCCACAGCTTTCTTTTGGTGGTATTTGATCACCTCTGCGGTTTTTATTTTTTGCACTATAAACAAAAATAGAGCGACAATTTAGAAAAAACGCAATATTTTTTTACTTTTTGCTATAATAAATATTCCCCCAAAATATATCTAATTTTTTTTTACTCAGTTTAGGCCGATACGTATTCTTCTACCTATTTTTGGTTGAAAATAAAAAATAGCGTTTTTTGGTTGGTTTTCGCAAAATTTATATAGCGTTTACAAAATAAGAGATAGTTTTATTGCATTTTTATTATTTTTTTTTTTTTACTAATAATAGCAGCGATCAGCGATTTTTTTTGTGACTGCGACATTATGGCGGACACTTCGGACAATGTTGACACATTTTTGGGACAATTATCATTTTCACAGCAAACAATGCATTTAAATTGCATTGTTTACTGTGAAAATGACAGTTGCAGTTTGGGAGTTAACCACAAGGGGGCGCTGTAGGATTTGTGTGTTCCCTGCATGGGTTTACAACTGTAGGTGTGACGTCATCGATCACGTCCCCCTATAACAGGGATGACGTGATCGATGCTGCGGCCACAGTGAAGCACGGGGAAGCCGTGTTTACACACGGCTCTCACCGTTCTTCAGCTCACGGGACCGATCGCCGCACTCCGCGGTCCCGGAACTTCGGACCGGGTCACGGGAGCGCGCCCGTGACCCACGGCTGGGTACTAGAAACATCTATCTAATGTGCCCAGCCGTGCCATTCTGCTGACGTAAATGTTCAGTAGGCGGTCCTTAAGTGGTTAAACACTTCACTTCCCAATGACCAATATTATTGGGACAGGAGGAGATGGTAAATCTCCACAGCACGAACTCAGAAAAACTGTAAACCTGAAAGGTGTTCTAATCCTTTCCCATACCATAATACCATTTAAATAATGTCACTGGAGCTGCATTCTACAGATATATACAAAAAGTGGTTTACTGATGTGCGATATTACCTTTGCAGACGTTTCAAACCACGAAACAAAACCATTTTCTTTACAGAAGTGATCAAGCTGGGAAGGGCTTGGCATAGTGTTCTCCTTTCTTTGATCACACTTGTTGGCGAGAAGAACAGCAGGTATGGGTCCACCACTTGGAAGATAAACTTTGCTATCCAGGTCAGATTTCCACTTTGTAATGGCTTCAAAAGTGGATACTCTGGTAACATCAAACACCACAAAGGCACCAACAGCCTCCTTGTAGTATACTCTGGTCATATTTCCAAACCGCTCTTGACCTAAAAGAAAATGCATATTTCTTAATTGATTGAAAGAAAAAAATCCAGACAAATAGTTTGTGTATACACATAGAAAATATATTTTTACTGTGTGGGTCAAAACATTTGGGAGGGGTAAACACAGAAAGAGGTTGCAGAAGTGGTGGGTACCCAGATCCATAAAAACAGCCAATACAGGCGCTCCATGTCCAAGTGTCCAAATTGCATTGGTAAGAACCAAAATGATTTAACCACTGGGCACTTAAACCCCCTTCCTAACCAGACCAATTTTCAGCTTTCGGTGCTCTCACAATTTGAATGACAATTACTCAGTCATACAACATTGTACCCATTTGAAATTTTTGTCCTTTTTTTCACACAAATAGAGCTTTCTTTTGGTGGTATTTGATCACCTCTGGGTTTTTTTATTTTTTTGCGCTATAAAAGAAAAAACGACTGAAAATTCTGTAAAAAAAAAAAAACTTGTTTCTGTCATATTAGCAGGTTATTTCTCACACACAGCATATGCATACCACAAATTACACCCCAAAACACATTCTGCTATTCCTCCCGAGTATGGCGATACCCCATGTGTGAGACTTTTACACAGTGTGGCCACATACAGAGGCCCAACATGCAGGGAACGCCACCGGGCGTTCTGGAACACCCAGACCAATTCTGACATTTCTCTCCTACATGGAAAAATCATCATTTATTTGCTAGAAAATTACATAGAACCCCAAAACATTATATATGCTTTTTTAGCAAAGACCCTAGAGAATACAATGGCGGCCGTTACAACTTTTTATCTCGCAGAAATTTATTGAACGCGTGTTTTTTAAAAAACTGTTTTGTGCTTAAAACAAAACAAAACAGTAAAGTTAGCCCAATTTTTTTTCATAATGTGAAAGATGAAGTTACGCCGAGTAAATAGATACCCAACATGTCACACTTCAAAATTGCACACACTTGTGGAATGGCGCCAAACTTCGCTACTTAAAAATCCCCATAGGCGGTATTGCAGGGTATTGCCGAGTATTGGGGTATTGCAAAGTATCATGCAGGGTATTGCCGGGTACTGGGGAGATTGCCGGGTACTGGGGAGATTGCCGGGTACTGGGGAGATTGCCGGGTACTGGGGAGATTGCCGGGTACTGGGGAGATTGCCGGGTACTGGGGAGATTGCCGGGTACTGGGGAGATTGCCGGGTACTGGGGAGATTGCCGGGTACTGGGGAGATTGCCGGGTACTGGGGAGATTGCCGGGGAGATTGCCGGGTACTGGGGAGATTGCCGGTACTGGGGAGATTGCCGGGTACTGGGGAGATTGCCGGGTACTGGGGAGATTGCCGGGTACTGGGGAGATTGCCGGGTACTGGGGAGATTGCCGGGTACTGGGGAGATTGCCGGGTACTGGGGAGATTGCCGGGTACTGGGGAGATTGCCGGGGAGATTGCCGGGTACTGGGGAGATTGCCGGGTACTGGGGAGATTGCCGGGTACTGGGGAGATTGCCGGGTACTGGGGAGATTGCGGGTAGGGGAGATTGCCGGGTACTGGGATGGGGTATTGAGGGATGGCTGGATGGATTGAGGGATGGCTGTGACCGCATTTGTCACAGATCCAGCCACAGCTCAGCTGCTGACACCCCGCTCCCCCCCCCCTCTCCTCGCACACTGTACAGAGAGGAGAGGGAGGAACCGGCGTCATCAAATGACGCCGGTTTGTTTACAAGTGATCGCGCCGTCATTCGACGGCGCGATCACATGGTAAACGGCCGCGATCAGCGGCAATTTACCGTGATCCGTGATGCGCCGGGTCTTCTAGACCCGGCGAGCACGGACACTTACGCGAGCGCGTCCCAGGGGACGCGCAATCGCGAAAGTGAAGGACGACGTCCCAGGGACGTCGTGTCAAGATAACCCCGCCGCGCCGTAGCAGTAAAATGCTTATGGCGCGGTGGGAAAGTGGTTAAACTTTGGAGGGCATGAGATCCTGTTTGCCACCCATGCACTCCAAGCCAGCTTTCCCCATAAATTTAGACATGTTTTTCAGAGAACACCTCCCTGCACAATACTGAGGGGGAGCTACGCCTGAAGGAGTTAGAGCAGGGATGCCCAACCAGTGGCCTGCGGAATACTCCGATGTGGCCCACGACCTCCTGATCTGGGATGTGAAATGAGGTAGGTGGTTGAGGAAGCAAGCGGCTGTGAAACAGACGCATAAGCCAATGCTTCCTGTATAGTGCTGCCTCCTACCACAGGCAGATTGATACCAAATGCACTCTGCAAGGAACAGCACCAGCCAGCGAGATCAGAATGGAAGACTTATTAAACGTAAGTTAATTACTAAAAGCATAGTGTTTATATGGGCATATCTGTTCTGCAGTGGTTAGTGGGCTGATTTCAAACTGATTCCCAGGTGCAGTGCCATAGACTTCTGTTATCTGCGGGTTTGGTGCTCTTCAGAAAGTGTACCCCACACCTGCAGGATATACTGTAATAGAAGTCTATGGTGAAGTGCATCTAACCCACAGGTGCACTGCACCCACTGCTTACCACTTCCGTTCTGAGCATTGCAAATGCACAGTGGACATAGACCCGTCATCATGCCACACCACTGATTGTGGCCAGCGACAGGTTACCAAATTGCTTAATAGGCCCTCGCTCTTCAAAAGGTTGGGCACCCCTGAGTTAGAGGAGCGTTTTGACTCAGAGGACAATGGTTCAGACTATAGGTGTCGGGACCCTTAGGTGGGTCACTTAGTGGATTGTAAGCTGGCAGGACAGCTGCTCTTGCAATTATGATTTTCCCATACTAAAGATCCAAAATTTTATTACAGGTACCTTTATAGTGGCATCAATTCATACATACTTAGACAAGAGTAATTTAACCTACCAGCATGTCTTTGGAATGTGGGAGAATACCAGACTACCCTGAGGAAACCCACGCAGGCACAGGGAGAACATGCAAACCCCCGGCGAGTAATGCTGTGGCCGAAATACAAACCAAAGACTAGTGCCGATAGGCAGAACCGCCAACCACTGTGCTGCCCATCATTGGTATTCACAAACCACTACTGGAACAGAAAGGGATAATGCAGTCTGTGACCTTGCCACCGTAAGGCAGCCTGTGGGTTAAGGTTCTTGAGATCAAGGCGGTGGTGCTGCTGTATATTGCATGTTACACTTATTCTTGCAGAATGCTTTTCTCTATAAAACTAGAAGCAGCAGGTGATCTAGCCTAACAGGCATAGTGCTTTGTAACCATTTCTCATGGTTCAGGGATCTTGTGGACTCCACTGTCTACTTTAAATAGCAGCATGACACGTAGTAGGAACCATATAAGGAGTTTCAAACAGACAATAGCTTAAAATTTAAGTTTGCCTCCCACCCTTTAGCCTAGGGGTGGCCAACCAGTGGCCCGGGGGCCACACATGGCCCGCGGAGCCCTCTGATGTGGCCCGCGACTTCCCACTCTGGAATGGCAAGTCCAAATCGCAGGTTGCCGAACCCTCATACCACAGCATCAGTGTTGTGAATGAAGCTGGTGGTAGAGGGACCCTTAAATCACTTCTACAGAGCAGCAGATGTAAACAGACTTTTGTCCATTTAAGCCCGCCTACCTCCAATCCGATCTTCTAAAAAAAAAAAAAAAAAAAAAAGGGAATTTGTCCCCTTCCATCTGGGCGGATCGGAGGGCCTATAGAATAGCGTGACTTGTCATCCGCCTGCTCTGATCATTGTGGCCCGTGACTGGTTACCAAGTTGCTTAAGTGGCCCTCACTCTTCAAAAAGGTTGGGCACCCCTGCTTTAGCCCATCTTTATGTTCCCCTTGGACACAAGGCTTTGTGGTGGATGCAGAGGTTCAAGGCCAGGCACCTAGCTCACTGCAGACCAGAAAGGTGTTCAGTTCTTTTGGGATCTTCAACAGTGCAATTATTTTAGGTAAAAAAAGAAAAAAAAAGAAAAAAGAACAGTTTCTATAGTATGGAGACAATGTTGCTTCCTTTTACTACAAATTAGCAGAAAACCAATGCAGCAAAATTGCCAAACATTTTTTAAATTACCGTAATTAGAATAATATTTTAGAAGTGTGTGCAATTCTAGTCAATGCTCAGAAGTTAAATAGCAAGTTTTAATACATTTAGCGCATAGCTCGTAAGGACCGAGTACAAGAAGTTAAGATGGGTCATTTGTGAAAATCCTTTACAGAACAAGAGTAAATTTTCTTACTCAAAATTAAATGCATCGAAAAGGTGAGGGGACAAGGTTATTTTGACAAGTGTTGGATTATAGGAGAAAAAAAAAAAAAAGGAGTCTCCAAAAATGGTTACCTAAAACTACACAATTAAGCTGAATAAGTCATAGAAAATACACACATGCTGGAGTCATATTCTCCAATTTCCTAAACTTGAACACAAGTTAACCATTAGGAATATACCCCTTTTTACAGATTGATTTCAATTGATACTCATTTATCAGCACCCTATAGAAACACCAAACAATTGTCCCAAAAAACATAGAAGATTTACCTACAAAAAAAAAAAAAAAACACAAAAAAGACAATATGGGTTCTTTAGAAGTAGGTTGTGTGCAAAAGAAAATTCCTTTTGCATACAACATGTCTCGCAGCCGCTACGGAATTGCAAAAAGGATGGGAACCCGAAGGTGAGAGCGACCACCTCTTCCCTGTTCTCCCTCCACAAACTCAGAAGGTTGTACGGTTTCACTTTTTTTTTTTTGGATGACAAAAACCTAAACATATGCAAGTCATGTGTCTCCTTGTTCCTCTCACTGTGGAATTTTTTTCAGTGAATCATCATCCTAAACTATAAAGGGCTCCCCAGTCACCCTTCCTCCCCCCCCCAAATGACTTGAGATCTCTAGCCAGCTCTTTTGGACCTCACCTTTTGGGCCTTGCTCGACCATTACACCACAACCTATAATGTGGTTAGACGTTAGTTAAGCTTCCACTAGGTTTTTAGATTGTGAGAAAAAACCCACAGAAAACAAGAACAGAACAAACATCTAAGTAAATCTTGGAGTGTAACAAACTGTAAAAGCTATAAAATAGTCTTGTAAATGGGGTAAAACCACAATATTATTAAACCACAATGAATGTAATCAGGAACAGAATCCAATCTTGGCATTTATATTACAGTGCATCAGCAGCTTTGACTAGCAGCTGGTGTTCTTAACCCTTTCATGACAACTGGGGACTAGATACTTTCACCAAATTTAGCAGCACAGGTATCCATCAGTGAACTGCTAATTAATCATTTGTTAATCATTTTTTTTAATGCGACAGCACATGTCAATTGTTAGGGATTCACCCTCTCCATAATTTCCTGATGTCAACCCAAAATTTGGGATTTTAGTTTCACTTTTGATGACGTCGTCATCAAAAGTGAAAGTAAAGTCCCAAATTTTGCGTTAACATCAGGAAAGTAAGAAGGGAAATGTTCCAATTGGAACACTTGTTCTGGTGACACCTTGGGATTCCATAACTTGAGGGATTTCCTCTTGCTTTCGGTTTGGCTATGGGAAAAGTAAAGAGAAATCTCCCTAATGGGACACAAAAATGGCAGAAACAAACAACAAAAACACACCGACGGGTTATAACCCTAACTTAGCACCATCTAAAAAGGGGGACGGGGCTGCTTTTATTAGGCATTTGAGCTTTTGTTTCTCTGGCTAAAAGCTTGAAGAAGCTTGTGCTTTTTTAATGCACTTATTTTTTTTTTTTTTTAAAGTGTATTTTTGTGCGTGAACTCGAGAGAGAGGAGCCGGACTGCAGGAGTTGGGAGTAGGCAGACCCTCCCCCCGGAGGCAATCGCCATCCTTCTCCATGCCCCTGGTGGCAATGGCGGGTGTGAAGGGGGGCCTCCCACTCACCCCGCCCTACCTGCTCCTCTTGACTGCAGGGGAAGAAAAATGTTTGACAAGTATAAGCTGTCCAAGGCCCAACTAGTGAACAGCAGCAATGAAGTAGCATACCCTTGACTTCAGGGAAAGATACACAACTTAGCAGCCTTCTGAATAGTATCTAAAAATGAGGGGAGGGAAAAAAACAACAACTTTGAAGTGAAACAAAGAAAGGTAGAGAAGTTTATTTTAAGAAAGAGGGTGGAAATACCCATATACCTTCACAAAAAAAAAAAAAAAAGGGAAGCCCAAGTGATATTTTATAATGCAATAGACAAACAGGGAACTGAGAATGAAGCTTATGAGAAGATGTTTCAATGCAACACCATGGGATAGTGAAATTACAAAAGGTCTGAATTCATATATGCATTACCAGTCTGATACAGAAGTAAAAAAAAAAAAAAAAAAAAAAAAAACATTCTAACAATAAATAGCTCCCATAAGGATCTCCCGACAGTTTTCAAAAGGGAAACCGCCAACCTTTGCAGCTTTAAGCGGGGGTTCACCCTAAAAAAAAAAAATACTAACATTACATTAAGCTCACTTCCGAAATTGACAGTATGGCGATTTTTTTGTTGCCGTACATACCGTAGTATCGCTATTTTCCCCCCGGCAACTCGTGATGCTCCTTACGCGATGGGTGTAGCGTTTGTCTTCACGTCAATCACTTGTCTGCGGAATAGGAACGCCCAGTCCCGTGGAATTCACTACCCGGAAGCCGGGGGGGGAACATAGCAATTCTACGGTATGTACGGCAAAAATAAAAAAAGAAGAAGATCGTCATACTGTCAATCTTGGAAGTGAGCTCAATGTAATGTTAGATTATTTTTTTTAGGGTAAACCCCCGCTCTAAGGAGGCATATATCTGTAGTGAAAAGAAGATGGGGAGGTAACAAACCCTGGGATTTTAAAAGGTGTCAAATTCAATAAATCAAATATAGTAAAAAAACAAGTTTATTATTTAACATAGTTCAACATTAAAATTTGAACAGACAGATAACCATCCCAAAAGACATGATATGCTCAGCAGAGAGCCAGGAAACCTGTACCAAAATCACTACATGTTTCGCTCTAATCAAGCTTTATCAGGAGCTATACAGGTCATGCTGAAAATAGAAATGCAATAAGGAATGGGACATTGAAAATGTGAGTCAATGAATATTGATTAAAATATATAATCGCATTCATAATGAATGAAGATACAATTCATGATTGATATAAATAAGCTTTGATCAATATATTAGATACAGATACAAACATGTGTATAGAAAACAAATATTTGGTATTGAGCAACAACTCACCACTCTGGGCCAAGTTCAATTCACATTAAAAAATAAACAGCAGTGATTTGATAGAGAATCTAGAGAGTCAGTGTTGCCACCGCTTGCCAAAGGCTGTACAATCCTGGTCCACCAAATGATCAATCAGGTTATAGTATATAGAGACGATATCTATATATAGAGAATAAATCACAGATGACCTGCAGCTGATCAGCAAGCAAGCAACTACACCTTTCATATGGCATAGAGATAATAGATAAAGGTATTAAAGAAAAATACCTTGATCCTTTAGAATGCGAAGATGGGGTCAATGCTGTATGTATAGGATGCTGTGAGATAACTCGAACAGGCTTGAAGGTAGATATGACAATTGCCTTTGAGGTGTTAGCACAGTGAATGCAAAAACACCATTCAAGTAGCTGTTAAAAAAAAGCATTAAAGGATAGAAAAGTCAAAGGGACTTTATCTGCAGGTAAAACTAAAGGTTTGTAAATAGACCTACTGTCCCAAAACGAATGCCTACTGAAATCAAAAAAGGCATCCATACCTGTATATCTTGCTAATCCTCATACGTATGTAGAGATGAGCAGCTGTTCCATCCGCCGCTCACTCCACTAGCAAACCAGACAGCCAGGGATTGCGGCCAGACGCCGATAGCCGCGCATCAATCGGCTGATGGACAGGGGATCACTATTGAGTGCCTCCGACGCTCTGGTCAATTGAATTTGTTAGCCTTTTAGATGGCCTGCTTTGTTTCATTGCAGGCCATGTTCCTCTGATGTTTCAGGGTGATTTTCCCTTTTTCAAGATGGTGCCGTCAGCGCCGCCTTTGACGCCCTTGCCGCCATAATGCGCAATCTATAGGCACTCCCCTATGGGTGTCCATCAGCCGATTGATGCGTGCGATGCCCATGCGCGGCTATCGGCGTCTGTATTGGGCAAGTTTGACAAATAAGAGCCTGTCTGACTCTAAATGTGCCCACCCCGGGTGTGTATATAAAAGCGCTATATTTTTTGCCAGCTACATGAATGGTGTTTTTGCATTCACTCGACTAACACCTCGATGGCAATTGTCATATCTACCTTCAGCCTGTGAGTTATCTCACAGCATCCTATAGATACAGGATTGACCCTATCTTCGCATTCTAAAGGATCAAGGTATTTTTCTTTAATACTTTTTATCTATTATCTCTATGCAATATGAAAGGTGTAGTTTCTTGCATGCTGATCAGCTGCAGGTAATCTGTGATTATATATCAGACATGAGGCTCATATCTATGCATTAATCTTTCTTTATTAATGCTCACAGCAGAATCTATTTCTCATAACTCAATGTAAAATAAAACTTTTAAAACAGACTACCACTCTCAGCAGTCCATATAACCTCTAGCCACGCCCCTGACAGTGACCTCTATAAAAAGGGGCTGTCTGTGAAGGTTCCCCCTCTTTCTTTCTGCTCACAGACAGATAAGTACCTTGTTTGTAACGTTTCACTGTTAGGGAGTACAGGGGGCTTTTTTTCTGCCCCGTTACTTCTTTATTGTTTATTCCTATGTTTTTTCTGTACTTTATTTTTTCCCTCTATTTTGGCATTGCAGTACATTTGTTTTTTCCTAGCCCTCCAGCTGTTGTATTGGGTGTTAACTATGTCTTATTCTAGCACTCTTACAACATTGCGCGGAGGTCGGGGGGTCTGACTCCACCTGTTAGCATTGTTCGCCAGGCATTTCTACCCCTTCGCTCGGTATGCGCTTTACCCAGCGCTCTGCCAGTCGCCGCCATTTTCCCCCCTTCTCCCTCAGACATCCGCGCGCGTACGGGGGGCGGAGCTTCCGACGCTCGCCAGTTCATCCAATCAGCGCCCAACGGCCGTAGTCTCGCGAGACTTCGTTCCCGGGCCGCTGGAGGTCTCAGGCTCTCCCCCTCTCCGTCACCATTCGGCGCCGACGGTGGGGAGGATAGGATCGGAGCCTGCTGATCCTTAAACGAGCACTTTTTTGATAGGTATTCGGGTGCATACCCGCGTTCAATAGATATTATCCCTGGCGCTGCTGTCACCTATATCCTTATTCTGACCAAAGACTGTGTACACTGTTAGCCTGCATAGACCCCTGCTTTCATTTCCTCACCACTTTTGCTGCCATGGCTGAACTTAACCAATTGTCCCCCAGTGGGGACATCCCCTCAGCAGGCATTTCCCACACCCTAAGTGCAACGCAACTTCAGGACATTATCCACATGTCCATACAAGCTGCCCTGGCCTCTGCTACCCCATCTACCTGGGCCCAGCAACCCGCAAATACCCCACTTCTACCGCCCCAGAGCGGTGAACCACCCATAAAAAAGGGTAAGGCCTCGCACAAGAGGAAACACACCCTGGCGGTGCATGACTCCCCAGCAGGGGAAGTAAACAATTTGCTACAGGTAGCTCCCACCACGGTCTACCATCCCCAGCATCAACCAGATATTTCTCGACCCCTGGGCCCCAGGGAGATTCCACAAAAGGGGTATAAAACCATTAGAAGGGCTAAACCGGACTCATATGAGGACTCCTCAGAGGACTCGGCCGACCCTTCTGATAGGTCGGAGGTATCAGAGTCTGGGTCATATATTGAAGATGCTGGGGCTACGGCGCTCGACACAGCCGCCACTCCTGCCACGCAGGACGAGGTCCTCCTGGACGCTCTTGGAGAACCCTTTTTCCACCCAGACGATTATCCACCCACGTTCTGGAGAATGGACACCTCTGCCACACGTTTCACAGTTCGTGGAACTTTGGGCTAGGAAGTCCTTGGATAGAAATGGCCGTAACAAATTAAGGGCTGAATGCCCCAGACCCTCCATACCTAAGAAGGTTGTGGCCACCCCAGAGGTGGACCCGGTCTTAACAAAATATCTCCTTAAGACGGGAACATTTCAGAAGGGCATCGAACGCTCCTTCCGGGCCATACAAGACCGCGTCCTGGAACTTATGGGTCCACTGACTAAAATCCTGAACCTTTCCGAACAAGCTGCGGCTTCTGGACAACCAGTTGACCTCCCGCAGCTTAGGGGTTGGGCACAAAGAGCCCTATGCCTAGCTGGCACCGCCAATACGGCATGTTCTGTGGAAAGACGCAGGTCAATCCTCATGCGACTAGATCCCCAGTTATCACACCTGGCGGAATCTGAACCCGGCCCGTCGGCCGAGGGCATGCTCTTTGGTGACATGGTGATCAAAGACATAAACAAATTTGTAGGACTATTCACCAGTCTAGACAAGGCCCAAAACTCCTTAAGGAGAACCGGGACCAACAAGGTTTTTAACAGGGCCGGCAGAAATAGAGGCCGTTCTGCTGGCCGTTCCACTTCCTACAGGCCGCAGGGCAGACCCTTTTGCTCAATACCCATACCAGGCTCCATCCTATGCCACCTCAATGGCGCAACCTGCACCCTTCTTTCCTCCCCGAGGCAGACCCTGGCGTGGACGTGGTGGACGCGGTTACCCACGATCCCGACCTCCTACTGGTGAGTATGCCTTACACCACACCATCACATTCTTGTGGGGGGACGTCTGAGGTATTTTACCCAAGCCTGCTCTGCGATTACGGCAGACGCATGGATTTTACACTCCGTAGCGGGGTTTGCTATAGACATACAATCCCCTCCGCTTCTCAACATAATTCCTCCTCCCATTCGGTTTGCATGACGAAACGGTCTTCTCAGACAAAGAAATACGAGACCTGCTGACCAAACAGGCAATTGTAGAAGTAGACCCCTCTTCCCCAGGCTTCATAAGCAACCTATTTCTGGTACGCAAGAAAGGGGGAGGTTACCGTCCGGTGATAAACCTCAGGGACCTAAACCAATATGTCGAGTATCGACATTTCAAGATGGAGGGAATTCACTTCCTCCGAGACCTTCTCCACCCTGGAGACTGGCTCGTGAAGGTGGATCTACAAGACGCATACCTTACGGTCCCTATACACCCGGAATCGCAACACCTACTTAGTTTCCCGTGGAGAGGCAGGATGTGGCAATTCACTTGCCTTCCGTTCGGCCCGTCGTCCGCCCCATGGTGTTTCACCAAACTCATGAAACCAGTGGTGGCAGCACTCAGAAGCAGAGGAGTACATCTGATTATCTATCTAGACGACATCCTCATCATGGCCTATTCCAAGGGTCAGGCCCTCCTCCACATGTCTTGGACTATATCCCTATTACAAAAGCTGGGCTTTATGATCAATCACGGGAAGTCCATTTTGGTCCCATCCCAACAGATGGAGTTCTTGGGCTTTACGTTAAACACCATTCAATCCACACTCAGTCTCCCCAAAACCAAACTTGCACTTATCCGCAAGGAGATTCGGGCAGCACTACGCAAGGGCCACCTATCCCTCCGTACACTAGCGCGTCTAGTGGGCTTACTTGCGGCCTCCATCCAGGCCATCTTTCCGGCCCCACTGCATTACAGGGCCCTCCAGAGGCTCAAAATTATGCACTTGAGACAAGGCCTCAGGTACTCAGACGAGATCCCTCTCTGCCAGGAGACTACCGAGGAACTAAAATGGTGGCTTCACCACGCCGTCGAATGGAACGGCAAAACCATCTTCAACCCCAGCCCGGACGTCGTCATAGAATCGGACGCCAGTCGACGGGGCTGGGGCGCCCGGTGCGGGACGGCCTCCACAGGAGGGACGTGGTCCGCAACGGAAACCTCTCTTCATATCAATGCGCTGGAACTTTTTGCAGCCCTATTCGCTGTCAAGAGTTTCATGCCTCGTACTTCCACATGCTGTATTCTATTTCGCATGGACAATGTGGCGGCGGTGCAATATGTCAACCGTCTGGGAGGCACCAAATCCAAAACTCTAGCGTATATCGCAAAGGATTTCTGGCACTTTTGCCTAGCCCACGACATTACCCCTATAGCGGAATACATCCCGGGAGTCTCCAACTCGGTAGCTGACTGGAACTCTCGTTATCTTCGCGACTCCAGCGACTGGAGACTAGATCGGTCAATATTTCTTCGCTTACAGCGGCTCTGGGGACCGGTGTCTACAGATCTCTTCGCCTCCCGCCTCAACCACCAACTGCCTCGCTTCTTCAGCTGGAGGCCGGATCCGGAGGCATATGCAGTGGACGCTCTCCGCCAACCTTGGCCGGAGGGAACACATTACGCGTTCCCCCTTTCCAAATGATTCCCAGGCTTCTCCTACGAATATCCAACCAGGGGGCGACTGTGGTATTACGCCATGGTGGCCGACCCAACCATGGTTCCCTCTATTACTGGGGATGACGGTAGACCTCCCCAGGCCGATTCCCCACTTCCCTCATCTCCTCACCAATCCGAGCGGGAATTTTCACCCCCTGGTTCTGGAGAACAACCTGCCACTTCTGGCGTGGTTGGTTTCGGGATCCCGGCCTCAGAGACCTTTCGGAATCAGCTCAGAATCTCCTCACCATGGCCTGGGCCCCCGGGAATAGATCGGCATATCGATCAGCCTGGAAGCTCTGGGTTCGTTGGTGTGATCAACGACAGGTTGATCCCGTACAGGCCCCTGTATCACTAGTAGCGAATTACCTGGCAGATTCTTATGAATCCGGCAGATCATACAGCTCTATCAACATCTATCGATCAGCTATCTCAGCCTATCACTGCCCCGTAGATTCTTTGCCAGTGGGCAGACACCCGCTAGTATGTAGACTTTTAAGAGGCGTCAAGTTTCAACGTCCCCCCAGGCCTAGATACCAAGCGACCTGGGACGTTTCCAAGGTGATTGAGATGTTCGCCAGTTGGGGGGACAACGCGGACCTATCTCTGAGACTTTTATCCATAAAACTAACGGTCCTCCTATGTCTAATTTCCATCAAGAGAGTGTCAGAAGTTAGGGCTCTGGAGATCTCCAGGCGACAATTCTCGCCGCAGGGTGTTGAATTTTCCATTGTACGTAGGACCAAAACCGGTATTCACTCGGTCTTCTATCCTTCCTTCCCTGCTCATCCACTCCTCTGTGACGTTCGTTGCCTCCAGGCATACGAATCTCAAACCGCTACCCTGCGTTCCGCGGACTCTTCTCAACTTCTTGTGTCCTACATCAGACCTCACCTTCCAGTCTCGTCTGCCTCCCTGGCACAATAGGTGAGGGCCGCCATGGAAATGGCGGGGATCGATGTTACCCTATTCGGAGCTCACTCCACCAGGGGTGCTATGGCTACCAAGGAAGTCGTATCAGGAGGCTCTCTTTTAGATCTCTTGAGAGCGGCAGATTGGTCTTCTGAGACCGCGTTCCGTCAGTTTTACTTCAGACCACAGGATCACATCTCCTTGTCGGTCCTCTCTTAGGGTTACTGTGTATTGTGTTTAATCATATCTACATGCTTAAAACTCTAGCTTTGAACTTGCATAGATATGAGCCTCCTGTCTGATATATAATTCAAGATTTTCCAAGCTTGTGACGGAAAATATTGATGATTATATGATGACAGGAGGCGAGTATCTTCCCTCCCGACCCTCCCTATTACAATTGTTTTTATTTTTCGCAGGTTACTGAGTGCAGACCTGGGCCTTACAGACGGATAATCTAGTTTGGAGAATGATTGAATCCTGCCTTCACGTTGGAACGCAGCTCACTTGAGAACCCTCGTTGGGAATCAGTTTGTTCCGGAAAACCCTGTTGGGTCTCGGTTGGTGGTTAACTTCCCGTCGGAAGCTGTCGGATGTCGACCGGCCGGTCTGAGCTCCGAAGACACGCTTCCATCCTCCGTTCGTGTGCCGTTTCTATCCTAGGAAGTCATCGCATCAAGAAAGAGGAGGAACCTTCACAGACAGCCCCTTTTATAGAGGTCACTGTCAGGGGCGTGGCTAGAGGTTATATGGACTGCTGAGAGTGGTAGTCTGTTAAAAGTTTTATTTTACATTGAGTTATGAGAAATAGATTCTGCTGTGAGCATTAAGAAAGATTAATGCATAGATACTCGCCTCCTGTCATCATATAATCAATATTTTCCGTCACAAGCTAGGAAAATCTCGAATTTATTCTCTATATATACACACAGTGCCTTGCGAAAGTATTCGGCCCCCCTTGAACTTTGAAGCCTGAAATGTGGCAAAAGGTCGCAAACAGAAAAAGATATAAAACACATTTTTTGTGAAGAATCAACAAGTGGGACACAATCATGAAGTGGAACGAAATTGAGTGGATATTTCGAACTTTTTTTAACAAATAAAAAATTCAGCCCCCTTAAGTTAATACTTTGTAGCGCCACCTTTTGCTGCGATTACAGCTTTAAGTCGCTTGGGGTATGTCTCTATCAGTTTTGCACATCGAGAGACTGAAATTTTTGCCCATTCCTCCTTGCAAAACAGCTCGAGCTCAGCGAGGTTGGATGGAGAGCGTTTGTGAACAGCAGTTTTCAGTTCTTTCCACAGATTCTCGATTGGATTCAGGTCTGGACTTTGACTTGGTCATTCTAACACCTGGATATGTTTATTTGTGAACCATTCCATTGTAGATTTTGCTTTAGGTTTTGGATCATTGTCTTGTTGGAAGACAAATCTCCGTCCCAGTCTCAGGTCTTTTGCAGACTCCCATCAGGTTTTCTTCCAGAATGGTCCTGTATTTGGCTCCATCTATCTTCCCATCAATTTTAACCATCTTCCCTGTCCCTGCTGAAGAAAAGCAGGCACAAACCATGATGCTGCCACCACCATGTTTGACAGTGGGGATGGTGTGTTCAGGGTGATGAGCCGTGTTGCTTTATCGCCAAACATAACGTTTTGCATTGTTGCCAAAAAGTTCGATTTTGGTTTCATCTGACCAGAGGACCTTCTTCCACATGTTTGGTGTGTCTCCCAGGTGGCTTGTGGCACACTTTAAACACCACTTTTTATGGATATCTTTAAGAAATGGCTTTTTTTGCCACTCTTCCATAAAGGCCAGATTTGTGCAGTATACGACTAATTGTTGTCCTATGGACAGAGTCTCCCACCTCAGCTGTAGATCCCTGCAGTTCATCCAGAGTGATCATGGGCCTCTTGGCTGCATCTCTGATCAGTCCTCTTGTATGAGCTGAAAGTTTAGAGGGGACGGCCAGGTCTTTGTACATTTGCAGTGGTCTGATACTCCTTCCATTTCAATATTATCGCTTGCTCCTTGGGATGTTTAAAGCTTGGAAAATCTTTTTGTATCCACATCCAGCTTTAAACTTCTCCACAACAGTATCTCGGACCTGCCTGGTGTGTTCCTTGTTCTTCATGATGCTCTCTGCGCTTTAAACGGACCTCTGAGACTATCATAGTGCAGGTGCATTTAAACGGAGACTTGATTACACACAGGTGGATTCTATCATCATTATTCATTTAGGTCAACATTAGATCATTCAGAGATCCTCACTGAACTTCTGGAGAGAGTTTACTGCACTGAGAGTAAAGGGGCTGAATAATTTTGCACGCCCAATTTTTCCGTTTTTTATTTGTTAACAAAAGTATGAAATATCCAATAAATTTCGTTCCACTTCATGATTGTGTCCCACTTGTTGTTGATTCTATGATTGTGTCCCACTTGTTGTTGATTCTTCACAAAAAATTACAGTTTTATATCTTTATGTTTGAAGCCTGAAATGTGGCAAAAGGCCGTAAAGTTCAAGGGGGCCGAATACTTTTGCAAGGCACTGTAGATATCGTCTCTATATACTATAACCTGATTGATCATTGGGTGGACCAGGCTTGTACGGCCTTTTTGGCAAGCGGTGGCAACACCGACTCTATAGATTCGCTATCAAATCACTGCTGTTTATTTTTTAATGTGGATTGAACTTGGCCCAGAGTGGTGAGTGGTTGCTCAATACAAACGTGTATAGAAAACAAATATTTGATATCTGTATCTAATATATTGATCAAAGCTTATTTATATCAATCATGAATTGTATCTTTATTCATTATGAATGCGATTATATATTCTAATCAATATTCATTGACTCACATTTTCAATGTCCCATTCCTTATTGATTTTCAACATGACCTGCATATAGCTCCTGATAAAGCTTGATTAAAGCAAAACATGTAGAGTGATTTTGGTACAGGTTTCCTGGCTCTCTGCCGAGCATATCATGTCTGTTGGGATGGTTATCTGTCTGTTCAAATTTTAATGTTGAACTATGTTAAATAAACTTGTTTTTTTACTATATTTACTTGATTTATTGAATTTGACACCTTTAAAATCCCAGGGTTCGTTACCTCCCCATCTCTTTTTACTATATTTACTTGATTTATTGAATTTGACACCTTTAAAATCCCAGGGTTCGTTACCTCCCCATCTCTTTTTTTTCAGTATATATTTATGATGTGGTGTCACGATTTGATCTTCTGTGCCTCACAAATCATTCTATTCATATATCCATCTGTAGTGATAAATGAAATACCGTATTTATCGGCATATAACACGCACCCCAACTTTAAGGGGGAAGATTCAGGAAAAAAAAAACTTTCCACACGTATAACACGCAGACACAGTTTACCCTCTATTTTCAGGGTAAAAAAGTGAGTGTAAAAACGCCAATACAGTATTTAAAATTCCTCAAAAAAAGGTTATTGCACACTGGATTATAAACCAAAAAAAAAAAAAGTGGTAAATCATTAGTCGGAAAAAAAAAAAAAAAAAAAAAGGTATATATAAAAAAATAAAATTCAATTTATAATGGACTCAAATGCAGTAGATTCCTTTACGACTTGGGAAGCCCACTGTTCCACAGAAACATTTCCTTAAATTGGAAAAATGTATAGTTGTTCAAGGGCCATATAGTGCAATTTAAGACTTGGATACTTGAAGACTCAACGAGTGGGTTGCACCAGCTCTGATAACAGGGGGATAGCGCTCTGCAGCTGTCACAGTACACACAGGTCAGTAAAAGGCCAGAATGTGCCTGGAGGTCAGGGTCACATTCAAATTTTTGGCTAGTCCATAAAAATAAAAAAAACGAATTCCAGAGTTAGTCTTTAGAGACTGAGGTTGATCAATGGCTCTGGACTGGGAGATTGCTTTTTGGCCAACAGTGGGGTCTGGATACAGCCTCCACAACTATTGACTTGGGTGGAAATACTGAACCGGATAGCCATTGTGTAGACAAACTCAAGCAGTGTAGTAAACACTATTTAATTTAAAGATTGAAGAGAGAAAACACCCATGAAGTACATATTGAGCATATTGGGAAAAAAATAAAAAAAAATAAAAGGAGGGAGGAAGATGGTAAAGATGATCTTCTCCCAACAAGGGCTGCTAAACCAACTCTAGATTCAATAGTTTGCAGCTCAATAACTTTTGGAAAGTTCCAATCTTTTAAACCAATCTTATTACTATATAAATGACAATGTGCAGGTTCAACGAGTTCCAGCAAGAGAAATTACAGAAACAGCTTAAAGGTGGGGCACTCTCGCTTTTAACACAGTGTACAGGTTTCATGGGGCGTGACAGGACTTATGCAATATATTTATAAAAAAGCCTGTTTTACTAACTTATGAGGTAATATTTTCACCATGGTGTTTATGATCACAGGAGCCACTTGGAAAGGTCCAGTGTACATGCAAAAGATAAAAGACAATATACATCAGAAACACATTCACTGCTCACTGTAAATTAGGCAAATGCCTAATTTACAGGCGGCTCCCCAGCATGACAGCTCCGGATCAACTCCAGTTACCCAGCCATGTCCTTCGAGGCTTTAAGCTCCATGCTGATGAAAGGCGCTTGCGGATTCCACGGTGGTGGTTCTGTTCCCATGCTGGATGAGTCAAGCCCCCACCTACTGAGCACTATGCGAGTGCATTTCATATTGTTTCAACAAAACCATATAATGCTGCACTAGGATTGCCCTGGTGCTCCTTTCTCATCTCCCCACCTTGAGTGCTGTGGAGAGCTTCGTATTTGGTTCACAGATGAAGGGGGTCCCTGGTTGCTTTGTTTACGGACAGAATAAAAAGGCCAAGAGCAGTCATTTACTGGCATTTTTATCTTTTCAATGTTGCTATAGTAGGTTGTATACATCTCACTCAGAGCATCTCTTAGGAATGTTATTTTATTTTAAGGAATTGTACCAATTTTAGTGCTGCACTTTGATCATTAATAAAAATTCCTGCTTCCTATTAATAGGATCTTTTGTTGGTTTGGTATACGTTGCCCAGTCCATGTGGTTTGGCAATCCCCATCCTATTAGTCTAGAAAATATGCATTACTGTGTAACATTTGGCTCTCATAGAACTGCAATCGTTTTAGTAAATCTAAACTGCTAAATACCTTTTCTTATCAGTATATAACAGTCTTGTGACTTCTATCAGTGTCTGGCTGAGAACTAGTAAGCTTGTAGGAGGAGATTTCATTCTCCTCCGACTGTCCTATGAGGCTGCAGGACCCCTGACCCTCTCTCTCTAGACTGGCCCTGTGCTGATCACAAGCACCCTAAAAAAAAAAACACACAACACACACACACACACACACACACCAAACTGAGCATGTGCAGCTTGCCCTCAAGGCTCTGTTCTATCAGGAGATGGGGACTGTGGAAAAAGGGGACGGTCAGATAAGACAGGATAGAATAGACCAAAAGGGGTTAATCCTCTGCATTGTGTAAAAGGGCTAAAGTGAGTATAACAAACATGCATTACTGCATATACAGACTGATTTTACTGTTGTGGGTTTAGTAACATTTAAAAAAAAAAGGCAGAACTGTGTGTGTGTGCTTCCCTGGTATTTGTCAGATAGGCACCCTGGAACAGGCCTTAAAAAGATAAAAAGATAAGTCCCCCCCCCATTCTTACTTACCTAGGTGGATGCAGCATCAGACTGATGCTGCATCTGTCCCCCACCACCTCTTCACTGAGAACTGAGCCAACGAACATCGCTGATGGCTCGGTTGTTGCACCTCCAAGCGGAGAGCTGCTGACTGTCAGAATCTCTCCTGCTCTGCCATGCTCATTGGAGCGCTGAGCTGTGGAGGGGTGTGAAGCGGCCATCTCAGCGGCTCGCTGAGAGGCTGACACTGCCATCAGTTCAGGCAGCTGGTGGATCCATACTTACTAAGTTGGGATGACGCGCTGCCTGGACTGATTCCAAAGACGTCAGTCGAGAGAGGACTTCAGACTGCTCTCAACTGAAAATAGGTCACAGGAGTGCAAAAACAAATTGCACTCCTGTGACACATAGGAGAAGCAAAGCCTAAAAAGCTTAGGCTAGACTTCTCCTTTAAAACTTCATACTGGAGATAATAACTGGACACATAATTTACTGAGAAATACTAACAGGAAACATAAACCCAACTGGGTGAAACTGGGTGAAGAGGAAGAGAAATTGCATAACCGTTTACCAACTTCCATGTTCTATTCAACACTGGACTTAAAAGTATCAACCATTCCACAAACATTAACTTGGTTCTAAAGCCTTAAAAATGGTTGTAAAAGGCAGAAGGTTTTTTATCTTAGTAGGCATTTTTATCCTAATGCTTGGAATGCATTGTGTGCAGAAGCCCCCCCCCCCCCCCTCAGCTCCCCACACCATTGTCTCCATCCTCCCAGGGAAGATCGATTGCGGCCAATCAAATGCTGCCCCGAGCGAGCAGGGAGTGGGCAGAGCTGCCGGCTTGATGTCAATAGATCGAGACAGGGTGGCTCAGGAGCGAGCACGCACAGGTGCCCCCATATAAAGCAGCTTTCCATGGGGAGCACTTGCCGAAGAAAAAGAGCCTGGAGCGCCGGCAGGGGACCCCAGATGAAGAGGATCGGGGCTGCTCTGTGCAAAACCACGTATTTCAATAATGATCATCAAAGGGGAGTGGTCCGAGAGGGCACGGGTAGGTATTGCACCTCGATTATTATTGGTAGTAACTGTGGAGACACAAAACACATGTCTAGAGGAGTGGCAGGAATATGCTCTGGTATCTGGATTCCACCACCTCCAAGCTTCCACCAGGTCATAGGGTTTAACACATAGCGCTAGAGGGGAACCATTTTTTGGTGTCATGCCGAATCTATTCTTGGCAATAACACTGCATTCAATATTATCTTATCCCACACCTCCAACCTGAACAGAGGAGGGATATACACTGCCACAAAAAGTATATGATCCATTTTCAAGCACCAGAACCAGGCAAATCTGCCTAGAGGGGTCAGTTTGGACTGTCTTGGTACCATAGAGATTTAGACACAGACACCCCCCCCCCCCCCCCCCCCCCCCCCCCCCCCTAGCATAGCTCAAGTACATGGAGTGAAATGCTCTGCCCACAAATGCCCTATGAAGGGCCAATGGTTTTAGATCCTACCAAGTGTGATTCTTGCAGGAAAACAATACCTGGGTTACGTTTTTGTATATATTTGAACACCAATGCTTGTTTAATCCTGGAATTTAGGTGAATGGGACTGTTGGTGAGTGAACAGCGGGTCAGTGGAGGAGTTGCTGCGGGACAGATGACAGTTGGTCTTAAAAATTAAGATTTACAAAAGCAACACTTTTTTACTAGCGATTTAAATCAAATCCACCCTGGCACTGCATAGCGTAAATGGAGAAATCCTTAATACCCCTGTCACACTGAGGAGCTTTGCAGGCACTATAATGATAAAAATAGTGCCTGCAAAGCGCCCTGAAAGAGCCGATGCTGTCTCTCCAATGTGAAAGTCCAGAGGGCTTTCACACTGGAGCAGTGCGCTAGCAAGACGGTTTAAAAAAAAAAAAAAAAGTCTTGCTAGCAGCATCTTTGGAGCCATTGAAATGAATGGGCACTGCGGCTCTACTGCCAAAGTGCTGCTGTAGCGGTGCTTTAAACCCTTTTCCGGCCACTAGCAGGGGTTAAAAGCACACCGCTAGCGGCCGAATACCCCCGCAAATACAACGGTAAAGCGCTGCCAATAATAGCGGCACTTTACCACTGACAGGCAGCATTATTAAGATAAGAATGTGTACCATTCATATCTGTGCAATGTCAAGTCCCTGCACTACTTTGGTCCGACTTTGATGCGACTCGAGGTCCATAGACCTCAAGATTACAGACATGGCAAAATCGCCCAAATGTCAGGTTGTACAAGTGTGAAAGGGGCAAAAATAAAAAAATCTATAAGCGTATGGAGCAGTATGTGGAACATGGTTATACTTGCACTTGGAATCTGTAGGGCTCCGGCAGCTGATCTTGGTGACAAAGCACAGAGAAAAATGTTCCCCAAGGCCCCTTTCACATTGAGGCGTTTTCATGTGATACATCGCTAAAAATAGCGCTGCTATACCGCATGAAAAATCATGCCCTGTAGTGTTCAATGTGAAAGCCTGAAGGCTTTCACACTGAAGCGGTGCGCCAGCAGGAGCACTCCAAAAGTCCTGCTAGCCGCATCTTTACCGCGGTATAGGAGCAGTGTGTTCACCGCTCCTATACCGCGCCTTCCCATTGAAATCAATGGGAAACCGCGGTAATAGCGCGGTATTAACCCTTTTTCGGCTGCTAGCGGGGGTTAAAACCTCACCGCTAGCGCCCCCGAATATTGCGGTAAATACGACGGTATAGCGGCGCTACAAATAGTGCGGCTATACCGTCACTGCGGCTCTACGCCTCAATGTGAAAGAGGTCTAAAAGCAGAAATCGCCTTATAACTACTATTTGGAGGTATGATCATTAGGCATTTAGGTCAATCATACTGCCTACAAGCTAGCACTCGGTAATCATCCTTGGCTAGGAAGCAATAAAACAGATTGTCTGTGACCCAAACCAATATGCATTTATTTGTCATAACCTTTGTGCTCATTCACTGTCAACAGAAAACATTTTTACTTCAACCAAGTCATAAATCCTAGCTTATCTGCAGAGCTCCATACTACAATGGCTTCTATCAACACATTGGAGGGTAAATATTTCCCAAGCTGTTCTTTATAGCTGTACTATAATGAAACATTATGGTGTCAGTTGAGGTTACAGGATCGCTAGGTTTATTATAATAAGGAACCACGACAGACTCAGCTACCCAGATTTACTAAAAAAGGAATAAAGACATTTTACCTTTCAAAGTGCATCTTCACTTATTTTTTGTGAATAAGGTGAAACAAAGGGTTTCAATTATTGTACTGTAAATGCACATGACTGGGTATTCTTTGAAAATAAAAAAAGTTTACTTTGTTTCACGTTATTTACCAAGATCAGTGCAAATTCACTTTCAAAGCAAACATGCTCCACTCGTGTGCGTTTCCGACCCACAGAGAAATGTGCTGCACTTTAGCAGACTCACAGGCGTTTCATTATTGCAAGTTCAAAAAAAATGTTGCTAGAAAATTACTTTGAATACATTTTTTTATATAAATATATAATCACCCTAGAGAGTAAAATGGCAGTCGTTCCAATACTTTGTCACACCATATTTGTGCAGCGGTTTTACAATCGTTTTTTTATAAAAAAAAATAAAAAAAACAGTAGAGTTAACCCAATTTTTTTTTGTTACATTGCGTAAATTGATACCCAACGCCTCAAAGTTGTGCCCGCTCATGGAATGGCGACAAACTTTTACCCTTAAAAATCTCCATAGGCGACGTGTAAAAAAATCTGCAGGTTGCATGTTTTGAGTTACAGAGGAGGTCTAGGACTAGAATTATTGTTCTCGCTCTACCGATCGCAGAGATACCTCACGTGTGTGGCTTGAACAATGTTTTTATATGCATTCGCTACTCACGTATGCATTTACTTCTGCATGCGAGCTCGGTGGGATGCATGCGAGCTCGGTGGGATGCAGCGAGTTTAATTTTTTTTTATTTGACAATTCCCCCCCCCCCCCCCTTTTACACTGTTCTTAAAAATAAATAAAAAAATTGTGCATGTGGTGGTATGGGGGTTGGATTCTGGGGTTATGAACCCTTGCTGGCACAGCTTGATCCCCATGGGGGTGGCAGGTATAAAGGGTTTTACCCTGTTCCACCCTAATCTCTTCACATCTGTTTTTTCCTCTACGCCACCCAGAGACTCTACATACTCTCCCGAATTTATCTGGGTCAAGCTCTGGGTTCAGACACATGCCTTATGGTTATGCAATTTGCCTATTGTTTTTCTATTCAACTTGCAGAGTTATGATTCGCTCCTTCGGAGTTACTCTTATATTAGAACACAAAACTCTGTTATCGGTAATACTGATGTCCAATTTCTAAATGTAGGTTATATCTTAAACTGAAAATAAAAACAATTAAGAAATCAAGCCACTTTTATTCCTATTACAAGGAATGAAAACATCCCTTGTAATAGAAAAAAAAGAAGCACGATATGACCTCAAATATGAGATCTGGAGTCAAAAAGACCTCAGATCTCATATTTACACTGAAATGCAATAAAAAAAATAAAATAAAAATAAATGTCATTTGAAAAAAAAAATGTAATAAATGTCCCTTTAACCACGGCCAGGCCAGGTTTTGCGGTTCGGCACTGCGTCGCTTTGACAATGGCCCGGTCGTGCGACGTGGCTACCAAAAAAAATTGGCGTCCTCTCTTTTCCCCCACAAATAGAGCTTTCTTTTGGTGGTATTTGATCAAACTCTGCGGTTTTTATTTTTTGCGCTATAAACAAAAATAGGAGCGACAATTTTGAAAAAAAAAAAATGCAATATTTTTTACGTTTTGCTATAATAAATATCCCCCAAAAATATATAAAAAAAAAATTCCTCAGTTTAGACCGATACGTATTCTACCTATTTCTGGTTAAAAAAAAACAAAAAACGCAATAAGCGTTTATCGGTTTTCGTGACTGCGACATTATGGCAGACACTTGTTTGTTGTGCATTGTTTCTTGTAAAAATGACAGTGCAGTTTGGGAGTTAACCACAAGGTGGCGCTGAAGGGGTTATGTGTGACCTAATGTGTGTTTACAACTGTAGGGGGGTGTGGCTGTAGGTGTGATGTCATCGATTGTGTATCCCTATAAAAGGGATCACACGATCGATGATGCCGCCACAGTGAAGAACGGGGAAGCCGTGTTTACACACGGCTTGCATTTTAGCTTGCACATGATTGGATAATAAAATCAGCAGAGCTTCCCCTCATTTCAGATCTACCCTTCACATTTACAGCGACTGCACTTCCAAGTGCAATTTCAAGTGCACTTTGTACTTTTAGTGCAAAGTGGATTTGCCTAAATAACCCCCAAAGTGTTCATATGCAAGGGATCTGCAGTGTGCGACTTTACTACTTTCGAAAGTAATCTTTAACCACTTGCTGTCCAGGGCAACTTCTTAAAATTTTTCACAAATTAAAACCTGCATTTTTGGATAGAAAAATTACATAGAACTCCTTCAAGCATTATATATTTCTTAAAGCAGACGCCGTAGAGAATAAAATGGTGGCCGCTGCAATTAATGACATAGATTTTCAGGGGAAAAAAAAAATATTCTAAAACGGGTTTAGTTACATTTTTGGTAAGTGAATCAGTAAGTGGTTAAGATTGTTTGCTGTCTAAGCTGCTGCGGCTTCACTGCCCGGTTCCCTAAGGCGCATGCGCGAGTCGCGCTGCGCCCGGCGATTGGCTCCCGCTGTGTGCCGAGAGTTCCCAGCACACGACGGGAAAAACCAGACTTTTGCCCGAGACTGCGGGCCGGAAGTGGGTGAAGATACCTGTCTTTAGAAAGGTATCTGCACCCCCCTCCCCCTGAAAGGTGTCAAATGTGACATCGGAGGGGGGGGGGGGGGGGTTCCGATCAGTGGATCTTCACTTTAGGGTGGAGATCCGCTTTTAATTTTATTGTTATTAATGGATTTGCTAAATGTATCAATAAAACTTGTTACTTAGGGTAGAGGCAGGCTCCAAAAAAAATAATGCTGCATTAATGATACTGACAGACATGTTATTTTGCCGATAGTTCCACTAGATATCGTTAGAATCCCCATTGTGACGGGCTGAAATGCAAACTATTTTATTGCAACAATATTTTTATTTGTAAGAAGGCATACAGGAAAAATAAAGAAAATGAAAGACGCAGCACGTACAAAACGAGAATGTGTCCTAAACAATGGAGCTTTTAACATACCAAGAAAGGTTCACAGACAGGGCCTGGCATAAGGAAATTCCTGTTCCCCCAGGCAGAGATTTCACAACTGATATTAGAATAAGTGCTTGTTTTCAACAAATCATTAAACATTTCGGTATGGTCTAAGCCCTAAAACTTGCCATTTTGCAAGCCTCAGTAAGCGGTTTAGAGTAAAAAGATGTGACTTTACCACACCCCATACAAAGCAATGTAGCTGTAAAATCACATGCATGTCATCAGAGCAGTCACATTCCTCATTCTCATGCATGATCAGTTACTGCTCTTATAATAGTACAAATTGTGTCATGCATATAATCATTTTAGGAAGTTATATTAGAGGGTTCTATGGCCAAAAGGAGCTCCTGGCATAAGCCAGTCCTTACAGTGTAGGTTTAGTTAAAAAAATAAAAAAAATAAGCACAAGTGACATTACCGTATATACTCGAGTATAAGCAGAGTTTTTCAGCACTTTTTTTGTGCTAAAAAATACCCCCCTCGGCTTATACTTGAGTCACCTTTTTGCGCCTGATCTCCCGGACTTTGGTGGCCCGGTACCAGCCTGGACCCCAAACTTGGCACACATATAGACACACTCTTTAACCAGTGTGCAAAGTTGGTTGTCTGGGGGACCTACGGTCGGGGAGCACCGATTTTTCAATGTGGGGTACCCCTCCCATAGACTCCCATGTTAAATGGTAATTTCTCCGGTATCTTTGGGGACACGGTACCGGTCCCCTGGACCCGAAACATGGCACACATGTAGCCCCAGTTCTCCTCTACAAGTGTGTCTGGAAGACCTACAGCCAGGGAGCACCAATTTTTCAAACCGGGCACCCCTTCTATATACTCCCATGTTAAACGCAAGTCTAGTCATGGGCACAGTGAGGCATGCAGATGGACACCCTAGGCTTATACTTGAGTCAATAAGTGTTCCCATTTTTTGTGGTAAAATTAGGTGCCTCGGCTTATACTCGAGTATATACAATCGGTGAAAAGTGACACTTTGTTACCGTCTCCTCGTTATGCTGAATGCTTCCTCCTTGGATGCCCCATCAAGAGTGCCCAACTATGCCCACCCTTTATACACAGCTCCTTCAATTAAAAGAAGCCATACTACAGCTTCTATGAATACTACAGGTGGATGATTGAGAGGTCCACCTCCTTTCATAGACTGTTTCATTCGTAGTAGGTCTATGATAGGAACTATGCTAGACAGGCATAGTTGGGCACTACTTTTAGAAGATCTACAAGAAACCCTATGGCATGGTTGACTCCCACCAATGCCAGGGCATTTTCTACAAAGTCTGCCCCACCCACTGAAGTTTAAGGCAGTAAACTGGCCCTTTATTTTGAAAGCTTGGAGACCTAGTATAGAGAGTGTTATAACCATTGATTCCACTGAAAACTAGAAGTACATCTCTCGCAGTGCCAGATGGGACATGTAGTTCATTCTTTCATAGATCTCTGTAAATGAAGGAAGGCTGTGGTTGTCCAGGCAAAGCCTCACCCAGCCATGCAGCTTTAAAAAAAAAAAAAGGGACAGCGGACACGGGGGGGAACCACTACACATTGTTAGAGTGCCATTTTGGGGTAGATGTGCCATGTTACACTAAATATGGACAGACAGAACAAAGTGCAAAACGTGGAGTTAGCCTTTAATTTCTCCAATTGTCCTGATCACCAATATCATTGAGAATGAAAGGGAGGGCAAATCCACAATTTTGAAGTTGCTACCAGGACTAGAGTTGTCCCGATACTAGTATCGGTAATGATACAGAGCATTTGAGCGAGTACTTGTACTCGCACAAATGCTCCCAATGCCTGATCGGATACCTGGGAGAGAGAGGCAGCCTGTAATGCCTGTGTCCGTGTATAATGCTTAGACGGCAGCCATCCAGTGATCAAAAGCTGCGCCTCCTCGTCTGATAGGGGAACACTCGCAGCAAGTGAGTCAGTGTTCTGCCTGCCTCATCCTGGTCCCGAGGATGTTCGCGATAGGCAGAACACTAACTCACTGCTGGAAAACTGTCCAAGAAGGGATTCCCCTCACATTGGAATTTTATCCTCTGACTTACTGTTGTGTCTGCAGAACAGGAAGTGAAAGGAAATCTCCCTAATAAAACAGATGGCAAAAAAAAAAAAAGCACACCACAACACGCAATTTTAACTCTCTCCTATCCAAAATTAAACACGTTTTAGCATGCTATACTTTAAAATCTGATCAAACTACAGAGCAGAGAGCATCCCTCTATAAAAGGCAGTAGGGTTGAGGAAACATCTGTTGCCATCAGTGGTATACAGCCAACAGCGCACCTGTGTTTTGCTCCCTGACTCTGAACCTGAAAGACGTGGTCCACAGAAAAAAAAAAAAAAAAAAAAACGCGTTTATTTTCACGTATTTTAAATATCTTTATGTATGCAGCTAGTATCTGAATACGTCTGTAACTAATACTCTATATGCTTGTTTTGTTGGTATTTATGACGCTACAAAAATTATTAACTCTGAGGCTGGATTTCCAATGCAAGTAAACACCACACCTGGCTAAGGCACAATTGATAAATAGATATCAACACGCATGCATTATGGTGCGCCATGTTGCCATAATATAGGTTTGGCAGGTTAAAGCTTGTTAAAGTAAAAAGTATCAGTCACCACCCCATGCATATAATTATGATGGTATTGTGATATGTACATTTTATTTACTATAGATACCTTTTTTGTACTGTTGGTGTATTGCAGTATAGTGGCTCTGATCTTCTCCTGTTACACTTTCAGTATTGTCAGTCTTGATGTGCCAACCTGCCACTGCGGCTTCCTCTCTCTGGCCCTGAGGTCAACCATCCTGGCAGCAGCCAGGGAGGCCTTAATTGCTCTAGAACAGGGGTGTCAAACTCAATTTCATTGTGGGCCGCATCAGCATTACGATTGCCCTCAAAAGGGCCGGTAGTATCTGTAAGATTAGATGTCCGGCGCATCTCCCTCCCCTTTACATTAGATGTCAAGAGCCACCCCACCATCAGAAGTTGAGTCCAGGGCCGATCCTAGGGTCACGGGCGCCTGGGTGCAGAAATATTTTGGGTGCCCACGTGGGCGTGGTCATCTAACTCCTCCCCTTTGCAAATTTCTATGGCAACAACCCAAACACAGAGATGCTCCCCTAAGTAGTCTTTGTTACCCTGGAATCCTCCCATGATATCTTAACTATAAACAAAATAAGATGGCCAGAGCCTGCAGACATGGTGCAAGAGGAGATGGCCAGAGCCTGCAGACATGGTGCAAGAGGAGATGGCCAGAGCCTGCAGACATGGTGCAAGAGGAGATGGCCAGAGCCTGCAGACATGGTGCAAGAGGAGATGGCCAGAGCCTGCAGACATGGTGCAAGAGGAGATGGCCAGAGCCTGCAGACATGGTGCAAGAGGAGATGGCCAGAGCCTGCAGACATGGTGCAAGAGGAGATGGCCAGAGCCTGCAGACATGGTGCAAGAGGAGATGGCCAGAGCCTGCAGACATGGTGCAAGAGGAGATGGCCAGAGCCTGCAGACATGATAAATGGTGGTAGACTGCCCGATCAGTGCCCATCAATGCAGCATCACCAGTGCCCATCAATGCAGCCTGATGTGGGGTTAGCCGTGTCAGGGTCTCTCACTTCAGCGATGACAGCTCAGCAGGTCCTTGCATGGCCTCCTGGAGGGGGGGGGGGCTAATGCTCCTGCCTCCAAGACTCCGGGAGTTTCCCCTGTCCTGCTCTCAGTTCTCCACCCCCTCCCATTCTGCACAACTCCCCCTAGTCTGTTTAATCCCTCTTACCCATCCGTCTGCGCAATTACCCCCCCCCCCATCCCCCCAGTCTGCACAATTACCACCCAGCCTGCACAATACCCCCTCCCCCAAATTACCTCCCCAGTCTGAACAATCCCCCCCTGCACAATTACCCCCCCCCCCCCCAAGTCTGCACGGGGGGGGGGGGGGGGAGAGCAAGAAAGGAGAGAGTAGAGGCAAAACTAATTCAGGGGAGAGGGGGGTTGTGCAGATAACACGCATACAAGCTTCGCCCTCAGGTTAGTCTCCACAGGCATCCATGACTCCATGCAAAAGGCTGGAGTGTGAGCAGGGATTGGGCAGGAACAAATGGGAGGAGGGATGTCAGATTGGACAGGCGGTCGAGCGGTGGAGGAGCTAGGAAGACAGTTGCGATGGGCTACAGCAGATACATCCCAACTCGTGGGTAATTAAGAAGTGTGCTTGTGTGTGACACAAACAAGGAGAGGGAGGATGAAAGGCAGAATTCTGACTGGGCACTTTGCACCCCTTCTCAGATCGGCCCTGGTTGAGTCTCCCACTCTCCCTTACATCACAGTGCACCCCCCTTTCCTTATGCTGGGAAGAAGCTGGATGCATTGCTTGAAAGCAGAAAGTAAGGGTCTGCAGGAGGACCAGAGGAGGGCTGAAGCTCTCCTGCAGCTGGAGAGGTGCAAGGGCCACATAAAATGGCCTGGAATCGGCCCACGGGCCTTGGGTTTGACACCTGTGCTCTAGAAGCACTGTGTGTAGGCAATGCAGTTTACCTGTCCTTTCAGAAGACGGGGAAGTCAAAGCCAGGAATGGGAAGCTGCAGCACTCCCAGGAGTTTTAGAGGAAATAAAAGATTAGAACTGCTGTTTACAATGCAAAAAAAAAAAAAATGCAGCTATAACATAAAAATGGGAGTAGATTTACATAACATCTTGGTCTTTTTAGCCATGGGGTGGTGACAGGGTCTCTTTAAAAGTAAGAAAGGAATTAAAGCGCAGTTCCAAGCAACAAGCACCAATGCACAAAGAACGGTGCAATAGGCTGTAAAAATACACATATGTAAATATAAAACTAGGTATCTGGAAAAATAACCATAATTTCCAAATACTGAGGCTGGGTTCTCACCAAATGCGGTTCACAGCAAGGGTTCGGTGGGGTCCCCCTTCTCTGTTTTAGGGGGAAATCAGGCTCACATTTTTGACTGAATTCAGACCTGTAACAGAGCCAAAGACACACAGGCCTCTGTGCAATAAGCCACCCCCCCCCCCAAATCCCCGGAGATGTGTGAACCAGCTACATTGAGAGCTGGTCACACTCATGTGAATTGGATGCAGGGAAAACCACATCCAATTGGCATAAGTGTGAACCTAGCCTAGAAGAGCATATTGCATGTAGAGATTTTCCAACCTTACCGACCACCAGCTCCAAGCACATAAAACAGGAAACTTATCACTACATTGACACTGCTCTCCTACTGGTAACACAAAGCGACGCTCCTAAGGAACCAGATGAAATTTGTTCTGTGGCCCCATCTGCCCGACAACTTTTGACTGAAAAGATCAAAGTAGCCGGGTAAAATATTGTCATCCAAATCAGACACAGGCAGTCTTCTGGTATTCAGAACACAAGAGCCATAGCAGGAGATTCGTCCACCTGTGCTGTTCAGTATGGATGATGGAATCTGTGCGTGTATTGGTCGGTCATAGGGCCCATACCCATGATCAGAAAATTGCACAAAAAACAAACAAAAATAAAAATGCTTTTGAAGTGACCGTACAATAATCTGATCATTCGTACACAGCTTCTCCCAAAATTATCCAAAAAAACGGAAACACGTATCTTGTACGATAACAGATCATACAAATTATCACAGGGGGGATCTGGCTGCAGACTTAACATTGTGGACGATAATGGTTGTAATACAGTGCTGTGAAAAAGTATTTGCCCCTTCCTAAAAAAGCTGTCCAAACCTGCCTGGCCCTGATCATCAAACCTTAGTGAAGTTTAACCCCTTCCCAATCGTGCTATAGCCAAAACACTGCTACAGCGCAGGCCTAAATTCCTGGCAGAATGTCCATGTCCACCCTCCCATGCTCGAGTGGCCTGCGGAGTGTGCGTGGCACCCTCAGATTAGCGAGTCAAGGCAACTCGGCTGATCACAGATCGTAGTAAGGGGCCGATCACAACCCCTTACCGGGTGATCAGCTGTCAGGCAATTACATGATGTAAACAGAGCTGGCAAACAGCTATTTTTTCTCCTCACGCTTTCAGTCACCGGCTACTGTCAGAGGGACATAGGTCGCTCACACCGACAGCCATGCCGCCTCATCTGTGCCACCTACCAGTGCTACCCATCAATGCCCAGCACTGCTGCCGAACAGTGTTGCATACCAATGCCCATCAAAGGAGAAAAGTTACCAGTTTCCAAAATGTTATAACAAACTATGAATGCCACCAAAAGAATGCTCTATTTGTATGAAAAGAAAAAAATATAAAAATGTAATTTCAGTAGCGTTGCATGACAGCGCAATTATCATTTAAAGTGCCACAGCGTTGAAAGCTGAAAATTGGCCTTGGCAGGAAGGGGGTTTAAAGGGGTTGTAAAGGTAAAACTTTTTTTTTACCTTCATGCATCCTATGCATGAAGGTAAAAAAAAAAAAAAAAAAACACACACACACACACACACACACACACACATCTGAGAGCATCGCCCCCCCCCCCCCCCAGCCCCCGTTTTTCTTACCTCACCCCTCGAAAGCCCGGTGCATGTGCTGGTCGTCCTGTTCAGTTCCCAGCCTGGCCGTTGATTGGCTAGGCTGGGGCGGATTGATGGCAGCGTAGCTATTGGTTGGCGCTGCTGTCAATCACAGCGGATGACGTGGCACACCGGGGGCGGGGCCGAGCGATACAGTCGGCGGCTACCGCTGTATCACAGGAGCGCTTTTGCAAAAGCTTTCCACCGTGCGAGCTCGCTCGCATGAAGGTAAAAAGCTTTTGCGAGGAGAAGCCCAGACAGCCGCCGAGGGACCCCAGAAGACAGCTTTCGGGGACACTGTGCAAAACGAACCGCACAGTGGAAGTATAAGATGTTTGTTATTTAAAAAAAATAAAATTCTGACTTTAGTGTCCCTTTAAGTGCCCCAGTATACAGTGCTGCGTTTTGCCAGTGGGCTGGGAACTGCCCTCCTAGGACAAAATCAAGTCCGGCTCAGCAGCTTTCAGGTCATTCACAGTGAACTTTCTTCTATTCTATAAGTCAATACAAATCTTCCTCAGATTGAGTTGCAGATCATGATGTCATCCATCCACCCCTGTGCCTCAGTCAGAGAAAGCCTTTTATTAATTACAGGCAGTCCACGAATTACGATTGCAGGTCTGTTCGTAAGTGAAATCTGTTCGTAAGTCGGAACACTGCTTGCAAATGTAACTTCCGCCTGTGCAGGGATGCGAGATGTTCCGGCGTCAGCCTGGGCATGAATGTGGCATGTTCCAGGCTCTTCTGGCCATGCAGAGCATGAAGTACTGCAGTGTGGAATGTGGCACGATAGCTGCTCGGAGGTATCCAGGACCACCGGGGAGCACAAGCAGAGGGCATTGAGGGCGTTCGTAAGTCGGGGACTCCCTGTATAGAATGCAAAATTCCCCAACTCGATTTTGTTTTGGGAGTGGGCAGGAAGTTCACACTGCACAATAAATGTAGCCAAGGCTCTCTCAGCCTCTCCATTAGTGAAAGAAGTAGTTCATTTGGGCCAGCTTGATCACCGAAAATGTAATCCTTGCTAAAAGTTTTAGGTCAGCAGCTAGGTCACTGCGATAAAATTAATCTGTATTCAAAAAAAAAAAAAATTGCCCCATGAAGGGCAATCACTTTCGGTGCTTTTACCTGCATTCTAAACCATGAACAGATCCCATACATACACTGACTATACCGCAAAGTCAATAATTATATGCTGCTAGACCACACTATTCTCCACCCCAAGGATCCTATAGAGCAGTGGTCATCAACCTTGTCCTCAGGGCCCACCAACAGGCCAGGTTTTATATATTACCTTGGAGAGATGCAGACTAGAATACTGCAATCACTGAGCAGCAAATCATATCACCTGTGATGTATTTCAGTTATCTTGCAAACCTGGCCTGTTAGGGCCCTTTCACACGTCCGCTCCGCCTGTCCGTTAATTACAAGTCCGTAGATACCGGTGACAGCCAAAAGGGTGTGAACATGGCTTGGTGAGCACAGCGCTGGATCGTAGGACAAGTGATTGGCTGTGGGTGACACTGGACTTCTGATGATGATGATGTGTGTGGGGGGGGGGGGAGGGGGAATGGGGTGGCTCTTGACATCCAATGTAGAGGGGAGTGGGGTACTCTGGATATCTAGTCTTACAGATACAACTGACACTTTAAGGGCAACCATAACGCTGATGCGGTCCATGATGAAATTGAGTTGGACACCCCTGTTACAGAGTATGGTGGAGTGTCTCAGAAAACGATAGTGTTCAGACAAGGGAAACATGGTGGTCAATACTGCAAGGGTAAAGATCCATAGAGCCTCAAGTAATACTTGCTCTAAAAAAAAAAAAAAAAAAAAAAAAAAAAAAAAAAAAATTGTAGTCTTCACCTCAAGTAACATATATATGTAGTATGCAGAATACTTTCTCAGAAAAGCGGAGCTCAATAATAAAGACCTATAGGCCATGGCAGAAAACTCTCCCAGAACATTGCAGCCTTCACCTCAAGCACTACCGCTCGCAGAACACCACCTATTCAAGTGAATAGGGCGTACTGCAGCTGCCTCCTAGCTGGGGGTGTACACCTACCACAGCGGCAATATTTTCCGGTCGCATTAGGAATTGTATCCCCCTGTCACGTTCAGCATTTAGGGAAATAAAAGCAGCATTGAGGAGATTAAAAAAGCCCTTATACAGGAAGACAGGAACACTTTCTCAGAAGTTAGTAGTCTTCATCTTTAAAGTTATGTACCATGGAGCAAAGTGGCGAATACAGGAGGTGAATTCAGTGTACACTGGGCCCCAAAACGTTTCCAGTTCGTAGACCGACACCGATATAACTGGACCACGAATAAGGGTAAGTGTAGACAAGCAATTGTGTTTACATTCTGACAAAGCCTTTGTGCAGGATTTCGAAGGCAGCGTTCAAACTGGATCTTCTGCAGCATAACATTTATTGTAACTTAGTCATAACATGGCAATGATACTTCTAAATACAGGAAGTGTCTTATATTGTTTGATAACTTTAACATTGAAGGAAAGCCTACACAATAACTAACCTGTTAAATGTCGCTTCCCCATTTCTGCATACGTTTTTAATACATTGCTTTCCAAATACTCATGGTTTTCTACGGGGTCATGTGACTACAAGGCTCCAGCTCATTCCACTCTCTGTAGCTGGAAGGCATGAACGGTGTCCCTCCCAACAGCTGAGATCTATGGACACTGGGAGGAGATCTCGCCTATATCGGCGTTTTTGGCTCTGACTACCCCGAGCTTTGCATAGAAACCTTAAAAAAATACAAGTATTCAGAAAGTGATTTTAGAGCCCTTTCACGCAGATTGTCTCCTCAGGAGGGAGTCCATGAACACATCCCCTGCTAAATCAGAGCAGAATGTAACGCATGACATGCGCCCATTCAGGCATTCGCATTTGGGTCAGCACAGTCCTGTGGCAGTGCCGACCAATAATCATTTGACACTGCAAACATGATGGCTACTCACTCCAGGGCCATGTAGTGTGGCGTACTGCCTACAGACCGCTACACCGGCGGCATGGGACATCAGGACAGCCAAGTGAAGCAGGGTGGCCAGGATATTTATAGTTAGTTCACCTTTTTATTTACTTTTTATTTATGAAGTAGTAAATTGACTGGTATAGTTTCACTTTAACAACTTACCTACCGGGCACTTTCCCCACCTTCCTAACCACTGCAATTTAAGATTTTCTTAGTATGTTTTCCTCTTTCACTAATGAGGCTGAACTAATGGGGCTGCACTGATCAGCGCCCCGATTATCAGCATAGATGTCCTGCGTGCACTTGCCAGATATCGGCTCTCCTCACACTGGAGCTGTCAGGACTGCCGATAAACCGTAAATACCGTTTACACCAGTAGTTCCCACCTCCTGTCCTCGGGACCCACTAACAGGACAGGTTTGCAAGATAACTGAAATACATCACAGTTGACACCATTTGCTGCTCAGCGATTGTAGGATTCTAATCTCCAAGGTAATACTTAAAGTCTGGCCTGTTAGTGGACAGGAGTTGAGAACCACTGGCTTACACTGTGTGTGTCCAATCACAGCTGGTCATATAGTAAAGAGCCACTGTGATTGGTACTTTACCCCAATCTGTGATCAGTTGTGTCAGACGTACACACTTTAACCACCTCCCGTCTGGACTATAGTCAAAAGATGCAGACGGGAAGTGGTTAAAGTGCTGTCTTAGTAAGACAGATGGAGGAGGGGCTTGTTTCACACGAGCTTGAGCTTGTATAAGACAGTGTGAACCGCAAGCTTGAGTAATCAGCACGTTTTTGTTGACGCTTTTAACCACTTGCCTACTGGGCACTTTTACCCCCTTCCTGCCCAGGCCAATATGCAGCATTTAGCGCCATCACAGGTCACACTAGAACATGTTGAATGAAAGCTGCATTCTGCGTTTTCCGCACCCGATGTTAATGCACAACCCTCACAACAGGTGCGGGCACCATTAATTGTTAACGGCACTCCAAACGCATCTCCGCAGCATGCTGGTGTGGCACGATTTGCAAAAATTGGACTTGCACTACTTTTTCCACGTTACCATACCTTTGGCATCCCACAAACAAACAGGCTGTCAAAAAACAGAACGCAAGGAAATTAGCAGGTTTCTGGCCTTTTAGGGCATATCCAGGCCAGGTGCAAAAGGACTGCCTTATTGATGGTCAGATTGCAACGTATAAAGGTGACCCTTAAACTCTTGACGCTTAGCAGGTGGGCCTCAACGCTAAGTAGCTGCATACATGTGGCTCTGTGTAAACCACTTACCATGCATGAGAGAGTGCGCTCTCAATAAAGTAGCCAGCGGGGATAAGCAAGCTCTCGATGCAGACTTGTGATTGGTAGCTTTCCGATCATGAGACCTTTTAGAGCTCTTAAAGGGCTAGGAGGCAGTCGATGAAAAAAGGGTTAAAGTGGTTCTAAAGCCTGAACGCTAAATTCTGGGGGAAAAATAAAAAGGCTTCCAAACAGTGGGGCCGTGGCCGCAGTGCACAGATTAACTGCTCATTTTGAGAGGAGAAAGTTATATGCACTAACCCATGATCTAGCAGTGGACTGTTCCTGACATCCTTACGTCCAGAGCAGGTCTATGGCCGAGATGACCTTGGAAACAGTCAGCCGCACATGACTGCCAAGACTGGGGGGGGGGCCCGTACCTGTCTGTAGCGACTCTCTACCGTCACCCCACTCTCAGACTTGTCTGAGAGCAGCAGGAGCCAATGCCAGTCAAGTCCTGTGGTGAGGGGGCTAGGCCTTACCGTTTGTGTCAATGGATGCAAGCAGTGCAGCTCAGAATAAAGCGATCATGTGTGCCATTTTAGGAGGCGTCTTCCTATGGTGGCACACCAAGAAGGAGGAGGAGCCAAGAGTGCTGGCGGGCCGCTCTGGGCAATATCATTTCACAGAGCAGGCAAGGATGAACTTATTATTTTGAAAACAAAAATGTGTTTACAGTAAATTTAAGGTTGCCGTACACTTTACAATCCGATTGTACAATCTACTTTAGATCTACCAACGAGGTAATGCCCGATTGATTATTATTATAGAAGATCTCTATAGCAAATTTATTTTAGAGTGCAACTCTATTCCTTTATTATATTGTCTCTGTGCATATCTCACAGCAGAGTTTGCAGCTGTTTAGGTATTATTAGTACATGGTGCAGTTCTTTCTTTATAAGATTTCTATAGCGCCAACAGTTTACACAGCGCTTTACAACATGAGGGCAGACAGTACAGCAAGGGTGTCAAACTGGTGGCCCACCAGCTATCGCAGAACTACAAGTCCCATCATGCCTCTGCCTGTGGGAGTCATGCTTGTAACTGTCAGCCTCGCAATGCCTCATGGGACCTGTAGTTCCTCAACAGCTGGGAGGGGCCACCAGTTATGACACCTGTGCATTACAGACATAAAATTCAATACAGGAGAGATCTGTGCTCGTTACAACTTACAATCTAGAACAGGGGGTCTTCAAACTATGGCCCTCCAGTTGTTCAGGAACAACAACTCTCATCATGCCTATGAATGTTAGAGTTTTACAATGCCTCATGGGATGTGTAGTTCCCCAACAGTTGGAAGGCCGTAGTTTGATCTAGAAGTTATGAATTGAATGGAGCGCTCAGTTGTGGTAACTCGAAGGAGATTGTATGGCATAGGTGTGCCAGGGCTCACCCTGTGTGGCACAGAGCTCCCCTGCTGCGTGGCTGCAGAGAAGAGGGAATCTCTGTCCTCAGTCCCTTTCTCAAAAGTGAGACATCAGGGCTCTATGGGGATCCAAAAATAAAAAGTCTCTGCTCTAGTGAGACCAACCTCTAGCTCAGTAGGAGAGAGGTTTGTGTCACGAGAGCAGTAACTGGTGTTAGTAATATTGTTTTATATTGCTTTTACAATAAAAAAAAAATTTTTAAATGTTATAAAAAACGTTTTTTACTAATTGTTTTGAGATATATATATATATATATATATATATATATATATATATATATATAATAAAAAAGTAATACAATAATAAAAGAATATAAATGGAAAAAAAAATTATAATATATATATATATATATATATATATATATATATATATATATATATATATATATATATATATATATTTTTTTTTAATTACTAAACACCAGGCTCTAGTGACACAAACCTCCGTTTATTTTTTGTTGCTTTTTTTTTTTTTTTACAATTTTTTTTATATATATTTTACTAAATCATTTTTTATTAATAACTCGTACTCTAATGCAAGAGGCTGCACACCTATAGCGTATGGCAGGTGTACAGAGCTGAAATCTCGATTAGATGCCCTAAGTTATTTCGGCCACTTACCTGCGATGTCCCATAGCTGCAGCCTGACCAGAGTCTTGCCGTCCCAGTTGATGACTTTCAGGGCGAAGTCCACTCCTATGGTGGCCCTGTAGTGCTGGGAGAAGAGTTGATGGACATAACGTTTGATGATGCTGGTCTTCCCCACCCCCAGCTCCCCGATCACCAACACCTTGAACAGGTACTCCCTGCGCTCAGGGACCCCGGCAGACGCTCCCAGCTCCCCGCTGCCCGCCTCCCCCGCCATGAGCTCTCAGCGTATACTATGGGTATAGAGGAAGGCTCAGCGCTGTGCACACCGTCTACTGCCCGCTACACCGCACCATGGACACTCCTCCGCTCTATACATCAATAACATGCCCACTAATACGGCAACAGAAAGTTCCTCAATACTTTCCCTCGGACCTTCTTTTCTCTACAAGCCCCTCCCAGCCAGTCACATAACCAACCACCTGACAGCGGGTCACATGACAGGAAGCGGGGAGGAGGTGGGCGGAGCCTTCTCTGCTCTTACTCTCTCTGCAATGCAATGCATCCCTGCTTCCCTGTAGACGTGCTGAATTCATGTCTGTGTCTCTGGGCATGTCAGCTGGCAAAGATTACAAGCCATGTCCTTTATTCTCATCAAAACCCACACGTACTGCACCTCTGAGAAAGCTGTTGCCTTGGTTGGCTTCCAGGAACTATATTAGCTGTAAATGGCAATCGTAGCTGTCCCTAGTGTCTGCTGCAATGTAAATAAACACTCATACACTCTTTCAATCTGCATCAGTAGGAGAATTTAGGTTCATTACTAGGGTTGCCACCTGTCCGGCATTCACCCGGACAGTTCGGATTTTAATCACTTGCTTGCTGGGCACATATACCCCCCTCCTGCCCAGGTGAAATTTCAGCTTACGCAACTGCGTCGCTTTAACTGACAATTGCGCAGTCATGCGACGTGGCTCCCAAACAAAATTTACATATTTTTTTCCCCACAAATAGAGCTTTCTTTTGGTGGTATTTGATCACCTCTGCGGTTTTTATTTTTTGCGCTATAAACAAAAAAAGTCTAGGCTGATACGTATTCTTCTACATATTTTTGGTAAAAAAAAAAAATCGCAAAAAAGCGTCTGGTTTACGCAAAAGTTATAGCACCTGCAAAATAGGGGACAGAATTATTATTATTATTTTTTTTTTTTACTAGTAATGGCGGAGATCTGCGATTTTTATTGGGACTGCGACATTATGGCGGACGCATTAGACACTTTTGACACATTTTTGGCACCATTCACATTTATACTGCAATCAGTGCTCTAAATATGCACTAATTACTATATAAATGTGACTGGCATTGAAGGAGTGAGGAAGGGGGTGAGGAAGGGGTTAAATGTGTACCCTGCTGTGTAACTGTGGGGGAAGGGGACTGACTGGAGGAGGTGACCGATCTATGTGTGTTTTTATAACGTTTTTATTTTTTTCTGCTAATTTTTTTGTTCGATTACAGGCACTGATATGGCGTCACTGATGGGCACCGACGAGGTGGCACTGCTGGGCACCGATGAGTCGGCTCTGATGGGCACTGATAGGCAGCGCTGGTATGCGGCACTGATGGGCACTCATAGGCGTCACTGGGCACTCATAGGCGGCACTCATGGGGCGGCACTTATGGGTGGCACTGATGGGTACTTATGGGTGGCACAGATGGGCACTGATAGGTGGGCACTGGGCATGGATGGGAACTGAGAAGTGGCACTGATGGACACTGAGGGGTGGCACTGATGGACACTGAGGGGTGGCACTGATGGCATTTCTAGGCATCACTTATTTATTTACTAATTTTTTTACAGTACCATTTGTGGGCCCTGATTGGCATATATTGTCCTTTTTTTTTACATGTGGATGGCCATGGTGGATGTACCTGGCCATCCACATGTTGCCCCCTTCCCTGGTGGTCCTGGCGGATTCTCTGGTGGTCCAGTGTGGGCATTAGGGTTGCCACTTCATCCCTTTAAAACAGAACACATATGAATTACACAGGTTCTGAGGCTCAGGCTAATGCAGATTAGGCACCGAGTGAGTTTAATTACCACCATAATCAGCCACAGAACCTGTGTAATTCATATGTGTTCTGTTTTAAAGGGATGAGGTGGCAACTCTAGTAGGCATCCAAGGGGGGGCTGCACTGATAAACAATCAGCCCGAACCCCCCCCCCCCCCCCCTGTCAGGAGAGTCGCCGATCGGCTCTTCTCTACTCGCGTCTGTCAGGCGTGAGTGAGGAAGAGCCGATCAAGGTTCTTCCTGTTTACATCGTGATCAGCTGTGATTGGACACGGCTGATCACGTGGTAAAGAGCCTCTGCCGGAGGCTCTTTACTGAGATCGGAGCTGCAGGGTGTCAGGATGACATACCGCATCACTGATCACCGCACGCCCCCACGGGCGCGCTGCCATGTTATCCTGCTGGACGTCAATAGACGTCCTGTTAGGATTACACAACCACTTCCCGGACGTCAATTTACTATTGACCAGCGGGAAGTGGTTAAGGAACAAAATAAATCTACATTGCTGCAAACGCTGTATTTCAAAGAGGCTTAAAAAGAAATAAACAGCGGCATTTTTTGTAGCATGGCACTTCCCCTTACTGCCCCTACATCACATGCATTTAAGGAATGTATTTCTCCTAATTTTCTCCTCATATTTCCCCTCACTTTCTATCTTGTTGGGGTTCCCCTCACTTCCTATTCTGTAGCCACAACAAGAAGTGAAAGGAAAACTCCAGTGTAAGAGTCGGTTCACACTGGGGCGACACGACTTCCAGTGCGACTTTCAGAGGCGACTCCGACACGACTTGAGCATGAACCACAGGGCGATCTGGGGCGATTTACAACACGACTTGACTTCGTCTCCAGGACAGGAGACTTTCCAGTGGCCAATCAAACAACAATCAGCTCTGGGAGAGAGAGGGGAGGGAGGGGTTTGCCTGAGAAATGTATGTTATCTTCCTGGAAAGTCGCTTCAGTTAAGACAGTGATCCGACTTCTGAGGCGACTTCCATTGAAATCAATGGGTACAAATCGCCTACAAGTCTGATTGAAGTTGTACAGGAACCTTTTCTGAAGTCGGAGCGACTTGAGTAGTGTGTATTAACACCGCTCCCATTCACTTACATTGTCTTTTTCTACAGCGTGACTTGGGACGACTTGAGGCGACCTCAAGTCGGATCCCAAGTCGCCCCAGTGTGAACCGACTCTTAGGCCCCATACACACGATCGGATATATCCGATGAAAACGGTCCGCGGACCATTTCCATCGGATATGTCCGATCGGGAGTTTGATCCGATGGCGTGTACACACCATCGGATCAAATTCCCCGCCGCCGGACGGCGCGGTGACGTGGCGATGACGCGGCGGTGACGTTGACGCCGCCGCGTCACTGCTACGTCACCGCACCAGGAAGTAAAACACTTCCGCGCATGCGCCGAATCCATTCGGCAGCGGCGCGGCGGCGGTGGGAGCCGACATGTCTGCTGGTAAGTGTACTAACCAGCAGACATGTCGGGCGGACAGATTCCCACCGGATAGATTTCAAAGCTTGCTTTGAAATCTGTCGGGTGGACAAATCTGTCCGCTAGCCCATACACACGAGCGGAGATGTCTGCTGAAACGGTCCATCGGACCGTTTTCAGCGGACATATCCCCTCGTGTGTACGCGGCCTTAGAGAATTCCCCTCGCAGACACTTGTCACTGGGATCTTCCACATTAGAAGAGTTCTTCTTTCTTTCTGCTCGTGACAACTCAAAATGTTGGATATTCCCTCAGTTTCAGTACTGACGACAATGGTCACCAAGAAAGGGTTAGGCAAGGACACCAGCATTTATAACTTGATAGGGGTTCTAATCTTTTACTACCCTATCCAGAAAAAAAAAAAACTTTTTAGGCCTCAATCACATGGGTGCTGAGGCCTGTACACTAGGGTGACCAGACATCCCCAGTTTTTCTGGACCCTCATACGCCCACCTGCTCATCAGGCTTCCATATTTAAACCCAGTCCACAGGACATTATGGGCCAGATTCACGAACAGTTAGGCTGGCGGATCGAGTGATCCGCCAGCCTAACTGTGACTTTGAGCCGGCGTTTCTGTTTTCTGTAACCAGAAAACAAGAAACGCCGGGTTGAAGTTCCGATGCGAGCAGCGTAACTGAGTTTCGCCATCGCATCGTTACTTCAACTTAAAAATGGCGCCGGGGGCGTTCCCGCCGATTTACGCTCAAAAAATATGTTAATGAGCGGAAATCGGCAATTCACGATCGAATTCCGGCGCGACGCAATGACGATACGACGTTTCCGGACGGGATACGCGGCGCATAGATATACCTACATGGGGTTGGAGTATCCTATGTTAGGTATAGGCGTCGTCATCGCGTCGGGAAAAAAAAAAAAAACTTTGCTTGCGTAAAACGGTCATGAATGGGAATGTGACGTCATTGACGTTCATTCACAGATTTTGGAGCATGCGCACGGGGATGTTTTGACACTCGACGCATGCGCAGTACGTTGGCGACGGGATCGCGCTTAGTTAGCATACTACACGCCCCGTACCCGCCAAATTTGAATTCCGCCGGCTCATTTGCGATGCGCTGCCGCAACTTTAGGAGCAAGTGCTTCGTGAATGACAGCACTTGCTCCTAAAATTTCTGCAGCGCAACGCAAATGAGAAGCGTTACTCCAGAGCAAAGATGCTCTGGACTACCTGAATCTGGCCCTATGTGCACCAGACTGGGTCCCAGGACATGTGTATTACCATACACGTTTAAGTGAGTACACTGGTTCTCTCTGCATTGCGCTCAGACCTCTTTGCTGCTTTGATTTTTTTTCCTCTTTTCCTTTATGTGTTTTTGAGTTTTGTTCCACACTTTACTCATACTATCTTTATACTTGTTTATTAGGAACCAGCGCTGCTAGCAGCAGGAGTTTGGTAACTGCTTTACCTTTTGCTGCGCATAGACTTGAACATATATGCTATGCAGGTCTAACCACAGTGTCATCCGAGTAACCCTTTTAAAGGGGACTTTCGTAGTCCTGGGACCCCTTTCTGTCCTCCACCACTTTTTGATGCCCATTGGGACACATAGGTAATATATCTCTATATCAGTGGTTACTAAGTCACGGATTTGCATGGTGTTGCACTATATTCACATCGGTGATCCCTCTTTTTCATCCTTGTGGTGTTCACCCTGCCCACGACATGGGGTTTCCGGCTGCATCCTGTCCCTCGTTTGTTCTCTTTTTTTTTTTCCCGTTCAACGCCCCCCCATCCCCCCCCCCCCCTTTGTTTTCCATTTTCCCCCTTTTCCTTTCTTTCTTGCCCCCCTTTCTCCCCCCTCATTCCTCAAACAAACCAGGGTTGTTTTCTTTCCCCTTGGATAGTTCACTCCCCTTGCACAATTTGCACATGGGCCCCCCCTCCCTCTTACGTTCCTGGTTTCTTCCTTCACCCATCACCTCTAATCCCCTCCCCCCTTTCTTTTACTTATTTTGCCCATCCCTCCCCCCCCCCCTCCCCACCCCACCTTTTCTTTTTTCCTCTTTTTTTCCATTCCCTCCCGCTCTCCCTTTCCTTCTCCCCTCTTTGTTTCCCCCCCCTCCCCCTTCTTTTCCCTCTCCCCCTTCCCCCCCCCCTCCCGTACCTCCAATGTACTACCTTCATATTAGTGATATATATCCTTACCATCAGGTCTACCCCAAGAATTCTCTTGGTCCAGCTGCTAGGTACCTACCTATTGCCTGCCTTGGATTATTGGGTCAATGGACGATGTGCCGTTAGGTAGGCGACATGATCGACAAAAATTCCCTTATTATGTATTTTATTAACATCCAGGGGTTTTGTCCTATATACCCCCTGGTGGCAAATAATGTATCTGTGTTTTTTGAAATGTTTGATTGTTGTCCTGTATTATATTTTAGACTGTCTCCTGACGAAGCGAAACAACTCGCGAAACTAGTTGAGACCAGAGACTGCCTGTCTCACGACTCCAATTTCTTCATTGAGATCCCACCCTTTCTAATAGAAGGGATTGCATGACCGGTGTTCAGATTTTGGTAAAATGTGTTTGTATCGTTCCTATATGTTATGTATGTTTTACTTTATTTGATGTTTTTATGTGAATAAACCTTTTTTATAATCTACCTTATGTGAATTACTTTGGTTGTTTTCAACCAATTCTTACTGTACCGGTATAGTCCTCCCCGCCCACCTTTTTTGTTGGAGTCTCAGGGTTGTAGGGAATCCCTGAGTCCCCTAAATTTATTCAGGGGACAGTACCCTGATTGAGGACACTGTCCCTGGACCAAGTCTGTCCCTGGTTTTGTCCCCAGATTGGATTTAATAGGGGGCAGGGGCAATTTCAAAGACAGTCAGTGCAGAATAAAAAAAAAAAATTGAATTACACCCCCCCGCTCCGCCGTGCCTACTAGCATAGGGGGGTTGTATTTTTCCCATTATCTGTGCCCCTTTCTGATGATCATGTGCTGGTCGGAGTGGAGGGAATATTTCTTCAGTTTCGGGCGCATGCCCATTTAGCTTCGCTCACATGTTCTTCTGCCTTGGCACAAATCTTGGCCAGCCACCTGCTTATCTCCTTGCCTTCCCTGGGGGAGTGATCTTCCTCCGCTCCCTACCCAGTAGTAGCCGGGGCCCGAAGAGTAAGACTTGAGAGGCTGCGAGGCGGCGGCAATGGGCAGAGAGTCGCTGATTGTTGCCATTACTAGTAAACAAAAAATATGTCCCCGGATTTAATTTTCAAAATTTGGTCACCTTACTGTACACTGTGAATAGCTCATTTATGTAGCTGGAGCCGATAGCTTATGTAAGTCTGAGGATGCAGCGGCTGTATAGCCAAATCTGCTCATCCAAATTTGACAGGCCTCACTTCCTATTCTGTACGCACAACAAGAAGTGAAAGGAAAACTTCAGTGTAAGAGAATTCCCCTCGCAGACACTTGTCCCTGGGATCTTCCACATTAGAAGAGTTCTTCTTTCTTTCTGCTCGTGACAACTCAATATTTTGGATATTCCCTCAGTTTCAGTACTGACGACAATGGTCACCAGGAAAGGGTTAGGCAAGGACACCAGCATTTATAACTTGATAGGGGTTCTAATCATTTACTACCCTATCCATAAGAAATAACTTTTTAGGCCTCAATCACATAGGTGCTGAGGCGAGTACACTGTGAATAGGTTGTTTATGCAGCTAGAGCTGCTAGCTTATATGTCTGAGGATGCAGCGGCTGTACAGCCAAAGCTGCTCAAGCAAATTTGACAGGCATATATATCTCCAAACTCATATAGAGTACTGAATATCCCCAAAGACGTACATGGGTTTCTTGGTGGCTCAGGACATGCAAACAAACCACCCATTCACATTGTACAGCATCTGTGTTATTGAGACCTTAAAGTAAAATGTAAACCCAGTGACAAAAAGTGCATACAATTTTTACATGTTCAATAAAAATGTTTTTTTTTTTTTGTAAAATAATACCTGGTCATACATTCAAACCATCATGGATTTGGCAGGACCATCCTGAGATTTCAAAAAAATCCCAGCATCCAGTAATTCCGGGCTGAGTCCTAGAGCCTAGTGCCAGAGCAAGTTCCTGCACTTAGCTCCACTAATCTGCCTGGCAGGGACGCTCTGGTGCAGGCAACCAAGGTACCTGCCACATATCTCTTGTCACTGCAATTGCTGCCTCTATGGCAGCTGGCATCTCTATCTTCCTCCTGCCTGTCACAATAATGCACTTTGTAGCTGGCGAAAGCTAGACCTTAGTCTCCTGGGCTCTAAAATTTCATGTACATAGGAAAGGAAGAGAAGCTGCAGAGGCGGAATATCCCTCTGTATCAGCAGTGCTAATCTGAGATCTTTAATTAGTTTAACAAGGATAATTGCAATGAGGGGAAAAGGGGGGAATACAGGTAAAGAAGATATTCACTGTGAGGTGTGATGTGGGTAAGAGAATATGTGCTGGGGGTACTTTGGGAGGAGGAGAGGACTGGGCTGGGTTTTGGGGAAGATGGATTTATACTGGGGGGAGGGGGGGTTGCGTTGGGGGTGCTGGAAGGGGGATTTGGATGGGAGGATTTGTGTTAGAAGTGTGGAGGGGGGGCGTGACCCCTGAGCTCCTCCAGCACCGCTCAGCTTTTCCAGTGATCCTACCACCATCCTGAACAGAATCATCCTCCCATCAGCCTGGGAACACCCTGCACTCTCTCTTTTCTGCGGCCATGGTGAAGATCGGGCAGGCAGCTGCCAAGCCCGTGGGAGAGCTCTCCCACAAACAGTCCCCTACAGGCTCCAAACATGGTGCCAGGTTCTCCACCTCAGGTCCTTTGCCATCATGTGATAAGCCTAAGAAAATGCAGCTGGGTGAGTCACAAGCAGCAGTAATGAAACCGCAAGGCTCCTCCATTAAATCCAGGCTCCCCACCACTATTAAGAAGCATTTTTCAGAGACCCAGGCAGCCATATCTCCCTCTAACTTCCCTCCAGCTACTGAGAGTGCAGATATGTGGAAAGAGAATGGCAGCTGGGAGGTGGAGCAGATGTATGAGGGCACCCCTCCACCATTGTCCCCATCGGATGCAGAGGCTCACGGGTGAGGGGAGCAAGAGCTCACATGGCGACAGAGGAGCTGAGGTGGAGAAGCTGCTACGTCTCCCCGCAGGGATGTAGTCCCAAGAGAGGGGCGAGCACACTGATTAACCCCCAGATAGAACGGCTCGGTGATGGGGGCAAGCTTACTGAGGAGGAACAGGAAGTGAGAAATTCAGACAAAGAAAAAAAATATTTAGAAGGGAAATTAAAGGAAAGGGTAAGTGAACCAACAATGCACTAGCTTAAAGGAACCTATTTAGAAAATAAAAAACAAACCTTTACAACCCCTTTAACCACTTTCCGATGGCCATACAACTATGTACGGCTGCAGGGTGTTTTTGAATTTCTGGGACGCCGTCTTTTTACGGCCGCCCATTTCCTCGTTGCCCGCGCACGCTCCCGAGCGTGCATCGGGGAACTTCAGTGCTGGCTGTGTCCCTTGGACACAGCCAATCACAGATCACAGTAAATAGCCAATCACAGCGGCTATTTACAGCGCGATCGTCGTGGCCAATGAGAGATGATCTCAAATATAAACATATGAGATCATCTCTCATTGCCGTCTCTCTCCTCACACAGACACCGCGTCTGTGAGAGAATCTGTGGGTTTTGCAACAAAGTTGTAAAGTGTAAAGTGACATAAAGTGCCCAATCAGTGCCCAAGGATTTAGAAAAAACAAACAAACGAAAAAAGCAAAGTGTAGCGCTTAAAGAGATTAATGTGATAATTGATGAACACAGAATAACGACCATAAGTAATCAAAAGAGAAATGTCTATGGTTGTATAAAAGTTTGTAATAAATCCAGACAGATCAATGAAGACATGACTGAATGTAGATAAATCCAGAAAATCCACCACCGGTGATAATAGTGAAAGGCTTACCGGCGTTTCGTTTCAGAAAACATCCTCAATTCCCATGAGGATGTTTTCTGAAACGAAACGCGTCGGGAACCATTGACCCTACTGCCTGTACTTGTATATGCCCATATTGTTTTACTGAAATGTGAGTGTATTACCATCGTTTTTATGTGCTTAGTAAATTCTTTAAACCGGATTTACGCTATGTGCTTTTTTATTTCTTTTTTCTTCTAACTGGGCCTTTTGAGTCATATTCCACCATTTGATGACTCTTATTGATGTGGCATCATCTTATCTGGTCTCCTCAATCTGGTCTGATGTCTCTACCCTACCTCAACATTTGGAGTTCATTCAGAAGCCATTCCTGATGTCATATTAAGCGTGATTTGACTTATTAAGTGTAAACTTAAGTAGGTCATCTTCATCCGGTAAGCCTTTCACTATTATCACCGGTGGTGGATTTTCTGGATTTATCTACATTCAGTCAAGTATTCATTGATCTGTCTGGATTTATTAAAAACTTTATTACAACCATAGACATTTCCCATATGCCAATCATCTCTGCAACAATGCCCAGAACCAGATATTTTATGATCATGAGGTTCAATGATAATACCCAGTGCCTTCCCCAAAATTACCCACATTTTGACAGGCTTTTCAAAATTCGCCCCTTATTACATTATTTTTCGGAATTATTCCCCCAGTGGAACAACACATATGTGTGGATGAGTCCCTTGTAAAATTTTGTGGCAGACTTAAGATCAAGCAGTTTATACCCAGCAAAAGGGCCCGCTATGGGGTGAAGGTTTACAAACGAGAACGAGTCACTAGGTACCTGTATTCCTTCTTAGTCTACAAAGGGTAGGACACCCAACTGGATCCCCCCAATTGCCCAGACTACTTGGGATAACCCCCTACTGGATAAAGGCTACCACTTGTACGTGGACAACTTTTACACCTCTCTTCCCCTGTTCCACAACCTTCACCGGAAGCAGACCCCAGCATGTGGCATGGTAAGAAATCCGGAAAGGCTTTCCTCAAAACCTTGTGAATAAGAAGCTCAGAAAAGGGGAATCGGCAAGTCTGCGCAACAAGGAGGTTCTGGCAGTGAAGTGAAAGGACAGAAGAGATGTGTAAATGTTGTCTTCCATATACAGCAATTCCTTTGTGGAAACCCGCAGAAGGCGTGGCACCACCATCCAAAAGCCCACATGCATCCGGGACTACAATTCGTTCATGGGGGGAGTCGACTTTAACAACCAAATGTTGGAACCCTACCTTGCCACAAGGCGCACGTACCATTGGTACAAAAAAGTAGCAATTTATTTTTTTAATTTGGCCGTATACAATTCATATATTTTTTATCGTAAGTCAACCCAAAACTCCCTACCCTTCCTTGGCTACCAGGAGGAAATCACCACTGCCCTGATATTCCAGAACGACCTATCCCGAAACATCAGATCAGATGTTCTAAGTCGACTCTCTGAACGTCACTTCCCAGATAAAGTCCCTCCCACAGCATCAGGCCGACGAGGTCAAAAAATATGTAAGGTGTGTGCCAGTGAAGGAGTCAGACGAGACACAGTTTATCATTGTGTTGGGTGTCCTTCCCAACCAGGCCTCTGTGTAACTGACTGTTTTCGCCATTAATCGTAATCCTCAGTTCCTGCCTTCACACACCTTCACACCCCTTATGCCACTGCCTGCTTTGTAACTGACCCCGGCTTGTTATTCAACCATGCTTCTGACTAACGATTTTGTAATACCTCTGCCTGATCTGGAACTGACCTTGGACTGTTTTTCGACCATGCTTCTGCCTAACGATTCTGTAATACCTCTGCCTGATCTGGAACTGACCTTGGACTGTTTGACCATGCCTTTTGCCTGCCTCATGGACTGATCTTTTACCCTGCTACTGGACTAGTGGGATTCAACACAGGGGTCTCACATATGTGAGGGGCTCCAGAAAAGTTTTTCTAGATGAAGAAATTATTTTTTTGTTGTTTTCTCATCCTAGATTAGGGTCTGGAGACTCGGAGGCTTCAAAGAGATTTGGGTGGGAGAAACCTCTACCCCTGTCCCCATTCTGCCCTGAACGAGGCCCTACTTCTGCCTGCTGCCTGTACTGACCACACAACATGGACCTGCCTACTACCAGGACCAATATGGACCTGCCTACTACCAGGACCAATATTTTTGGCACTGCTGACAAAATGTCTGCCTGCACTAACCCTGACGGGGCAGTATCCCTGCCTGGACAATTGTGTATGCCGTTGCTGACCAAGTCCCTGCCTGCTGCCTGAACCAGTGCTATCCTGCTGTGTAGAACTGCGCTACTATTACCACAGGTAATCTTTTGTTAACGCTTTGCTCAGCATAATGTATTTTGGGCTGTAATTCTTGGTATGTGCATACTATGTATCTCTGGAACACCTGACAGTGTTCCTTGCATGTTGGATCTCTGTATGTGGTCAGGCTGTGAAGAAGTCTCACACATGTGGTATCGTTGTACTCAGGAGGAGTAGCAGAATGTATTTTGGGGGTGATATTTTTGCTATCTAAATGCTATGTGTTGGAAATATCTTATAAACGGACAACTTTGTGTAAAAAAAATGCGTTTTCATTTTTTTTTCCACATTTTGCAAAAACTGCTGGAAAAAAATAAACCGTTCAAAAGACTCATTATGCCTCATAGATTATATATTGGGGTGTGTGCTTTCCAAAATGGAGTCACTTTGTGGGTAATTCCATTGTTCTGGTGTTTCAGAGCCTTCAAAAGTGTAATAGGTAGTCAACTAGTTAGATGTGCAATGTATGCTCCTAAAACCCATGATGGCGCTCCCTGCATGTTGGGCTTCTGTATGTGGCCAGGCAGTGAAAAAGTCTCACACATGGGGTATCGTTTTATGCAGGAGGAGTAGCAGAATGTATTTTGGGGTGTCATTTTTGCTATGTACATGCTATGTGTTGGAAATATCTTATCAATTGTCAACTTTGTGTAAAAAAAATGCGTTTTCATTTTTTTTCCACATATTCCAAAAACTGCTGGGAAAAAATAAACCGTTCAAAAGACTCATTATGGGATGATTAATAATTCCATAATACCCTTAATATCCAATCACTTGGGCCTGCTCAGTAACTATTTTTGTTTTGCTTTTGAGTTCACCGTGTTTACCACATTTGAATGACTACTCCTGAATCCTGATGACCTTTGTGGTAGATCCGTTGATCTGTTACTCCATGGAGAACCAGTTAGTACAGTTTTTCAGTCTTTCTCTGCCCATTCACACAGCGTCTAACAGCGCCATAGATGATAGAATGCTGGGGAGAAACGTATAGTTTATAATCTGGCAATTTCTCCTTATATGGTGCTACTACAACTCTTAAAGGGTTCAGACTAATACTGTTTTTTTTGTATTTTACATTGTTTTTGTCAATTGACTTGAAGTCTCTTGAACTACTCTTACAAATGACTCATTTGTTTGGCTCCAGAGTGCTGGCAATAAAAAGACATCAGATCCCTGATTTTCACGCTATGTACTCGACGTACTCTATAGTAGTTTCTATTTTAATAACCAAATCTCTTCCGGTACAACTCATGGAAGTCAGGACCGATCGTCACAGTTGTTATGTCATAGTGGTATTACATTTTAGGAACATGCTGTTTACTATTGTGAATCTGTATTTTCCGCTGCCCTTTGATGTGCAAAGTATGTCTACATGCATGGCAGAAAATATTCCCATATTCCAAGTGGCTACTATAAGGCCGCGTACACACGATCAGTCCATCAGATGAGAATGGTCCGAGAACGGACTGATGAAGCTGACTGATGTTCTGATGTGCCTACACACCACGAAACGATCGTATCAGAACGTGGTGACGTAAAACACGACGTGCTGAAAAAAACGAAGTTCATAGCGCGTCGACTTGATTCTGAGCATGCGCGGCTTTTTAACCGATGCTTTTGCATACTAACGATCGGTTTTGACCTATCGGTTAGGTGTCCATTGGTTAAATTTTAAAGCAAGTTCCCTTTTTTTTGACCGAAGGATAACTGACCGATGGGGCCCACACACGATCGGTTTTGACCGATGAAATGGACCTTCAGTCAGTTTTCATCGGTTTTGACCGATCGTGTGTACACGGCCTTAGAGGAGGGGACTTTCATCGATCCCTCTGTAGATAGTTTACACGGTTCTGCATGTCCCTCCTCGGCCCTAAAAGACTGGGCTACAACTTACAATTTGGTAGAGGTATGAAGGTAGAAACATCCTGGGTGTAAAGATTTTTGCTATTCGGACTCACACAAATCCCTCACCCGGCTGGATCCGCTTAACAAAAGTCACTACGGTACACTACTTACCTAGAGTAGTCTCTGATCATTTCCCTTTGGAACTGGAGTTGCAGATGTCTAAACCTGTATCAGCTGAGACCTGGAGCATGAGTCCTTATTGGCTTATGGAACCTATGGTTTTATCTACCTGTGCTAAAGTTATTTCTCATTATTGGACTGAAAATGCCCAGGAGGTTTTGGACCTTGATTGATGGGATGCCTTTAAGGAGGTAATGAGAGATGCATTTATGTCTGGTGTTACGACACTTAAAAAAGCTTATGACAAAAAGATAGATGGCTTGGCAAGTAGACTGCGGGCCGATGAAACGTCATATATTACTGATCCCAATCCCACCAATTATCAATTATGAAAGGAGGCACAGAGGGCATACGAATTGACCTTGGCGACTAAGACTCAGAAGAGGCTCCTCTGGTGTTTGAATCCAGTGACCAGAACGGCCGTCTACTACCATTACCAATAACAATTTATTAAATGATAAAATCCATAAAAAGTGGGTACTCACAAAAGGCAACTCTTAATTGAGCCATAACAAATCACACAGTGTATGGACATGTGCAGAACCATAACATGAGGTACAAATTACGCGTTTCAGCGGTGCACCCCCTTCCTCAGAGCAAGCCATAAAAATCACACACTGTATGGACATGTGCATTACCATAACACGGGGTGCAGCTGACACGTTTTGGGGGCACCCCTTTCTCAGAGCTAGCTAGCTCTGAGGAAGGGGTGCCCCCCAAAATGCTTCAGCTGTACCCCCTGTTATAGTCCTGCAAATGTCCATACGCTGTGTAATTTTTATCGCTCAATTGAGGGTTGCCTTTTGCGAGTACCCACTTTTTATGGATTTTATATTTGAATAAATTGTCATTGGTAATGCACTAGGTGTGCGCGCCTTCCATTTTGTCTTTTTTTTGTAGGACTCAAGGGGGTCAAATTCAGTCATTTAAGATTAGAAAAAGATTTGTTGCGCAATGACCACTCTATGCCCATTACATCCTATTATGGTACCCTAATACAAAGTGACTCCACCCATTTACAAATTGGGATGAAATCTTCCATAATTACTTTAGCACTACTATCTCAGCAACAGACAGACTAATACAACTGTAAATCTTTTTTTTTTTTTTTTTTTTTTTTGCGTTTATTAATATTATTATTTTTTTCATTCAAGTTTAAGTTTATTTTCGGAATAAAGTCAGTACAATTTAAAGAACATATCAGGAAATCAATACATTTTGTTACATATCCTTAAATATTGAGACATCGTTTGCTGAAGTCATCACTACGTCATTTCTCAACCATACCTAAATAACATTCTATCTGCGATGAAAGGAAAACAGGTTCAACAAGGGAGTAAATTCTGACCTTAAGCCATATAGTCTAACCGGGTAGCTCCCTACCCTCCCCCAAATCCTGCAGTTCCCATCAATCCATCTAGGGTCCCTAGTCTACAGCAGTTGGGATAAATCAAAACCTTATTGGTCCAACATATATAGAAATGAGATGGGAAGGGCACCCTCCACCCCCACTGACACCCCCAATGGGATCGATACAACTGTAAATCTTTTACGGAATTTATTTTACACCACTCAGATTTTTTCAGATGTATAGGCGGTATAATTCTGACTGTCACAAATGTCATAGTGCCTCAGATGATTTTCTCCATATGAAGTTGTGATAAGATCCGTCCCTTCTGGTCGCACATTACCCATTTTATTGCCATACACTTTGACCTCCCTAATGTCTGTAACCCGAAGTGGTGCATCCTAGGGGTGCTGGAGGGCTTAGATTTAGGCTCTTATTAAAATCTATTTCTTCTATTTCTTTGTTAATTGTTATTTGATGCTAGTAAAATTGTGGTGTTATGCCGCGTACACACGATCGGTTAAACCGATGAGAACGGTCTGATGGACCGCTTTCATCGGTCCAAACCGATCGCGTGTGGGCGCCATCGGTTATTCAACCATCGGTTAAAAAAAAGCCAACTTGTTTTAAATTTAACCGATGGATACCTAACTCATAGCAAAAAAATGATCGTTTGTAGGCACGACCATCGGTTAAAAATCGTCGCAAGCTCAGATTCAAGTCGAAGCATGCTTGGAAGCATTTTTTTCAGCACATCGTTGTGTTTTACGTCACCGCGTTCTGACAGGATCGGTTTCTTAACCGATGGTGTGTAGGCGCGACGGACCATCAGTCAGCTTCATCGGTTAACCGATGAAAACGGTCCATCAGACCGTTCTCATCAGATGGACCGATCGTGTGTACACGGCAAAACAATCTATTCATTTGGAGGTTGTCTCCATCAACCCCTGGAAGAATCTGATTAAGCAGATATTGCTGATGTATAAGCTGACCTATGAAGTAAGGGGATGCCCTCACAAATTTGATAAGATCTGGGGGCAATAGGTTGATTTATTTGATACCTGTGAGCTACCTGATCCCTGATCTGTTACCCCCCCCCCCTTTATGGACTGTAATAAGAACATTTAACTATTTAATATGAAGCTGGGCACAGTGGCATATTATTCTCTCAGTAAAGAAAACATTTATACAGTATTAAAGAGGAACTTCCGCCTGCTCACATAGTTTGTAATAAAAATATATTTTCAATTCTAAAGCTTCCCTCCAACCACTTTGCAAATTGTGTTATATACAGTTGTGCTCATAAGTTTACATACCCTGGTAGAAATTATGATTTCTTGTCAATTTTTCAGAGAATATGAATGAGAACACAACAACATTTCTTTCACCCATGGTTAGTGTTTGGCTGAAGTCATTTATTATCAATCAACTGTGTTTACTCTTTCTAAATCATAATAACAACGGAAACTACCCAAATGACCCTGATCAAAAGTTTACACACCCCAAGTCTTAATGCAGTGTATTGCCCCTTTAACATCAATGACAGCTTGAAGTGTTTTGTGGTATTTGTGGATGAGACTCTTTATCATCTCAGATGCTAAAGCTGTCCATTCCTCTGGTAAAAAGCCTCCAGTTGTGAGAAAATATTTTGTGTTTTCATTCATATTCTATGAAAAATGGCCAAGAAATCATAAATTCTGCCATGGTATGTAAACTTATGAGCACAACTGTATACTGTAATTCTCGACTGCAGCCATTTTAACTGTGGGCAGCTGAAGCTGCTGCCTGTTCATTTCCTGGGTTTACACAGACACACAGAGGCAAACCTACAGCTCTGCAGCCCTGCAGCTCTTATTAGCGCTCTTATGACTCAATCCCCCTCCTTCCTGGAAAAATCTCAGGAGAGTGAGAGAGAGAGAGCTGTGCATAATGTCATAAGCCTAGGTTTTTTACCATACAAGAATCAGGAAGTGGGTTGTATATGGTATTTACTGACAGAATTTTTTTTTTTTACTATCCAAATTTAAAACAACAAGGGCAGAAGATTTAATAGATGGAAAGTTGAAAAAATAACTGAAGTTCCGCTTTAGGTTACTTCTATTTCCTGGAAACTCTCTTTTAGACCTTTAAATGTTGAAGTTTCTTTGGTTTGTTTTTCCTCTTTATGTCCTTTTTTCTTCCTCTTTTTTGTTTGCACAAATGCTTGTATTATTATGTACAGCTTTGATTCAACATAACCAAAGGATATGTGTATTTCATGTACATGTTGTGCTGCATCAGCTGTACTGTACTTATTCTCTATATTCAATAAACGTACAGTATAAAGAAAAAAGGGGAGAGAATTTGTGCTGTTATGAGGGATTTGGGGGAAGAAAGATGTGTACTAGAAAGTATTTGGGGAGAGCATTTGTACCGAGATGGGGGGGGGGGGGGGTGATAATGGATTTGTGCTAGAAGTGGGGCGAGGATTTACTTTGGGAGGGAGGATTGGGGGGGGGGTTGTGCTGGGATGGGTGATTGGGGGAAGAATTTGTGATGGGGGGATTTTAAGGCATAGTGGGGAAGAAGTGCTTGTGCTGGAATGAGGGGGTTGTGCTGCGAGCGTGGAATTCAGGGGTGGAAGAAGATTTGTGCTCAGAGGGGGGATTTGGGGAAAAGATCCAAAGGGTGACAGTGCTGCAGTGATTTCACTAATGGATGAATTGCATTGACACCCTGCAGAAAAAAATTATAGTAGTTATATAGTTTAAAAATTGTAGTAGTTATAGATGGAATTTAAAGCTGAACTTCAGGTTTTGTTACAATTTAAAAGCTTGTTTGGTCCAAGTTGGCCCAAATAAACTGTAACCATTACTAAGAAATGTGGTGACTGTCAGTGCTGTATAAACTGCATGTAGCAACAGCTATAAAGAGTATACAGTGCTGTGATCCAGCAGCGGTATAGAGACTTCATGTCCCATTCCTGAAACGAAAAAAATGGTTTAGCGCTTTTTTTAACAGGGAAGCCTTGTATTTTTATAATTGAATACGTGGCTTTGTCCACCTGTCCAGCCTTTTCCACTACCATTCCCCAGTAGCGGAGCCGTCACTGGGGAATGGACACTTGCACTTAAATAAACTCTTGAACTTCTACACTTCTGTACGGGATGGAAACCTCTTCTGCATGAATCTACTCTCAATCCTTTGGAAGACAGGCCACTGGTGAAAGGAGTGCTGACAACATATCCCTTATGATAGAGGCCAATCCAGCTGCAGCCAGTACACCCTACTGACAGGCTGCTTGTTATACTTCCATTACCCTAAGTAACCACTTGAGTCTTCACACTGTCTTATCTCCGTAATCAAATTTTAGTGACCTGAACCATGAGATGGTGCCAGTTACTTGCATTACACCCATTTTAGTAACTTCAGACTAGGTGGGAGCAAGGTTTCAAAACTTTACTTGAAAAAGTTCAAAAGGCATTAGAAATTCCAACATTCAGAGACATAATTCTTTCCTACATCTCTAACCCTAACTCAGGTTGTGTGCTGCCCCGGCATATCTGCAAAGGTAGTGTCCATGTAAAATACAGAGTCTATCAGCAGTATACTCCAGCAGCTGGTGTTTTTTTGAATCCTGATGACTTTATTTCCTGGTAGTAGTGAGCGACTTTCTTCTGTTCATCACGGGCACTGTTCTCCGTTTCTCTCCCTTACAGGCACCTGGTCTCTCTCGGACAAACTCAAACTCTCCCTCTGCTAGGGAGAACGACTGAATTCTGGACTCACAACTCCTCTGTACCGGACCACTGTCCCTCTTTTATATCACAGGATCAGTGAGTTGGACCCAGAGAAAAACCTGTCAAAAGTCCACAGAACCGAGAAAGCATTAAATCCTATCCTTCCATCCGGGACAGCACCTAACTGGCTATTTTCTACCCACTTAGGCCTCGTACATGTACACGACCGTTTTCCGCGACAGAATCCACCAAGAAACTTGGTGGCAGAGCTTTTTTGCAGAGAAAAACGGTCGTGTGTATGCTTTTCATCGAGAAAACTGACGTGGAAGTCGACGAGAAAAAAAGATAAAAAAAGTTCTCTTTTTCCTCGTCGGGAGTCTCGATTTCCTCGTCGCGTTCCTCGTCGGGCTGGTTTTCGACGAGAAACACGTTCGTGTGTATGCTTAGAAACCCACACAAGCTCATAATAAAGTATGAGACGGGAGCGCACCTTCGGTAAAAGTAGTGCTTGAAATGGAGATAACACATTCGTCACGCTGTAACAGACTGAAAAGTGCAAATCCTACGAATATGCTGCTAAATGCCCAAAGGTGTTTTTACAATTCGGCACTGCGTCGCTTTAACAGACAATTACGTGGTCGTGCGACGTGGCTCCCAAACAAAATTTGTGTCCTTTTCTTCCCACAAATAGAGCTTTCTTTTGATGGTATTTGATTGTCTCTGCGATTTTTATTTTTTGCGATATAAATGGAAAAAGACCAAAATTTTTGAAAAAAAAAAGATATTTTCAACTTTTTGTTATAAGAAAAATCGAATAAACTAAATTGTAGTCAAACATTTAGGCAAAAATGTATTCAGCCACATGTCTTTAGTAAAAAAAAAATCGCAATAAAAAAATAACTAGCTACCTAGCGGCAACAGTGACACCAATACAGCGATCAGAAAAACGATTGCTTTGTGACACTGGCAATAGGGGGTAAAAGGGTTAACTAGGGCGGTGTTCAAGGGGTTAAACCTTTATTAGGGGGGGTACGGGGGCTACCCTGGTCCTAACACTAACTGCCTGTCACACTAACTGTCACACTAACACTAAATGCAGTGATCAGTAAACATATAATCACTGCCATTAGTGACACTGTGACAGGGGGCTGGGGGGGTGATCTGAAAGGGTTAAGTGTGCCTATGTGTGTGGTGTCAGTGTAGTGTTAGTGCGACTTACTTGTGATGTCTTCTCTCCTCTCGGCAGGTTTAAAATGCTGCCGAGAGGAGAGCTGACATCACTTCCTCTGCCTGTGTTTACATTATACAGGCAGAGGAAGTGCAGAGCAGGGAGGGAGCGGATTGGCTGGGAGCGATCCGGAGGGGGCGGACAAAAACGAACAGCCGCCCCCTTATCCCGGATCGCTCCCACGGAATAACCGACTGCCCCAAGTACCGGTGGGGGTCCCGATCGGACCCCCGACCCACGTCTAGGCAGGGATTTACAGGTAAGTACATCTGCCTGTACGTGCCATTCTGCCAACGTATATGTACATGCGGCGGTCGTGAAGTGGTTAACACGCAGTAACATGAGATTAGCAAAAGCAGCCCCAAGGGTTGTGCCAGTCGAATCTAACTTCCCCTGCCGTCGTATGTGTTGTACGTCACCGCATTTGATTACGAGGAGATTTGGTCTTGAATGTGTGTACGCAAAGATAGCTTGTCAAGTTTCTCGAGAAGCCTAACAAGGAACTCGTCAAGGAAAATGATGTTTAATTTCCGACGAGTTCCTCGGACGTGTGTACGAGGCCTTACAGATAGGTAGAAGTAAAAATCCCTGTCAATCCCTTTTTTGTTGTCTGTCTAACTTTATTAGGAATTACCTTCACTTCCTGACCTGTAGGCAAAGTTAGTTATTCAGATTTAAAAAAAGACACATGTCCACTGAGTTTAAACAGCAGGAAAAAAAATGAAACACTCCATATACAGAACCACATATCCACAGTTGATCCAGAGGAAGGAAAACATAAAAAAAAACTTATAAAGCATGGTCAAATTTGCTTCAACAGGGAAAAAAAATCCTTCCTGATCCCTTATGCATTCCACTCTGACACCCCAAAAAGGATTTAACCCCCAGAGACAGGGGTGGGTTAAAGTGGTTGTAAACCGAAAATGTCATCTTTCTTTGTCTATTAGTAGCCTAATATCGCCAATTCGTATCTGTTTTTTTTTTGTTCTTACCTGCTTCCTTCTTGAGATATGCCCTATATTTTGAGTTGTGACGTCACTCCGCGCATGCGCCGTCCGTTCATTAGTCCGGCCAGCCGATGCTATGCCGGTCAATAGCGATGTTTATGTTGGGGCTGCGTCATTTCCTGCTGTTGACGTCAGCCCCGACAATCGCGCAATATTTTACATCCTCCCTCCCCCAAGAGGCTCATGGATCTTTACCATGTGACGAGTCACATGGTATGAAGGAGGAAGACGGCGCTACATACACCAGCAAGCATCTTCACATAGCAGTGGGAATAATGTTATTACATTTCTTGCAGATTAGCTGCAGCGTCCTCCGGAAGCTCTGATAACAGCTTCCGGGTGTATACTGTGCAGAGCTTCTATTCGTTTCCACAGTAAACAGAAACGAAGAAGAGGCTTGAATATTTGCTGTAGTGCGCACGCGCGGGATTACAGCACTCGTCATGAACTATGGGTGGAAGTTTGAACAGCAACAGGTGCGGAAGACCAATAGAGGAATGGCGCTGGCTTAGTACAGGGAATCGCAATGACAAAGGTAAGGATTTAACATGAATTATGATAATTGCAATCATCAGATAACGATCATTGGATACAGCGGGACACTGTCATAAGGAATATATTAATATTTTGCAGAGTAGATGGGGGTTTACAACCGCTTTAACGTTTCACCCCAGGGTTGAGTCCATGGCTAAAATGGGGGGGATCCAAAAAGCATACCTCCCAACGTTTAAACTATAGAATGATGGACCCTAGAGGGAAAAAGTTACCCCAATTCCTCTCCCCTCCCAAAGTGCCCCCTAGCACATATCCCCTCCAAATCACTTCATGTGATCTTTGTAAACTTACCCCTCTCACTCCCTTCCTCGTGTCCCGTTCTCTAGAAGTCTCATGTATGTTGTATTTTACTACAGACCTCAGATCAGAGCAGCTCAGGCAGAGCAGTGTGCCTCCTCCCCACCTCCTCCTCCTATCTGTACACAGAAAAACATAGCAGCCGGGGTGGAGGAGGAGACGGATTCAAGGATACCTCTGTAATGCAGCCGGCAAGGAGAGATGGCCACTACCATACAGAGGTATGCTTGCACACAGTGCAGAACGGCTGAACCCACCTCCTCCTCCACTCCAGCTGTGATGTTTATGATGTGATACCTCTGTATGGTAGCAGTCATCTCTCCTGCCTGCTGCCATACAGAGGTATGCTTGCAGAATGTGGGACCCCAGACTGGAACTGGAGCCAAGTGTCGGCACTGGGCTTTACTCCAGGACTAAGCCTTGATTCGCTGGAACTTACATCGAATTCAGTCCCGGAAAATCTGGGATTGTTTGGGAGGTATGCCAAAACCCTTTCTTCTTGCAAGAATCCTCTTACTCTCCCAAATACCCCCTCCCAGCACCCCCCTCCTGAATACAAATGCTCTTGCCCAGAGGCGGCTCTAGGCTTTGTGAGGCCTTAGGCAAAACTTAGACATGAAAAATGGCTACAGAATATGCACAGATCTAGCACACAGGTGATCAGCACCACTTCCGGGGCACCCTCCTTACCCATCAGACATATTCAGCCAATGCAAGAGGGGGGAGAGAGGGGAGGTGAGAAAGAGAGAGGGGTAATAGAGAGATCCGATGACGGAGACATTGGTATTGATCACAGGCAAATTAGGCGCCCACGAGGCCCCTGTGAGTGCGAGGCCTTAGGCGACCGCCTAATTTGCCTAATTAGAGAGCCGCCTCTGCTCTTGCCTCCAAATTTCCCCCACCCCCTCAGCACAAAACCTTTTATTCCTGCCCAGCATAAATGATCCTGGCGGACCTTCTAACACAATTCCTCTTATTTTTCTTCACTAAGCACAAATTCCCCCTTCCAGTGCAAATGCTCCTACAAATATCCCCCCAGCACAAATCTTCTTACCCCCCCCCCCCCAATCCAACTTTCTAGCACAGCCCTCTGATGCTGGGACCTTAACATTGGAATATCTCCTTCCACCTAGGCTTCTCCCCCTGTTATTTCACAAGCTTTCCTAGGTACTTTTACATTTGCTTTTACAAGCAGCCGGCAAGGAGAGATGCCTGCTTTGGCTGCGCATGTGACCCAGGGGCACCCAGCTGGAGATGTGAGCAAGTGCTCTTGGTGCCCTCCATTACACTAACTTAGCTACTAGTACCCTTACTGGACAGGAGACGCTGTGTGGCAGGAAGTGGGAGCCAGAGTCGGAGGGTGGAGCTGGGCGGAGCTGATCCTGAATTGGCTTGCACAGTGGTAGTTTGCATCTTATGTGGGTGCCTGCAAGACACACCATTAGTTGCTATGACGCCAGCAGTCCTAGCAACCAATGACTGAGAGGAAGAGTGAAGTGTGGGTGGGGGAGTAGCAGAGAGCACTGGCACGCAGGAATCCTCAGTGGGCACAGACAGCGTGAGAGTGCACATTGCATTCACTGTGCATCAGCCCAGATCTAAGGGGCTGCAATAACAGGTGTGCCTGCTGGGTGTGCTGGATTAACAAAATTGAGTCGGGCAGAGTGTTGCACATAGGCAGCTTTGTAGTCTATGAATCTCCATCTCAGCCAATCAAAGGAAGCTTTGCAATATTATATGTAATACAAAACTGCCTATAAGTGCCTATGAATGGCTGAGCATCACTCAGGAACACAGCGCTGTATACTGGATGTAGCTGAAACTACATACAGGCAGCACAGTGCACCCAGCGGGCACATCTGTGTAGTTTATTAAATATGATAAAGTGAAAATCAGCGCCAACAAAAATTAAATATGTATATAAATATTAAGTTACAGAAAGCTGCTCCTTATATACAATACTGATTGCAATGGTTGAAAGGAAAAATAGAGGGCGCTATACCACAAAGTGATAAATCAATAAACATTCATTATGGTGATCAATAAAGTGAATAGTAGATATTGTCTCTGTGTCATAAAACACTCAAAAACATGATGTCCCAACATCCATAGGTGGAGTGTAACAATTAAATGATTTGAATCTTCTTAATTTGTTATATCTTGCTTGTGTGAAAGTAAAATGCCACCACCAAACTTGAATCTTCTTTTACACCCAAAAATGTGCTGATAAAAATGGATGTGCTTACCAGAACGAATTGACTACTTTAGTGAAAAATAAAAGTAGAGCTGGAAATCTGCTTTAATATAAAATATGTAATTTAAATTTATGAATGACTATAGCCTGGCCATGGTTCTACTGTGCTTTAAACACTGTAATTTGAAACAGTTAAAACTGGCATATTGAAACTGTAGTTGCTGACTTTTAAAAGGACACTTTCCTATCCAGGGAGCCAGCGATGTCGGCTCCCCCCAAAGGCCGATCCGTCAATCGGATCAGGTGCCAGCTCCGCCATTCGAAATAAGGGAAACAGGCAGTGGAGCCTTGTGGCTTCACTGCCCGTTTCCTACTGCGCATGCGCGAGTTGCGCGGTGTTTTAAGAATGGCCGGCTGTCAGCAAACCCCATTTCCCAGGAGACAACACGAGGAAGGACGAGAACGAGAAACTCCACGGAGAAGGAAGTGGCAGATTAGGATGACTGCCTAGCAACAGGCGTTTCTCGTAAGTAAAACAAATATTTTACATCTGTACTGTAATGCTGATTTGTCTAATAAAACTTTTTTCTGTTAAAAAAAAAATATTTTAGTGATGTTAGTGTGTTAATATTTTTTTTTTTTTTTAGGGTGGACCTCCGCTTTAAGAAATGGATGACTGGAAAACAAGTGCTACCCAAAACAACTGCTTATGCATGTGGGCAGGAACAGGAAAGTGTGAGTGGGGCTTCAAAGAAAGTATGTTGTATGACAGTTTTATGCCCCCCTGTCAAAAATGGCACAGGAAAAGTGATGGTATGGCAATGCTTTGGTTCTATTAAGGTGGGAGATTTATATAGACTGCAAGAAAATAGTGAACCAGAATAGTAACTGCTCTATTTTGCAATGTCACGCCATCCTCTGTGGTCAGCGTTGGTTGAAGCAAATTTCATAATGATTCTAAAATAAAATGCTTTGTATTTCCCAATACTCCAATGGAATATTGTTATGGTTTATTTACTATGAATGCAACAAGCTCGTTACTATTGTAACAACTTAAAGAAAATGGCCTAGATTCACAAAGCGATTACGCCTGTGTAAATGTTGTTAGACAGGAGTAATTTCGATTTACGAGCGTTTTTACGCTAGTCGAAATCCTCAAACCATGAAAAGACACCTGCGTGCTAAATTTCGACTTTATTACGTGTTAGTACGCCTTCAGATCTACGCTGCCTGAAAATTGCGGCCACTGGGCGGACTTCCTGTTGTTTTTCACCTTCATGGTATGCTAATGAGCTTTTGCCTGGAATCCACAAAATTTCGCTCTTCAAACGCAATCTCTTACGGCACCTTTAGTCATCTTTTTTTTCCGTTTCACTATAAATCCAGAAAAAAAAAACTTTTTGCTGGTAAAAAATGTAATATTAGACAGCCCATGTTAAGTATGGCCGTCGTTCCCGCGTCGAATTTCAAAAAGTTTTTCGATGTCTTTTATTATTTTTAACGTAAGTCGTCCGGGAATAGGAATGTTCGTAAACGCCGCTACTCAAACAACGAATGACGTCACGACGTGATTTCGCGCAATGCACGGCGGGAAATTCCTGAACAGAGCATGCGCAGTTCGATCGTCGCGGGGACGCGCTTAATTTAAATGCTTCACGCCCCCTACTCACGTATTTCGATTGCGCGGCGGAAAAAAAATACGATACAATAGCGTACGCGCAAAAAAACTACCTGAATTCGGCGTAGAGTCTGGTGATAGACGGCAGCGTAGCGTATTTCGATTACGCAGCGGAAGATTACATCTATGTGAATCTGCCCCGGAGAGTGCAAAATCTGGTGCAACAGTGCTTGGTACCCAATCAGCTTTTAACTTCAGCTTGTTCAATTAAGCTTTGACAAAAAAAAGTTAAATGGCTCCTATGCAGAGCTGCACCAGATTTTCCACTCTCCAATTTTAGTAAATCAACCCCAGTGTGATTAATAACTACACTAGACAAATATGTAATGTTGAAACCACAGACTGCACTAAGGTAAAGGAAGCTATTTAGGGGAAATAAAATTGTACCTTTACAACCCCTTTAAGAAAAAACATGTATACAAAAAGGGTACTTAAATAGCATACTTGAAGTCAAAGTAGAGTAAAAGGGATGACTTGTTACATGAATAAAAGCACATATGGTTTTGCACGCATAAAATTGGGTGTGTGTTTCCGATGAGTTGGGATGCCATTAAAAATTAATGACACTCCCTTCCATCGGCTAAAGAGCAGCACATTTTGCTTGCGGGTTGGGAACACGTGTAATTTTGCAGGAACATTGATGTCACTGATGTCAATTTAACCCCCAACATCGGTGTCACTGACCTGATAAATAAACCCCACATTGGTGTCAGGGACCCCAATAATACATTTCACATTGGTGTCAGGGACCCCAATAATACATTTCACATTGGTGGCAGAGACTGCAATATTAAACCCCACATTGGTGTCTGTTAAATTCAATCCTCATATTGTCATCAATGGTGGAAACATTTTTAACCCCACACTAGTATCAATGGAAATTAAATTATTAACCCTTCTCTTCCTCCTAAAGACATCGGATGAAAAGCAAGTTGCCGGGCAGATTTTTATGCGGAGCCTTTTGGTCAGAGATACAATATTTGAAACATGAACACCATATTTAACCTGGGGATCAAAAACTTTTTTATCTGGGGACATCCTACTTAAATCAGGGACTGTCCCTGGGATTCAGAGGTGTCTGGTCACCTTATAATAAAGATATTTAGACTATGTGCTTAGCAAGGGTCCTTTTCTACAGCATGCTAGCAGGAGACCTGTGGTTAATTTCTAAAGAAGACACATTCTAAATTAATGGTTCAATTATATTTTAAAGGATTACTAAAGGAAAACATTTTTTTAGCTAAAAAGCTTCCTTTACCTTAATGCAGTGCTGTTTTCATGTTCTCATTGTTAATTTTTGCTTTTAAGTTACTGTAATTCTTCTCTGATCTCCACACTTCCTGCTTGTCTGGCTCCTTATGAAAAATCTCATGGCAGCTTTTCACTGTGGTCCAAGCTGTGTGTCTAAAACTCCTCAGAACCAATCAGATTCATTTTAAAAACAAAACACTGCCCTGGATTTGTTTGTTTTTGTTCTGTCTCTCTCTCTACTGCACATAAACACAAAACCAGTTTAAAAACGAAAGTAAAACTAGAGGCAAATTATATGATTGATTTTTATCTATTTTTAATCATTTTTAAAAGGAATCAGTTAACTTTTATGTCTCTATACCCTGTAAACAGTCATTTCAGCAACAATTTTTTTTCCTTTAGTGATCCTTTAAGTTCTCTATTTAGTGTCTCAAATATAATTTAAATCCCCAGATTCCTATTTCTTCCCATTCTAAGTTTCTTTTTAAATTGGCTATTTTTAGGTCTAATGAGGCTGTCTTGTCCATGGATTTAACAAAAGAGCGACTGTGTTTTAAAAGTACAATTATCCTTTGAAGGCATCTGCGACCTGCCATACCATGAAGAAATGTATTCAGTGTTACCAGAATAGAAGTTAAAAAAAGCCGATCAGTGCTTGTTAAATACTAGGTGGTACAGAAGATCTTAGTGCTTAGCAGCTAATTGTACAGAATGCACCAGTTCATGTGAACATCATGTGGCAGAATGTAACATTTAAATCTTAAGCTCTTTTCATGTGTGGTGGGAAACCGGCAATGGCAGTTTAACTTCTGAAATGTCTATGATTTTTTTAGAACTGTCACTGCTGTATATACTATTACACATTACTGATGTTGAATTAATTTTCACAGTTTAGGCATTACATTTAATAAGACTATTGTAGTTTGGTGGTAGGGATTGCGTAAGGGATTAGTGTTATGTTGTAAATCAGTGTACATGGACTGAATTGACTGATTTTAAATTTATCAACAGAAGTCCTGATCTGAGTGAGAGTAATTAATGGGGTATTAGTGAGCAAAGGAGTGCTATAAGGAAAATACATTTGAGTCTTGGATAGTGAATTGATGAAATTACACTAGGTAGGTATTATGATCTTGTTGGAAATATGAAGAATTTTTTTGAAAATGAATGTATCTTTTAAGGTGAAATAGTGGCCAGGCTATGACTTCAAATATTTACTTATTGTTAATAGTTATTATGCTTTAAAACAAGCCCTCACTGACCTCAGTAGTTGTGAAGCAATTCATCCTCAAAGTTTACAATAATCATATACATGACGTTGGCCTCGCTTGAACTGGTTATTGTGCTGGAAGGTTTATAGCTATTTCATTAATGTGATTTCTCGTGCTATGTTTGTGTGGTTAATTGTTTAGACAAAGATCATTAATGCTTTGACACACAAGATTTTGTTATGTAGACTTTATGCTAAATTTTATCTTATGATTGCCCTGATATGTATCTTGATGTCTTCTTCTTCTCAATAAGCTTTGAATGTTAAAAAAAAAGTTTACAATAAAAGCACTGAATTAATCAAAGCTGGTTCTCTCAAGCAGCTGAGCTCACCTTGCTCCCTCTCCTAGAAGTGACTTGGCACCTTCCAGTTTTCTTATCTCTAATGAATATCCAAAGCAGATACCCTGGAAAAGCGAGACGGGTAAGCTAAGCTGACCTAGCTGACCTAGCTTGGATGACTTTAGTGCTTCTGCTGTGAACTTTGAGGATGAATTGCTCTACAGTGCCTAAAGATCAAATGCCAGGTATTTCTTTAAAGTGGATTTAAACCTGAAATTTTGTATTTATTTTTTTGATGTCACAATGTACAGTATAAGATTTCCTATCATCTGTGCCCAGTCTTGCCACACAAAGTTAATCCAGCTCGGAGCAATCCTCTTTCATTGTTCAGTGAAATAAAACAGACTTAGGCCTCTTACACACGACCGAGGAACTTGTCGTAAATAAAACATTCTTTTCCTCAACGAGTTTCTTGTTAGGCTTGTCGAGAAACTTGACAAGCTTTCTTTGCGTACACACAGTCAAGACCAAATCTCAAAGTTCGATTCCACTGGTACAACCCTTAGGGCTGCTTTTGCTAATCTCATGTTACTGCATGTTAAGTAAAAGTTTGGTAAGAGACGATTTGCATTTTTCAGTCTGTTACAACGTGACATATGTGCTATCTCCATTACGAACACTACTTTTACAGAAGGTGCGCTCCCGTCTCATACTTTATTCTGAGCATGCGCAGGTTTCTAAGCATACACACGATTGTGTTTCTCTGTGAAATCCAGCCCGACAAGGAACACGACGAGGAAATTGAGACTCCCGACGAGGAAAAAGAGAACTTTTTCTCTTTGAGTTCCACGTCAGTTTTCTCGATGAAAAACATACACACAACCGTTTTCCTTGGCAAAAAAGCTCTGCCACCAAGTTTCTTGATGGATTATGTCGAGGAAAACGGTCGTGTGTACGAGGCCTTACAGTTACAGTTACTGCATTATGTATGCAAAACAATTGAATGAACTATTGTGAGTGACCTCTGTGGGTAAGTGCAAAAAAAAGCAGATCAATGACAGCGCAAAGGGGGTTATTTACTAAAGGCAAATCCACTTTGCACTACGAGTGTAAACTACAAGTGCAAAGCACACTTGAAATTGCACTGAAAGTGCACTTGGAAGTGCAGTCGATGTAAATCCGAGGGGGACATGCAAGGAAAATAAAAAACAGCATTTTAGCTTGCACAAGATTTCATAATAAAATCAGCAGAGCTTCCCCTCATTTCAGATCTACCCCTCAGATTTATTGTGTTCCTATATAAAACATATCAATAAAACTTAGTATTAAAAAAAGAGAGACTGATAGAAATGTATTACTTAGCTCATGCCTTCTTGTTAATCTGTTAGAAAAATGTTATGAAATATATTTGGATTGGACATGCTAACCTGCCAAATGTACATGCGTTCAGTACAAATATTTAAAACCTTGCAAGTATATTTTTGGTCTCATGAAATAAACTCCATAGAGACCAGCAGACTTTAAGGCAGCATTTATTTTCACTCAAGTTACCTACAAGACTCTTAACTGAGAAGTTGCATTAATGTGGAGTAAGGACAGAATTTAGCAAAATCAGTTTATTCCTGCAAAATCTATCTGTGGGTTTAAAACCACTTCCCGCACAAGGACGTCATATGACGTCCGGACATTCAGTGGGAATATCTGAATGTTGGGTGCAGCTACAGTCATCGGGCCAGATCCACAAACAATTACGGCGGCAGATCTCCAGATCCGCCGCTGTAATTTCAAATCTGCGCCGGCGTATCATTGTTTTGTATCCACAAAACAAGATACACAAGTTTTCTGCGTAGATACGACGTCCTACGCCGTCGTCCTAAAGTGTCCTATTTACGCTGGACGCTAGGGGCGCTTCCACGTCGAATATGCAAATGAGGTAGGTACGCCTGTGACAGACTTAGATCCTCCTATGTCTAGGGTCACCTTATGTCCAATAGGGCCATAGGGTGACTAAGAAATTATATCAAATTCTATGAGATGGGACATTACTGATAAATCATGTATGGCTGGATATCTTGAAATATTAAAAGTTGTTGGTTTATTCTAAAACACAACCGGTCAATAAGAGGCTCATTCCTCTGTGTAAAGGGCTGTTGATGTGCTAAGTGGGACAGGCTTTTGAAAGACCTTATTGTGTGAATTCAATTAGAATGTCATTGTCTAATGTGAATGCTAATGTCCACCACCGGCCAGCTCTCTGTCTTGAAGCTGACTCAACTGTCCAGACGATCCCATTGTTCTGTGAGTGGCTTAATTTGTCCTGACTAGGTCACTAGGACAATGACCCTTCAATGCTTGGCTCCGACTAGTGTAATAAGTGGAGTCGGGCTTGTGAGAGACATTTTATTGTCCAGTGTGTAGAGGTGTTAATTGTTGTTCTGATTGCTTCATTGTAGTAATTACCCCCTGGGGGCTTCTGTCTCAACACACATATTCAGGCTATTCAAGCTTTGGGACCAATCTCTGCTGAGACATTTTCAAGTCTTCATTTGCATGGAAGAGGACCTGAAACCACAAATGTACTTTACAATTGACCAATAGTGATGAGCGGAATACGCCATATTCGATTTCGCGATATTTCGCGAATATTTCGAAGAATATTTGCGAATATTCGTTAATATCGAATATTCGTGATATTTTATAAAAAAAAAAAAAAAAAATTGCGAATTTTCGCTAATGCGAAATTTCGCGATTTTTTTTTTTTTAAATAAAATATCACGAATATTCGATATTTACGAATATTCGGTATATTTTATAAAAAAAAAAAAGCGAGATTTCACATATGCGGTCGCGAATATTCGTTAATATCGAATATTCGTGATATTTTATAAAAAAAAATTAAAAAAAAATTGCGAAATTTCGCTAATGCAAAATTTTGCGATTTTTTTTTTTGTTTTATAAAATATCACGAATATTCGATATTTACAAATATTCGTGATATTTTATAAAAAAAAAAAAAACGCGAAATTTCGCATATGCGAAAGCGAAAATGATTGCGAAATTTCGCTATATTTTTTTTTGGATAAAATATCACGAATATTCGATATTTACGAATATTCGCTATATTTTATAAAAAAAAAAAAATTGCGAAATTTCGCTATTGCGAAATTCGCGATTGCGAAATTGATTGCGATTTTCTTGTGAAATTTATTGCGAAATTTGAAAAATGCGAATATTCGAAATAGCGAATATTCGCCGCGATATTCGAGATATTCGCGAATACTCGAATATGCAATATTCGTAGCGAATATTCGCAATGCGAATATTCGTGAGCAACACTATTGACCAATAGAAAAGCGGTTGTTGGGGGCGGGATGTTCCAAATTCTGTATAAAAGTGTGCTGTGTACTTTCAATAAGGTGTGTCCTGTTTACATTCAGCATTAAGCCTTGGCTCATGTATGGATTATTCGGCGATTCCAGGGATATTCCTACTCATGGAATATTGGGTGATTTATTTTATGGGAGAAGAAGGGAAGGCTTGACGGGGATATGTTCTACCACCGTCACAACGCCGTTCCACGAACGTACGTACACCTGGCGCAGTGTTTTTACATCGTTTGCTTAAGCGTAGGTCCGGCGTAAAGTTACCCCTGCTGTATAGAGGCGTCCGTAATGTTAAGTATGGACGTCAGGCCAGCGTAGTTTTTTCCGTCGTTCACGTCGTTTGCGTAAACCGTTCGCGAATATGGATTTGCGTAAGTTACGTTCACGTAGTTTTCATTGATGTTTTGCGACGTGATTTTGCGCACTGGGATACGTCCACGGCCGTCGCATGCGCAGTTAAAAAAAACGTAGTTTGCGTCGGGTCATCCATAATTATAATAAAACACGCCCCCCAATAGTAAATTTGAATTACTGGCCCATTTACGATACGCCGCCGTAAGTTACAGCGGCATTTCTTTGTGGATGAGGATACGCCGCTGTAACTTACAGCGGCGTAGAGTAAATGGGACACGCCGCGCCGGCGGGGCAGGTATGTGGATCTGGCCCATCATTTACATATCACTATTTTTAGCCAGCGATTCTGTGCACCATAAGAATGATCATAGCGGCAGTTCCGCCGTTTGATCGTTCTCACAGGTGATGGGAGGGGATTTCCCTCTATCCTGCCATCATCTGGTGCTTCTCCAGGCTCTCCTGTGTCATCAGGGACCCGGAGAAACAATCGGTTGGCGCCAGATAAGAAGCATAGAGATTTCTGGTGACCATCGAAGGCCGGTTAGAACGTCAAGCCCAGGTACCCGAAAGTAATTAATAAAAAAAAAAAGGCGTTTGATTGCACAAATACCGTGCAAGATAAAAAGTTACAATGACCGCCACTTTATTCCCTAGGGCACAGGTGTCAAACACAAGACCCGCGGGCCGAATCAGGCCCTCCAGGCCATTTCATGTGGCCCTCATACCTCTTAAAGTGAATCTGTATGTGCAAAGCAAATTGTCCTTAGATATGGTGGCTGCATTCGTTTTCATATGTAAGACTAATAATTACTTTAGTACGTACAGACAATATTTGTCGACCTTGTCTTAAATGCAGTATCCTTATTACTTTATGTTAGCTGAAAAGAAAGAAGCACAAACATCCTTAGGCCTCATGTACATGTACGTTAGCTTAGGAGCTTTTGGCATTTTTGTTTGCCAAAGCACCTGAACTCAACTCGATAAAAGCCTATAGGGGTTATTTATGAAAGGCAAATCCACTTTGCACTGCAAGTGCACTGCAAATGTGCAGTCGCTGTAGATTTGAGGGGGGACATGCAAGGGGAAAAAAACAGCATTTTTGCTTGCACATGATTGGATGATAAAATCAGCAGCACTTCCCCTAATTTCAGAGCTTCCCCTCAGATCTACAGCGATCTACAGCGACTGCACTTACAAGTGCACTTTCAAATGCACTTGCAGTGCACTTGTAGTGCAGAGTGGAGTTAAGTAAATCAACCCCTATGTGTCCATGAACACAGCGGGGGCTATTTACGAAAGTCAAATCCACTTTGCAATACGAGTGCACTTGTAAGTGCACTGAAAGTGCTCTTGGAAGTGCAGTCGCTGTAGATCCGAGGGGAAGATCTAAAATGAGGGGAAGCTCTGCTGATTTTATCATCCAATCATGTGCAAGCTAAAATTCCTTTTTTACATTTCCTTGCATGTCCCCCTTAAATCTACAGCGATTGAACTTTGCAGTGCACTTGTGGTGCAAAGCGGATTTGCCTTTTATAAATAAACGCCATAGGCCTTTATCGGAAGTTTAAGGCCACGTACACACGATCAGACCGGTCCGATAAGAATGGTCCGACGGACCCTTTTCATAGGGTCACCGCTGAAGTGGCCTAATGGCCTGATGTGCGTACACACCATCAGTCCAAATTCCGATCGGGTCAAAACGCGGTGATGTAGAACACAACGACGTGGAAGCTCAATGCTTCCAAGCATGCGTTGACTTGATTCTGAGCATGCGCTGGTTTTTGGTCCGATGCTTTTGCGTACTAACCATCGTTTTGGTCCGATGGTCAGGCGTCCATCAGACCAATTTTAAAGCAAGTTTTAAAACTTTGGTCCGATGGACAACGGTCCGATGGGCCATACACACGATCGATTTGGTCTGATTAACTTGCCCTAAGGCCAGTTTCATGGGACCGGTCTGATCGTGTGTATGCGGCCTAAAAGCAGCAGAGTTTAGGGGCAGTCCTGAACGCAGAAGAATCAAGTTTCGGGCAAACAACGCCAAACATTGCAAAAACGTGTCTAAATGCTCCTAAGCACTAGCCACATTTACAGTAGCTTTTGGGCGTTTATTCATTTCAATGGCAAGTACTCTTGCCTAGGGATGAGCCGAACACCCCTGGGTTCGGTTCGCACCAGAACCTGCGAACAGACCAAAAGTCTGTGTGAACTTTAGAACCCTATTCAAGTATATGGGGTACTAATTGCAAGTTATTGTCCTAAAAAGTGTTTGGGGACCCGGGTCCTGCCCTAGGGGACATGTATCAATGCAAAAAAAGTTTTAAAAAAACTGCCGTTTTTTCAGGAGCAGTGATTTTAATAATGCTTAAAGTGAAACAATGAAATTGAAATATTCCTTTACATTTCGTACCTAGGGGGGTGTATAGTATGCCTGTAAAGTAGCGCTTGTTCCTGTGCATAGAACTGTCCCTGCACAAAATGTAATTTCTGAAGGAAAAAAGTAATTTAAAATCACTCACCTTAGGGTCTGGTAGGGATATTAAGGGGAACCCTGCGTCAAATTAAAAAAAATTATGTGGGGTTCCCCCCAAATATCCATTCCAGACCCTTCAGGTCTGGTATGGATTTTAAGGGGAACTCCACCCCAATTATTTTTTTAAATGCCGTGGACCTCTACACATTTTTATGAATGACTTTTCTCTGTATTGCCGGGAGCCGACAATTCATTATAGCCGCAAGTGATTTTAAATTACTTTTTTTTCCTTCAGAAATTACACTTTGTGCAGGGACAGTTCTAAGCATGGGAAACAAGTGCAACTTTGCAGGCATACTATACACCCCCTCTAGGTACGAAATTTAAAGGAATATTTCACTTTTATTGTTTCACTTAAAGGAATTAATAAAATCACTGCTGCCAAAAAAAATGCAGTTTTTTAAACTTTTTTTGCATTGATACATGTCCCCTGGGGCAGGACCCGGGTCCCCAAACACTTTTTATTACAATAACTTGCATATTAGCCTTTAAAATTAGCACTTTAGATTTCAAACGTTCGAGTCCCATAGACTTTAACAGGGTTCTAAAGTTCACACGAACTTGCCGCGAACACCCCAAATAGTTCGCTGTTCGGCGAACAGGCAATGTTCTAATCGAACATGAGTTCTACTCGAACTCCAAGCTCATCCCTACTCTTGCCAATGAAATGAAAAAACTCCAAGCACTAAATGCAGAAAAAATGCCACCAAAAAATTGGTACTGCTTTTTTTTCCATGTTTAGCGTTTTTATCTGCTGCCAGGAGAGTTACGATTAGGGGATGCCAGTGTACATGTAGCCTAATGTTTCTTGTGTGAACTACTAGTCTAATTTTTCTACCATGTATTGGAAATTAACTAAGACAAACATATTTGAAGTTCAGCCTATGTGACAAACCTGGCTCAGATCTCTGCATGGTGCCAGCATATTTTCCCAAATGTTTTCCTAGTGTGGAATCTATGGACACGAGTGTTAATTAATTTGGGCACCAAGGTGTGCTAAAAATGAACATTGAGCAGTGCATGTGCAGCTCAGTGAACATTTTAAAGAAGATTAAAAATGGGCAGATACATTTGTTTTATTGCAGGAGCGATGTAGCATGTCTCTTCTGCTACAGAGCCTGCCTACTTTTTCCACACTTAGCATACAGGAAATATTTAGAGTACCGTACTAAAATGTGTACAGCCTCATCCCATTTGTTCATAGATTTACAACTCCTGTTTTCTAAAATGAGGTGACCTGGTTTTAAATGATTTATGAACTGGTGTACCCTCCAGTGTGTAATTCAGTTTTCTGCCTCTGAAATTTATTGCAGCATCTCTATTACATGGATGGTAAGCATAAACTAAAAAAGCATACAGGCATGTCACCATGAAAGCACATGATCTTGTCTACTATGTGCCTATAAAAACTTTCTCCATGTCTTTGTTTAATGTGTGCTAAGTTTTCTGTACAGCTTTAAACACTAACATAATTACAAATCTACTAAAAAGCTTGCAAGGGTCAGTTTTAGATCAGTTTGACAGACTCAATAAGCAATAAGACAGGTAAGTGATGTGCAGGGATTGGGTAAAGCTTCATGCCATAGCAAAGTCCAGGGTAAATAAAGGATGCTGACCAATACATACAGATCTGCCAGCAACCTGACATGGGATCAGGGCCATCTTAATGCAAGGGCACTCCTGGGCACTGCCCAGGGGCCCCAAGTACATAGGGGGGCCCACAATAATCTTGCATTACATCATACTTGCCAACTGTACCAGATTTGCTGGGACAGTCATGCTTTTTACTAAACTGTCCCAATATGGTTGTGTCCCTGGAAGCGTCTCGGTACCTACACTGTGCCCTCCTGATCCCAGTGTTGTGCCCTTCTGCATTATCCCCTGTACTGTGCCCTTTGTGTTGACTAGTCTTAGATTTATGGATTTTTTTCCTTTTGTAAAATTGATTTTATTGAAAGTACTAATGAATATATGTTTAATTCTATCAACTATTTATACTTTATTTCTTGAAAGTAGGTGTGTAAATTGGGGCATGCTGTTATTAAGACTCCCCTGCATGGGACAGCCTGCTGATCTACTAGAGAGAGTTCTATGGGGTGGATGGAATATGACAAGTGGGGTGCATACAACATACTCAAATCTGCCCCATTCTGTACACTGAGTAGTAAGATACTTTAAAGTGCACCCCTGGCCGAACTTTCCGGCGTATAAGACAAATTTTTGCATCCAAAATAATACCCCAAAAGTCGGGGGTCGTCTTAGACGGCGGCCATCCATTATTCAAAAGCCGAGCCTCCTCCTCAGACTGTTCCGCGATAGGCGGAACACTAATTTCCCCAGCAGAGCCTCTGTTCAGTGTTCCGCCTATCACGGATGCCTTCTCATCCTCGGCTTTCGGACGAGAGGACATCCATGATAGGCAGAACACTGAACAGAGGCTCTGCTGGGAAAAAGCCTATCATGGAACAGCCTGAGGAGGAGGCGTGGATTTTTAATAATGGATGGCCCATCGTCTGACATACTCTGCAAACAGAAGAAGGTAGGGAGATCGTCAAGGCAGGGAATGGAATGGTACAGTGGGGTCGGCAATTGCACAGTGAGGCATGTAATAATGGCACTGTGAGGCATGTAATAGGGCACAGTGAGGCATGTAATAAGGCACAGTGAGGCATGTAATAATGGCACAGTGAGGCATGTAATAATGGCACAATGAGGCATGTAATAACGGCACAGTGAGACATGTAATAATTGCACAGTGAGGCATGTAATAATGCCACAGTGAGGCATGTATAATGGCACAGTGAGGCATGTATAATGGCACAGTGAGGCATATATAATGGCACAGTGAGGGGTCGTCTTATACGGTGAGTATATCCCAAAACCAAAATTTTAGCTGGAAAATTAGGGGGTCGTCTTATACGCCCAGTCGTCTTATACTCCGGCAAATACGGTATGCATGTTAAAGTACAACATGTATTTACATATTTTGAACAACTGAAACTCAACTCTAGATTATTTGTGATTTTGAGAAGGAATAAATTCATACTAAAAGCAGCTAAAGGGGGTCAGTGATAAAAAAAAGCGCACAGGCTCGTGGTGCAATACCATTTGTCTAATTGAATTAAAGTAGATAAATCAATACACTTACAAACATAGGATGAACACACGTCAAAATCCTGCAGCGGGGAACCCTGGATAGGGACCCATATGAGCACCGTGGTGGCAGGATAATACAAAGGATGTATGGACGTGTGCACTATGACCACAAGCAGCTGCCGTCAGGCTGCATGTGAGCCGATAACTGTCTTCAAGGGTAGGTCGGCCAGGGCAGGGCTAGAACTGCCTCCACACCACATAACTCAGAGAAAGACCGAAGTGATCAGACTGACAGAGGACGCTGTGTGGTTCCAAGGACAACGCGTTTCAGAGGACGTGGTCTCCTTCCTTAAGTCTGCCCTGTGTTGTCCAGGGAGCTCTTTTGTAGCTACGGGCCAATGCCCAAGATTTTAACCCTTTGCTTTCTGGCCATAGAACTTCCACAGGAAACATACAGGTAGTGATAATATATAGGCAACTTCATACAGATCATAAAATTCATCAATGTGCGAATTAATGTGAAACCAAAGATAATGTATAATAACATCATCTGTAGTATAATAATATGTTCATACATTTATTTCTATAGATTACATTTTTAGAGGTCAGTACCATAATTTAAAGCAGAGTTCCATAATGTTTATTAAAAGTCAGCAGCTACAAAAAGTATAGCTGCTGACTTTTAATAAACCGACACTTACCACGGTCCAGCTATGTGGCTGCACGGAGCGTCGCTCCTCTCCTTGGTGCCTCCATTCACATTCTGGGCACCCAGCCGTGACAGCTTTTGGCTTCACGGCCGGAAACGCACTGCGCATGCGCGAGTCGCGCTGTGCTACCGGAACGGACAGGGGCGATCTCCTGGGACCTGTCACAAGTCCCAGGAGATTGCCTAGAGGGAGGGGCTGCCTAGGGGCAAAGGAGGAGTTGCCTAGGCAGTCCCTAGGTGGAAGTAGGAAGTGGGACAGGAAGTCCCATTCCTACCAAAGCCCCCACCCCCCCCAAAAAAATGTGGCATGTAAGGAGGCGAGGAGTGCACAAAGCGGAAGTTCCACTTTTGAAAGGAACTCTGCTTTAATCGTACCATTACACCCTTCCCTACTCAACCCCCCCCCCTATTCATTATCTGATGTTGGTGTCACTGCGCTCCTGAAAAGCTTCATTCCAAGGTAAGCATTTCATAATGTGTTAGTGTACGACTAACTAATCATGCAATTGCCTTACAGGTGTTTTTTTTTCATGTCTGAAAGGGGATATGTCAGGGGTCTATTCAGACCCCTGACATCTCACCAAACCCCCCCTACCCTAAGATTGAATAAAACAAAGAAGGCATTGTAATAAATATTCTAAAGTAAAATTGTAAAAATAATAAACAATAAAATAAAATAAACACTGACACCGACTGTCCACTCCCTCCCCCATCCCCCCAAAAAAGAAAGCACTGTAATTTATATATATATATATATATATATATATATATATATATTTTGTAAAAAATAAAATAAAAATCGTATAAAATAAAAAGTGCCATTGTCAAATGACATAAAAAAAGTTTTGGTAAACGGTATGGGCGAGTACTTGAAAAAAGGATTGGTATTTACGCCTGTAAAGTACCTCAGTGTGAAAGGAGTCTAACTTCCAAAAAAACTTTTATTAATTTTCCAACAATACATACAAATAAATATACATTATTTACAAGACAAACATTTTACATACATGCATAAACAGTCTCAATATAGCCCCTTCATAAAATATATCTCATATTTATAATAATTACCATTCTTATAGTTACATATCCCCTTGTCCCATACACATCATCTCCGGTCCTAAACCTTTTAACTTCTCTTTTCTAGATTAAGTGAAAAATCGAGAAGTAATAAGCTAGAGAGAGATAGGATCCAAATGATAGGGCACTATGGGAAAAGGTAGCTGGATGACGAGTTGGCGGGGAGAGAGAGCCCTTCTCAAAAAAATAATAATATTAATTATTTGTTCCACGTTATCAGTGCCAGAGTGTAAAACAACAAATAAAAATCAACTTCTAGCTTCAGCTTGTTTAATTAAGCTTTGACAAAAAAAAAAAACTGTCAGCCAATTGGTTTTTATGCAGAGCTGCACTAGATTTTGCACTCTCCAGTTTTAGTAAATCAACTCAATTGCATGTAGTCTGCTGCCTTGAATGTTTATATTATTCCTTAGGTAGCTTCACCTACAGCTGTTGCCCCCTGCTCCTTTAGGTAGCATGCAATCCTAGTTGTCATTGATACACACAGCCACTGGCAGGCTATGCTCCTGCTCTCTCCTCCCGTCTCCTGACTTGTGGACAGAAGAACAAATCCTTTGGCATCTAGAACAGCTCCCATTAATGTATTTATCTGCCCCAAACTTTAAAAATACTTCAGTTCTCCTTAATGTAGTTAGGGATGAGCCGAACACCCCCGTGTTCGGTTTGTACCAGAACCGTCGAACAGACCGACCGTTCGCGTGAACATTTAGAACCCCATTGAAGTCTATGGGACTCGAACGTTCGAATTCAAAAACGATCATTTTAAAGACCAATAATCAAGTTATTGTTGGAATACGTCTTTGAGAACCCGGGTCTTGCCCCAGGGAACATGTATCAATGGAAAAAAGTTTAAAAAACGGTGTTTTTTTCAGGAGCAGGACTCCTGAAAATATGACCATTTTTAAAACTTTTTTTTTCCATTGATACATGTTCCCTGGGTTCTCAAAGACGTTTTCACAGGCAAACAGGCTTTGGGCAATTATGGCTCTATGTTTTTTGCGCGCTGTGATTGGCCAAGCATGTGGACATACAGCATGCTTGGCCAATCAGCAGTGCGCAATGCCGCAGTGAATTATGGGCCGTTTTGCGTCACTCTAATTTGGCGCGAACGACCGCTTTTGTTCGAATTTCGTCGAACGTACGAACAGACAATGTTCGAGTCGAACATACGTTCGTTTACGAACGCAAAGCTCATTCCTAAATGTAGTATTAAACTCTAAGCATTTGTGTAGCTTAACGCAGTGTGCACAATGAAATTACACATTCCCCTGTAATCTATTTGTTAACATTCTTACCTCAGCACTTGCAATTTACTGTACAACTGTCGGTGCTCTTGGCTCCTGCTCTCTCAGTGCTGTTTTTCTGAACTTCCAGGTCATAATGAGAAAGACATCACAGTGGACAGTCTAAAGCCAGTCTGATAGATGGATAAGTGAGGGGGGAAGAAGGAGCAGGGGAGTGTCTTGCAATGCTAGGCTACGGGGTTGTGTGTTTCTAATGATACACATAGTGTCGAGAGGCAAAGCTCTACTCCCTTCATGCATACCTCCCAACTTTCCAATATGGGAATGAGGGACACCAATTAGAAAAAGTATGTAGGCATAGGACATGCCTCCTGCCAACCCCTCTTAAAGGAGAATTGTATTAACTTCTTCAGACCCAGGCCATAGTAAAAAGACGGCCACAAGGTGGCTCTACAATGTCAGGGGGCCGTCTTGTTACGGCCTCTGGTCCTCTGGCCATCACTGATGTGCTGATGCGCGTGCCTGGCGGCTGCGATGTCCGCCAGTTACCCGCGATCGGTAGTGACAGAGAAGGGACGTGGATCTCTGTGTGTAAACACAGAGATCCACGTCCTGTCAGGGAGAGGAGACCGATGCTGTGTCCCTAGGGACACAGATTGGTCACCTCCCCCAGTCAGTCCCCTCCCCCTACAGTAAAAATTACTCCCAGGGTACACATTTAACCCCCTTCCTCGCCCCCTAATGTTAACCCCTTCCCTGCCAGTCACATTTATACAGCAAACAGTTCATATTTATAGCAGGGATCGCTGTATAAATGTGAATGGTTCCAAAAATGTGCCAAAAGTGTCCAATGTGTCCACCATAATATCGCAGCCCTGACAAAAATTTCATATCGCCGCCATTACTAGTAAAAAAATAAAAAAAATTTTTTTTCAGAATTCTAGCCACTATTTTGTAGCCGCTATAACTTTTGTGCAAACCAATCACTATATGCTTATTGCAATTTTTTTTACCAAAAATATGTAGAAGAATATGCCTAAACTGAGAATTTTTTTTTTAACCACTTCAGCCCTGGACCATTTTGCTGGTCAATGACTGGTCCACTTTTTGCGATTCAGCACTGCGTCGCTTTAACAGACAATTGCGCGGTCGTGCGACGTGGCTCCCAAACAAAATTGGTGTCCTTTTTTTCCCACAAATAGAGCTTTCTTTTGGTGGTATTTGATCACCTTTGCGTTTTTTTCCCTCAGTTTAGGCCGATACGTATTCTTCTACATTTTTTACGTAAAAAAAAAATCGCAATAAGCGTTTATTAATTGGTTTGCGCAAAAGTTATAGCGTCTACAAAATAGGGCAGTGGTCATCAACCATTCCTGCAGGGCCCACTAACAGGCCAGGTTTTATGTATTACCCTGGGGAGATGCAGACTAGAATACTGCAATCACTGAGCAGCAAATGATATCACCTGTGATGTATTTCAGTTATTTTGCATACCTGGCCTGTTAGTGGGCCCTGAGGACAGGGTTGATGACCACTGAAATAGGGGATAGTTTTATGGCATATTTATAATTTTTTTTTTTTTTTTACTAGTAATGGCGGCGATCAGCGATTTTTATTGGTACTGCGACCTTATGGCGGACACTTCGGACACTTTTGACACATTTTTGGGACTATTGGCATTTTTATAGTGATCAGTGCTATAAATTGATTACTGTAAAAATGCCACTGGCAGGGAAGAGGTTAACACTAGGGGGCGAGGAAGGGTAATTATGTTCCCTAGGTGTGTTCTAACTGAAGGGGGGGTGGGACTGACTAGGGGAAATGACAGATCGCTGTTCATACCTTGTATGAACAGACGAACAGTCATTTCTCCCCCTGACAGGACCGGGACCTGTGTGTTCACACACACAGCTTCCAGTTCTTGCTCTGTAACGAGCGATTGCGGGTGCCCAAAAAAAATTTGGGCAGTATTAGTCTGGAACAGAGGCATGGGTTAAATGATTTACTGCATACTCCATAAGTGATTAAATCAGCTGTTGAAAGCTTAAAAAAAATGGAGGGCTTTAACATTCCTTTAAAGCAGAACTTCACTTGAAAGGGGAGGCTATGTGTCCCCCCCCCCCCTTTCTACGTTTACACATAAGGATGTTTTTTTTTTCCCTTGTGGGAGCAGGTACATATTTCTGACAGGTACCCACTCCCACCTCTGCTCTGCTCGCCAAGAAGCTGCCCCCTGTCCCCCCCAACCCGCAACTTCCTGGAACACTTCACAAGTCCCAGGATACTACAGGACCATTAAGAAAGTGCAGTGGGTCTTGCTTATGCACAGTGGGGAGCCTGGCTGTGAAGTTGTGAAGCACCAGGAAGTGACAGCCGGTATACCACATACAAGATGGTGGCTTCCCACATCCAAGGACAGTGCTTGATGCCAAGACTGGTAAGTGTAAGTTTATTACAAGTCAGCAGCTATGATATTTGTAGCTGCTGACTTTTAATTCGGCATAACTAAATTGGCCTCTATTATGCCCTATGTCTCCTAAGAATATGTCTTTTTTTTTATGTTATGTTCCTCTTATTTTCTGATGGTTTTGTTCAATGTTATTTTTTACTGCTGGTACAGTTTTGGTCTTTTCTGCTAATTTCAACTTCATATATGCCCTCTTGTCTTGTATGCACAAAATACACACTGGGCCAGATTCACAGAGTGATTACGCCGGCGTAACAGGAGATGCGCGGCGTAAGTCTAAATTTGCGCATGCGTTTCGATGCGCTGCATCCCCAAAACGAGATACGCAAGAAATCTACTTTTTTTTTGTCCGCCGTAATTTCGATAGCCAGGCGCATTCGTCCGCGTAAAACTGTGCTAGACACACATTTGCTATTCAAATATGCTAATGAGGGAGTTACGGGGATCTACAAAAGAACGTTGGTGCAGCGCAGGCTACGCGCTGTGCGCAACAGCTGCACGGCCTGTCTAAAATTAGACCATATAAAAGGTGGTATAAAATTAGACAATTCGTCTACATGTCAGAGAAAGCAACACTGTTAGTGAGGAGCTGAGCAGTCACACGTGTTGCACAACAATCTGTATGCCAACATGCCAGTGGCATCCATGCTCATAGCTATACTACTGACTTTAGATGAGCAAAGAAGAAGGAGGAGGGCACGGAGGATGGCACGGAGGAGGGCACGGGAGAAGTTTTTTTTTTTTTACAAAAAAATTTCTTTGCTTTAAGAAACATTTTTACAAAAAATTTACATACATATATACATCAATACATAACATACATACAAATTACAAACACGGTCTCGCTATCTTTCAATAGCCCTTTAAAACCTTGATGGATATAATAATCTAATCTAATACAAGCCCCTCACTCTTCACTTTATGTATCACACACGCATAGACATCTTTGGCATTAGTGATTCTCAGGTGTCTCGCATCTTCAGATTCACCCCTCATGCCATCCTGGAATTAACCACAACCCTGCAGGAGCCCAGCACACGACACCACCCATGACACCCATGACAGCTACACAATCCTAGCCCCATCCCCACAGATTTTGAACAGAACATGTATGGGGACAGCTGGCTGGTTGGTGAGTGACATGGGTGGCAGGCATGACTGTCCCCCCCATGATGCTGAAATCACAAGGGGCACATGCACTACTAACATCCTCCTGTCTTATCCCTTCAGGGTGACTCTGCATATGCACTGGGACCCCATCTCATGACTCCTATACGGAACCCCCCTAACCAAGGCTACCCCGTCTTCTGAGGGAAGAGCAGCAAGGAGCCAGCTCACATTAGGCATCTTTGCACGTTAAACACACACATTAATAATGGCACAATGAGAATGCATGCATGCACACCACTGTGGTCCCTAGCACAGACACATCACATCCTCATCACATTGGATTGGCACAAGCCCACCATGCAGGACTTGTGAGCAGCAACGCCATGCCACGGCTCCAATTATGTCACTGTACATTCATACACCATTCACACGGACCTGGGGATCACTTCTCCACAACAAATGAGGGTGACACCCCTTTTCCGGCAGGAATGTCACCCCCACATTCCCAAATCATACACAAACAGAACAAAAAAAATAAAAATTGACCAGCAAAAATAAAAAATGCCCAGCAAAAATATAATTCAAACAAAATAACAACAAAGAAAACACATAAAAGACAAAAATCACTCTGCAAAACAGTCCCCAAATATCTCAAAGACACGTCACAAACAAATAAACAAACAAACGCTAATAAACAACAGAACAAAGGCACCTTGCTGTATAGGAAGGGATACAAAGGGATGTACTTTTGCAAAGGAAGTGCGTTTGTGTCTGTCTATTTATGCTGTCTGCGTAGTTCACTAAGTTGCCCTGGTCCACTTCCAATTTCACTGATTGCGCTGTTCCCGAGTTGTGAGCATGCGCACAGAGGTGCTGACCATGGTCTGCTTCATGTGCGCATGCGCGAGCCGGCCGGCCCTTCATTTGCATGGGGTCACGGCTCATTTCAATGTAACACGCCCACGTCCTTCCCAATTTGAATTACTCCGCCTTACGCCTCTAAATTACGTTGCACAGGCGCTATTTTATGCGCAAATCAATCCAGAATACGGTGATTGCGCCGCTACATTGCGGCAGTCTAACGTAAAGGAGGTGCGCTACGCCAGTCAAAAAATGCGCCGATGTACGTGAATCTGGCCCACTGTTTCCTGATATCCACACTCTAGTTCACTTTTAGTCCTGACATCCATACTGCTGCTATAGACATTCCCATATTGCTTCTTCGCTGTTCCAACACTGTCAGTCTATATTCTAGAACAGCCTCTATGTCCAGTGTCAATTATATGTCCAGATACCTCCCACCCCAATCCACTCTTTTTTACTCTTAACATTCCTGCTCTTGTGGGTGGGGCCACTCGCCATGGACATTGGGGTACCATTTGCTGTGCACATGCTCACCAATGCCCAGGGACCGGGTGGGGACGGTGGTCATGTAAAAATCGAACATTAGGGTAGTTTCATGATTTAGAGATGAGCTGTAACTCTGAGTTCAGTAATAAAAGTGTAACGTTTCTCTGAAAAGTGCTGTCTCATGTTAATACACATGGTTGCATGATGTGTGTTGCATTTAGGAGGGAAGCTTGAGGGGAGATGCAGAGTGGTGCGTTGGCAGTAAATACTCTGGCAGGACGTCTCGAGCTTAATGCCGCATACAGACGATCGGACATTCCGTCAACAAAACTGTGGATTTTTTTCCGACAGATGTAGGCTCAAACTTGTCTTGAATGCACACGGTCAAGCAAATGTTGTCGGAAATTCTGAACGTCAAGAACGTGGTGACGTACAACATGTACGACGGCACTAGAAAAGAGAAGTTCAATACCAGTCATGTTAGTAGAATTTTGGTGATAGACGATTCGTGCTTTTCAGCCTCATGCTTTTCAGTCCGTTACATCGTGACAAATGTGCTATCTCCATCTTCGATGAAGTCACGTGACAGTGATGATACGCATCAGACACAAGGATACCGGAAGTGACCAAAAAAGACAACAAAGGCGCACCAGCCTTGTGTATTACCGTTTTTATACAATATTAAAAAAATACTCACAATTGTAGTAGAAATATTAACAGTACAAAGTATCCATAAATAGCTGCAGCATCTAGAACTTGAACGACACTCCGAAAGATCATGGAGGATGTGATGAGGACCACTACTGGTTGACGCATTTCAAAGCTCAAGGCTTCTTCATCAGAACTGTATGACTGTATGTCTGTAGCCTTGTCTTTCGAGTTCTAGATGCTGCAGCCATTTATGGATATTTTGTACTGCTAATATTTCTACTACAATTGTGAGTAGTTTTTTTATATTGTATTTTAATAAACGGTAATACACTAGGCTGGTGCGCCTTTGTTGTCTTTTTTGTTTGCTATTAGGATATCCCCATCCATGAAGGGCAGCAAGGCCAGTGTCTTCATTATGGATCATTGACTGCTTGACATCCCACTCATGTGCAGGAGCGTGTGTTTTCTGTTATCAAACATACCGGAAGTGACGTTTTCACGGCACAAGCTCGCTGCTTGTTTGTGATACATTGCATACATTTCTGTTTTTAAATGTGAGCACCCATTTTGCTTTATGATTAAATAAATCAATAAGTCTTTAAACATACTACGACAGAGAGCCTCCTTATGTTTCTCTACCCTGTTTGGTAATACACTCTGAGCGGTATTTGCTCATCCAGCCTGGAAGCCCTAACCCCCTAGGCGTCATACTGACTGGAAGGATGGATAGGAGACATCCCCTCTGCCCCAGAGTGACCCCATTGGTTTTATATGCTGCTTAACTTGCAGCTGTAAGGTAATAAGCTGGTACACCTGTGGGTGTTACTACGCACCGAAGAGTCACCTATAAGTCACCCTGCCACTTGTTTATGTCATCTAAGCACCCTGTATTAGATCTACACACCTGAGGCCCCGTACACACAGCAGAGAACCTCGACGGGCGGAAGACATCGTTCCGCCCGTCGAGGTTCTCGGCCAGCCGTCAGATTCGGCGACCAGCCCGTCAGGAAAGGCGACCAGCCATTCATCCCGACGGGCCGTCGAGCAAATAGAGAACCTGCTCTCTATTTCGGCTCGACGGCATTCCCGACGGGATGCTCGCCGAATCCGTACACACGGCCGAGGTTCTCGGCAGAATGAGGATCCCAGCGAGGTTCTCGCTGGTTTCTGCCGAGAACCTCGGCCGCGTGTACGGGGCTTTAGGCCGCGTACACACGTACGAGAACCTCGTCGGGCTAAACTCATCGTTCTGCCCGACGAGGTTCTCGGCCGGCCGTCGAGTTCGTCGACCAGGCTGTCGAAAAAGGCATCGAGCCATTAGTCCCGATGGCCCATCGAGGAAATAGAGAACCTGCTCTCTATTTTGGCTCGACGCCTTGCTCAACAGTTTTCTCGGCGAAAACGTACACACGATCGAGCTTCTCGGCAGAATATGGATCCCAGTGAGCTTCTCGCTGGATTCTGCCGAGAAGCTCGGACGTGTGTACGTTTTTGTGTGTTACCATAAGTCACCCTGTCACCTGCTGATGTTATTCAAGCACCTGGATCCCTTTCTTTCTTTATGTGAGCTATACATTGGAGGCTGAAGAAGCAACACAGAGGGAGGAAAAGTTGCCAGAGCGTTACACAGGGCATACACTGTGAAAGCCATTCACTCCAAGAGGGGGTGAAGGATCTGGTGAGTGCGGGCCATACCAGAGCACAAGAAAAGGGGGCACTGTGTGGAACACGGCAGCAGTGTTGAAATTGGCACAGAGCACGTTTATGCAATATCCAGCACTTGTGTGCTGAATATGGCACAAAGCACGAAGCACTTTCTATTTTTATTTTTTCACCACTTTTAATTTTGATTTCATCTGTATGCATGTATTTTTTAACCATATATTGTATTAGGAAAGTGGTTTAATTTTTATGTCTAATTTATTTTAACCTATTTTGAAGATACTGTAGCACTTTATATTAAGCACTTTTGTTTGTTTTTTAAAAATTCACATATCACAATAATTTGAGCACATCATTAGATAGGACAATCATATTTTCACATTTTTCACAGATTGTGCTAGGTTGGCGCCAATTCTACTACTATATATTTTTTCATTAAAATTGCATTATATATATATATATATATTTTCTGGACCGAATTACAGTTGCACCATTTATTATATTTTTTAAATACTTGGACCATTCTGAAGTATCATATATTATTCATATGATGTGATTTCCATTCACACTACAGTCACTTTTATTTTTATTTGCATTATTTTGCACTTCCATACAGTACACTGTTGAATTTATTTGTTACTGTATTTCTACACTACAGTCACCTTATTTTCCAGTTTTGCACATTTTATCACTGTTTTACCAAATTACCTTTGATGCAGATTGTTGGTTTCAGTGGCGTATCCAAGGTATGGCAGCTATGGCAAGTACCATAGGCGCCATGGGGGGGAGGCGCAAAAAAAAAAGAAACAAAAAAATTCCCACCCGCGACCGTCCTCCTGCAGGCTGCCTCCCGCACTATAGCCCCCGTCAGCAGCACGGCACTTTACTTATAGTACTCTTACTTGGCTGCATGACAGTACGTAGGAGAGCGTGACAGGTGTTGGCGCCCCCATGCCTGTAGATGGGTCGGTCCACTGCATCCAGTGATAGGCGTGCGTTTTATCATCCCCTAATCCCCTGACATACTTGTCTACACCTGGATGAGAGGGGTGACGGGCGGCATATAGAACAACCGATGCTCTATATTTTCCACCCTACAGCCATTAAATGCCTTTGGGAGGAAGAGAAGCAAGCATTCAGGGGCTGCATGGAGGAAAATAAAGAGCATCGGTTGTACTATATGCTGTCCGCTGCCCCTCTCATCCAGCCTGGTGTACTAGAACTGCTGGCTCCGCCTCCCGGCTCCCCATGACTCCTTCGTTCCAAGTATAGTAACTGCTGCAGGACCGCCCACCCAGCTTCTCCATAGCTCTGTCCATTAGAGCAGCAGACAGGTGGGGGCATGGCGTCCGAGGGACTGTGGAAGAGCCAGCTGATCCAGTAGGAAGAGCGGAGGAGGTCTCCACTGTGTGAGGAGACACGTGAAGCCTGGAGGGACCCAGAGACACAACAAGCATGGAGTCCACATTGAGAGCAAGTGAGTGCCACCAATCCCATCCATCCCCCCACCCAGCACTGCCACTCATCCTATCTCCCCCCCACCCAGCACTGCCACTCATCCTATCTCCCACCCCCCACCCAGCACTGCCACTCATCCTATCTCCCCTCCCACCCAGCACTGCCACTCATCCTATCTCCCCCCACCCAGCACTGCCACTCATCATATCCCCCCCCCACCCAGCACTGCCACTCATCCTAACTCCCCCCCACCCAGCACTGCCACTCATCCTATCTCCCCCCAGCACCCAGCACTGCCACTCATCCTATCTCCCGCCCACCCAGCACTGCCACTCATCCTATCTCCCCCACCCAGCACTGCCACTCATCCTATCTCCCCCACCCAGCACTGCCACTCATCCTATCCCCCCCCCTACCCAGCACTGCCACTCATACTATCTCCCCCCCAGAATTGCTACTGATCCCCCCTCCACTGCCACTCACCCCCCATTACTGCCACAAATCCTACACCACCACCAATCCCATCAACCCCCAGCACTGCCACCGACCCCCCCCAACCTTGCCACACATCCTATTCCCCCCAGTACTGCCACTGATTCCATTACCCACCACCACAACCACAATCAACGTCACTGCCCCCAGCACTGCCACTGATCCCATTAATCCCCTAGCACTGCCACTGACCCCCCCACCACTGCCACTCATCCCACCCCAGTACTGCCACTGATCCCATTACCCCCCCACCACAACTGCCACTGATCCCATCAACCCCCTAGCACTGCCACTGATCACTCCCCCCCAGCACTACCACAGATCCCATGCCCTCCAGCAGTTCCACTCATTCCATCCCCCCGAACTGCCACTGATCCCATTCCCCTTCCCCCACCACCACTGCCAACTGATCCCATATCCCCCTCTCTCACCCCCACTTTCTCCCTCTGACCAGCTGAGCCATAAGATGTAAAATGTATTGGAATATTAAAAATAGTTTTAACACATTTCAAAATGTTGGCTTACATTTATTTAAAAGAGTGTGTGTCTGTGTGTATAATACATACCCACACATCTGTGTGTTTGAGTTTTGGGGTGCACACCCTAATCCAATAGTCTCCGCACGCCTATGTGTCCAGTCCAGACCGGCATGATTCGGCTAACTGGTGGAGGCAGGGTTTCCCCCCACCCCACGCTGCTTCCATCTTCTTCCCGAGCGTGAGCGAGTCGGTGATGTTACGTGAGGTGAGGTCGCTGAGGTGGAGAACTTCGGCTGACAGAGGAGACTTGGTCCAAGTTGAGCAATTGGACTCTGGAACCCGAATCCCCAAGCCAGGCAGCACTGCAGCAGCGGCAGTCTGTATGCACTATGGTCAAAACATTCCTCTCATCATGTGCATGTGTATGATGTGGACCAGGCCAGGCCACAATTATGCATGTTGATATAAGAGGAGAAACCGAAAAAACTGACTTTGAGCACATCATAGACCAGTTTGCATCAGCGAAAGCAAGGAAGGTGCAGTTGTAATTTTTATGTAGTGCCAATCCATAATTTGTTGATTGGAAGATTGAAAAGTTTGACTTGGGTTATCTGAAGATGGGTTTTAAATGTTTTGACAGGGGCGCAGATTTAGTGCTTGCCATAGGCGCCATTTTCACTAGATACGCTTCTGGTTGGTTTATTTTAGATAATCACTACACGTTGTTGCCTGATGTATGTTGCATTTAGGTGGGATGCTGCTGAGCCCACACCCTCTCCACCAGTGCAGCGTATGTCTGTTACCTCACTCCCAGTAACAGAATGGTGTCCTGGTATGCACTTAGTGCGGACCTCATGTGTGCGTTTGTTAACTCCTTTCTTCGGGCACCATGTTGCCAGGCTAAGGATCTCCGTAATGTGGGTTCATTCCTGGTTGCTTTTGGGCTTGATCCAAAAAGCCCAGGAACAGCAGCACACAAATTAACTCTTTCCCCCCAGCCTAGGCCAGCCACTAACTGAAACCATATCTTTATAGGGATCTTGCCTACACGCTTCTTAAAATTTAAAGTGGAATTTAGGTCTTAACAAACCTGCGAGCAGGAAGAATTTTTATTGTAGAAGAGACATATTATGTCTCTTCTGCAATAAAGGATTCTTACCTTCTCCCTCCCAAGATGCGTTAGAATGTACACTGAGCTGTGCAAGCACAGTTTAGTGTACATTCTTGGCAAACCTCACTGCCAGTATGAATGAACTGCCATGTGCAGGCACAGTAATTAGGTGATTCCCAGCCCATCTAATCATGATGGGCATAGACTCCAAACCCGGTAGAAGCTGGAGAAAAGATGTCAGTGCTGGCAAGAGGGAAGGTGAATATTTGAGGGTTTTATTTAGCTTTAAACATTACTAGATGGCAGATGTCAGGCTGGCAGTTTGTGGTCTCTTTGTAAGAAGCTTTACTTTCATTTTCCTTTGGCATCCTTCCATCTACCAGAACACTCACTATTATACTGTTATAATTGTAAACTGTTATGTTTCTCCCTTCATGCTGATACATCGCTTGTCACTTTACTAGTAATATTATATTATTGCCTTCACCCTCCAACAATGTCATTTGTCTCCCCTCTCTGCTACTACCCACAAAGTCTTTCTCCCATACTTCCAAATGGGATACCTCTCTTTGCTGTAAAACAGTATGTACTTGGTTCTATTAATTATAGCAGCTGGCTCATTTACATTATTATTAGATATGTGCATTCCCGTTCGTACGAATGTTATTTTCGTACGAAAATGTTCATTTTCGTACCCGCGGGATAATGTGTACATACGAAAATATTAAAGCACCAAAATACGAAAACGACGGGATAACGGATGAGCCGCATAACGAACGACCGCAATTACGAACGATCCGACGGGAAAAAACGACAAAACGAAAATGGCAAAATAACGAAAATTAAATCTGTATCAAGAGGTTTGCATTGTGTATTTTGTTTGAATCCGTTTTGTGTTCGTTTTCAGTTGTATGTTCTTTGTTCAATGACATCTATAACAAAAGAATTTCATTATGTATATTGAATGAATTCCTTTTTCTTTTTTCTGTGTATTCAAAATACTGAAGGCAATTTTTTTGTTATAGGTGTCATATCAATAACAAAAGAAACGTGTTCAAATGCAAATCTTTTTTTTTTTTTTTTTTTGAATGGCCAGAGAGTTATGCCGCGTACACACGATCACTTTTTGCGATGAAAAAAAACGACGTTTTCTCTCATGAAAAAAAAACGACGTTTTTCAAACTTCATTTTCCAAAACGACGTTGCGTACACACCATCGTTTTTCACAAAAGCTCGAGCAGTGCGCGGTGACGTCCATCACGTACGACGGGACTATAAAGGGTCATTTCCATGCGGAAGACGGCCTCTTTTGCTGATATCGTGTTGCTGCGTGTTAGTAAAAGTTTGGTGAGAGACGATTCGCGCTTTTCAGTCTTCGTGCTTTAAAAAACGTTTTCTGTCTTACAGTTTGTGCTTTTGGGTTCGTATCTGTGTTACAGTGCTTGTTTTCAGATCGTATCTGTTTTGGCAGTGCGTTCTTGTTTGCACGTTACTGTTTTGCAGGTCGTTCTTCAGAGGCCTTTCTGTTCTTCAGCGCGTTTTTTTTTTTAGTGTGATCTGATTTGACGACCGTTTTCTAACCATGTTGCGGGTACGTTCTCGTCGCCGAGAGCGTGCTTTGCATCTTGTTAGGATGTGTGCTGCATCCCGGCTCCGGTCCTTGAGGAGGGCGAGAAGGACTTTGTGGGCCAAGGACTGGTTTCTTCGCAGGGACCAGTTCTCTCATATGCCTCTGCTGCGGGAGATCCAAGAAAATAACCCTGATGATTTCAGGAATTTTCTTTGGATGTCTGACCCCGTATTCCAGCAGCTTTTGGCTTCGGTGTCGCCTTATATCACCAGGCAGGACACCGTTATGCGGGAAGCCATCACTGCTGAGCAGCGGCTAGTTGCCACCTTGCGGTACCTGGCAACAGGGAGAAGTCTGCAGGACTTGAAGTTCTCGACGGGCATCTCCCCCCAGGCTCTGGGCCTCATAATCCCGGACACCTGTTGTGCCATAATCCAGGTTTTGCAGGAGGAGTATATTAAGGTAAGTGGTGTCCTTTAAATGCACAAACTGTTCTTATTTTTCATATTTTTGAGTAATGTACAAGCCCACCTAGCCTAGTCCCTATATCCCCCTTGATTTTTGTTCCCTATTGTTGTTCAGTATTTTGAAGTCCCTATATCCCCCTTGATTTTTGTTCCCTATTGTAGTTCCCCCTCCCCCCCCAATCTTTTTTACAATTTCCCTTTTTTTTTTTTAAATAAATGTTTCAAGGTCTCAAACTCATCTTGGGGCCCCCCCTCACCCTATTTTGTTTGTGTTTTGTGACCATCAGAGGGTGTGATTAATATGCTTAGTAATTATTTTTAATTTATGATTGGGTCAATAATTAATACTTGAACTTAACGCTCTTCTTTTTTTAGGATCCAAGAATGTTTTTGGATATTCTATTAGGAATGTTTGTTTGAATAATTTTTTTTTCGGTTTCTCTACAGTTCCCCACCACGCCACAGGAATGGCAGACTGTGGCAGCGGAATTCTCCCAGCGCTGGAATTTTCCGAATTGTGGAGGAGCTATTGACGGCAAGCACGTCCGCATCGTGCCACCACCCCATTCCGGATCCCATTTTTATAACTACAAGGGGTTCCACAGTGTCGTGCTGATGGCGGTGGTTTCAGCAAATTATGAATTTCTATATCTAGACGTTGGGAAGAATGGGCGGATGTCGGACGGCGGGGTCTTTGCCGAGACCGAGTTTGCCCAACGGCTTCAGTCGGAGGAGCTGGGATTGCCACCTGCGGAGGAGAACGAAGAGGGGCTTCCTTTTGTGTTCATTGCAGACGAGGCATTTGGCTTGGGTCCCCACCTCCTGAGGCCATTTCCCCAACGTGCCCTCACCCATGAGAGGAGGGTCTTTAATTATCGGCTGGCCAGAGCCAGAAGAGTGGTTGAGAATGCGTTTGGCATCATGGCCAGCGGGTTCCGCTTGTTTTTAACGGCCATAAACATGGCTGAATACAAATGGGATACCATCATTTTATGTTGCTGTATCCTCCATAATTATCTCAGAAGACATTCTGTCAATTATATTGCTTTATTGCCTGACGAGGCAGTTCATGTACCTGATGTGGCCCGTGAGGCAGGCCATCCAGGCTTGGCCCCCCAAAATGCACGTGCTGTGCGCCAGGCCTACGTGGACTACTTTATGGGTAGGGGGGCCATACCAATGCCAGATCTTGGCTGATTTGCATAATAAAAATCTTTAATGAAAGAAACAGTCTACTTATTTTTTTTACAATATTGTGAATGTTTGTGTATTTTCATTGCCTCCTAGGTTATCATAGTGTTTTATGTGTTTTGAATGGTCTAAATATCCATCATTGTTTGATGTTACCAGCAGTAACATATTTTGAAGGTCAGCATTCATATAAAATAACAAGCCACACAATTGTGAAAGTGACAATTTTTTTAATTTTTAACATTATTTGAACAAGAAAACAGGTACAATCCTTTGGTTTTTTTTCTAGTGATTCAAACAAAAACCCTTTTTTTTTTTTCTGGTGATTAAAATAACTATACAATCATATGTTTTTTTTTTTTTTCTGGTGATTAAAATAACTATACAATCATATTTTTTTTTTTTTCTGGTGATTAAAATAACTATACAATCATGTTTTTTTTTTTTTCTGGTGATTAAAATAACTATACAATCATATTTTTTTTATTTTTTATTTTCTGGTGATTAAAATAACTATACAATCATATTATTTTTTTTTTATTTTTTTATGGTGATTAAAATAACTATACAATCATATTTTTTTTTTTCTGGTGATTAAAATAACTATACAATCATATTTTTTTTTTTCTGGTGATTAAAATAACTATACAATCATATGTTTTTTTTTTTTTTTTTCTGGTGATTAAAATAACTATACAATCATATTTTTTTTATTTTTTTTTTCTGGTGATTAAAATAACTATACAATCATATTATTTTTTTTTTTTTTTTTTCTGGTGATTAAAATAACTATACAATCATATTTATTTTTTTCTGGTGATTAAAATAACTATACAATCATATTTTTTTTTTTTTTTTTTTTTTCTGGTGATTAAAATAACTATAAAATAGTGTTTGTTCCTCTCATTAACAAAACGTACATAAAAAATAAAAAAAAAAAATACTTTAAACCCTCCCCAAAACATCCAGGACATTTTTGAGCTGGAGTCCCACCCTTTTTGTATTTTCCAGGACTTGTCTGGATGCTTGCTGGATGTCCTCAATTTGTTCGGCGCAGGACCATATTTCTCGAATGAGGTAAGGTGCAGTGTCCTTATCAAGTGCTGACCCAGCACGACTTGCTCCTGAAATGTGCGAGCAAACCATGTATTAATAAAAATTAATCCTAGTACCTACATAACCTGTGTATCTGTGTTATCAGACACATTACCGGATGTGGTGGCAGCTTCCCCTTCATCCAGATCCCTCGGGGGTGTTACTTGATCAGTACTTGCGTCCTGCCTTGATGCTTCCTTACGCCCTACGAAATAGAAGAAAGGGAAACCAGAAAGGTAAAAGATTAGAGGGATGAAAGATAATTAAAAATACAACTACAGAGTCCACATGTGTAGAATCCACTGCTGAGCACACTCTCCTTTTTCTGCGTATTGTTATTACTATTAATTATTCACATCTACTAGGTACACATCTACATTAAAAAAAAAACAATTGATGTCACATTAAAAACATAATAAAGATGTCACAACTTTAATGTTTGTGAGAACAATAACTGGTCGTAGGAGTCGTCGTATGTTCAAACTGCAATCATACAAATACGCCCTTTTTAGAGGATACAGTGGTTGCACTCCGATTTGTCCACGGGAACTAGTCATGAAGATCGTCGTTTATTAGTACAAAAAGCGACGAATGATCGACTACTCCTACGACCAATTTTAGTGTGAGCACAAACAGATACAGTACAACCTGAAAGAAGAAGCACATGGCACAAAGAACAAACACCAAAAATGAGGCCACATCAAAATTACTTACTTTTGTTTCGAATCATTCTTTTTATTCGCTGCAGCTGCTCTGGCTCTCTATTCTTTAGGTCAGACCACCTCTTTCTGACTTGTTCTTTGCTCCTGCTTTGTCCAAATTTCCGCCTGAGGCTCCTAATGACTTTCTCCATTATGTCCGCCTTCACCTTATTGGGGTGAAGGTAAGGGCCGTGCTTGCCATCATAGTCCTCTTGCTGAAAGATGGTCACCATCTCCACCATCTCCTTGAAAGCCATGTTTGAGGCCTTGTACCTCCGCCTGGAGCTTCTTCTGGTCTGGCTCTGGCCTGCCTCCTGGCTTGAGCTTGCCATATTTTTGCCCGGGCTTGTTCCTCCAGAAATGACACCCACCAAAAAAAGTTAGAGAAAGGGGCGTGTAAAGGACGAGACCGAACGTCAGGGGCGGGGTATGCCTCGCATCACACGTGTGCGTCGCGTCACACGTGCGCAGTGTTTAAAGGGATCCGACGTCATTGAAAGCGACGTTCACAGTCTGCGGAAGAAGGCGCAAGTCACGATCGAATCATACGACGGTATGTAACTGAATTTTTGACGTTAATATTATTGAACAGTGGATGATGTTGTGTGCTAGAGAAGATATGGTGTTTTAAAGCTTTTAGTAGTAGGAGTGGCTTCACTGACACTAGGTTTTTTCCATTTCACATGCAGACAACATGGAGGCCTTCAAGGAGCAGGAATTTTTTACAGAATTCATACAAAGATGGAGGGAGCAGCCAGTCCTCTGGCAAACAAAAAACAAAAAAAATAAAAACAAAGAGGCCAGGAAGCAAGCACTGGAGACCATTCTGGTATTTGTGAAGACAAGGGTCCCAAATGCAACTACTGCGACTGTGAAGACCAAAATAAATTCGATTAGGGGCACCTACAGGACCCAACGGTCATTAGTCCAGGCCTCAATCCGATCAGGAGCTGCAGCTGAGTCCGTATATAGGCCAAACCTCTGGTATTATAATCAGCTGCAGTTCCTGGATGACCATATAGAATCCCGGCCATCCGTGTCGACCCTTCCCCCAAGGAGACAGGCCCCTCTTCCCTGCAGTCAGTCCTCCAGTCTTCCCTGCAGGCAAGAGCAGGCTACCTCGGAGGAAGAGGCTGAGTTACTGGAGGACCCAGATTGTGACCCATGGAGCCAGGTATTGCATTTTACTAACAAATTATGAACTGCAATGTAGAATAATGTTGTCAAATTGATGTTACAAGTGTTGTAAATTATATATGATTGCAGCAAAAATTAGGAACATGTCACTAGGCAATAGCCGCAAAACAGAATGGGGACAAAATCCATAAATGCACAGGTCATAATGATTGTGTGTAAATTTTGGGTACACCTCTAGGGGGGTAAACACAATACACCGGGAAGGGGTCGCAGATGAGAAACAGCCTTTTTGTTAATTCCCATTTTGGCCACCCCCACAAAACAAAACATCCATTTTTAGTTTGTGGAAAGGCCCCCTACTGAGCAATTTCAGCCAACATCAACCCCCCACCGCTAGGGGGCACATATCTGTAGCTGGGTAAGAGGCCACAAAATTAGGGATGTGTGCCCTGTGTGTAAACGATTTTTTCAGACAATTAGCATATGTCAGGATTTTAGAAATGGGTGTGATTAATGAGGACAACAAACTAGGTCCCTTTTTTTCCTACACAGACAGAGCAAAGCCAGGAGGAGGCAGAGCCCATTGGGAGCCAGGAGGAGGCAGAGCCCACTGGGAGCCAGGAGGAGGCAGGCCCCACGGGGAGACAGGAGGAGGCAGGCCCCACGGGGAGACAGGAGGAGGCAGGCCCCACGGGGGGACAGGAGTCACGCCGGTGAGATTGCATCTCCCAGATCCCTCCTCTACGCACTCCCGCAAAAAGGGCACGGAGACTCATGCAAATGGAGGAGGAGACCCAGGCCATGCTCCGTGAAGCAACAGCGGCCATCAGAGAGCAACCCAGTGAAGAAGAGGGCTTTGGAGCGCTGATCGCGGCCAAGCTCCAAAAGCTGGAGCCGGGCCAGCGTGTGCGCTGCGAGCTCTTAATCTTTAAGGCCATAAGCATGGCCACACTGGGCAAGCTCAATGACGACATTGACATTGGGCTGATCAGCACTCCTGTCCTCTCTGCTCTTCCTGCTCCTGCTCCTTCTCCTGCTCCTCCTCTTCCTGAGCCTGCTCTGGCTCCTGCCACAACCTTGCCTCCAGGAACCCAGCCCCCGAAGACTCGGGCTGCAGGGAAGGCTGCAGGGAAGACTGCAGGGAAGAGTAAAGGGAAGAAGAAATGATGGTGCCCCTAATCAAATTTATTTTGTCTTGACAGACGTCAGTGTTGCTTTGTTGGACCCTTGTCTTTTCAAATACCAGCAGGGTCTCCTTTGCTTTCTTCCTGGCTTTTTTGTTTTTATTTTGATTACATTTTTATTTGCCAGATGTGTGTAATTTTTTGATTTGCTTTATTGCTTTGCGACAGAAATAAATGTCTTTTTTTTTTCGTTGCAAAATTTGTACATGTGTATTTTGAACAATATATAGAGATCATTTACTGAGTAGGCAGACACATTTAAAAAAAATAAGGAACATGGGACAACAACCTCCTTGTTGGTAATTTATTAAAAAAATAAATAAAAAATATGTTGGGTCACTTCACACACTCCAAAATCAACCAGAATTCACATTTTGATAAACATTTAAACATTTAAAAAAAAAAAAGGGAGATGATGTGCTTAAACAAAAAAAGAGGAAATAAAGACATAAAGAAAAAAAAAAAACAAAGGTTAACAGAAATATGTAACAAGATCTGTTAACCTTTTGACATTCTATTTTTTTTTTTTTTTTTGGTCTTTATTTCTTTATTTCCTCTTTTTTGGTTTAAGCACATCATCTCCCTTTTTTTTATTTTTAAATAAAAAGTTTTTTGAAATGTCAACTATGTAACAAGATGAGCCACAACAAACTAGGAATTTAGTGTAGCATTTAAATGCATTGGTTCAAATGCAGCGCATTCTTTGCTTCATTATACTTTTAAAAAGAAACGAATGTGCTTAATCCATTCTGAACAGTAGTTTTACCTGAACAAGCGCTCCCGTCTGAAAAATTGCTTCTGAGCAGGCGCGGGTTGAAAACGTCGTTTTGCACATCGTTTTGCCCACACACGGTGACTTTTTATGACACAAAAAACGACGTTTTGAAAAACGACACAAAAAATTCAAGCATGTTCGAATCTTTTTTTCATCGTTTTTTTGAAGACATAAAACGACGTTTTGCCCACACACGATGATTTTAAATGACGTTTTTGAAAACGTCGTTTTTTTTTCATCGCAAAAAAACGACCGTGTGTACGCGGCATAACTCTCTGGCCATTCAAAAAAAAAACATAAACAAAAGATTTGCATTTGAACCTGTTTCTTGTTATTTTCGTATGTTGATATGACACCTATAATAGACAGGAATTCATTCAATATACATAATGAAATTCTTTTGTTATAGATGTCATTGAACAATGAACATACAACTGACACTAACAAAAGAAAAGCATTCAAGATACACAGAATGCAAATTGACGAAAATTCACGATAATTATTGTCTAACAAGAAACGAACATGAATTGAACAGAATAACGAATCAGCCCGCATGTACGAAAATAAAACGGTAACGGAAATACGAAACGATCGGAATACGAAAAAATCACGTCGTACGACAAACGAACGGGAACGAATGGGAAAACGGGCGTCTTACGAAAAACGAACGGAAACGAACAGACGGGACCATACGAAACGGAACAAAAAAAAACGAAAAAAAATTCTGTGCACATGTCTATTTATTATATTCAATGCCCATAGCTACACTCCAGATGCCAAGATTTAGTGTCGTCCAATTGTGCTGATATATGGTACTGGTACAGCATTAGCATTGATAGATTTTCTCCTCTACAATAAATGTACAATAATGTAAACTATGTGACAAGTCTTTCACTGTTAATTAGAAAATGTTGTTTCACGGGGTCCTAAATCACATTTTTACCAAAAGGAAGCTGTTATAGATTATGACATTACATAATTACTTTCATCAAATAAATTAAGCAACTGTTGCACTTTTAAAAACTATACATTTGATTTACCACTAGAAAAAAACACAAAATAATTAATCTTTCAACTCAGTTAATTGTCACATAAACAACACATGACAGCAGCTGAATATTAAGACTATCTTAATAAAGTGTGACAATTTAATATTTTTAGATTTTTCAACATTTGCTTGATTATACACATTTTAATAAGTTCGTATATCGTGTAATTAACAGAGTATGAAAACAAAGGGCTTTATTGGAAATGAGAAGAAGAGGAATAGGAGTACTGAAAAGGGTGGAGCTTGTGTAAGTATATAAAACTTTTCCTTATGGATATAAATACAACTGTTTCTCAGGGAAAGTCCTTGAGTACAATGGCCTCATAACATGGTTGTGGACTGACAATAGGCTGTATCACATGAATATAACACCGCACATGTAGAGTATAATTATAGTGTGCGTTTATGACCCTAGCATGGCACACTATTTGCATCTTAAGTAAAGTCAGTTTTCAGGAGATAAGGCTTATGCCGCGTACACACGATCGGAATTTCAGACAACAAATGTTCAATGCAAGCTTGTTGACGGAAAATCTAACATCAGACATTTGCTGTTGGAAGTTCCGACAACAAATGCCTGAGAGCTGGTTCTCAATTTTTCTGACAACAAAAATTGTTGTCGGAATTCCGACCGTGTGTACACAATTCAAAAAAATCCTACACATGCTCGAAATCAATTTGACGCATGCTCGGAATCATTGAACTTCATTTTTCTCGGCTCGGTGTTGTACGTCACCCGCGTTCTTGACGCTCGGAATTTCCGACAACATTTGTGTGACCGTGTGTATGCAAGACAAGTTTGAGCGAGCATCCATCGGAAAAAAAATCCACAGCTTTGTTATGGGAATGTCTAAATCGTGTGTACGTGGCATTAGAGTGTTAGATGTAGAGGAGCAGTCTGGATATGTTTTCTTTGTCCATTCACTAGACCATTGTTTATTCCATATTGTATATTCATGCCTTAATACAATTTCTCACCAATTATTTACACTAGGGTTGTCCCGATACCGATACCAGTATCGGTATCGGGACCGATACCGAGTATTTGCGGGAGTACTTGTACTCCCGCAAATACCCCCGATACCTAAATAGAATACTCCCAACCCCCCCGCTGCCGCATCTCGCCGCCGCATGGGTCAAACGGCGTGCGGGAACATCACAGCTTTCATTTGAATAGCTGTAGTGTTCCCGCGTGTATAGACACTCCCCCCTTGCTCGGGATTGGATGGGTGATCGTGATCTGTCCAATCCCGAGCAAGGGGGAGTGTCTATACGCGCGGGCAAAACAGCTATTCAAATGAATGCTGTGATTTTCTCCATGCGGCGGCGTGGCGGCAAAGGTACGGGGGAAATGGCTGGAGGGACATGGCTGAAGGGACATGGCTGCATATGTGAGGGACATGGCTGAAGGGACATGGCTGCATATGTGAGGGACATGGCTGAAGGGACATGGCTGCATATGGGAGGGACATGGCTGAAGGGACATGGCTGCATATGTGAGGGACATGGCTGAAGGGACATGGCTGCATATGGGAGGGACATGGCTGAAGGGACATGGCTGCATATGTGAGGGACATGGCTGAAGGGACATGGCTGGATATGTGAGGGACATGGCTGAAGGGACATGGCTGCATATGTGAGGGACATGGCTGAAGGGACATGGCTGCATATGGGAGGGACATGGCTGCATATGGGAGGGACATGGCTGGAGGGACATGGCTGCATATGTGGGGGACATGGCTGCATTTGGGGACACGGCTGCATTTGGGGACACATTTAAAAAAAAGTATCGGTATTCGGTATCGGCGACTACTTGAAAAAAAGTATCGGTACTTGTACTCGGTCCTAAAAAAGTGGTATCGGGACAACCCTAATTTACACCAAGCAGAATTCATACTTACAAGAGTTTTCAGATTTAATTTTTTTACTCTATCTAAAGCGGATGTTTACTCTCCTCTCGATATTGCCCCCTTCCCCGCTACACAAACATTCCTATTTTTTTTACTCCTTTTTTTTTCATGAAATGGGCTGCCCCCCATCTGGTCTGATTGCCTAGGTGTCAGGGATACCACATGCAGGCATCCAGCAAGGTTGATCAGATCAGTTTGGTTGCACCTTAAGGAATCAGGACTAGAAGGATAAGTGAAAAATATGTTTATTAGGATAATGACATACATCCAATACCAACACTAGTAATTCAAAGAAGAAAAAGGTGAATGTAACAAGAAAACCCAAGTAATAACTAACAGACTAATAAATAACAAGTTGGGATCAAACATGAGAAGACAAACAGAGACAGAAACAAGGGGAGAAGGATTCCAATAGTGGCAGCAGGAAGCAGGTTCCAGGGGACTAGGAACAGGAAGGGATCAGGCTCAGGTAGGCTCGCAGGAAAGCAAAACCCTAAGGCCTCTTTCACACGGAGCGGTCCGTTTTTCGGTCCGCTCCGTGTGTGTCCGTCGGCTCAGCAGGGGGTCCTGCTCAGCTGTCGGCGGACAGGGCGGACCCCGCACACTGTGCAGGGACCGCCCTGTCTCTCCTCCGCTATCCCCTATGGGGAGTCGGATGGAAACGGACCGTCTGTCCGTTTGCATCCGATCCGATCCACCGGACGGAAGAAAAATAGGGTTTTCTTCCGTCCGCAAAACGGATCCAGACGGACGTGGATCGTAGGCGGACGTTAGCGGATGCATCATCCGCTAACGGATCCGCTCCCATAGGGAGACATTACAAGTCCGTAAACGGACTTGTAATTAGCGGACCGTTCGTCCGCTCATGTGAAAGGGGCCTTAGTGAAGTGGCTTATATACTCCCAGCAGTCCATATCAGGTTCAGCCTGATTACCTGTATGTGCATCTGCTGGGAGACACCCGCTGGTGGCCACCAGAACTACACCCTTCGGTGCTAAAAAACAAAAGTGCCACCAGCAGGTGACCCAAGCAGTGATACTAGGTGATCGATGCCTCCTGGGATACGTGACATGTATATTCCAGGGGGCACAGGGAGCACTGCCTGTAATTCCATTCATTAAAGGAGGAGGGGGGCCTAGCGGCGCATCATCGGTAAGCTGCACCTGAACCAGAAAAGCTGGCAGCCTCCCTATGACATTACAGGGAAGCATGGCAGTGTGGGACCCAAGTGGCAGCTGCAGAGAATAACAATGCTGGATCTGCTGGGTGGCTTGATATCTGAATTGAGGAAAACCCAGCATCAGATAAGCAAGGGGAAAAAATGGGGGGGGGGGGGGTAAAATTTCTCTTTTAAATAATAGTAAAACATCAGCCATTTATCAATCTGTGTAAGCTTCACTGTGTAAAGAATACCCAGCTGTAAGGAAAATAACAAAAAGCATTTTTATTTGCACATGTTGTTCCTGTGTAAGTGATTTAATGCATAAATAAATATATATAATATTGTTACAGTGTATTTTGATTAGTGTTTAGATCTGCAGGTCAACTGTAGCACCCATTAAGTGAAGAATAAACATTTATTAATTTACGTTTCAATAAAAATATTGTTGCTCTTTTATCAACCCTCAGTTAACCTTAATCAGCTACTTCTTTCCTTTAGCTTTTTTGTTTTGCCAATTTTATGTGTTTTTTTTTTTTTTTTTTTTTTACCTTACACTTATTTCATTTTCATTTATTTTTCTCTCTCATTTTTAAGCATTGCAAAAAACAAGGATTTTTTTTTATAAACACTTGGGCATCCTCAACAGTTACAGTGACAGAAAGCTAACAGAGGTGTCCATACCAGCATGCACACAGTAACAGGCATGGGATTGCATGTCGGCGCATCCATGTACAGACACAAGTTGCATGAACCTCTTCGTGCAACAGTGCATGTCTAATCTCAGAACTGGTGCCAAGCCACAGCTAGGTCTGATGGTTAACAATCGCTCAATGAGCTTGAACTGCCTTGTGAACTTTGCTCCTGTGTTCCTGATTCCTTGTTACGTGACTGCTCATTACTGACCCCGACATTCTCTTGAACACACTCTGGTTTGTTGTTGACCAAGCTTCCTCCTGCTCATCCTTGTATGACTTTGGCTTGGCTACTGATTTGTTTCCTGCTGCTTACCCGTGTTTGATCCTGGCTGCTCTCCTAACCCATGCCTTTCATTTTAACGGTTTTACGTTGTTTTCTTTACTAAAGTTTAGTCATTTGTAGTTGAAAAAATTAAAGACTAAATGCTGAAATAATGTATTACTCAAAGTGATTCTAAAGCACTACTTGCATTCCAGTAAAACATGTTTAGGTGGTGATAGCCCCCCTCACCACCACCCCCTCATACTTACCAGTCCTCACTTGATCCAGTGCTGTTTTTATCTCATGTAGCCTCTTTCACCTTTCACTTCCCGGTCCCCCTTGGCACCCACTGCTGTTAGTCAAATCCTGTGATGAGGAATCAGGGGGGCAGGACCAAGCCATATTGTCTGTGTTTATTGAGGCTGCAGGTGTACCATGAAAGGAAGAAGCTTTGTATGGTGGCACACCAAGAAGAGGAGGAGCCAGGAGCGTCAGTGGGGGACCTAAAAAGAGGAGGTTTGGGGCAGCTTTGCAAAATTCCACTGCACAGAGCACGTAAGTATAAACCTGTTTATTTGTTTTTGTTTTTACTTTGCAATCATAGTACACGTCTTCCAATATATGAATGTGATATGTGGATATATTATATTGATTCTTTATCCTTCTACTTTTTGTGTACACAGTGCCTGCAAATAGGAAATAGTGAAAATGAGCATGGTTGCATAACATACAATCCATTCAGAAATAATTTCATTAAATGTTCTAGGAACTTAAAAACTGTCATCTAAAATGCAATTGTGTTCATTAAAGCCCAACACCAGCCAAAATCTTGGTACCTGTACCTCCCTAGTCTAGTAACAAATGTTCCTCTCATTTCAATAAGTGACAACTCCAAACTTTAGCCAGAAACTTCTGTAAAACAAAAGTACTTGGCTGTTGAAAGTTTTCTCTGCTTCCAGCAATGACTTGCTTACTGGACTATTGATGTCCACACAAGTACTCCAATTCTACAGTGGCCAGAAGGAGGTTTAGTGTTAGGAGGAAGGGCATGCCAGTAGATGAGATGTCTCCTCTGGGCAGACCTTCATGCATCTTCACAGGCTAATGCTTTTTTTCTTCTTGTGGATGTAGGAACTGGGCACATGCACACTGGTGTGCATACCTTTGCACATTGGTGAGCTCATGTGCACTCGTAACAGATTATGGTGCCAAATGGGCTATTTTTAACTGTGCCATAGTTCAGGATCAGTGCTGATTTGTCTTCAGCATTCTGTGCATCCTGAGACCCTGTGATTCTGTATCCTGACTTCAGTTGCTGACCCGACTCGTCCTGACTACCCTCTGAATTCTGCCTGTTTTTCCTCTGATCACCACTTCTGCCTGCTTAATTTGCTACTACTCCACTGATTGGCTCCTGACCCAGCTTGTGCCCTGACTGACCCTGCTATTCCTCCTGCGGTCACCAGTACCTGCCTACCATCCTGCTGTGCCTGCTGATCTACAGTCTGCTATCAGTACATGCCTCATCTGCCTGCTTTTGCCAGTACCAGTCTGCTGCCCACCAGCTGCCTTCCAGCTCACCTGCTTCACTAAAGACCACTGCTGACTGCTTGTGCCTGCCATGAATATCTGCTCTGCTGCTAGAAAGACCTACAGGCAATCTTGGCACTCTGCACTCCTGGCCTTCTGTTCACACTTCCAAGGGCTCAAGTTGTAAAAGAGCCCTTCCTCATCATATTAATCTCTGCTACCAGGTACGTGATATTTAGGCTATGATCTCTCATCCGCCATTTCATTCCTCCAGCCACTGATACTGTGTATGACTAGAAGAGGATATAAACTATAGCCTGCTGCTGGATTGGAGACCTGGAATAACGGTGATGAAGGTGGAAGGAGTTCCAGAACCAGGGTGTTAAAAATGTTTAATATTAATGGGGCTTCTGGAACTGCCTGCAACTGGAGCTGACAGTTGGCTTAGGCTTCAGTGCAAGCCTGGCCTACTCTAGACCCAAAACAGGCAAACAAGGAGCAATGCTAAAATCTAATTTTAGTTCCAGTTAAAGAGTTTGGGAAAGGGAGAGTTTGGCATGACTCAAACAAATACTATTTTCTGTTATCTTTGTACATCCTCAGTTTCTTTTCCGTTATCTTTCTATTTTCCACCTTTTCTATTCTATCTGCAGACCAGTTTCATCGGACATGTTCGATCATGTGTACGGCCTATCAGACTGCTGTCCGTCGGACAAAAGTTTTAAAACATGCTTTTAAACCTGTCCGATGGAAACCTGTCCGTCGAACAGGTTCAATGGTTAGTACACAAAAGCATCGGACCAAAAACCCGCGCATGCTCAGAATCAAGTCGACGCATGCTTGGAAGCATTGAACTTTTTTTCACCACGTTGTTGTGTTCTAACGTCACCGCGTTCTGGTCTGATTGGATTTTGGTCCGATGGTGTGTACGCACATCAGACCATCAGACAAGTTCAGAGTTGTCTGATGAAAAAGGATCCGTCGGACAAGTCTCATCAGACATGTCTGATCGTGTGTACGTGGCCTTATTGTTCTTATTTTTGTAATGAATTGTTGTTTTGTGTTGCATAGTCACTTAACATAATTACCAATGTAAATGACTAAATATAGCTATAAATGGTTAACTCAGACTACATATCAGGAATAAGAAATGGGAGCAGAAAGAAACAGAATAAAGAAAGCAGAAAGCTGACTTTTCAAAACAAGTATTTATGTGAACTTGAAGCTATTGATACTGTTTAATGCTTTACCATTTACTATAGCATCAAAGAGAATGTCAAGACTTTTGTAGTGTCATTAGTCTTTTTCCTAAAGTATCTTCATTCCTAGGAGCCTGTTATGCATTAAAACATTCATCTGCAGTAAAGTCGGAAAATGCCCCAGATATGTCAGCTCATCTCTGAAAAAGAATTACAGTACCTACACTTCACTGGATAAAACAACCCAAGTTGGCAGGTTTCGTTTTATCATACACACAGTAGCAACTCACAGCTATACCTTGCTAAAATGCCCCTGTTTATAATGGCTGGCACGGCCATCATTTATTGATACATTTTCTTACATTTCTCAGTACTGGTTAGTTTCTCCTTTCCTGCTAAATTAAGTGATATCAAACAGAGAAAGACAAACTGACCAATTAATATACATTTGTATATTCCTCATCGAGTCACTGTATGTGAAACAGTACAGTAAAAAGCACTGCTAAATGACTGCTGAGATATAGTCAGTCAATGCCAACCTGAGCTTACTAATAGACTTGCACTGACAGTATTTCTGCACAGCAATACTAGGCAGAAAGCAACACTGTTATAGATATTAGAAAAAAAATGTCTCCCCCATGAACATATATACTTACAAACTACATATGAATAAACAAGATCTTAAAACATCACCATATGCATTTTAGCATATGCTTTCAAGCAGATCTCATCCACATATACATTTAATGAAAATATATTAAGACTACAGTTACGTGTTTTTTTTTATTGTTTTTTAAAATTATAATAATAATAGTAGGGGATTACAAGGGAAATGGTTTTGGCACACCTATCTGGTGTACTACATGCACTTGTGTGGTGTGGAATATGCTGGCAGAAAGAGCAGTGTGAGCAGAGGGATGAGATGCTTCTCCTTTACTGTGTTCAGTCACAGTCTGGAGGTAGGGAGTAGATCTATATGACTTAACTGCAATAGAAAAGGTCTGGTCACAAGCCTGTCTGTACAGTCTTTCAGAGCTGTGTAAATCTCAGGAATGGCTGGGCAGAAATCCAAATCCTTTGGCTGGTAACATTTAAATGTTTATTTAGCTGCTTGTCTGGTTCAAAATTAAATGATGCTTTATGGGTTTCCCTTTTTAGCTGTTTTTAGTTTTGGATAGAGCTATGAAGAATTAAGATCTCTGTCAAGTTGTACCACTATTCAGGTGTCTGTTGTAAAGATTTCCCCTTGTATGTCACAGTGATGCCAGGCTATCCAGGAAGCGAGGGAAAATCTGCAACAGTGACAGTGGCAGAAACAAATTCTATTTTTTTTTTTTTTTACAATGGTGGAGGTTAGTACATTACATCAAAATATGGGGTCTATGTGAGCAATTTAACCACTTCAGCCCCGGAAGGATTTACCCCCTTCCTGACCAGAGCACTTTTTGTGATTCGGCGGCACTGCGTCGCTTTAACTGACAATTGCGCGGTCGTGCGATGTGGCTCCCAAACAAAATTGGCGTCCTTTTTTTCCCCACAAATAGAGCTTTCTTTTGGTGGTATTTGATCATCTCTGCGGTTTTTATTTTTTGCGCTATAAACAAAAATAGAGCGACTATTTTGAAAAAAATGCAATATTTTTTACATTTTGCTATAATAAATATCATAACAACATTGTTTTCCCCAGTTTAGGCCGATACGTATTCTTCTACATATTTTTCGCAATTAGCGTTTATTGATTGGTTTGCGCAAAATTTATAGCGTTTACAAAAAAGGGGGTAGTTTTATGGCATTTTTATTAATTTTTTTTTTACTAGTAATGGCGGCGATCAGCGTTTTTTTTCGGTACTGCGATATTATGGCGGACACATCGGACAATTTTGACACATTTTTGGGACCATTGGCATTTTTTTAGCGATCAATGCTATAAAAATGCATTGGATTACTATAAAAATGCCATTGGCAGTGAAGGGGTTAACACTAGGGGGCAGGGAAGGGGTTAAGTGTGTTCCTGGTGTGTTCTAACTGTATGGGGGGTGGACTCACTAGGGGAAATCACTGATCTTCTGTTCATACATTGTATGAACAGAAGATCAGTGTTTCCCCCGCTGACAGGGACAAGAGCTATGTGTTTACACACATAGCTCTCGTTCCCGCTCTGTAATGAACGAGCGTGCGTGTCCGGCGGCGATCGCGCCTGCCGGGCACGCGCGCGGGACTCGGGGGGCGTGTGCGGGCCCTCTAGCGGCGGAAAAAGATAGGACGTAGAGCTACGTGCTCCCGCGTAGCAGAGCCACCGTCCCGCAGTAATATGACGACGGGCGGTCGGCATGTAGTTAAAGGGGGTGTAAAGGTTAATTTTTTATTTTCTAAATAGCTTTCTTTAACCTCCCTGGCAGTATGATTCTTTCAGATTTTAGGTGCTGAAAGCGGTGCCATTTTGCATGTAAATTTGGCGTTTTACATTGTAGGCCTGTAATTCCAAGGAATAACTCACTTAAATCTGTCCAAACAAGAGTCTAGTAGACATCCCAGGTATGAAAAAGTTTGAAACACAAAATCATAAATAATATAATATATAACTATAAATAATTATAAGAAATAATAATGTAATTATAATAAAAATTATTAAATAATGTAATCAATTCAAAAATACAGATATTTGCTCAATTGCAGAATTGTCACTGTCATTACTTTCAGTGTTTGATGACGAATTTCCCCACAAATCACTATCGCTCAATTCTGCAAGTGATTCTAATTTATTATCGCTGTTTTCTAGCTGCTCTAAAACCACTTCTGACATAAACGTGCACTTTTTGGTTGCTATGGACAATCTCCAGTTTCCAGGCAGAAAGAACAGTTTTTGTATTATAAAACTGCATTCAGGACACTGGACCACTAGTGACAAAGGGGATGTGTAATTATTTGATACAGTCCTGTAATCTGTATTTATACTGTTTTTCATTTTTTTAATTTGGCACCGAACTACACCCCTGTGCGTCGCGCCACTCAGGAACAGAGCTCCGCACTGGGCAGTCACCCGTGTGTGGATCGAGCAAGATGACTGTTCGCACACCCAGCGGGGAGACATCGCAGGATCCAGGGACAAGGCAAGTAACTTGCCCTGTATCCTGCAATGCCATCCCGAGTCTGGCTCGGGATACCACTTTTGGTATTGTAAGGGGTTAGCTCGGTACCGGGGGTGTGTGACCCCCTGGATGGGTCCACTACACACTGAACTATACAGAGAGGCAGCTGAAGACGGTTGAAAACAAAGAGTTTGGTTTACTCTTCCATAATGCTGGAAACAAGTGCAAGCATCCAAACAGCATAAATCTATGGAGTCTGGCACAGCCTACTGCTGGGCAGACACTGCTGGTCATACAGCAGAGAAACAATAGTCTTTTTGATTTTTATCACACAGAAAAATCAACAACAACCTCACCTCTTCAGAAGTCTTTCTCACTGCTCTCCTTAACTCAAAAAGCCTTTAGGATGCAGCAATCAGTAGTCATCCTTTGGATAACTTATAGAGGCCTTAATTGCCTCATTCTGAACAGCTGAAGTTTTCCAACACCCTAAACCTTTCTGACTACCTCTGTAGCCGACACCTGGTAGTAATTGGTGTAATTGTCTAAACAAGGCAGAAAATGTATCTCCCGTCCGTGACAATACCCACAGATTTACCTAACTTCCTGTCACAGTATGTAAAATTCACCCCGAAATACCGCCAGGGATGTTAAGCTAGTGCATTGTTGGTTCACTTACCTTTTCCTTCGATTTCCCTTCTAAATGTTTTTTTTTTTCTTTGTCTGAATTTCTCACTTCCTGTTCCTCCTCAGTAAGCTGTTCCCCAGAATGGCTCGGATGATGGGGGCAAGCTTACTAAGGAGAAAAGGGAAGTGAACAATTCAGACAAAGAAAAAAAAAACATTTAGAAGGGAAATTGAAGGAAAAGGTAAGTGAACCAACAATGCACTAGCTTAAAGGAACCTATTTAGAAAATAAAAAAATAACCTTTACAACCCCTTTAATCTTCTTTAGCCTCAGGGGCATTAATTTGGTGGTTGGTTTGATGTATTTGGAAAAAATGGTGAAAAATGCGCTAAATTACTAATGGAAAAAAAAAAATGTAACACAAATTACAGTGTATTCAATGTGGGAGCTGTGATTAGCATGTAAACAAACGATACAAGAGCAAAAATAATAAGAAAAATAAAAAAAATTGCGCTACCCCTTAACTAAGTGAAAACTAAAAAAAGAAATCACCAAATTAAGAATGCCAGTGAAACAACATCAGTGATGTATAAATATGTACTCGATGGCTTATGATGTCAAGTGTGTCACTAATAGTAAATAAATAATAATAGAGAACATCAATTGTCATTAAAATCTCACATACAGAACAGTGAACATGTGTCAAAAGTAATATGTTGCAAAAAAAACTAATTTGACAAAATCAGTAGATATAAATACTGTATTAATGAATATAGTTCATAAATGCTATATCAGTGGATGCTGTACACCCGTGCTCTGTGCCAAAATCCAAAATCTGATAGGAAACCGTGTCCAAACAAAAAGTGATGAATCCTCCACCAGTGAATAATGATGGCTTCTTACCGACTTGCCTTGATCCCTTATGACAGGGGATCTTTAAGCGTGTGTAATTAGAAGTCTCACTACCACAGTGTAGTTTAGGCAGACTCAATCTTTAGATCAGTGGATCTCATCCAGCGTAAGATTGCAAATCACCAGTATAAGTACCCAACATGAAAGAGATAATGACAGCTCCACGGTGTAAAAAAAAAATTAGAACAAGTTGTATTGCACCACTAAGCAACCAGCCGCCGTCAAATAACGGCGGCAAGGTGGTTGCTTAACTCTGGGATCACGTTATATAACGTGATCCCAGAATCGCGCACCCGGGAATGTCCGTGACCACCGGGTCCAGGGGACCTGGCGGGTCACGGATCGCGGTAAATTGCCGCTGATAGCGGCCGTTTACCACGTGATCGCTCCGCTCCGTCTACGGAGACGGAGCGATCACATGTAAACAGACCGGCGTCATTTGATGACGCCAGTTCCTCCCTCCTCTCTCTGTACCGAGCAGTACAGTGTGAGAGGGGAGCGCGGATGGCAGCAGCACTGTGGGATGGATCTGTGACTATTGCAGCCACAGATCCATCCATCCCTGCTCAGCCATCCCTGCATTAACCCCTTCCTTCCCTGTGCAATACTCTGCAATACCCCCTGAGCCATACTCTGCAATACCCCCTGCGCCATACTCTGCAATACCCCCTGCGCCATACTCTGCAATACCCCCTGCGCCATACTCTGCAATACCCCCTGCGCCATACTCTGCGAAGTTTGGCACCATTCCACAAGCGTGTGCAATATTGAAGGGTGACATGTTGGGTATCTATTTACTCGGCGTAACTTCATCTTTGAAGAAGGGAGAGTATAGTCTCAATTACTTAAATGGAAAAATATAATTCTAATGTACCAGCATCCCGGGATGATTGAAAGAAGAGGGACCATATAGTTGGAGACAACAAAGCTGCTTGACACAAAGGGCCAGATTCACTTAATATTGCGATGCGTAATCGAAATACTCTACGCTGCCGTATTTTACCAGGCTCTACACCGAATCCTGGTAGATTTTTGCCCGTACGCTACGGCGGCGTAGTCTATTTCTCGAAATACGCGATTAGGGAGCGTGAAGCATTTAAATTAAGCGCGTCCCCGCGGCGATCGAACTGCGCATGCTCCGTTCAGAAATTTCCCGCCGTGCATTGCGCGAAATCACGTCATTACGTCATTCGTTGTTTGAGTAGTGTCGTTTACGAACATTCCTATTCCCGGACGACTTACTTAAAAAATAATAAAAAACGTCGGAAAACGTAGAAATTCGACGCGGGAACGACGGCCATACTTAACATGGGCTGTCTAATATTAGAGCAGCAAAAAGCTGGTATAGTGTTACGCAAATAAAAGATGACTAAAGGTGCCGTAAGAGATTGCGATTGAAGATCGTAATTTCGGGGATCGCTGGCAAAGGCTCATTTGCATACCCCGACGCGGAAAACGACGGGAAGTCCACCCAGTGGCCGCAATTTTATTGCAGCGTAGATCCGAAGGCGTATGAACACGTAATCCAGTCGAATTGAAGCCCGCAGCCGTCTATTCATGGTTTGAGGTTTCCGACTAGCTAGAAAACGCGCGTAATTTTAAATTACTCCAGTCTAACACCAGTTAGACAGGCGTAATGGCTCTCTGAATCTGGGCCAATGTGTCTAACATATATCGATCATTTTTTTTTTTGGTTGGGATTTTCAAGGTACTGATAGAGAGGCATATATCAGATAAAAAAATAGATTTATTACATAAAAAACAATACAAAAATATGACAATGGGACAGGCCCCACAATTCGGACACAGTATCAGGTATTTGTTAAAACAGAACAAAACCGTATGGGTCAGATGCGTGGTGCCGATCTGCGACCTCGACCGGTTTCGCGGTTAATTACCGCTTCTTCAGGATCTACATAAATATACATTGGCCCAGATTCAGGTACATCTGCGCATTATTGGACCGGCGTGCTAGCGCACCGCCTTTACGTTAGACTTGCGCAATTTTGCCGTGTAATCACCCTATTCTCGTAGCTTTTGCGCATGAAATTGCGAATGCGTAACGTTTTTCCGAGGCGTAAGGAGGAGTAATACAAATTGGGAAGGACGTGGGCGTGTTACATTGAAATGAGCCGTGACCCCATGCAAATGAAGGGCCGGCGGCCGGCTCGCGCATGCGCGCTTGAAGCATACCATGTCAGCTCGCTGTGCGCATGCTCACAACTCGGGAGCGGCGCAATCAGTGAAATTGGAAATGGACTAGGGCAACGTTGTGAACTACGCAAACAGCATAAATAGACGCACACAAACGCACTTGCTTTGCAAAAGTACATCCCTTTGTCCCTTCCCATTTAACCAAGTGCTTTTGTCCTGTTGTTCGTTGCGGTGTGTTTTGTAGTTGTCAGATTAGTGTTCTGTGTGATCAAGTGTTTGTTAGTAGATTTTTGAAAGTGGTTTTTGAAAAGTGTTTGAGAGACTGTTTGTTTGATTGATATATTTGTGTTTGTTTCTTTTCCTGCTGTATTTTTTTTTTTTTTGTGACTGTTTATTGCTGAGTATTTTTCTCTCTGTGTGTGTTTTTTGCTTGATTGGTTGTGCTTGTTTGTATGCGTAAATTTTGTTGACTGGGACTGATGACTGAGAGAAAGAGAAAGCTGAATTTAACAGTTGTGGAAAAACAAATTATTGCCCGGGCCATTAGCGAGTATGGGCGTTACCTCCACGGCCCAGAGAGTGCCAACACCACGGCCCCGGCCAGGAGGAGGGAGATTTTGGATAGGATCACTGAGCAGGTCAATTCAGCGGGGCAGGGGGAGACACGGACCGGTCTGGGATTGACAAAAAAATCAATGACCTCCGGCGTCTGGTCAAACAGAAGATGGCCAGAATGCATGCCCATGCCAGGGGCACAGGAGGGGGCCCACCATGCCGTATTAGGCTGACAGCGGAGGAGCGTGCGGTGGCCCTGACCTTTCATCGGCATGAAGTTGAGGGCCTGCCCGGCTTTGATTCAAGTCCGGAGCCCGTGGTGCCAGGTAAGTTTTTTGTTTTTAATATCAGGTGTGTAGCATGTGTGGGGAGGGGGTGAAAGGGAATATGTGGCAAGTGTGTGGATCCTCCAACCTGTGAATGTTTTGTGTCATCCACAGATGTGCAGGAGGGTGCAGGGCCATCTGGCCTGACCGCACCAACCCCAGGACAGCAGCCTAATGAGGCCCCCCAACAAGGCCGGAGTCAACGGAGGAGGTTCAAGAGGAGCAGGAGAATCATGAGGAGGAGGAGAATCATGAGAAGGAGGAGTCCATGTCAGGCACTGGACGTTTGGGTTTTGAGGACTCTTCCCCTCTGCCTGGCAGCAGGGAGGCCTCCCTAAGGGGGAGCCCCCCCTCCTCCCCCAACATGGCTCCCTCACAAGGGCCTCCCCTTCTCCCCGGCCACAGCATCAGCTGGAGGCAGGATGTCATCCCAGACCACCAGGGGGGTGGCCGATCTCCTGCCGCCACTCTGAGAAGGGACCAGTTCCTCCAGACCCGCCATCTGGGACAGGTCAGCCAGACATTGGTGCGGATGGAGGAGAGCCTGTCCTCCATCAAGGATACGCTGGGGAACCTGGACTCCCACTCCCGGGCTTTCACACCTGCCTGCCTAAACGAACTGCAGACGACATCAGCAGGCGTTGGGCAGGATGTGAGGACCCTTACCCTGGCTATCCAGGCCAACACGGAAACACTTGGTGCTGCCCTGGACAGAATAGCCGTGGCCTTGGAGGGCAGGCCGCCAGGTGGGCAGAGATCAGGGGCTGCTCCTCCTTCCCCGGTTTTACCCCTTCCCCATGAGTCTCCCCTGAGAAGCCGGGGCCGTGGCCGGGGGCGCCCAGGCGTGGCTCACGCAAAGGGCATTAATTTGTTTTTCCCTTTTTTTTTTTTTGCTGGAAATTTTTTGCTTTTGCAGGTCATTTTTTTTGGGGGGTTGTGAATGCTGTGTGAATGTGGGGGTGACATTCCTGACGGAAAAGGGATGTCACCCTCAATTTTGGTGGAGAAGGGTTCCCCAGGACCAGGGAGAAGTGATCCCCAGGTCCGTATGAATGGTGTATGAATGTACAGTGACATAATTGGAGCCTTGGCGTGGCGTTGCTGCTCACAAGTCCTGCATGGTGGACTGGTGCCAATCCAATTAGATGAGGATGTGATGTGTCTGTGCTAGGGACCACAGTGGTGTGCATGCATGCATTCTCATTGTGCCATGATTAATGTGTGTGTTTAACGTGCAAAGATGCCAATGTGAGTTGTCTCCTGGCTGCTCTTCCCTCAGAAGACGGGGGGGTAGCCTCGGTTAGGGGGGGATTGTCTGGTTCAGGGGTCAGGTCATCACGTAGGGCAATCTGCAGGCCCTTTCTTACTGCGAAGTTGTGCAGCATGCAACATGCACCGATGATCTGGCACACAAAGTTTGGGGAATACAAGAGGGTACCCCAGACTTATCCAGGCATCGGAAACGTGACTTTAGGAGGCCAAAGGTGCGCTCCACCACTGCTCGTGTTTGGGCATGTGCTTGATTGTATCTTTCCTCTCCTGGGGTTTGGGGGTTCCGGATAGGAGTCATGAGATGGGGTCACCTGTAAGGGAAAAGACAGGAGGATGTTAGTCATGCATGTGCCCCTTGTGATGTGCATCATGGGAGGGGATAGTCATGCCTGCCACCCATGTCACTCACCAACCAGCCAGGTGTCCCCATACACGTTCTGATCGAATTCCAATCGGATGTGGCATTGATTGTATATGTAGCTGTCATGGCTGGACCCTGGGTGTTTGGCATGGACGTGCCATATGAGGCCTTGGGCATCGACTATCACCTGTACATTGATGGAATGCCAATGCTTCCGATTGCGGTACATGTGCTCTGTCTCCTGGGCGGGCTGGAGTGCCACATGTGTGCAATCAATGGCCCCCACAGTGCGTGGGGAATCTGGCAATTCTGTAGAAATCTGTCATTGCCTTCAGCCGCAGGTCCTCAGTGGTGGGTTTGATGATTTGGTTGGCCATGCGTCTGAGAATTGCAGGGACAACCTGGTGCACACATCTGCTCATGGAGGATTGTGACATCCCAGCCACCAATCCACTTGTACGCTAAAAAGAGCCACTGGCAAGGAAATGGAGTGTTGCCAGTACCTTGACCAGTGGCTGCACTGCATGTGAGCGGTGTTGTTGGTGTTGGGGCTGTTGATGTCCTCCTGCAGGGTTGTGGTTAATTCCAGGATGACATGAGGGGTGAATCTGAAGATGCGATACACTCACAATCACTCATGCAAAACAGGTCTATGCGGGTGCGGTATATCCTCTCCGTGCCATCCTCCGTGCCATCCTCCGTGCCCTCATCCAACTTTGTTCATCTAAAGTCAGTAGTATAGCTATGCGCGACGATGCCCCTGGCATGTTGGCATACAGATTGTTGTGCAACAGTGTGACTGCTGAGCTCCTCACTAACAGTGTTGCTTTATCTAACAAGTAGACTTTTTTTCTCTTTTTAGACCAGTTTTTATATGCTCTAATTTTAGACAGGTCATTTTGCTGTTGCGCACACTGCGTAGCCTGCGCTGCCCCAACGTTTTTTTGTGGATCCCTGTAAGTCCCTCATTAGCATATTTGACTAGCAAATCAATGGTGTGTCTAGCGCACTTTTGCCTCGCGGATGCCCAGTCTAACGAAATTACGGGGGAAAAACAAAAGTAGATTTTTGGCGTATCTCGTTCTGGGGATGCCGCGCATCGAAATGCATGCGCACATTTCGACTTACGCACGCGCATCTCCTGTTGCGCAGGCGTAATCGCTCTGTGAATCTGGGCCATTGTTTATAAAAAAGAACAAGCATGGTTTAGATAATTGTAAAAAACATTTTAGAAAATGCAGCGAAACTGATGCTAAGCTAGATGCGAAGACACACTCACCTATGGCGGCAGATGGCCTGGAATGAACCACTAACGGTCGCGCCCCCCCGCAAAAAAAAGAACACAATTGGCTCACGCCGGGGAAGCTGACAATAGCTCTAAGGAGTACAAATTTGCAAAGAACAATTTAGGTTTACCGATACTAGAAATAGTGGGGGACACCGAAGAAAGGGTGGGGGGGGGGAAGAAAAAGGGGGGAAAATGGAAGGAGGGGACTAGGTGAGAAGGAGTGAAGGGAAAAGGGGAATAATGAAGGACAGGAAGAAAGGGAGGGGGGTTGTGGAATAGGAAAGCAGAGGGAGGGGGGAAAAATAAAAGGGAAAAGGAAAAAAGATATGGGAAGGAAAGGACAGGAGAAGAAGGAGAGGTAAGGACAGGTAAGAAATGCAAAAACATTGGGCTAACTTTACTGTTTTTTTTTTAAAGCACAAAACTGTTTTATTTCCAAAAACACGCGTTCAAAAAATTGCTGCGAAAATACTGTGCAAGAAAAAAAGTTGCAACAACCGCCATTGTATTCTCTAGGGTCTTTGAAAAAAAAAAGGATATATAAGAAGGCCAGTATGGTGGCCTGAGTTTATGGGAGGAGCCCGGAGGGTATTTAAGCAGCCCACTCACACATGCTCTTTGTCGGTTCAGTGTGCAGTACTACACGTCACTGGGCCGACTCTTCCCAGCTCACCTCATGTCCGTGAGTCTGCGCATTCAATTGCATTCGACACCCTCCCGCCCTTCCCTTTTTCAGGGCACTTCTCAGCATATCCTTCTTCAATTAACTACCCATTACTTACTTTGGGTATGCCCCCTTTTCTTGGCATACTGACCAGACCACCAAGGCACACTTCAGGTCTATTTATGTTGTAAGTCTTGTCGCGTGTTTATGTGATCCACATCACTCTCAGTCAGAGGGCCACGACCATAAATAATGTTTTGGGGTTCTATGTAATTTTTTTTTAAAATTAATGATGATTTTTCCATGTAGGAGAGGAATGTCAGAATTGGTCTGGGTGTTCCAGAACGTCTGATGGTGCTCCCTGCATGTTGGGCCTCTGTATGTGGCCACGCTGTGTAAAAGTCTCACACATGGGGTATCGCCATACTCGGGGGGAATAGCAGAATGTGTTTTGGGGTGTAATTTGTGGTATGCATATGCTGTGTGTGAGAAATAACCCGCTAATATGAACATTTTGTGGAAAAAAAAAAATTGTGATTTTGAAAAAGAATTGTGGGAAAAAAATGACAACTTCAAAAAACTCACAATGCCTCTTTCTAAATACCATTTAAAGGGATGGAGGCCTATGGCAAGATCGCTATATGCCTCATTCAAAGTCCCACCCCCTCTTTTTAAACATTATTCCGGGATGGAGATGCGATTTAGGAGTGGAATGGAGTGCCTGCACAGATTTACCACTGATCAGTTCTTTAATGCATTGTCATTTTTTTACTGGCGGACCCAGTTGGAGTCGGTCTGCCTTTAGTCTGGTGGTATTTTGTTTTTTTGGGCAGTCCTTGTTCCACTCCTACTTTTTCTTTTTTTTCCAGTGCTCTCATTTGCCATACCAACTCTAGGTAGGGGCGGGTTTTAGGCCATCACCTGTCCTCTGCCTGGTGATTAGCACACTTGGGCTCCCTGTCAGGAGACCTTAAATTTATAGATAGGACTGCAGCCATGCAGAGTGCCGTGGAGTTGGCGCTGCAGCTTCCCAGGTATTTGCAAATGCTTGCAACTAAACCTCTGTTTTTACTTACATCAGTTAGACAGATTAATTTGGTTTAGTGCTTTTTGGTTGACAACTCTGAGCCTGGTCACACGGTTACATACAATTTATTTTCCACGTTTAGATTTAATTGCATATTGCTAAAATCGCATCTCATTCAAAGTCCCACTTTTACCATTTTTATCCATTTACAGGGATGGAGGCCTATGGCAAGATCGCTATATGCCTCATTCAAAGTCCCACCCCCCCCCCTCTTTTTAAACTTTCTAAATACCTTGGAATGTCTTCTTTCCAAAAAGGGGTCATTTGGGGGGTATTTGTACTTTCTGGCATGTTAGGGTCTCAAGAAATGAGAGAGGCTGTCAGTACATCAGATGTGATCAAATTAATACATTTTTAGTAATTGGTACCATAGCTTGTAGACCCTATAACTTTCACCCTGACTAAATAATATCCCATTTTTTTTTTGTTTTGTTACCAAAGATATGTAGCAGTATACATTTTAGGCAAAATTTATGAAGAAAAATTACTTTTTTGCAAAATTTTATAATAGAAATGAAGAAAAATTCATTTTTTTAAAAAAAATTTGTTCTTTTTTCATTTACAGGGAGTGCAGAATTATTAGGCAAGTTGTATTTTTGAGGATTCATTTTATTATTGAACAACAACCATGTTCTCAATGAACCCAAAAAACTCATTAATATCAAAGCTGAATATTTTTGGAAGTAGTTTTTAGTTTGTTTTTAGTTTTAGCTATTTTAGGGGGATATCTGTGTGTGCAGGTGACTATTACTGTGCATAATTATTAGGCAACTTAACAAAAAAACAAATATATACCCATTTCAATTATTTATTTTTACCAGTGAAACCAATATAACATCTCAACATTCACAAATATACATTTCTGACATTCAAAAACAAAACAAAAACAAATCAGTGACCAATATAGCCACCTTTCTTTGCAAGGACACTCATGCAGCCTGCCATCCATGGATTCTGTCAGTGTTTTGATCTGTTCACCATCAACATTGCGTGCAGCAGCAACCACAGCCTCCCAGACACTGTTCAGAGAGGTGTACTGTTTTCCCTCCTTGTAAATCTCACATTTGATGATGGACCACAGGTTCTCAATGGGGTTCAGATCAGGTGAACAAGGAGGCCATGTCATTAGATTTTCTTCTTTTATACCCTTTCTTGCCAGCCACGCTGTAGAGTACTTGGACGCGTGTGATGGAGCATTGTCCTGCATGAAAATCATGTTTTTCTTGAAGGATGCAGACTTCTTCCTGTACCACTGCTTGAAGAAGGTGTCTTCCAGAAACTGGCAGTAGCACTGGGAGTTGAGCTTGACTCCATCCTCAACCCGAAAAGGCCCCACAAGCTCATCTTTGATGATACCAGCCCAAACCAGTACTCCACCTCCACCTTGCTGGCGTCTGAGTCGGACTGGAGCTCTCTGCCCTTTACCAATCCAGCCACGGGCCCATCCATCTGGCCCATCAAGACTCACTCTCATTTCATCAGTCCATAAAACCTTAGAAAAATCAGTCTTGAGATATTTCTTGGCCCAGTCTTGACGTTTCAGCTTGTGTCTTGTTCAGTGGTGGTCGTCTTTCAGCCTTTCTTACCTTGGCCATGTCTCTGAGTATTGCACACCTTGTGCTTTTGGGCACTCCAGTGATGTTGCAGCTCTGAAATATGGCCAAACTGGTGGCAAGTGGCATCTTGGCAGCTGCATGCTTGACTTTTCTCAGTTCATGGGCAGTTATTTTGCGCCTTGGTTTTTCCACACGCTTCTTGCGACCCTGTTGACTATTTTGAATGAAACGCTTGATTGTTCGATGATCACGCTTCAGATTAGAAGCTTTGCAATTTTAAGAGTGCTGCATCCCTCTGCAAGATATCTCACTATTTTTGACTTTTCTGTGCCTGTCAAGTCCTTCTTTTGACCCATTTTGCCAAAGGAAAGGAAGTTGCCTAATAATTATGCACACCTGATATAGGGTGTTGATGTCATTAGACCACACCCCTTCTCATTACAGAGATGCACATCACCTAATATGCTTAATTGGTAGTAGGCTTTCGAGCCTATACAGCTTGGAGTAAGACGACATGCATAAAGAGCATGATGTGGTCAAAATACTCATTTGCCTAATAATTCTGCACTCCCTGTATAGCGAAAAAAAAAAAAAAAAAACGCAGAGGTGATCAAATACCACCAAAAGAAAGCTCTATTTGTGGGAAAAAAAGGACAAAAATGTCATTTGGTTACAGTGTTGTATGACTGAGTTATTGTCATTCAAACTGTGAGAGCACCGAAAGCTGAAAATTGGTCTGGTTATTAAGGGGGTTTAAGTGCCCAGTGGTCAAGTGGTTAATCTGGTGTGCCGTCTGGTACACAAATTCCAGACACCCGTCCTGCTGGGGGATCGTATTCAAGCTGGAGGTAACGACAGCGCACTGCTCTGCCCCATCAATTCTGATGTTTGAATGTTTGATTGTTTCAAATAGTTGAAATTGCCAGTCCATTGCCTTGTTTATGGTCAGCAAAAGAGTATGCAGCTCACCTATAAACTAATAAAGCTACAACTACTGTACTTGAAAAGTCACATGATCAGAAAATGTCTGATCAAGATTATAGCTATTTGTAATGAAGTAACATAGCAAAACCATAAGGGAGACAAAGGAAATTTCTAATATTTAGCAGTCATATACAGGTTCCTAAACCATACATTTATTAATTTTATCTAAATGTATCGTCGAAACTCTAAAACTACTTGTATAAATCACTGTAAAACCAAAGAGCTGTGCATCTCCTGTACTTCTGGGTCTCATAGCAGTCACATGGTTTGCTATGGCTATAGTTTTATCCTATGTACAGAACTCCCTCTTAAAAGAAAGAACCGTTAAAGTTTTTTTTTGCCAAACTTTTTGCTGCAAATTCTTGTTATTACAGCTAAATTACAGAAAATATTGTGTGGCAATTATATATTAATGTTTTGACAAAGTGGGGTTACAGTTGGATTACTGTGCCGAAAACTAATTATTAATCCTTAAAATTTTTATGAGACTGAAAATAATGAGTGAAAAAGCACAAGACATGCACGCCCTGCATGTAGCCAGTATAATTATTGGTTCTCTACATCAAAACGTGTTTGTTGCCAGTTGAGAGAGAAAGAGGAATCATTGGAGATTTTTACTTCAACGGAGGTGCAGAATGAAGGAGGTTTGCATCCTTCATTAGTTTCTCTCTGATTCGGAATTAAAAGAATAATAGTTTGCTTCTTCCATCAGTTGTGTGTAGGGAATGATTTTGTCATTGATATGCACAGGACATAAAGACACTACACTCCAATGGAACGCAAAAGAGGCCTGACGTTGATTTCAAAACAAATAAATATTACGTTCAACTTACTTGTTTTGCTTATGCAATAGCAGCAGACTAAGCAGAACAAAGCTCATAACAATTTTCCGATTGCCAGATTAGGTCTACATTTTTATAAGACACGCTTTTGCCAGGGCCTTTCAGGATTTTTGAATTTCTACACAAGGGAGGCTCTCACAGGTAAATATAACCTAATGGAAAGGTTATTGATGAATGGTCTGGTGACAGGGTCTTGTTAAATATTTAAAAGCAAATGGATGTCAGTACTGGTATCTGTAGTGGCCCAATGCCATACATTGCAGAGTTAAGCTAGGGCTAATGACTGGATTAAGAGTTATATCATAGTTTAACTTAGACTTTGGGATAAAGCTTAAAGTGAACGGTTCCTTTCTCTTTGTGAAGCAAAGTAAAAAGTTCAATTACCTCTCCCTAGCAGCAAATACTATCCATTTATTTTCTTCCCCACCACTCTGTTTAACCTCTGGAACTGGTTTGTGGAGCTTACATAGGTCTTTGGATTCATATAGGGCTTAGGATTCCTTCCCAAGCTCCGAATGACAACCCTGGGTCAATCACAAGGCATCAGCACCAAAATATTGTAGAGGTAGAGTCACAGGCCTACCCACACAAGGAAGTGTCAGGGATTTTATTTTGCTTCCATTGATCAAATGTGGCAGTGGGGGAGTTGGGTAAAGTGACAACATGCTACTGAAAGGGTAGGAAAGTGAACCTTGAGCCTTGTTCACACAATGAGAATATCATATGTATGATCGTCCGTTTTTTTTTTTTTGCATGCTAGCCTTGTATCGAAAACCAATAGGTTCATAAAGTTACAAGAATTCTCCTACGACAGAAAACAACTTTGGAAGTGATGTAATTTGTTGTATTGTAATGTATTATTTTGTTTCTGCGCATGCGTGGTCTTGGTCTTCTGATTTTTTTGGATTAATACTATACTGATTACACAAAAATCGCACATTCTGGTATTGTACGAGATAAATTCTGGTAACTTGCATTAACTATCAGGATCGGCTTTTGAAAGCTGTGTACTAACAATCAGATTATCCTACTAGAGCTTCCAAAGTAGTATTTGTTAGACATGTGCACACTGAAATATTTTGTTTCGGAATTTTGTTTTGGTTAAAAATAGCATTTGTCCGAAAATCCAAATTAATTAAGGTTGAATCTGTCATTAAAGGCTTATGGTGTCTGTCGAATGTTCTAAGAAGATTCGACGGAATCTAAAAAAAAAAAAAGAAGATTCGACAGAATCTTTAAAAAAAAAAAAAAAAAATCTTTAAATCTTTAAAAAAAAAAAAAAATTGACGGAGCAGCGAAACTGTACATACATTTCCGGTCGAATGTTCTGCCTACAAGCTATTGTAGAATTCTAATGTTGTATGACTAATAATAATTATATAATTATTATTACTTGCCAACCAACATTAGAATTCTTCTATAGCATATGGGCAGAGCATTTCACCATAAATGTCCGCTCACTGCGATTGTATGTTTTTAGCTACTTCGTTGAATCTTCATGTCTCCATAATGTCAAATCTTTTTTTTCTATGTTGAATCTTTTCTCTCTATGCGACTCTTCTTCATGTCTCTATAATGTTGAATCGTTTCTTTCTATGTCGAATCGTTTCTCTCTATGTGACTCTTCTTCATGTCTCTATAATGTCTAATTTTTTCTCTTTATGTAGAATAATATTGGACTAATAGAGTTAAGGTTAGGCACATTCGACCGCAACGAAAACAAAAATAAAGCATGTGTTTGTCGGATCTTTCGTTTTTCGTTTTCTGCGTTTTCATTATCGTTTGTTAAAACGATAACGAAAATATCTGAAATTCGGACGAAAATGCATTCGGACGAAAACAAATGCACATGTCTAGTATTTGTCATCCAGTTTTCTCATCGTGTGTACTACGCATTAACTTACCCCTTAGTGATGGGTAAATATAAATATGCTCAAAAACACCTTGCTCGTGTAGTGACAGTTTCTCTGCAATAGACATCCCCTGACACTTAGGCAAACAAGAGGTTGCAGGATCAACTCTAGAAAACCTGTCAGCTGCAGATTGCTTTTCAGAGGGCAGTAGACACTAGACATGTGCATTCGTTTTCGTAAGAATGCATTTTCGTCCGAAAATCTGTTTTTTCCTGTGATCGTTTTAACAAGCGATAACGAAAGCGCAAGAAACGAAAACCAAAAGAGCCGACATAAAAAATGCTTTATTTTAGTTTTCTTTGCGGTAAAAATTCGATATAGAGAGATTTGACATTATAGAAAAAAATTCGACATCATAGAGAAAAGATTAGACACTATAGAAATAATAGTTTAGACATTACAGAGAATAGATTTCGATTTATGAGAAAATAGATTCGACATTATAGAGAATAGATTCGACATTATTACTAGTCATACAACATTAGAATTCTTGTAGGCGGAATATTCGACTGGAAATGTACGGTTCGACGTAAAGTTTCGAAGTTCCTTTTGACCATTCGACAGAAACCAAGTATTATTGGATTTTCGGACAAAAGCTATTCCCCTACAAAAAACTAAATAAATCAAAACGATTTTCGGGAGTAACTAAATAAATTTATTTTTCAGACGAACGAAAAAAACAAAACAAAATATTACAGTCAGCACATGTCTAGTAGACACTACTGCCTGTGTGAAAGATCCCATAGGGATCGGTGATACAGGGAGGCAGGGGTGCTTACAGTGAAATTCACATTTGTTTTTGCCACAAAATCTACAATACTGTCATAAAAACTAGTGTGCTGTTTTTCAGATGTAGCACACGGGGTGATATCTTTTGAAAACCTTTCATGGCGGATTTTTGTCCTTTAATTAGTAATCACCTTGTTTTTTCCTCTGTAATAAAAGGTCGTTTTTTTTTTTTAAGTGAAAGAAACAGCAGGACATATACACTAATAAGCCTATGATCTCTGCATTATCGCAGTGTTGAGGACAGCAGGGAGTGCTGTGATCCTGCCAAATTAGTTATTTAAGAGAATATTCTTACATCTCAGAGCATTAAAACATTTCTAATTAATATAAAACTGGGCATTTGACCCTAAATGAGAAATACAGAATAGCATTTTCTGACTGAATGGATAGGGCATTATCAAATAAAAACTTTTCTTACCAGTGATTTCGTAACTGCTATCCTTTCAGATACAATGATCCTCTCCAAAAAAATGAATTGTTTGTCAAGGTTACAGTGTTCTCATTGGACTTCCTCACTGACACTATACAGAAAACCAGATTACTATGGAAACCATACCTAAAAATTCACAGAAAGCTTTTTTTTTTGTGGTAAACAGTAGCACTGTGGTGGAGTGCCCATTTACTCACCAGACTCAGATGCAGATGCAGGCCCCCTTAACTAATTTTTCCCACAAATCCCTGTTTGGTCCCTACCTGCTTATCTGCTACTAGACCCCAGCTTACTTACTTCCTGGTGGAGCAATTCTCCACGACCTGGTACACACAGCAAAATCCATCTCCACCATCAGGAGCTCTGGTAATCATTGGTTAGTACTTAGATTTACCTCAGATGGACCTGGGTAACTGCGTTTGTACCTATGCTGCTGATTGGTGGTAGTTCCTCTACTGCTATAGCAATTGGTCTTTGAGCCTGACACCTGATCGTGACACAGTGGACCATGGTGCTCGGGACCTGGCCACTGTGAGTGGTCAGGGTTTCATTTGATCGCTATAACCAATCATAGTGATTACATAATTACATGTAAGTAAAACTGTCATGAATGGCATTCATTCATGACAATTTTCTTACTACTTACTAGCTATAGCCAATCACAGTATCACAATAGTAAGCAAGTTGTCATTAATACAAGCCACGCATGCCAGTTAACCTCCCTGGCGGTATGATTCTTTCTGGATTTAGGTGCTGAAAGCGGTACCATTATTTGCAAGGAAATTTGGCGTTTTATACTGTAGGCTTGTAATTCTTAGGAATAACTCACTTAAATCTGACCAAACAAGAGTCTAGTAGGCATCCTGGGTATGAAGTTTTTTAAAAAACAAAATTATAAATTATAATATAATAAATAATTATAAATAATTATAACAAATAATAATATAATTATAATAAGAATTAATTAATAATGTAATCAACTCAAAATCACTGAAATTTGCTCAGTTGCAGAATTGTCCCTGTCATTACTTTTATTTTTTTATGACGAATTTCCCCACAAATCGATATCACTCAATTCTGCAAGTGATTATAATTTATTATCGCTGTTTTCTAGCTGATCTAAAACCATTATTGACATAAAGGGACACTTTTGGTTGCTATGGACAATCTACAGTTTGCAGGCAGAAAGAACAGTTTTTATGTAAAAGAACATGTAGGGCACTAGGCAGACCACTAGGGACAGGGGGGGTGTGTATTTTTTACATACAGTACTGTAATCTATAAGATTACAGTATACTGTATGTAAAGTGTTTGTTTATGTTTTTGAATTTGGCGCTGTTCTCCGCTCCCGTGTGTCGTAACGTCGCTGGGAACGGAGATCAACGGCACACAGAGGCACTGTGTGAATCGAGCGAGCCCCCGCTCACTCACACAGCGTGGATGCATCGCTGGATCCAGGGACAAGGTAAGAAAACCCTGTCTGTGGACTCAGGGTTACCGATCGCAGCACAAAAATGTAACCCCGAGTCAGACTCGGGAATACCGCCAGGGAGGTTAAATCTATTTCTTATAACAGTGAGCATCACTATTATAAGCAATAACAGTGTAAAATGCTAAAAAAAAAAAAAAATTTAAATGTAATAAAAAATACTCTTAGGCCGCGTACACACGATCGAACATATCTGCTGAAACTGGTCCGCAGACCAGTTTCAGCGGACAGATTAGACCGTGTGTATGGCCTAGTGGACAGGTTTCCAGGGGACAAAAGTTTTAACGCATGCTTTAAAACTTGTCCGCTGGAAACCTGTCCGTCGGACATGTCCGCTGGTTAGTACGACTAACCAGCGGACCGAAGTCCCCCGCATGCGTCGAATGAATTTGACGACGCATGCGTGGAAGCATTTTATTTTCTGGTTTGGTTATGTCACCGCCACGTCACCGCATTCTCTGTCCGAGGGGATTTTCGTCCGATGCTGTACACACACCACCGGACCAAAATCCTGCAGGAGACATGTCCGATGAAGACGGTCGCGGGCCTTTTTCATCGGACATGTCTCCTCGTGTGTACGGGGCCTTACCAGTCAGTATCCCTGATCACTGCCACACACGTCATATGATGACACTGGACTGCTCTGGTGACAGTATGTGAATAAAATTGTGTTTAATTTCTTTATATTCCAAAAAAAGTGACAAAAAAATTACAACTTCAAAATACTAGCCAGGTCTTATACTAAATACCTTGGACATTTGGGGGGTATTTGTACTGCCCTGCCATTTTAGGGCCTCAAGAAATTAGATAAACCATCGGTACATCAGGATTGATCAATTTTCTAATATTTATATACCATAGCTTGTAGACTCTATGGCCCAGATTCAGGTACATCTGCGCATTATTGGACCGGCATAGCGCACCGCCTTTACGTTAGACTTGCGCAATTTTGCCGCGTAATCACCCTATTCTCGTAGCTTTTGCGCAGGAAATTGCGCATACGTAACGTTTTTTCAGAGGCGTAAGGAGGAGTAATACAAATTGGGAAGGACGGACGTGGGCGTGTTACATTGAAATGAGCCGTGACCCCATGCAAATGAAGGGCCGGCCGGCTCGCGCATGCGCGCTTGAAGGAGACCATGTTAGCTCCGCTGTGCGCATGCTCACAACTCGGGAGCGGCGCAATCAGTGAAATTGGAAATGGACTAGGGCAA